>CM069915.1:21971839-22616385 GCA_036172215.1 Camellia granthamiana | reverse complement strand
TGTGGTTGGCGCCCTCGGGAGGCAATTCTTTATTCGTAAAGGATATTACAGGCATACCATCTCCAGAGTTGACCAATGACGCCAATTGGTTAGCGGTGGTGTCAATGGCACTTTGGTTTGTTCATTGTTTCGAGTAAGGCTTGCCTGTGTTCCCGAGATGCCATTATTAGTCCCCAAATGGATATGTCGGCCTGAATCTTTTTGAGCTGTTTCAAGACCATGTTCTCCTCCACATCCCTCTCTTTTGCTTTATCGGTTTCCTTTCCAGAGGTCTCTGGCTAGTCTAACGCTACGGGTTTGAAGTACTGACCACTCCGGGTCATATGATTGATCTCATCGATATACTAAGTGTCATCTGGGTTATCAGCTTTCCAACCTTCGTCAGTGTATGCGTGACTCAGGTCGCTGTCTTCCCACCACTCTCTTGCAGTTATGGCTGGGCTTGCATCAGGTTCTATCTAGAGCATATTAACATCACGCGCTCTATCATCGTACCATTCTTCCTCTACCACAGCTTAGGTTTCAACTTCCCAGTACTTTCTAAGATTCCTCAATATCCTTTTTCGATCATTGGGATCCCATTATGTTTTCTTAGTGTTTTGAACTCTGCCGATTGTAGACTCAACTTTTTCTTTCCCTTTTCCTTTGCCTTGTTCTAGAGCTATCTTTACTTGGATTTCCTCTATCCTTTCCTTTTGAAGCTGCTCCAGTGCCTGTTCCTTCTCAATAAGAGGTGCAGCCTCAGCTTTACCCTTAATAGTAATTTCCTCTCTTCCCCCAGTCTCTTTTGTCTATTCCTCCACATCAGACTCTTCCTCACTCAACTACTCATTGCTAGTTTCTGGCTAGCTTGGGTCCTACCATCCCATCTATACACAGCTTGTGTCTTCTTCCTCGAAGAAGTAAAGATCCTCTAGATCCTCTTCTAATTCTGCCAAATCGTTTTCTAGGTTTGCTAAGTCATGCAGGCCTTGCTTGGGCCACTCATTTTGATTCTGTGCCATTTGGTCTTCCCCGATAGCATTGATACTAAGAAAATCTGACAGTATGACCACTGGCTTTGGCTGATCGATGGCCACAATGTATAAGCTGGGATCATACTCCTCCGCAAGCGAGACCCCCTTTTCTATGACACGGGTATCAGGCAACCCTGTCTTCAGTGCATTCTTCTCTTTCTCCATTTCTACTGCCACAGGTTTGGGTGGGGTTTGTGTCTCTATTGCCACAGGCTTGGGTAGGGTTTGTGGTGTTAAATCTATCATGCACGTGTCTGTGCCTTCTGGAATGACAGTCTCCGGTTTTGGTAGGTGGGATGAGGTAATGTATATGCTGGGGTTGAAGATGGGTGGTAATGTATGGATGTGGTTAATATTTCCAAGCAGAAGGACTTGGTTATATGCAGGGAGCGGGTTGTTCGTTATGTTTGGTTTTACAGGTGATGACTTTGTTGTCGATGAGATCTTGAATCTTATGATGTAGGTGGTAGCACATGTCTGTGGGATGGCCATGTTGTTGATGGAAGATACAGTACTGGGTAGGGTCATGTTTGGGTGGCAATGGGTCTGGCAGTGGACGGGGATCAAGAGGCTTGAGATGCCCCTTTTGCATCAATAACTTGAGGGCTTGAGTTGGGCTCATATAGAGGGGGGTAAAGACACTATAGTTTCAGGGTGGACCGGTATTTTGTGAAGGTTGTGAAGTTGTGGTAGTAATAAAAGGATCAGCCATTTTGGCCATTGTGACGACATCGTTGACATCTACAGGCAGTGGAATAGTGCTACTGCTAGCTGTAGACACCCCATTTTTGACCGTCCTAAAGACTTGGACGTCATCGTCTGAGTGCTCGATGATTGTGCATGTTCACGCTTGTTTGGAGACCCTGAGGTTTTCGGCTGCGCGCCTTGCCCCTGAGTCTCTGAACTCTCTTGGTTTCATGCTTGTCTTAAGCCAAACCTTGTTGCCCTCTTTTGCCTGGAGGGAGAAGTAGGGGTGTAGACCACTTTTCTCCCCTGCCAGCTAGTTTTCTCCCCTATAGACCACTTTTGGTGGTCGGTCAGCTAGAGTAGGTGGTCGGTTGACCACCTCAAGTAGTCGGCAACATGCCACCACCTTCTTCTCTCTTGGGAGTCCCTCTTTTTGCCCTGTTGACTAGGTGTTTCTCCTGTTGACCACCTGAGGTGGTTGGTCGACTAGGTGGGGTGGTCGATCGACCACTTTGAGTGGTCGGCGGCTATTTTTCACTTTCTGTAGATATTTTTGGTGCCAGCTGTTAGGCACAGAATGCATCCTCCCTACACGCGTAGGGAGGGATTTAAGCAAGCTTTAGCTTGCATTTCTATATAAGGGAAGGTGCTTCCCCCTTAGAGAGGGTTCAGAATTTTTAAGAGCAAAAACTCTCCCTCTCTCTCAAGAATTCTCTATGTCTCTCTCCCTCCATATTTGTGCCTCAAAGCTTTGTTTCTTCACACTTTTGCACACAAACACCTACCCAAACACCACCATCATTGAGTTGAGGTTCTTGAAGGTCATATTTGAGCTTCAAAAGGCTGGTTTTTGATTCAAGAAGTTGTTGTTTTCCTGTGGTTCTTCAAGGGTGAGTAATAGCCTCTTTAAAGCTTTATTTTCATTGCTTATTTAACCACCTTTGCATGCTATTCTAGGCTTCGTTTTCAACTACAAAAAACTTTGTTTTTAAGTGTTTAAAAAGGTTGTTTGAGGCTTTGTTTGAGTTAGGGGTGGTTTACCCCCTTTGGTGGCATGTTTTGCCTTACTTTGTGCAATCTTTTATGGCCTTTGGGATCATCTCTTTTTGGCCTTCTCACCACTGAAACTCAGAGGAATTTTAGTGGTGGAAAAGTGGTTTTGAGGTCCCAAATGGGTGGGGGTAGTCCCCCCTCATCTTCTCTTGTTTGCATGTATTGTTAGCCCATCAAAAGAGCATGTGTTTTTACTTCTTAGAGGCTTTGTTTAGGCTCATTTTTGTGACTTTTCAAACCTTCCATAACTCTGTTTTTGGCTGTCTTGGTCATCTCTTGCATGCTTCTTATACTCGTAGTGTAATCCTACTTGTAGCCTTGCAAAGTAGCATGTCTTTGTGCTTTGAATTGGCTCCATTTCAACATGTTTTTAGCCATTATTTGCCATGTCATAACTCTAATTTGTGTTGGTTTGGTTGCCTCTTGCATACTCCTTGCACTTGTAGTGCAATTTTGTTCACCAGCCTAGTGTATTTGGTGTTTTAGCCTATTGATCTAGCATGTGTATGCTCTACTCCAGCACATTTTTTGCTATGTTTTAGCATGCTTTAGGTCTGATTTGAATGGTTTTGGTCATGCATGCTTGGCTTTGCATAGCTATAGTGTATTTGGACTTACTAGCCTTGCACTTTGGGACCCCTAGCATGCTATATTTGTGATGTGTGCATGATATGGCTTCATTTGATATGTAATTTCAGAGCATAAACTTTTGCCATACTCTCATGTTTATCACTCTTTCATTGTGTTTAAGAGTTTTGCCCTTATGCCTTCTTTGTAAGCTAATACGGGAGCATATCTTTCTTGCCATCTATGTTGCAAGTCTAGCATGTTTTTGCTGCGATTTTGGCCTGCCTGAGGTCTGTTTTAAGTGCTTAAGGTCATTTGAGCATTGCTTGGTATGGTTGTAGTGTAAAGCCCTTGACTAGCTAGCTTTGTATTTCAAGCCTCTTGGCCTGCTTTATTTGAGCTATTTGCATGATATGACATCATTTGGCATGTAATTTTAGAGCATATGTCATTGCCACACTCTCACATTTTCCGCTCCTTCAATGTGTTTGAGAGTTGTGTCTTCATGCCTTGTTGGTGAGCCATCAAATGTGCATATTTTCCTTGTGTTATATGCCTTGATCTTAGTATATTTCAGCCACTATTTTGGCATTTTTGACCTCTGTCCAGGGTTGGTTTGGTCATTTAGGCTTAGTATTGGATGCCTATAATGCTATGCTCTTTGCTAGTCTCGATGCCTTAGCTTCTAAACATGCCATGCATGCATTGCTTGCATGATGGAGCCTTGTGCATGTCACTCTAGCATTGATAGATAAGCATGTTGTTTGCATGTGTGTTGCATTGCATTGTGTTTGGATCGGACGTTAATCCAAACACGAGAAACGAGGGGCGTTTCATACTTGAAGTGATGAAACGCGCCTCATTTCTTGGTCGCCGTCCCCCTTGATTGTGCATGATAGAGTGGAGGCCTTTCGAGTCTTATTTGTGCATTCATTGAGCCTTGCGTAAGCTTGATCCTTTGGCCACCATGCATTGAAAATGCTAGGTTGTTGGCTCGAGAGCCAAGTGCCATACTCTTTTGAGCTTGAGATATGATAAGGAGTGTGGAAGTGCATACATTCCCTTGCAAATACACTGTCTTGCCTCTGTCTGTGCTCTGTTGCAGCAACAGGAGGAATTTCAGCCCTCAAGGTGTTCTTGAGATCAGAAAGAAGCAATATGGAAATCTGTGTAATTTTCAATGGTTCAAAAGAGTGCAAACAGAGGCGTCTTGAGGCAAGGCGGTGGATTTTCGAGAGGACGCAGCCGAGCATGCATATCTCCCTCGCCCGCGAGGCCATTTATCGCTTCTATTAGCTAGTTGTAGTTAATTACCTGTACTGTAATTAATTTAGCTTAGTGCTTTGTAATATTCTAATTAGCTTAGATTAGCTAGTTATTCAATTTGGTTTGTAATAATTAATTAGCTAGAATAGTTGGTTAATTAGTTGGTTTGTAATAATTAGCTTAATTAGTGTAGCTAGTTAGCTTTCATTTTATTCGGACCCTCCGTCGAGAGGGCAAATGTTGTAATAAGCGTGCATGGGTGTGTGCATGTCTTCCAACCCCACTTCTTTGCATGCGTGCATCATTCATTCGTATTGCATGCACTGGGCTCGACGCATCATTCAAACTGCATTTTACTCCAATACACTTACTTGAATACGTGTTTCAAAGCATGTTATCAAGTGTTGCATTCATATGCCATCTTAGCTAGCCGATTCTATTTAGTTGCATTTTGCATGTGTTGCATTAGGCATTTAACATAGCTAGGATCATGCATTGATTATTAACTAGCTTCTGTTTTAGCTCGGAGTACACTGTAAGTGTTTGTGCTTTAGCATCCTTGCATGCGTGTAAGTGTTGCCATGTTTAGCATGCTTGCCATTAGGCTATCTACTTAAGTGCTTAACTGTATGAATGCCTGTGGATGAAGGCTTCATTGCTTGAATTGGAACAATTCATCGAAATGTGCGTTTTAAGCCAACTTGAAGTGGCAAAATCATGTTGTTTTAAGCCCACTTGAGGGTGGCAAATCCGCACTTTAGCCTACTTGAGGGTAGCAACTTCAAACCATTTTCGACAAACAAACATGAGATGTTTTGTTCCAAATTGAGTGATTGAGTCTATACTTGTGTGTTGTGCGCATCACATAGTAGGCTAGCTAATAACCGGAAAAAGAACACATGTGTTTATAAAAACAACATATCAAGTTTAGTAGAGGCCGATCCTTTGATCGAGCGAGCAGGGGTGCTTATTTCAGGACCTTCCCCTCTCGTACCCAAGTTCCCGAGCCTAGGCAACTTTGGTGATGACAGACACGTGGCCTTAGGCACGAGTCAGGGTTTTCTAAATTTCCCAAAATCAAATATTTAGGTGGCGACTCTGAAATCTGGCAAAGCAGTCCATGTTTGGCGCTTTTTGATTAAAATCGATTTTCCAAAATAATTTGTCAGATTTGGACTCTTTGGTGTTTTATCAGCCTTACATTGCACTTTATGAGATTGGATTCAGAACTATGATTGGAGTCCGAACTGTAGTAGCTAGAACCCAAATTCGCACCCTCTCCGAAAGGGGGGCGCGCGGAGCGAGTTCGGGTGAGCTACAGTTTCTGGCGACTCTGCTGGGGATTTAGAGAACTTGACTCGAGCTCACGATATGTTGTATCTACACTTATGTGTTTCTTTGCATTGCATTTGCATTGGTGCGCCTAGGACACCGTGTTTGCCATCTGTTATTCCTGAACGGTTTGCCGGAGGCTTGCTTGGAAAAGCGTGCCATAAAGCTGACCGGTTACAGGCTCTGCCACGATGGGAACACATATCTCGGTTTTCACCGAGGCACCCTTTTTGACCATTTGACCTAGTTGCATATCGGAAGCTATAGCGACCATTCCAAACTAAGACAGGTTGCTTACCAGAATGTAGGTTGTTTGAAACCGCATGCGTGCATAGTGAAACCCTAGCTCCTGACAAGATAGGACAGGGAAACCCCACCCCTCCATAGGGGTGTTTTGGCTCTCACTTGCTTGCTATGTGCTTTTAGAGTGTGTCTCTACAGGAATGCATGTATCAGTTTGCAAGTCTAAGTATCAGTCTGAGGACATCAATATTTGGAGGTATCAGATTTGAGGCAGTGATTTGGGGGCAGTGATCAGTGTTGAGAAAGTGTGTTCAGCTTACAATGCCAACTGTGTGTTGTCTTTATTTAAGCCGAAATGTTGTCCACTTTTCTGATTGTTGTTTTCTTATTTTGCTTTATTTATCTTTTTACAAGGTAGTATTGCATCATTGCTTCCGAGGAGGCAGTTTCCCCCAAAGCACTCTGGGTTAGAGGTAGAAGGCTTCATCGATCCGAGGATCTAGTTGACGGACAAGCAGTGTTCTTTTCATTACCCTCGGTTACAAGGCAAAGGGCAGTTAGGCAGGGAATATCAGTACAGTAGTCATTGGTTCAGCGATCATTATCCACCCCACCAGTGAGTAGTCGGCCTAAGGTTTCCGTTTCTACCATAGAGAGAGATACACCTGTTCAGTCAGATCAGCACTTTACAGTCGAAATGGAGGACATGATGCATCAGCTCCAAGAGACCATGCAAGCCATGCAGCGGGATGCTGCCCGTCAGGCAGAGGTTGTAGCTCAACAGGCAGAACTGATTGCCAGGCTCCAACAACAGCAGCAACCGCAACAAGCCGGAGTATCTGCTTCGTATCCACCCCTGCCCCCACCTAGAGTTCCAACACTCGGGGATACTGCAAATGTCCAAGAAGATACAAACGCTCCAACAGGGGCAGTCCCGCTACCAGTTCTACCACAGACTTAAAAAACACCGGCTTTCTCAATAGATACACCGTTTGAATCTGAGATGGACCTAATAGCTCTGAAGATGAGTAAGCTTGAAAATCTATTTAAACGGGCTCAGGGAGTCAACTCCATTCCAAACATAGAGGATGGATACACCGATTCGGTGGTGACTTTGTCGAACCGGTTTAAGATGCCGCATATAGACCGTTTTGACGGTTCTGGGGACCCCATGTTACATCTGCGGTTATTCTCGGATATCCTAAGGCCATTGGGCCTCTCCTGACTGCAAAAGCTTTCCCTCTTCGGCCGGACCCTATCGGGTGTTGCGGCCATCTAGTACGCGAAGTTAGAGGACTCTGTCAAGAGGAGTTGAGAGGAGATGGCTGAGGCCTTCGTTGCCCAGTATTCCTATAACACGCAAATCGAGATCACAACTTGTGATCTCGAGACAACCAGGCAAGAGCCGAAAGAAGGCTTCTTTGACTTTGTAACTCGTTTGAGGGCCAAAGCTTCTATGATGACCACCAGGCCGGTCGAGAAAGATCAAATAAGGATGGTTGTACGCAACCTCTAACCCAAGCTGATGCAAAAAATGATTGTCTTACCCCTCCCACCTTTGCTAATTTACACGAGATTGGGATACAGGTTGAGGACACCATGAAGCAGGGTTTGATCGACCAAGATAAGGAACAGCCCAAAAGGGCATTTACCCGTAGTTCGAATGTAGGCATGAGTAGTGCTGCAGCTGCCAAAACTTCTGACGTGGGCATGGTCACCACCACCACCCCAAAAACAGCCACACCTTTCACTGGTACATTCAGAACCACCTCTCAACCAGCAAACTATCCACCCCGAGGCAAGAGGGTTTTTACCCCACTTTATATGCCTTTGTCTAAAGCTTTAGGGGTCCTACTCAGGAAAGAACATCTGAAACCATTAGAACAATGGCCTTTACCCGATCCTCTCCCTCCAAAGCATGACCCGACTAAATACTGTGCATTCCATCAACATCAAGGTCACAACACCGACTTCTGCTTTCGACTACATCATGAGATTCAAGATCTCATTGACAACAAGGTGATTGCACCTCCCGACAAACCAAATGTCACCACCAACCCACTCCCACCACATAACCAAGCTCCACTGCCCAAGCACATTAACCTGATCCAAACCACGTCCATTCCATATGACCCAAGCATATACATCACACCCTCCCACCTACCCAAGCCTAAGGTGTTCATCCCAGATAGCACAGACTTGTGCATGTTGAGCACCTCCTAACCCAACCCGAACCAGTGGTGGTGACTGTCGAAGACAGAACTGGGATGACTTTGAAGGTAGATGGGAATGTTGATTCAAAGCCTAAGGGGTCTGAGAGCTTTGCGTACAACCCGAGTGGTTATATCACATCAACAGACCAGGCTAAGCCGAGAGTAGAGTTGCCAGTTGGGGCAGAGATCAGTGTGGTTTGAGAAGATGGACCAAGTCAGGGGTTAGATAGCCTAGCAGAGCTGGAAGAGGATATTACCAATCTGCAGTTCTTCAATGAGCAAGACCCGGGAGATGTGAGCATCAACTGGTTCGACTTGGATGGATCGGGAGAGAATATGGGGTGGCTAAGCGACGAGCCAAATGTTGTTGAGGCGCCTCAGCCAGAACAGAGCAATCAGAAGCTGGGATATCAGCAGTGTCCGGAATGGCTGAGAATCAGGAGGAATCGCCAGAGAGCACCGGTACGAAGAATTTTGCTCAGGATTTGGGCAGTTTGAGTACAGTAGACACTGAACAAGAGGCTGCGCTGAAGCGACTTGAGCAAGAAAAGATCACGGATCTTGAGAGGACTAGGAAGGACAAAGCCCCTGTGGGGACGAAATGTGCTGTGAGCACAGAAATAGTTACAACGGAGCTAGACAACTGTCTGTTGGTTGCTGACGGCATGTGGTAGGAAAACGACGACTTATGTCTTGCCCACACTGACGAGGACTGGGGGCAGAACCAACCAGATGACACCTGGTATGTTGAGGAGGTTGACCATACAACCAGGAGTGGGCGGTACTTCAAGCCCCCACACTTGGACCAGCCAGAGGCGTCCGGGAAGGACAAAGAGGCAGAGAGGCAGAAAGAAAAGCTGCTAGAGGAGGAAGCTGTACTGAAACAGCTAAAGAAAATTCAAGTAGACATCTCCATCTGGGGACTTCTTATGGCCATAAGGGTTCACAGACAAGCTGTCCTTTCTGCCATGGACAAGGCGAAACTTTCAATTGATGCCACACCCAAACAGTTGGTAGGGCTGGTTTTCCCGGGAGGAGCTTCCCCAACCTTGACCTTCACCAACAAAGAACTACCGCCTGAGGGCTCAGATCATAACAAACCACTCTACGTCTCTGTGGAGTGTAGAGAGAAGTGGATACCGGTGGTCCTGGTCGACACGGGGTCCACAATCAATGTATGTCCGTCGAGAAGGACGTATGCTATCGGGTTGAAGCCCGCGGATTTCGTGCCTACGACCCAAGTGATTCGGGCTTATGATAATACCAGCCGAGACATGATGGGGACCGTACGGATTAAGACTCAGGTTGGTCCGAGGCAGCAGGACGTTGAGTTCCATGTCTTGGATGTACCAGCAACCTTCAATCTACTCCTTGGGCGGCCGTGGCTGCACCAGGTGAAAGCCGTCTCTTCCACCTTACACCAAATGCTGAAGTACCCCCACGGGAAGGGGGTAGCAATCGTTTTTGGGAATTCTTCGATACATCCGCCGCCAGAGGTTTCTACACCAGTTCTGGAGATTGAGCATGGCGCGGAGGATGTATTTCTATCAGGATTCACCCTAGCTGACGCCCGGGTTGTACAGGATATGCTAGCTGTTGATGAGGGGCTATACTTCAGTGCACAATCTGTCTACCTTATGAACAAGCTTCAGCACATGCTCGGGATGAGATTGGGACGAAGTGGCCGGAAGGGCGTTGCAGCATTGGCCGAAGTGCCACATAACCCATATACCTTTGGCTTAGGTTATCTGCCTACCAAAGAGGATTGGGCGCGGAAAGGGAGAGAAATGGCCGGAAAAGCCAGAGCCAAACAAGCCGGGAAGCATTACGAGTTGATGCACAGACCTATTCGGGGAACCCTGAACGGACGCTTTGTCCGGGAGGGGAAAGATTTCCCGTTTTGCAGCTTTCTGGAGCCATGGCTAAATGCAGAGAGGCGGCGCTTGCCAGGATTTGAGATCTTCTTTGACTTGCAATTATCGGGGGATGAAGTTGCCGAGGAGTAGACAGACCCACCAGCTGAGGCTGAGCAGTGCAGGGGGGAAGATTCCGAGAGCACAGAAATTGAGATGGGGGTAGTGCTGGCCTGTCTCCTCTCAGATCCTCAGATCATACCGGAGTCCTTTGGGGATAACTTCTCAATTTCCCTGATCGGGGATGAAGCGGCTGTGGGCCCATCTTTAGGCATTCTCGATGTATCCATCACACCCTCCCTCATCTGGCAATACAAAGAGGGCTTTTTATCGAGCAGTTCCGGGTCAGGTGGTGAGCCAGAATCTGATTCCACAGAGTCTGTGGAGTCGGAATCAGATTCCAACTCTTCTGAGTCTGAGTCGGGTATTCCTGGGGGCGATAACCCCGGATGCCACTGTCCTGTCCAGGTCGTCTTTTTCTTTTTCCTTTGAGTCTGTTGTAACCGAATGATCAAATGGACTAGATGTTATTAATGAGAATAGTACGGCTGTGGCTTCCGAGTACTTTTCTGTGCCTTTAATTTATTGTATTAATCAAAACTTTCAAAATTTTGTTGAAAACGACGAGGAAGAAATTCTTTCAGTTTTGAAATATTTGCTTGATCAAGAGCATGAGAGGTTTGTAAAACCTTTGGTTGATGAAATCACCTCAATTAACGTTGGTACTGAGAAGGATCCGAGGCTGGTCCAGATTGGGTCCACGTTGTCTTCTGAGGAACGCGAGCTCTTAGTTGCTTTATTAAAAGATTTCAAAGATGTTTTTGCGTGGTCCTACGAAGACATGCCTGGAATCGATCTTGAAATTGTACAGCACTGAATCCCTGTTGACCCAAAGGCCCGACCTGTTAAACAGAAGCTTCGAAAAATCCGCCCGGACTGGGCTCTAAAAATCAAAGAAGAGGTCACCAAACAGATCGACATAGGGTTCCTGTTAGTATCTGAGTATCCAACTTGGTTGGCCAACATAGTTCCGGTGCCGAAGAAAGACGGCAGAATTCGGGTATGTGTAGACTTCAGGGATTTGAACAAAGCCAGTCCGAAGGACGACTTTCCTCTGCCGCATATCGACGAATTAGTAGACTTTACTGCTGGGTATACGCTGCTCTCGTTCATGGATGGGTTTTTAGGCTACAATCAGATTTTGATGGCACTCGAAGATAGGGAGAAAACTACTTTCACCACCCCGTGGGGAACTTATTGTTATAGGGTGATGCCGTTTGGGCTGAAGAATGCTGGGGCCACGTATCAACGGGCTGCGACCACGATTTTGCATGATATGATCCACAAAGAGGTTAAGGTGTACGTGGATGACATTATTGTCAAGTCCAAGGAAAGAGAGAGCCACTACACCGCCTTGCAAAAATTCTTCCAACGGATCAGAGAGTATCGGTTGCGGCTGAATCCTCAGAAATGTACTTTCGGTGTTACAGCAGGGAAAATGCTGGGGTTCTTGATCACACAAAGGGATATCGAGGTCAATCCTTCCGAAATCAAGGCCATCTTAGAAATGCCACCACCGAGGACTGAAAAGGAGGTGCGAGGCTTTCTGGGTAAAGTGCAATTCATAAGACGATTTATTGCAAAATTAACCTTGACTTGTTGTAGACACCCCATTTTTGACCGTCCTCAAGATTTGGGCGTCACCGTTTGAACACTCGGTGATCATCCATGTTTGTGTTCATTTGGAGTTCCCGGAGGTCTCGGCTACGCGCCTTGCCTCAGGATCTCCGAACTCGATTGTTTTGTGTCTGGTTTTGCACCAAACACTTGTGTTGTTGCCTTGAAGGACAGGGAATGGCTTATTGGCCATCCCCACATCCCACCGGCTCTCCCCTCGCATCACAGGCCGTTTATTGAGGCCATCGGCTGTGGTTTCTTAGTATAAATAGCCGGTCGGCATAATAGTTGGCCGACCGGCACTTTATTTTGCCGGTGACCATTTCTGCTGGCCAGTTTGACTCCTTTGCACCCTTGAGGCATGGTGCATGCCAGCTGTGCCAGCTGGAATGCACCATCACCACTCCCCGTGTACGGGGGTGACCACTTTGAACCTTTGAACCCCCTTTCCTTTTAGAAGCTTGAACCCTTTGGCCAAGCTTCTTGGGGAAGCTTGGCCAGCTGTATTAGCTTCTCCTAGAAGCCATGAGCCATTTGCACCCTTTTTATTTGGCTTCTTGGAGAAGCCTAGAACCTTTTCTTTGCCTTTATAAGCACCCCTCCTCTCCCATTGTTAGAGGTTGGAGGTTTTGAACAAAAAACCAGGGCTCATATATATCTATACATCTCTGATATACTCCCTCTCTCTACATTTCCCTCTCTCTCATCCTTAGTGTGTGTTTGGAGGCCTAGAAAGTGCATTTTGACCTTACTTTTGCACTAACACACACCATTACACCTCGCTCCGAGATTGAGAGGCATTGAGGGTTGTTTGTTGAGGTTTTGGACTGATTTTGGTCAGTAGAGGGTGGCTGGAGCAACTGTTCTTCAAGGGTTCCTCAAGGGTAATCACTTTGCTTTAGATTCCCCATTTTTGCAACAGTTTTTTTTACCTATATTGAATGATGATTTGAGCTTAGTGTATAACTAGAAAAAAGTCTTGTATTTTCATGCTTAACATACTTCATTAAGGGTGTTTTGGCATTGGGGGTCGAACTCCCCCTCTTAGGCCTCTTTTGGCCTATTTTGGTGCCTTTTCTTTAAGCCTTGTGTACTTTGTTGTATTAGCCTTCTCACCACTGAAATCCAGTGGATTTTCAGTGGTGATAAAGTGATTTTGAGGTCTCATATAGGGGAGGGACACCCCTCTCCCTTTGTGTCTCATTTATGCATGTTTTTGGTTCATAAGGATAGCATGCATGAGTAGTTGCATTTGGTACCATTTCAGAGTTTTCTTGGGTGTTTTGGGTCATATTATATCTCTGTCCAATGGTTGTTTGTTGGCCCTTAGCATGCATTTTATACTTGCTTTGTAATTCTCTATCTTGCCTAGAAATGAACCATGTGTTTAGCCTAGTATATCCTCATGTTTTAGCTTAGCTTATTGAAGCTTTTGGTCATGATTTGTCATGCTTTAGGTCTGTTGGCCACTGATTTTGCCATGTTTGGCATGCTTGATATAGTTGCTTTGCATTTTGGCTTGTAAGCCTTGGTTGTATGGGTCACTAACATGCTTAGTATAGCTTGTCATCATCATTTGGCATCATTTGAGATCATGTTTCAGTCCATATAATGTGGTCTTACATTGTCATTTATGTCTCCTTCAATGCTTTGAAGTGTTGTAGTTTTGTGCCTTGAAATGGGCATTGTACATGCTTGTATGTTTAAGGCATTTGGGCTGCCATATCAGGGGTTTTGAGGGGTTGTTTTGCATGTTAAAACTCTATTTTTTTGGTTGATTGATTCATGCCATGAGTGGTCTTGATAGTGGTAGCAAAATGCTCCCTTTTTGTGCCTTAGCCTTAGGCCCAATGGCTTCCATGTTGGCATGAATGCTTGTCCACCTTTTGGACACTTTTTGGTCACTATTTTGGGATGGACTGAGGTCTGCCTTTCATGGTTTAGCACCACCATTGCATGATCATATTGCATTGTTTTGGTCCTCATGCTTACATTGTATCATACTTGCATGTTGGCATGGCATTTATCTAGTTGCATCTCATATGCATTGTACCATACTTGGCATATCTAGAACACATTAACTTAGTTTGCATTTTTAGGTTGCATTACATTTGGCATGTTTTGCATTTTAACCTCATTTTGTGCATCATTGAGCCATGTTTGTTTTCGTGCATTACATTGTTTGGTTTGGGTTGTCAAACCAAACTTGAGGGGTGAGGGGTGTTTGTACCTCAAGTGACAAAACACACCTTAACCCTCGGTCACCAAAGCCCTTGATCTTGACATGATAGGGTCTTGGTCTTCATTTGTGTGTTGCATGCATTTTTTTTTATTGAATTGCAACCTTGGCCTCATAGGCCATCATGCATCAAAATGCACAATTGATGGCCCGAGGGTCGAGGGCTATGTTTCCTTGAGTCTAATACATGATAGGAAACATGACCATGCTTACATTTGCTCAAAATTCTATGCCATGTACTGCTTTACCCTCTGCTGCTATCAACTGCAGGTCCCAGTAGGAATTTTTTGCCGACCGGCAGCATACAGTGCCGACCGGCCATTGGTGAATGGCCGATAACTTCATCAACAGCCGATAGCCATTTGCCACGGTCGATGGTCATTACCCTTAGCCGATGGTGTTGTACAGTGTGTAGAGAACATATTCCAAGACTTTGGATATTTTTAGAGGAGCAGGGCAGCATTAATAGAGGCAGCAGTGGCATGGTACGGGTTTCCGGGCAAGATGGATCGAGTATGCATCATTCGCGCATCCCGAGGCAGAGCCGCGGCCATCTCTATTCTGCATTTATTTTGTTAAATTAGAGGGTCTGTAATAATTAATTAGCTAGGATAGGTAATTCATTATTTGGATTGTATTATTCTTTTGGTCCCTCCGTGTGAGGGCATATTTGTAATAAGCGTGTGTGAGTGTGTATATGTCTTCCAACCCCACGTCTTTCTTCCCTTTTATTTACCTGCTTATGATGGTAGAATAGGGCATATTTATAATTAGCATAACTGTATGTAAGCATGTTTGCATCCATTCATCTGTTTCGCATGCATCGGGCTCGGCACATCATACAAACTGCATCGTACTTCAAATTCCAAATTGAATACGTGTTATTTGTAGCATTCCACATGCCATGTTTAGGATAGCCGAGCCTTTCTAAGATTGCATCCTTGCATGTGTTGCATTAGCCATTTTTAACATGAGCTAGGATCATGCATATGATTACTAACTAGTTTCTGTTTTGGCTTGGAGTACTAGGTAAGCTTTTATGCTTTAGCATATCGCATGTGTGTGGATGTTGCCATAATAGCATGATTACCATGAGGCTAGCTGCTTATATGATATAACTGCTTGAATGCCTGTAGATGGAGGTCAAATTACTTAAATTGGAATAATGTATGAAAACTGTGAGTTTTAAGCCTACTAGATAGTGGCAAAACCATATTTTCTAAAGCCCACTTGAGGGTGGCAAAACCTGCATTTTCGCCTACTTGCGAGTAACAAACCATTTTCAAAACAAACACGGAATGTTTTGTTCCAATTTAGGCGATTTGGTCTATACTTGTTTGCTGCGCGCATCACATAGTAATTCTAGGCTAATAACCGGAATAAGAACATATAATGTTTTCAAAACTTGATATCACGGTTAGTAGAGGCCGGTCTTCGGACCGGGCGAGAGGGGGTGCTCATAGCTGACCTTTCCCGATCGTACCCAAGTTCCCGAGCCGAGGCAACTTTGGTGATGACAGACACGTGGCCTTTGGCACCGAGTCAGGGTTTCCTAAATTCCCCCATAAAAAATATTTAGGTGGCCACTCTGTATCTGGCAAAGCAGTCCATGTTTGGCACTTCTTTACAAAAATCTGTTTCTCAAAACGATTTGCCGAATTTGGACTCTTTGGTTCAGATTTAGAACCGCGACAATTTGAGTATGAACTGTAGTAGACTCGCAAAACGAACGGAACGGGACCTTCACCCTCCCGGGGCGTTCGGGGACGTCTACACTTGTGAACCACTATTTGGTCTCCTGAAGAAAGAAAAGAAGTTCCAATGGGACGACCGATGCCAAGTTGCTTTCGAGCAGATCAAGCAATATTTACAGAACCCACCTGTGTTGTCACTGCCTGAAGCCGGGGAACCGTTGATTCTGTACCTGTCAGTGACCAAAAGGACGATGGGCTGCATGCTTGCATAGGAGTCTAAGGACAAAGTGGAGAAGGCCATCTCCTACCTGAGCAAGAAAATGCTAGATTACGAGACCCACTACACTCTGCTTGAGAAGGCTTGTCTGGCCTTTGTATGGGCTACCTGGAAGTTGAGGCACTACCTGTTAGCTCACTCTGTAATATTGGTTTCGAGATTAGATCCATCAAATGTCTTTTTGAGAAACCAGCACTTACGGGTAGGCTAGCCCATTGGTTGCTTTTTCTCTCCGAATTTGATCTGAAGTACATGACGCGCAAGTCAATGAAAGGGAGAGCGGTAGCGGAGTTCCTAGCCAATCACCCAGTGGACGGAGATGAAGTTGTAGAATATCTATTCCCAGATAAGGCCATTCTGCATGTTGAAGAAGAAACCTGGACGATGTACTTTGACGGAGCGTCAAACCAATATGGGTATGGGATAGGGGTGTTGCTGATAGCACCCAACAATTCCCGCATACCCTTAGCCTTCAAGCTCCGGTTCAAAGTATCGAATAATGAAGCAGAATATGAGGCATGTATTGCTGGACTAGAAGCTGCCCTGGAACTAGGGGCAAAACGGTTGGATGTCATCGGAGACTCGAACTTTGTTGTATCTCAAGCTAAAGGAGATTGGAAAGTCAAAGAAGAAAAGATGAGAATCTATCACCAGACCTTGGACGTTCTGATTCCTCGGCTTGAGAAACTGAATTTCGCCCATCTGTTAAGAGAGAACAACAAGTTCGCTGATTCATTAGCAAGTCTATCTTCTATGAGAGACATCCCTTTTGGAGTCCAGATGCGTCCAATCATCATTGAACAGAAATTCGTGTCGGCCTACGAGCTGATTGCTGCCATAGATGAGGTACAAGATAAGAACCCCTGGTATTACGACATTTGGAACTTCTTGGAAAATGAGGCATATCCACCAGGGGCAAATGCCAAAGATAAAAAGGCAATTCGAAGAATGGCTGCTCAGTTCATCATCTGCAGGGGTAAACTATACAAGAGGGGTCATCTGGGGATGCACAAACTGTGTTGATGTTGAAGAATCAAAGTGCCTGATGGAGGTCATCCACGGAGGAGAGTGCGAAGCGCACATAAGCGGGGTGATGCTAGCCTGGAAGATCCTTAGACAGGGTTATTATTGGTCAACCATGAGGAGGATTGTATTGGCTTTGTTCGGTGATGCCACAAATGCCAGATCCATGCAAACCGCATGAACATTCCGCCGTCGAAGCTGTAAAACATGACTTCGCCATGGCCGTTTTCAGTCTGGGGGATTGATGTGATTAGGGCAGTCACTCCAGAGGGGTCCAACGGGCATGAGTATATTCTGGTGGTGATAGACTACTTTACGAAGTGGGTCGAGGCCCAATCTTACGAGGTGTTGAAGGCATCACATGTTGCTAAGTTCATCTGAAATAACATTATCTGTCGCTACGGTGTCCCAAATGAGATTATTTTGGATAATGGTTCCCACTTCAAGAAGAAGGTGATCTACTTGTTGGAGAAATACAACGTGGCTTTTCATAAGTCATCTACATATCAGCCGCAAACTAACAAAGCTGTTGAGGCTGCCAACAAGAACATCAAGCATATCCTGCAGAAGATGGTGGAAACCTATAGGGACTGGTTAGATAAGCTGTCGTTTGCTCTTTAGGGCTACCAGACTTCAATTCGAACTTCTACTAGGGCAACTCCGTATTCCTTAGTTTATAGGATGGAGGCTGTTCTGCCTATCGAAGTTGAGGTTCCGTCATTACGGGTATTAGCTGAGTGTCAGATAGCTGAGGTAGATTGTTAACAAAGTAGGTTCGAAGAACTCATGCTCTTTGATGAAAGAAGGCTGAAAGCACTGTATCACGTCCAGGGTTATCAACGAAGAATTGCTAGGGCTTTCAACAAGAAGGTTAAGTCCAGGAATCTGAAAGAGGGGGATTTGGTGCTTAAAGACAGCCGAGCTCCCATCCACGACCCTAGGGACAAGTTCAGACCTAATTGGACTGGTCCCTACATCAGTCAATCTGGTCAGCTGGAGTTGTCGTTCTGATGGACCTAGATGGCCTAAAGTTCTCCCAGCCGATCAACATGGACAAGTTGAAGAAATATTATCCCTGAGAGGCTCACTAGGCTGAAAACCCGAAAGGGCGACCTAGGAAAAAGTTAGAGCACATGAAATTTGAAATAAGAAAAACTGAGCTCGCAAGGTTGAAAACCCAGAAAGAGTGGTCTTGACAAAAGTTAGAGCGTAAAAAGAGAGGGTTAATGCATGAGTGAACTAGAATTGAACTACGTAAGGCTTGATTCCCATCTTTGGGATACGTAGGCAACTTCATTCTAAAGTCCAGCCATAAACACTTCCAAAATCAACTTTGTCCATGTGATTTGTTTTAGTCATCTCTGTCTTCTCTGTATTCAAGAGCTCGGTTGTGATCTCCAGTGCAGTGCTATTCAGACTAGAGGCAACTTTCCAGTTGTTTGGATCCGGGGTTGTACATCTCAGTGATCGATCTCGGGCATGTCCAGTTGTGATCCATATCAAAAATAGTTTTGAAAAGTTTTAATAAAAGTTGATTTTGCTCAAATTAATCTTTTTATGACTTAGACTATTTTTGGACCAAACGGAAAATTTTCAGTACCCACAACCTTTAATTACATTGATTTCAGTATAGAGTTCTCCTACTCTTGAATACAAATTGAAGTTGTTTTTTATTACATTTATAAAGAAAACTTGAAAGTACTGATTAAAGCAAATAAACCTGGGGCATAGTCAGGTGTTCCTGTGTCCCCTCCCAGAGCTGGTCGAAGCCTCTGATGCCAAAGTAGGCCCAACCTGCGCCTCTTCATCGAGCCAAGCTATGCACTTATCAGAGAGGGTGTAACTGAAAGTGGGAGTGGGGGCCAGAAGCTCTCTCGTCCTCTATGCTATGGCATATCGAGCTAGCTGTGCGCCTCGGACCGAAAATGTAGCAGGGTACTCTATCCCCTCTTCCGGGCAAGTCTGATCATGTCCAAACTGGCGTCGGAATCGGAACGGGAAGTAAAAGACACAATGTGTCACGCCGATCAACTGAATCCTGGGCTAGCGAGACATGTTATAGCTCATTGCTGGTAAATTAAGCCAAGGGAAGCACCAAGAAATGCTGACAGCGGACAGACTGCACATCTATTCGCACCACCATCCCTCATCTGGGGCATCAACTAGACGTTGCTGGAAGAAATAGCCACGAGCTGAATATGTTGGGCATGAGTCCACCACTTTCAACTTATCCATCAGCCATATCTTGGGAGGGATGAAAAAGAAGAAAGATTAAAGAATAAAGAGGTGTATGAGGAGAGAAAAGTGAGAAAGGGTTTTGAGAGGAAAAAAAACAGAGCCTGAGGGCCAAGTGATGTGAGAAATACACATGTGAGAAGGGTGGGAAACATTACCTGTAAGAGTAGTGGACTCCTTGCGAATTTAGTCATCTCCCGACGACGGAAGGCGTCCAACCCCATCAAGGTTTCAGTTAGTGTCATGGCAATGCAGCTCTTGCCCTTTTTCAAGCCCTAGGCAACCTCAATCAAATGGACGCTAGATCCACCGGAGCTTGGGGCAAGCAAGAAATGAGACAACATGCACAAGCAAAGCGCATGCCGCCAAAAACCTTGCCAGTGGTGATCGTCGCGGTCACCAGCATCAGAAAATCGATGAATCAAGCTGGGGATGTCCAATTCTCCATCGCGAATCAAAGACCAAGCGTCATGCAAAGTAAGTCCACACATCTGTCCTAAGGCTTCGATGTGGCCAAAACGGAATTGAGGCAAGATCTCTTTATCACGTTGAGATTCCAGCAAAGCTTGGAAATCTTCAAAAGTGGGGCATATCTTTTGTCTGCCAAAGTTAGAAACATGAGTTATCGGATTCCAACACCTAGCTGCGGCATGGAGGAACGGAAAATGCAGTGGGGTGCGACAAAGCATGATTAGTGCATTTATTCCGAAACCTCGAAAATTTAACTTTTCCGAGCCATCTAAAGCTGCGAGCCAATTGGAAAGTTTTTGGGCAAGAAATGCTTCCATCTTGGGCAAAAATTGAGTTACAATGAGGAGATTACGGAGCTGTAGCCTTTTATAGAAGATAAGGCACTAGTGGGGGACAGATGGCAAAAATCTGGGGACCCCCTACATAACTAGTCGACCGACCACCTTTTCTGGTCGACCAACCACAAAAGTGGTCGACCATCTTTTTTTTCTGGTCGGCAATGGGCTTAAGTGGTCTACAGCTGCTTCTTGTCTCCAGCAGAGAGCCCCTAGCCTTTCTGTGTGCTCAGAATGTTGAAAATTTGAGTTTATTTCTGCTTCGGATGCGTCCTGTTGTTTTGTTTGTCCAATATGCATTTGCTTATTGAGTTGTTGTGATTTGTTTATTGAGTTGTTGCTTTTTGCTTATCGAGTTATTGTAATTCGTTTATCGAATTGTTCTTTAAGCTGTTTTGTTTTGTTTGTTGTGTTGGTTCACTACCTGACTTGGCAATACACGAATGTTCAATATTCCGTCAATCTCATTTTTGTGCAAAATTGTGCGATGCGATGCTTAGAAATACAAACTGTAACACTTTTTGAACAAAAAACAAAAAAGAGAGCTGTTTTCATTCCATCATGGTTTCTCTTTACAAAAGGTACAAGTTTTGAACAAAATAAAACTGCCAAGGCCGTGCAATGTGCTAAAACTAAAGCAAAAAGAGAAATAAAGCAAAAGCAAAGCATCTGAATTGGCGCCATCCAACTCAGGACTGAGAGGCCCTCCTCACCCTCTTCCTCGACTGAGAGGACTCTAGAGCATCGTCACCATCAGCACTGCTGTCTGAACCAGAGTCGTCTCCGCTCTCATCCTTAGAGCCCTCCTCAACATCACCGCCACCATCTGATGACCCCTCGTCCTCGCCGGACTCGTCATTATCATCGTGTGTAATAGGCTCCTGACGCCTTCCTCGGCCGCCTACTGCTGGAGTAGGTCCTGATGGTCCTGCCTCTCCCTCTGATCGTCCTGTCTAGAGGGGTGTCACCTAAAAAGGCAGTTTGAATAAATGTTAGCCATCGTGTGTATATCAGATGCAAGTGTAATGTGCAAGGTAAATGTTTGCAGAAAGCAGATATAGTATGCACATGTGGTGTGTGATGTCAGATGTGATCTATACATACAGTGAATCAGTGTAATGAGATGTTCAGTTTAGGCATATCAGCAGAAATATGATGGCCAAAATGCAAGAAAACTGAAAAGTTATCAGAATGCCATGGGAGTGCAGCATCAACTCTCTCTGTATGACCATACCCTTGAGTGAGGCCATCGCCTTGAGCAACCCCTCGACATATCTTGTGGTGGGCTACAAATGCAAGTTGAAGCCATGAATGGATAGATGAACGAATATCTGAATGAAATTGAAATGCATAAAAGATGTAAAGTATACCGGTGGTGAGTCAGGTGACCTGACGTATCGATGATCAGGCAATGAGGGCTCAAGCGAAATTTGGTAAGGTCCCCCAACAAGTCCCCAACCTGTCAGCTCAGTCGGAGGATCTGGCCACCCAGCCAACTACCTAGAAGAAGACACCCCTCGAGTCTCACCCCGTGGTACCCGAGCTCGGCTTGTCGAAGGGACATGGGCAGCCCGAACCCTACTCGATGAGGGCACATCAGCCATCCTGCCCGTGGGAGGACGAGCGCCTGTCAAAGAAGGCATCAAATATACCTCCATATAGGTCGTGTAGTCCCCCTCTCCGATGTAATGGTCTGCCTCCACACCCCGCATGGAGTCAATGAGTCCCTGAAGGGAGAGCATGTCTGCGCCCCGCATGGAAGGTGGGGGCACTGAAGGGACATACTTCAGTGGTAGGCCTATCGTCTGGGGCATGAAGCGCTCACCGAGAAACCAGGCTCGACCTACGGGTCCCTCGAACAGGATACAATGCCTGGAGGCTTCCCAAGCCCCGGCATACTGAAGCTGAGCAAACCCGGGCATCGATGCCCAAGGCTGCCATGCTATCTACAAATAACAAGTGTGTGAGCTGATTAGTTGTCATCAGAATGAATTGGAGATGAAAGCATAAAGGACTGTGAGTCTTGAGTTACCTCGGACGCCCTCACAGTATCAAAGTACTAGCGAAGGTATGGCAAGGTTTCCCGGGGCCTCGGCTGGCACCGGCCGTCAAATCTATACGAATATGGCACATCAAACGGTGTCTCGACCTCTGGCTCGGGGGCAAGCGTCGAGAAATAGGCGCATACCCACAGCTGTGAAAGGCAAGACAGTGGTAGTCAGAATACAGAATATGCAGAAAATGTAGAATGCAGAGTGCAGAATGCGGAGTATAGAATGTAATGTGTGCAATGTGTGGAGTGTGCAGTGTATAGGTAATGAAAAGCATGAATGTAAATCAAAAAGGCAGAATGTACCTCCCAGGCTCTCCAATAGTCGCCTAATATGTTCCTGCTCATGGGGGAGGTCGAGCTCATATAGCAATAAAGGGTAGCAAGGCCAGTGCCACCCTAATCGAAGTGCCGAACCTGGGATAGGTCTACTAGAGCACTTAGAAGATGTAGCCCGACCGTGTTCCCCCTATCGGAGAACAATGTGGTCCCAAGAAGGAACATCAGGAATCCCTGGGCGTACTGCTCCGTGGCCTCAATAGTCTCAGGCACAGTCCCTCTGAATTGCTCTGTGAACCAGGTGTATCTGACTGTGCCTGATGATTGGTAGATCGGCGGATGCGCTCTGAGTAGATAGGTCCATACTGCCTCCCACTCACCCATATCGGAGTCATATGGGATCAACCAGCCTCCCACCTCGAGACCCATCAGCATAGCAAAGTCGTACGGGGTCATCGTCATGTCCCCGGTAGTTGAGAAATGGATGGAGTTGGTGGTGTCCCACCATCTCTCTACTAGTGCACCCAGGAGGGTCCTACTCGCCACAAGACGCGATAGCCCCATGCAAAATAGCTCGAACCCTGCCTCATCAACAATCTATCGAACATTGTCGAGGAGCTCCATATACCAATCCCTCGCGATGATCGATCCATATCCCCGAGTGGGACGGGAAGCTACCTGTGTTCAGAACGGGCATAAATGCAGTATGTGAGTTATGTTCAGGACGAGCAGAAATACAGCATGTGAGTTGTGTTCAGAACGAGCAGGAATGCAACGTGTGAGTTATGTTCAGAACGAGCAAAAATGCAGCGTATAAGTTATGTTCAGAACGAGCAAAAATGCAGCATGTGAGTTATGTTCAGAATGAGCAGAAATGCAGCCTGTGAGTTGTGTTCAGAACGAGCAAAAATGCAGCATGTGAGTTATGTTCAGAACGAGCAGAAATGCAACCTGTGAGTTGTGTTCAGAACGAGCAAAAATGCAGCATGTGAGTTATGTTCAGAACGAGTAGAAATGCAGCATGTGAGTTATGTTCAGAATAAGCAGAAATACAGCATGTGAGTTGTGTTCAGAACGAGCAGAAATGCAGCATGTGAGTTGTGTTCAGAACGAGCAGAAATGCAGCATGTGAGTTGTGTTCAGAACGAGCAAAAATGCAGCATGTGAGTTATATTCAGAACGAGAAGAAATGCAGCATGTGAGTTATGTTCAGAATAAACAGAAATGCAGCATATGAGTTATGTTCAGAATAAGCAGAAATGCAGCATATGAGTTATGTTCCGAATGAGTAGAAATGCAACATGTGAGTTATGTTCAGAATGAGCAGAGATGCAGCATGTGAGTTATGTTCAGAATGAGCAGAAGCATTGTGTATGTAAATGTGTTCAGAACAAGTAGACGAAATACGGAGCAAAAGCATGAATTGTGCAAGAAATGTAAAGTGCATCGCAGAAAATGTGAGAGTGCAGTATGTACCATCGGGCGCGTGGTGAGACAGGTGAGACTCTGGCTCCCGCAATAGAAGATCTGCAGGGGCATGCCAGGCAAACTCGGTAAAATGGCGAGCTGTGCTGGATGGTAGAATATGTACCTCAGGACAGTACGTCGTAGGATCGAAGGGGCAAGTCCTAGGCAGCAGCGGAATGATATCGGGCTCCTCCTCTATCCCCAGAGAGCCCTCGTTATATGGAGCATCGTTGGCCATCTGAAAGATGAGCAAAAATGAGCAAAATGAGCAAAAAGTGCTAAAAGTCAACTCTCAAAGAAGAAAAAGTCAAAAAGTCAAAGCCCGGGAAAAGGGCGCCAAACTCAAGACAAACTTGGGGGAAAACATACCTCAAATAGCGAAAATAGCGGAAAAGAGTCAGAAAGCAAGATTTGTTGGTTCAAAGTGAAGGAAACTGAAGAGTTTTCGTGAATCAACTTCGCGTGGGGCGTTGGAAAACAGGTGTAAAGCCCGGATCTAAGAGGAAAAGAGGTCTAGGGAGGTAGAGGAGTGATTTTCAACCTTGTATGTGTGAGCATTTGTGCTTTGCAGTTATGCTTTTAAAGACCCGAACCTCAAAAGACCAAACTGCCCCGAAATCTACTAAACTGGTCGACCGACCACCTATGTGGTCGACAGGTGATTTTGGTGGTCGACAGCTCTCCATGGTGGTCGGTGGGGTCCCACTGTCCTCCCTGTGTATTTTTATGTTGATTGGTGTCCTTGGCCCTCCAGAAAGTCCCAGAACAGTTCACTTTTCAACTTAAAAAAAAAAAAGACCCCGTGGGAATTTTGAATTATGTCTCCGATGCGTGACTCATCGTCAAGTCTTCATGAGCGAAGTATATCCTTTTTTTGCATTGTCACCCCTCCGAGAGGTAAATTGGAGGTTGTATTTGAATCGGATTTGTGAAGGCATGTTTTCTTCATTCGGTGTTTTGCATTGAATGTACACTTCTTTCTTGATTATATCGCACTTTTGCTTTGCATAAGATATGCGTGTCTCCACTTGCACTGTTATGCACCTTTTCACTTGCATTGTTATGCACTTCTTGTTTCTTCTAGAATATGTATCTCGAATGTTGCATGGAACATGCGTTCAATTCTTTTGCACTCACATGCGTTTTTCGCTTTTACATAGAATATGCGCTCCTCGCTTACGTGTAGAACATGCATTTGGCATTTAAACACGGAACATGTTGTCAATCTTGTATATAATATGCATTGTGTTTTGTTGTACCTGTTGAGTTTCTTTCTTACGCAGAATATGATATTATATGTACGGTTCATTTGAAGCTGGCGTAACCAGGCGATATTGGATGTGCGGTTCATTTAGAGAAGTTTCGTTTAACTTTGTTCGTTTAGTGTATCTATCACACTTTGTTCATTTAGTGTATCTATCACACTTTGTTCACTTAGTGTATCTAACACACTTTGTTCATTTAGTGTATCTATCACACTCTTTTCACTTAGTATCTATCACACTTTGTTCATTTAGTGTATCTATCACACTTTGTTCACTTAGTGTATCTATCGCACTTTGTTCATTTCGTGTATTTATCACACGTGCTCACTTTGTGTATCTATCACACTCTCTTCACTCTTTTCACTTAGTGTATCTATCACACTTTGTTCATTTAGTGTATCTATCACAGTCTGTTCACTTAGTGTATCTATCACAGTCTGTTCACTTAGTGTATCTATCACACTTTGTTCATTTAGTGTATCTATCACACTTTGTTCACTTAGTGTATCTGTCACACTTTGTTTATTTAGTGTATCTATCACACTCTGTTCACTTAGTGTATCTATTACACTTTGTTCATTTAGTGTATCTATCACACTTTGTTCATTTAGTGTATCTATCACACTTTGTTCATTTCATGTATCTATCACACGTGCTCGCTTTGTGTATCTATCACACCTTTGCCAGGCTTGTACAATTTTCTTACATCTTTTCTGTTGAAATGTGTAAGACTTCTGCAACTTGTCGGTTTGCTTAAATTGTTGTATTTATTTTGCATAAATGCTTCATTATAGCTTTCTTTGCATGATCATAAGTTATGCTCTTGCATCATGCATGTTCATTTGCATTTTGCCCCGGCGTGCGGGCATATCTATTTGGTATCTTGCTTATTTGTCTAAGTCTTCGACCTTGTCAAAAATAGGTCGTCTCTAGGCTTTGACATTCACTCCCATCATTTCATGACTTCCGAGTTCTGTCAAAGAGGGGCAACTGTAGACACCCAATTTTTGACCGTCCTAAAGACTTGGACATCATCGTCTGAGTGCTCGATGATTGTGCATGTTCGTGCTTGTTTGGAGTCCCGAGGTTTTCGGCTACGCGCCTTGCCCCTAAGTCTCTGAACTCTCTTGGTTTCGTGCTTGTCTTAAGCCAAACCTTGGTGCCCCCTTTTGCTTGGAGGGAGAAGTAGGGGTGTAAACCACTTTTCTCCCCTGCCAGCCAGTTTTCTCCCCTATAGACCACTTTTGCTGGTCGGTTAGCTAAGGTAGGTGGTCGGTCAACCACCTCAAGTGGTCAGCAGGATGCCACCACCTTCTCCTCTCTTGGGAGACCCCCTTTTTGCCCTATCGACCAGGTGTTTCTCCTGTCGACCATCTGAGGTGGTTGGTCGACTAGGTGGGGTGGTCAGTTGACCACTTTGAGCGGTCGGCGGCCATTTTTCACTTTCTGCAGATATTTTTGGTGCCAGCTGTTAAGCATAGAATGCATCCTCCCTACATGTGTAGGGAGGGATTTGAGCAAGCTTTAGCTTGCATTTCAATATAAGGGAAGGTGCTTCCCCCTTAGAGAGGGTTCAGAATTTTTAAGAGCAAAAACTCTCCCTCTCTCTCAAGAATTCTCTCTCTCTCTCTCTCTCTCTCTCTCTCTCTATTTATGCCTTAAAGCTTTGTTTCTTCACACTTTTGCACACAAACACCTACCCAAACACCACCATCATTGAGTTGAGGTTCTTGGAGGTCATATTTGAGCTTCAAAAGGCTGGTTTTTGGTTCAAGAAGTTGTTGTTTTGCTGTGGTTCTTCAAGGGTGAGTAATAGCCTCTTTAAAGCTTTATTTTCATTGCTTATTTAACCACCTTTGCATGCTATTCTAGGCTTTGTTTTCAACTACAAAAACCTTTGTTTTTAAGTGTTTAAAAAGGTTGTTTAAGGCTTTGTTTGAGTTAGAGGTGGTTTACCCCCTTTGGTGGCTTGTTTTGCCTTGTTTTTTGCCATCTTTTAAGGCCTTTGGGATCATCTCTTTTTGGCCTTCTCACCACTGAAACTCAAAGGAATTTTAGTGGTAGAAAAGTGGTTTTGAGGTCCCAAATGGATGGGGATAGTCCCCCCTCATCTTCTCTTGTTTGCATGTGTTGTTGGCCCATCAAAAGAGCATGTGTTTTTACTTCTTAGAGGCTTTGTTTAGGCTCATTTTTGTGACTTTTCAGACCTTCCATAACTCTGTTTTTGGCTGTCTTGGTCATCTCTTGCATGCTTCTTATACTTGTAGTGTAATCCTACTTGTAGCCTTGCAAAGTAGCATGTTTTTGTGCTTTGAATTGGCTCCATTTCAACATGTTTTTAGCCATTATTTGCTATGTCATAACTCTGATTTGTGTTGGTTTGGTTGCCTCTTGCACACTCCTTGCACTTGTAGTGCAATTTTGTTCACCAGCCTAGTGTATTTGGTGTTTTAGCCTATTGATCTAGCATGTGTATGCTCTACTCCAGCACATTTTTTGCTATGTTTTAGCATGCTTTAGGTCTGATTTGAATGGTTTTGGTCATGCATGCTTGGCTTTGCATAGCTATAGTGTATTTGGCCTTACTAGCCTTGCACTTTGGGACCCCTAGCATGCTATATTTGTGATGTGTGCATGATATGGCTTCATTTGATATGTAATTTCAGAGCATAAACTAATGCCATACTCTCAAGTTTATCACTCTTTCATTGTGTTTAAGAGTTGTGCCCTTATGTCTTATTTGTGAGCTAATACGGGAGCATATCTTTCTTGCCATCTATACTGCAAGTCTAGCATGTTTTTGCTACCATTTTGACCTGCCTTAGGTCTATTTTGAGTGCTTAAGGTCATTTGAGCATTGCTTGGTATGGTTGTAGTGTAAAGCCCTTGACTAGCTTTGTATTTCAAGCCTCTTGGCATGCTTTATTTGAGCTATTTGCATGATATGACATCACTTGGCATGTAATTTCAGAGCATATGTCATTGCCACACTCTCACATTTTCCGCTCTTTCAATGTGTTTGAGAGTTGTGTCTTTATGCCTTGTTAGCGAGCCATCAAATGTGCATATTTTCATTGTGTTATATGCCTTGATCTTAGTATATTTCAGCCACTATTTTGGCATTTTTGACCTCTGTCTAGGGTTGGTTTGGTCATTTAGGCTTAGTATTTGATGCCTATAATGCTATGCTCTTTGCTAGTCTCGATGTCTTAGCTTCTAAACATGCCATGCATGCATTGCTTGCATGATGGAGCCTTGTGCATGTCACTCTAGCATTGATAGATAAGCATGTTGTTTGCATGTGTGTTGCATTGCATTGTGTTTGGATCGGATGTTAATCTAAACACGAGAAATGAGGGGCGTTTCATACTTGAAGTGATGAAACGCGCCTCATTTCTTGGTCGCCGTCCCCCTTGATTGTGCATGATAGGGTGGAGGCCTTTCGAGTCTTATGTGTGCATTCATTGAGTCTTGTGCAAGCTTGATCCTTTGGCCACCATGCATTGAAAATGCTAGGTTGTTGGCTCGAGAGCCAAGTGCCATACTCTTTTGAGCTTGAGATATGATAAGGAGTGTGGAAGTGCATACATTCCCTTGCAAATACACTGTCTTGCCTCTGTCTGTGCTCTGTTGCAGCAACAGGAGGAATTTCAGCCCTCAAGGTGTTCTTGAGATCAGAAAGAAGCAATATGGAAATTGTTGTAATTTTCAAAGGTTCAAAAGAGTGCAAACAGAGGCGTTTTGAGGCAAGGCGGTGGATTTCCGGGAGGACGCAACTGAGCATGCATATCTCGCTTGCCCGCGAGGCCATTTATCGCTTCTGTTAGCTAGTTGTAGTTAATTACCTATGCTGTAATTAATTTAGCTTAGTGCTTTGTAATATTCTAATTAGCTTAGACTAGCTAGTTATTCAATTTGGTTTGTAATAATTAATTAGCTAGAATAGTTGGTTAATTAGTTGGTTTGTAATAATTAGCTTAATTAGCATAGCTAGTTAGCTTTCATTTTATTCGGATCCTCCATCGAAAGGGAAAATGTTGTAATAAGCGTGCATGGGTGTGTGCATGTCTTCCAACCCCACGTCTTTCTCCCTTTTATTTACCAGCTTTTGATGGTTAGTTTTAGGGCATGTTTCAATTAGTATACTTATGCTTTACATGCGTGCATCATTCATTCGTATTGCATGCACCGGGTTCGGCGCATCATTCAAACTACATTGTACTCCAATACATTTACTTGAATACGTGTTTCAAAGCATGTTATCAAGTGTTGCATTCATATGCCATCTTAGCTAGCCGAGCCTATTTAGTTGCATTTTGCATGTGTTGCATTAGGCATTTAACATAGCTAGGATCATGCATTGATTACTAACTAGCTTCTGTTTTGGCTCGGAGTACACTGTAAGTGTTTGTGCTTTAGCATCCTTGCATGCGTGTAAGTGTTGCCACGTTTAGCATGCTTGCCATGAGGCTATCTGCTTAAGTGCTTAACTGTATGAATGCCTGTGGATGAAGGCTTCATTGCTTGAATTGGAACAATTCATCGAAATGTGCATTTTAAGCCCCCTTGAAGTGGCAAAATCATGTTGTTTTAAGCCCACTTGAGGGTGGCAAATCCGCACTTTAGCCTACTTGAGGGTAGCAACTTCAAACCATTTTCGACAAACATGAGATCTTTTGTTCCAAATTGAGTGATTGAGTCTATACTTGTGTGTTGTGCGCATCACATAGTAGGCTAGCTAATAACCGAAAAAAGAACACATGTGTTTATAAAAACAACATATCATGTTTAGTAGAGGCCGATCATTTGATCGGGCCAGCGAGGGTGCTCATTTCAGGACCTTCCCCTCTCGTACCCAAGTTCCCAATCCGAGGCAACTTTGGTGATGACGGACACATGGCCTTAGGCACGGGTCAGGGTTTTCTAAATTTCCCAAAATAAAATATTTAGGTGGCGACTATAAAATCTAGCAAAGCAGTCTATATTTGGCACTTTTTGATTAAAATCGATTTTCCAAAACGATTTGCCGGATTTGGACTCTTTGGTGATTTATCAGTCTTACATTGCACTTTGTGAGATTAGATTCAGAACTGTGATAGGAGTTCGAACTGTAGTAGCTAGAACCCAAATTCGCGCCCTCTCCGAAAGGGGGCACGCGGAGCGAGTTCGGGCGAGCTACACTGGCATTGGTACTCTGAGAGAACGACCTTCTTGTAGGTTCACTTGTTCTGTGGATGATACCCTTTTTGAATGCACTCTCAATCTGGACCCCCAGCTCATGTAAGGAAGCAAACGTAGACAATTATGCCATTATCATTCTCTATAACATGTCTGGCTCAAGGTTCTGGACCACTAGCCTGACTTGCTCTCTCTTTCGGTGAGCCTATTTGTCATTCTGGCTACCTTGGCTCTCTACCGGGTAATGAAATTGATAAATGATTCTTTGAGATTTTGGGTTGTAGCTTCCAGCTCACTAATGGTTACTTCTATCTGAATGTTATATGAGTATTGATTGACAAATGCCTTAGATAGCTCCTCCCAATTCTGTTTTGTAGAGTCCTCCAATTTAGCATACCAGATGGCGGCCACATCAGACAGGGTCCTTCCAAACAACGAAAGCTTCTGCGCCCGAGACAAACCCATGGGCCTTAATACATCCGAAAACAATAAGATATGCATGATTGGATCCCTACTCCCATCGAATCTATCAATGTGGGGCATCTTAAATTTCTCCGGTAATCTAACCGAAGCCTCAGTGTACCCATCTTTGATATCTGGAATAGAGTTGAAGCCCTGGGATTTCTTCAATGCTTTCTCTAATCTGGTGATTTTGACCAAGGCTGGATCAATTTCACTGATATCGAAAGGGAAAATCTCTGGAGGAGGTTGAACCGGAGGATGATAAGCTAGAGCTGGGGGAAATATGTCTTGAGGATCTAGGACTGGTAAGTTTTCTGCTGGCGGGGATAGATTCAGTTTTGGCTGAGCAGTAAGGACTAAATGCATGGTTGATGCTGATGCCCCAGATGTATGCCGCAGATCGACAATGACTTCATCTTGTGCAGCTATCCTTTGGTTTATAGTATCCATAGTTCTTTGGACGGCAATCATCATGGCAGCGAATTCCTCTGAGTTTGGTATTGTGTTATGTGCCATTGCTAACCCAGGTGAACCAGATGCTAGTGAATTGATTGACTGAGAACGGATAGGTGTTTGTGGAGTGCTTTGTACTGAATCTAATTTTGAAAATCAATTTTGAATCAAATTTCCAAAAATGGATTGCTTTGCTAGATACAAAGTCGCCACCAAAATATTTTTTGGGGAAACTTAAAAAACCCATGACTTGCGCCAAAGGCCACGTGTCCGTCATCACCAAGATTGTTTCGGCTCGGAAACTTAGGTACAAGAGGGAAAGGTCATGAATTGAGCACCCCAACTCGCCCGATCAAAGATCGGCCTCTACTAATCATGATATGAATCTTATCTACATTATATGCTCTTGTTCTGGTTTATTAAGCTAGCATTACTATGTGATGTGCACACACAAGTATAGACTAACTTGCAATAATTGGAACACTTGATTCATGTTTGTTTGCAAAATTGTTTCGAATATATACCACTTGAAAAAGTGATCGCATATGAACATTACTCAAATTATTCCAATTCAAACAACTAGCCTTCATCCACAGGCATTCAAGCAGTTTATAGCATTTAAGCAATTAGCCTTTATGGCAAGCATGCTAAACATGGCAACAATCACACTCATGCAATATGCTAAAGCAAGTAAAGGCTTACCTGGTACTCCAAGCCAAAAGAGAAACTAGTTAGGAAAAAAATGCATGATTCCTAACTATGAAATATGACTAATGCAACACATGCGATATGCAATTATTAGGCTCGACTACTAATATGACATATGAAGCAATTTGATAACATGCAGTCTAAGCATGTATTCAAAGGATGTTTAACTAACAATGTAAGTTAGAATGATGAACTGAGTCTCGGTGCATACAAAACAAGTGGATGCAAATCATGGAGAATGCTAAACAAAATACGATGCCCTAAACCAACCAACATAAGCTAGTAAATAAAAGGGAGAAAGACGTGGGGTTGAAAGACATACACATTATTACAACATTGCGCCCTTGTGAAGGAGGGTCCGAATGAACTAACTAGCGAAAGCAAACCTAAACTAATTAAGGAGCTATCACAAACCCAAATGAATAATTTAGCTAAACTACTTAACTAATTATTACAAACTGAACGAACTAATTAATTAACTAATCTAGTTAATTAAAATAATTACAACACGAGACGAATTAGCTATTCTAACTAATTAAGTACAAAGCCACTATTTTAAGCACAATACTAATATTATTACAAAGTGGATCCCAAGGATCGATGGAGGATTCATGCATGGATGCGGTTTTCGCCCGAAAAAGCCAATGTTTCTACTGCTGAATGCCTCTGTTGCACAGTGGAGCACTTGCGCTGATTTCCATCTCCAAACCAACTCTATTCTGCTGGGGAAGTACACCACTTGATTTTGCACTGGTGGCCGGCAGAGGGCCTGCCGTCCACTAATGATGGCATGCCGGCCACTAATGATTGGACTTTCTTGCTGCAACAGAGATCAAATAGAGCAGAGACAATGTATTCTCAAGGGTTTGTTTGCACAATTTACCCCTCCTTGTCATTTGAACAGCTCAAAGAAGTAGTAAACTTGGTTCACAAACCATCAATGGATGTAATTTCATTGCATGATGGCCTATAAACCAAAGAGTGCAAGTTTAATAAATGCAATAAAACAAGACTCTCAAAACCACCTCCCTATCATGAAAGATCAAGGGAAATAGTTGACAATGAATCTTGAACTGTTTTCATCACTAATGAGTATGAAATGACTCAAGACTCAAGGGTTCAATTAACGTCCGATTGAACCCAAACCAAATTGTTATCTTGCTCTTTTTTTAGTCTCAATTTTATTACTTCATTTTAGATTACCATCCATTCTTTAGTCAATTGAGTCCAAAGGTGAATTTAAGTCCTCTAATGGAAAGAGGGCTCAAACCAAGAATTGCTTTGGGTATGAAAGAGACATCATACCGTTGGTAATGAACCCCCAAAGGGATTAAATCATTAAGCATGACATCTCAATCTCATGCTTAAATAAACAAGTAGTTTGAAACCACTTTCAAAGCAAAATAAAAGCCAAGAAAGGGAGGAGGTTCCAAAGGTGACTAAGGGTGATCACAAGTATGGAAAGCCATAAATAAACAATATAAACTCAAATAAAATGGTGTCTAATGCCTAAAACACTAAGCTTATGAGGACAATTACACTACAAGTATGCAAAACAAAGCTCAAATCCAACGAACACTTAAAAATAGTCCTAAATAAGTCCTAAAACATGCTGGAATTAAGAAAAAAAATAGCTAGAATAATAAGCTAAAACATAGAGCACGCTTGACTAGTAAACAAAACGCAAGGAGGGGAGGCTAACCCCTCCAATTTTGGACTTCAAACCATGATTTTAGCCACTAAAATAACTCTGAAAATCAGTGTTTAAAAGCTCCAAAAAAGATAGTGTAAAGGCAGGAAACACAAGGGTAAAGGCGGGAAACACAAGGGTAAAGGCCTTGAGAGCAATGTGTAAAAAACGGTGAGCCACCCCTCAACCTTTATTGGCCTTAAAACCCAAGTCTCAGCCTAAAAAAACAGAGTTTTTATAGCCCAAAAACAGTTGAAAAATAGTAGGAAAAAGAGTAAATAAAGCAAGTAAAGAGGCAAAGCTTTATACCTCTTAAAGATGAGATCACTTTCAAGCAATAAAACAAAGCAAACACACCCTCAAGAGCTCAAACAAGGCTTAAAAATGGAAAGGTTTGGTTAAGAGTGTATAAGAAAAGGTTAAGAAATTTGCTAGAGAGAGAGAGAGAATTGTAGAGAGAGAAGGAAAAATTTTGCTCCAAAATTTTTCTAACTCCATGGCAAGAAGAGAGGTCATCTATATATCTCAAAAACATCTAGCCATACACGTGGAAGCAAATGCAAGCATCTGTGCAAAAAGGTGGTACAACTGTCACAAAATATCTGCAAAACACATTGGTGGCCAACAGGCCATCACTGGTAGCTAGCAACCAGGAGCAATGGTCGGCAGCCCATAGCAGTGGCCGGTAGGCCACCAGAGGTTGTAGGCTTGAAAATCCAAGGTTTTGGTCTAAAAATAAGGCAACAGGGGTACAAGGTTTGAAAGGCTCAAAGCTGTGGCATTCTGCTGAGGACTTCGAGCATTTGACAAGCATATACACTCATCATTGGGTGTACAAGCGATGACGTCCAAGTCGTAAGGGCAGTGAAAAATGGGGTGTCTACAGTTGCCCCTCTTTGACAGAACTTGGAGTTATAAAATGATGTGAGTGAATATCAAAGCTCAAAGCCCAAAGACGACCCATTTTGACAAGGCTGTAAGACTTGGAAAAACAATCAAGACATAAATAAATGGTTGCGCTTGCAGGTTGCCTACGTATCCCTTTGCAAGGAATCAAACCAGCGTAGTTCTGGGGCAAGATGCAAATGTATGCACAAAAAAACTTTGAAAGCTGGACTCACACGCTTCGCGAAGCCAGCTATTTTGAAAACTCGTGATCATGTGAGATGAGGAACTAAGTAATAAAAATACAATAAGCAAGATAAGGAGACAACAACATATGAATGAGCAGCTTCAAGCTTAAAACCAACACAGATTCCCTACAAAAAGATCTAAAACACACTTTAACCATGCCAAAACACAAGACGAGGAAAGAAAACACCACTCAGGGTTGCGACTTGCACGTCCTGAGAAACTGAGAAACAAAAATCGTTCAGGGTCGCGTTTCACGCGTTCTGAGATAAAAACTATTCAAAGTTGCGCTTCACACATCCTGAGAAATAAGAAAAACTGCTCGGGCTCACGCATCACGCGTCCCGAGATAAAACACAACCACGACCACGCTTCATGCATCCTAAGAAACAAGAAAAATCGCTCAGGTTCGCGCTACACCCGTCACGAGATAAAACACGCCCAGGGCTACGCTTCACGCCTACTGAGAAACAAGAGAAACAGCTCGAGCTCGGGCTTCATGTGTCTCGAGATAAAACATGCCTAGGGCCACGCTTCACACGTCCTAAGAAACAAGAGAAATCGCTCGGGCTCGCACTTCACGCATCCCGAGAAATAAGAGAAACTGCTCGGGCTCGCGCTTCACGCGTCCCAAGATAAAACACACCTAGGGTCACGCTTCACGCATCCTGAGAAACAAGAAAAATCGCTCGGGCTCGCACTTCTCGCGTCCTGAGATAAAACACGCCCAGGGCCACGCTTCACGAGTCTTGAGAAACAAGAAAAATCGCTCAGGCTCACGCCTCATGCGTCCCGAGATAAAACACACCTAGGGCCACGCTTCACGCGTCCTGAGAGACAAGAAAAACCGCTCGGACTCGTACTTCACGCGTCCCGAGATAAAACACGCCTAGGGCCACGCTTCATGCATCCTGAGAAATAAGATAAACTGCTCGAGCTCGCGCTACTCGCATCCTGAGATAAAACATGCCCAGGGCCACGCTTCACGCGTCCTCAGATACAAGAGAAACCGCTCGAGCTCGCGCTACTCGCATCCTGAGATAAAACATGCCCAGGGCCGCACTTCACGTGTTCTGAGATATAAGAGAAATAGCTCAGGCTCGCGTTTCACACATCCTAAGATAAAACATGCCCAGGGTCGCGCTTCACACGTCCTGAGATATAAGAGAAACTACTCAAGCTCACGTTTCACGCGTCCCGAGATAAAACACGCCCAGGGTCGCACTTAACACGTCCTAAGATACAAGAGAAACCGCTCGGGCTCGCGTTTCATGCGTCCCGAGATGAAATAGAGAGGTGTGCGATAGATGCACAAAAAATGAACAAATACGATAAATGCACAAAAATGAACGTATGCAATAGATGCACAAAGTGAACGTGTGTGATAGTGTCACGACCCAAACCCGCCCCTTCGAGTTTAGCACCGTAATCGGCCAGTAATCCGAGTTTACCGAAGGCCTGCTTAACAATAATACAGTAAAACAGAGTACAGGGGCATGGCGGAAGCCAATACAGTAAATAAACAATGTCCAATGAGCTGTGACAGTCTGTATGCAAAAAGACTTTTCACACATATATACAGTCAGTACAGAACAGTATGCATCATATATACAATCATTCAGTACAGGGACTTAATCCCTATTAAATAGTACGGTACAGTGCAAAATATTCAGTCTATACAGTAGTACATCACAGATACAGAGACAGGCGGGAAGATTAAAACACCCCTAAGCCATAGCTTGAACGGTACTGGAACCTCAAAGTGAGGCACAAAGGTTGGCTTGACAAAACTGGAGTTTACCCCGACGCTTTTAGCAACGGTCCAATGCCTGTACACCTACATATATATATGAGCAGTGAGCTAAAGCCCAGTGAATAACATAATGCGTAAAGGGGTTAAGAAAGAATGTCCTTTCAGTATTTTAAACAGTCGTTTGCCTCGGTAAATCAGTTATACAGTCGATGGCTTATACTTCAAGTCATATCAGTCATTTAGAAATCATAGTAATCGTACGTGGCACATCCGATAGCAAAACAGTATGGTGATAGTAGCAGTGTCAGTACAGTCGTAGTAACGGTAACAGTACAGTAACAGTAACGGTAACAGTACAATACAGTAACAGTGCAGTAGCGGTAATAGTAACAGTACATTAACAGTAACGGTAACAGTAACAGTATAGTAACAGTAACGATAACAGTACAGTACAGTAACAGTACAGTAGCGGTAACAGTAACAGTAACAGTACAGTAACAGTAACGGTAACAGTAACAGTACAGTAACAGTAACGGTAACAGTAACAGTACAGTAACAGTAACGGTAACAGTAACAGTAACAATAACAGTAACAGTAACAGTACAATTCTTATGGACTCAAGAGGTGTCTCGCACAGATCCTAGAGGTGGCTCACACTATAGCACTTAGGTCCGTGCAGCACTTTGCTCCAGATTTCATAGATTGGCTTAAAGCCCAGTATGGACTCAAGAGGTGTCTCGCACAGATTCTAGAGGTGGCTCACACTATAGCACTTAGGTCTGTGCAGCACTTTGCTCCAGAGATATCTGTGACAGTAGCGGTACAGTAAACAGTAGGTCTTAAAAGACCGAACAGTCAGTTGATGGCTATCAATCAGTAAACAGTAGTGGTTCCAACGAGGGAACCGACAGAGATCTCTGTAACAGTAGCAATAATAGTAAACAGTAGTTGCTAAAGATGCCACAATACAGTTCAGAATATAGGACATACATTCATTCAGTTAACAGTAAACAGTTCAGAAAATAGTACAGTTCAGTTGTTCATAAGATAATCATTTTGAACATATCTTTACACAATTGTCACTCACAGAGTTCTGGGCTACAGTAAGCTAGAGCGTCTCCTTGGTAAGCCAACCCTACACAGTTAACAGATTGAACACACACACTAAACTAAAATAATAACCTAATCCCTAATTTGCCTCGGTATGTTCTACATCTACATTCTCATTAAGATGTCTTAAACTAGGGCTAAGAATGCCTAGAAAGGGATGAGGATGCAAAGATGTGCATAGAAAACGGTTTTCAGAATTTTCAGAAACACAGAGTCCCGCTCGAGCGTGGGTTTCCCCGCTCGAGCGGACATGCAACAAAGGTACACGCTCGAGCATCAAATATCCCGCTTGAGCGTACTGTAAAAGTATTGGATAGGTGAAATCTGCGCTCGACGGACGCTCGATGCCCGCTCGAGCGTGAGACACATGCCTCTGCTCGAGCGTTCCTTCCTCCGCTCAAGCGGACTATAAAACAGTGTAAAGTACTGGATGCTCGAATTCCCCGCTCGAGCGCCACTTTCCCCGCTCGAGCGCCACTTTCCCCGCTCGAGCGGGAGTGCAAAATCTGGAAAACCCAGATTGCACCTCCAAGCCAAAAACCAAGTTTAAATGCATAAATTTCGATCCTCTTGGGCCAATTTTCCAGAAAACATTCCAAAACTCATAATTTAACACGATTCGAAAGCTCAATTATAAAATCAAAGCCCAAGGGTAGTTTATTTAAACTCATTTTCAAATCAATTCTCAAGAACATGATGAACATGCAATGTCCATGAATCCAATCAACTTCAAAGCTCCAAAGCAAGTTCAAATGAGTCTAAACTTCCAAAATCATGATGAATCCATGATCTACTCCCAAAACATGAACATGCATGTGAGGAATTATGAACTACATCCTCAAAACTTAACAATATAAACATGCATGCAAGATTGGAGCTACAGTTCAACATTATAGAACCAATTCAAGACTAGCTCTTCAATTTGACATGAACCATGCTAGAATCAATTTAAAGACAATAATGAGAGGTTGAATCTCCTTACCTAGATCCTCAATTACAAGTCTAGGAGCTCAATTGACAATCTACACTTCAATTTCTTCAATTCCCAACAAATCTACAAGTTGAGCTCAATTCTCTCACTTCCTCTCTCTCTAGTTCGGTGGTGTGCTCCAAATGTGGCTGATGAAATGTTTTGTTTGAGTGTAATAAGGCCTCAAAAAGTGATATGGGATAGGCCACTAAGTGGTAGAAGAGTAATTAAGTCCAACATTTGTAATTAATCAATATCTAATCTAATTTAACCATACCAAATAACATTTTAATTAAATATGCCATAAAATCATATAAATTTCAGTGGTCATAAAACATCAATCAATTTCAGATTCGGCCGCCGATAAGGCCTTCAATTTGTAGTTTAATGCATACAACATAAGCAGATAATTTGGCAGTCAAATAGATAGTCAATGCATTTAAACAGATACAGTCAGTCAGTCAGTTCTAGATTTCAGTCAGTTAGTCCAGTATTTCAATCAGTTCAATTACCAATCATAATCAGTCTCAATTTAGCAGTAATCAGTGCTTAATCAGTAATCAATGGTGAGGGTTATTACAGCCTCCCCTCCTTATAAAGAGTTTGGTCCTCCAAACTCGAATCTCCTTCATTCCGGAAGAAAACAGGATATATGACCCAATCTCAATCTTAGCAATGCACAGAAACAGAATCATAAATCGTATACAGAGATTAGGGTCCGTATTAAAATAGAGTCTTATATATGTTCGAGTTTTAAAGTTAGGGACAGATTCAGATACATGTTCATTTTCATATTCTCGTCCACGGCATATGTAGATGCACAATCCTTGCTTATGCATACATGGTGCATTCATTAGCACTACTAGAGTAGATACAGAACAGATACAGACATGGCAGATACAGAACAGATACAGTGTAGAACAGATACAGTACAGGACAGTTACAGTTACGTGTTGGTTATGAATAACTGGTTCCATAAAGGAATCCTGAAAACGGGTAACAGAATAGAACAGAACAGATGCTGAGCCCCTCGTGACGAGGCCTCCGGTACGGATAATAGAATACAGACAGATATACGTTCCATAAAGGAACTTCCGATACCGGGCAGCTAACATGTATCACGAATACCTATCAGAGCTTGAACAGTCACTCAGTACACAGTATATAGCATTTCAGAAAACAGAACTTAATTCGTGACATAGAACGTAAACACATTTGCACAGTAGTAGTATAGTAGTATTCACACTACTTATATCAAGTACTTATCGGGGTTATAGATTTGCGCTGGTCTCAGTTTCATAAGTAATTTCCCCCGTTAAGTTACAGAGTTTCAATTCATTCTCTTCCGAGTTGTTCACCCGGTCTTAGTTCAATTTGGTTCTCAATTCGGTAAGCCATCACAGTCAGTCCAGTTCATTCGGGAGTTATCGAAAACATAAGGCGAATTTGTACATTACTCCCATAGCAGTAGGCGGAGTTCTGAAGCAATCATTCATATACTATTCATCAGTTTCGGTCCTCACAGATTCGACCATACTGTGTGTCAATACGGAAACAGTCATACAGATTACATATACTTCCAGACAGTTAGAGTTTATGATCAAACTAGTTTGTTGTCAGCAGATCCCATCAGTTCTGAAGTACAGTAATCACCAAACAATCATTCCCTAGTCAATCAAGTTCATGGTCATAACGGTAGTACTGGGTAAGTAATCACGTGTCATGTACCCAGTTTTCCTACATTGTAAGCAATCTGATAATAGCTTTCTCAACAAGGGTTCCCTCAGGTCAATTCGATGAAAGTTCGACCAGGTCATGTCAGATGCAAGTTCTGCCCAATCATTTCAAGTAAAAGTTCAAAGCACAAGCATCCAACAGAAATTCTATTAGTTACACAAAGGGTTTCATCAACCTACCGTTCCATCAGATTAGATCGGATAACAGTTCCATTCCTATCATTTCCAGATGAGGTACATGAGTTCATCAATTGTCAAACTTACATCAGAGTCCGGTACCATTACAATTCATATTAAAGCAGTACAGGTCATATACAATGTGTTCCTCCCAATAAGTTTATAGGCAAATGCACAGGCATGCAGTTAATCATATCGAGAGGTAAGCATCACAATCAATATAGCAATTTCCAAATAAATCCTTCATATAGGCATATGGTACACAGTAATACATCACACGGGGTTCCAAATCAGTCATATAGTCACTAAAGCATAGGCTCGCAAGTCTAATCAAACAGTCATGTCAATCATCCACAATCACAATTCACAGTCTAGAGTTTATCATTTGGGGTCTTTATTCAGTCACACAATCCCGGAGTCATAATCCCAACAGTTAAATCATTGAACAAAAATCATAACAATCATTTCGAGCAAAGGTATCGTCATGTATGTGCATGTTCAGAGTCTACTAACATTTCCAATACGGATTCATGAGTTCGATGTACAATACAAAATAGTTTCTCATCAACAGTAGATTTCAAGAGATTCATTATTCACAGTCCATTCCTCTCAGTCTTAACAGTATTACAAGCATGGGAACATATATACAGGTGTGAGTTCAAAATCAGTTTTCATGTAGGCATTCGTTCACAATTTTATAAGCAGAAGTTCATCTTTACAAACCAATATGGGTTCTTAGTTTCAGCAGTCTCACACACAAACAGTTCGCGTGTATAATTCGAGTTCAAGGGTCCGTTCATTCAATAATGTCCGTCAATACGTAACAGTGCAGTACAAATCATAGTCGTACAAATTTCTCGAATTACAGTCAATCATAAGATATTTCCATGTTCGACAGTTCTAGTACAGTTCAAAAGGTCATTTTCACTTTCTGTTACTTCTGTTTCATTCTTTCTGATTCAGTTGACGATGTTGATTTGGATATTTCAATGCTGCTACGTTGTCTCAGGCATTATACTCTATCCAGGACATCTACACACTTTGACGGTTTTAAAACGTCGATTCAATCAAACACATCTAGGTCACGCCCACCTTCAGTTCTTTTCTAGTCTTTTGTAGTCAGTATCTATCATGTGGGGTGCCTATCGAACTAGCTAGGTAAATTTTACCTCCTATTTGACCACAGTCTTATCACCTTACTCAAGTTGTTCCAACTCAGGTACTTTCTTATCTCAGATGCATTGGGGAAAGTATTTTTCGAAGAAAACTTCACATATTTCTCAGTTTCTAAACCCAAGTCTCAGTTTTCGGTGATTCAGTACCTCCCAGAAATTCCGGTGGTTTCAGTTTATTTGGGTTTCTGTATCAGCGTCATCAGATCATAATCAGTTGATTCAGGCATGTATGTCTGCCTTTATTATCTCAGATTTTCGGTTAAGGCTTCAACCATTCCTTCTAGCCTATTAACTCTAGCATCAGAAGATTCGGTTTCGCCTACGTTCCTCGTCCTTTCCCTTATTTACATACAAATAGGGTGATTAACAATATAGGAGAGGTTCTTACTGATTTCACATTTCATTCCATAACAGACGTGTGTATGCTTTCATTTCAACTCGGGTACGGTCACATGACCCTTTACTTTCACACGTTCATTTTCTTTTACATAGATCCTGTATTCGGTAATCACATTCACATTACATGTTATTCCACTTAACTTCGTCAATTATGCATATAAGTTTCGTTTCATTTCACATAGACAGTACGGTACTCATAAGCATAGACAGTTGCATACTTAAACACATTAATCACATTAGCATATTTATTCAAGTCATCGCCACACACTTATCATGCTCATGTAATGCCCTCATTGCTGTTCTAGGACATCCTATAGCTCATTTGGACACGTGTGTGCGGTATAACTCGTGGTTAGGTATCGCTCTGATACCACTCTGTCACGGCCCAAACTTGCCCCTACGGGTTTAGCACCGTAACCGGCCAGTAATCCGAGATTACCGAAGGCCTGCTTAACAGTAATACAGTAAAACAGAGTACAGGGGCATGACGGAAGCCAATACAGTAAATAAACAATGTCCAATGAGCTGTGACAGTCTGTATGCAAAAAGACTTTTCATACATATATACAGTCAGTACAGAACAGTATGCATCATATATACAATCATTCAGTACAGGGACTTAGTCCCTATTAAACAGTACGGTACAGTGCAAAATATTCAGTCTATACAGTAGTACATCACAGATACAGAGACAGGCGGGGAGATTAAAACACCCCTAAGCCATAGCTTGAACAGTACTGGAACCTCAAAGTGAGGCACAAAGGTTGGCTTGACAAAACTGGAGTTTACCCCGACGCTTCTAGCAACGGTCCGGTGCCTGTACACCTACATATATATATGAGCAGTGAGCTAAAGCCCAGTGAATAACATAATGCGTAAAGGGGTTAAGAAAGAATGTCCTTTCAGTATTTTAAACAGTCGTTTGCCTCGGTAAATTAGTTATACAGTCGGTGGCTTATACTTCATGTCATATCAGTCATTTAGAAATCATAGTAATCGTACGTGGCACATCCGATAGCAAAACAGTACGGTGGTAGTAGTAGTGTCAGTACAGTGTTAGTACAGTAGTAGTAACGGTAACAGTACAGTAACAGTAACGGTAACAGTACAGTAACAGTAACAGTGCAGTAGCGATGACAGTAACAGTACGGTAACAGTAACAGTAACGGTAACAGTACAGTAACAGTAACAGTGCAGTAGCGGTGACAGTAACAGTACAGTAACAGTAACAGTACAGTTCTTATGGACTCAAGAGGTGTCTCGCATAGATTCTAGAGGTGGCTCACACTGTAGCACTTAGGTCCGTGCAGCACTTTGCTCCAGATTTCACAGATTGGCTTAAAGCCCAGTATGGACTCAAGAGGTGTCTCGCACAGATTCTAGAGGTGGCTCACACTGTAGCACTTAGGTCCGTGCAGCACTTTGCTCCAGATTTCACAGATTGGCTTAAAGCCCAGTATGGACTCAAGAGGTGTCTCGCACAGATTCTAGAGGTGGCTCACACTGTAGCACTTAGGTCTGTGCAGCACTTTGCTCCAGAGATATCTGTGACAGTAGCAGTACAGTAAATAGTAGGTCTTAAAAGACCGAGCAGTTAGTTGATGGCCATCAATCAGTAAACAGTAGTTGCTAAAGATGCCACAATACAGTTCAGAATATAGGACATACATTCATTCGGTTAACAGTAAACAGTTCAAAAAACAGTACAGTTCAGTTGTTCAGAAGATAATCATTTTGAACATATCTTTACACAATTGTTACTCACAGAGTTCTGGGCTACAATAAGCTAGAGCGCATCTCCGGAAGCCAACCCTACACAGTTACAGATTGAACACACACTAAGCTATGCAGTTGGGAAAGACAAAAACTTAATCCCTAATTGCCTCGGTGTGTTCTACATCTAATCCTCATTAAGATGCTTTAAACTAGGCCTAAGAATGCCTAGAATGGGATGAGGATGCAAAGATGCACTCAGAAAACATTTTCAGAATTTCAGAAAATCAGAGGTCCCGCTCGAGCGTGGGTTTCCCCGCTCGAGCGGACATGCTGACAAAGGTCTCCGCTCGAGCAGCAACTTCTCCGCTCGAGCGTGTGACACCTGCCTCTGTTCGAGCGTGAAATCCTGCGCTCGAGCGGACTGTAAAACAGTGCAAGATGCTGGGAGCTCGATTTCTCCGCTCGAGCGTCACTTCCCCTGCTCGAGCGGGAGACCAAAATCTGGAAATTCCAGATTTGAACTCCAAGATCAAAATCAAGTTTCAAAGCATCAAAATCGATCCTCTTGGGCTGAATTTCTGAAAAACTCTTGTAAACTCATAATATTACATGATTCAAAGCTCAATTTATGAAATCAAAGCCCAAGGGTAGTTTATTTAAACTCATTTTCAAATCAATTCTCAAGAACATGATGAACATGCAATGTCCATGAATCCAATCAACTTCAAAGCTCCCAAGCAAGTTCAAATGAGTCTAAACTTCCAAAATCATGATGAATCCATGATCTACTCTCAAAACATGAACATGCATGTGAGGAATTATGAACTACATCCTCAAAACTCTTCAATATACACATGCATGCAAGATTTGAGCTACAATCCAACATTATAGAACCAATTCAAGACTAGCTCTTCAATTTGACATGAACCATGCTAGAATCAATTTAAAGACAACAATGAGAGGTTGAATTTCCCTACCTAGATCCTCAATTACAAGTCTAGGAGCTCAATTGACAATCTACACTTCAATTTCTTCAATTCCCAAACAAATCTACAAGTCGAGCTCAATTCTCTCACTTTCTCTCTCTCTAAATTCGGCTAAGGCAAGGAAATGGACTGCTGAAAAATGCTTGTTTGAGTATAGAAAGGCTCAATATATGTGTTGCCTAAGTGCTCCACTCACAATGGCATTTTGGTAGATAAACCAATTCTATGATTTAACACTATTTAATCTAATTTAATCATTCCAAATCATTTTTCAATTAAATATACCATTCATTCACATAAATTCCAATGATCATAAAACATGGATCCATTTCCGATTCGGCCGCCGATAAGGCCTTCAATTTGCAGTTTAAATTACAGAACATGAACAGATCGATTAACAATCAACATGTAGAAAATGCATTTAAACAGTTACAGTCAATCAATCAGTCTCAGTTCTCAGTCAGTCAGTTCAGTATTTCAATCAATTCAATTATCAATCATAATCAGTCTCAGTTTAGCAGTAATCAGTGCTTAATCAGTAATCAGTGGTGAGGGTTATTACAATAGTATACCCAATTGTCATCATTCTGATCGAGCGAGTATTGATGGAAAAACTCGGCCAGGCTGAGGTTAAGGCCAAAATGGCGATTTAGTTTGGCTATGCCATTTATTATTCTATAAGTATTGGAGGATAGTTGTGTGGGGCGTAACCTGGTCTGCCTAAGGAATTCGCAGATCAAAGGTTGGACTGGAAACCGAAGTCCCCCCTCTACAATAGACACCACGGTAAATGGGTCAAATCCTAACTTGCCCCGTGGTGTTGTGTCTAGCTCGTCTAGGGAGAGATGGACGTCATTTGGGATACGGTATTCCCTTCGAAATTCTGTCATGGCCCCAGGTGAGTCCACCAAAAACCGGTATTTACCCATTATACCTAAAAATTGTTATGTTCCAAATGGACACGAATGCCTAGCCCGGCGTTGAGGCAGCTTGGGATGGCTCAGTCGAGCTAAATCGCCCAGGGGAATAGTGCAAGGGTGTGCCTGGCCAACCTAGTCAAGTCTACAAAGTGGAAATGAAAAAATGTTATACCCAGATAAACTGGACCGGGCTAAGTAAACAAGCAAACAAATAAAAAAAAATGCCTAGCTCGGCTGCATCTGGGTCACAGACAGGTCGGCCGAAAAACAAGGCCAGCATAAGGTTTGTAGCACGGTTGGTGATTAGTGCACGAGGGTATAACTTGCTTCTAGCTCGTTCAGGTTCAAGCCTAAGGGTCGCAAACAAATTCCTAGTTCGGTTAGCTTTAAGCCTAAGGGTCGTAAACAAATTCCTAGTTTGGTCAGCTTCAGGCCTAAGGGTCGCAAACAAATTCCTAGTTCGGTCAGCTTCAGGCCCAAGGGTTGCAAACAAATTCCTAGTTCGGTCACAACACAATTATTGATCAAATGCCATGTTTTAAGCTGATTTAAAATCCTGCTAGAGTGTTTTTTCAGGCTTGAGTGTGAGGTTTTTGGGTTTAAACCTCAACACTCTAAAGTGTCATAACATGCTTACATAGGGATTAGCTGCTGGAATCAATAGAACTTAATAAAAAAGAAGAAACCAGAGAGAGGCATTAGCAACTTACGAGTATGAAGCTTGAAGGCAGAATCCAATAAATGAGCTGCTGTGACTGGGATGAGCAAACCAAGCGATTCAGGTGCTGGGTTGGAAACTTGGTAATAGAAAGTGAGGATTTAGGGTTAAAGAATGCGAGAGATTTTTCAGAAAAAAAAGATGAACAGTGACGATGGACGTTTGAAGATGGTAGGAATAGGTGTAAAATAGAGGTAAAAAAGTGGGTTTGTTCAAATTTTAGAGTTATGTTTGATGGCTGTCGCAACAGTAGGGGCAATCAAGGGGCGCCACGTGTCCCAATGAGGACGTGGTGTTAGAAGCATGGGAAAGTGGGCTGTACTATGTCAAGGATGTGGCAACCAAGTGGATATTTTAGCTCGGCTAGCTGAGGGACTTCACCTCGGGCGATATTTTAGCGCGGCTTGAAGATAATCCCAAATCATGCATTGCAGATGGAATTAAGGGGCAATTGAGGAAGTAATTTATGAGTGGCTTGGGCCGAGCTAAGTCCAGATGTTGAAATGGACCGAGCTATGGGCCGAGGTAATAGTCTACATAGCTTTGTCCTTAATCCTATCAGTTCAGTCAGACGTGGCTACCAGTGGCCTGGTCTGGATGCCCTGGACCGAGGTATCAGTTGAAGAAGAACCGAGCTAGAAGATGGCACTACAGGGTGTAATCTCAAGATTGATCGTGTTGCCCAAGATAACACCGGGCTGAGTGAGCCCGGTGAAGTCTGGTGTAAGGCAAGGCTGTGCTAGCTCGGTTGTGTTGTTGCCAAACCGCAGTATAGGGTTTGAACCATCTCACTTGGTTAAGTAGTGAGGAGGGTGTTAAAAGATAAGCATTATCTTTTAACAGATGTGATTCCTAGGAGGATTCTACATTGGAAAATAAGAGTACTACTAGGATTGTGTCACGCAGAATCTACAAAAGCTCGTATAGGACCTATTTACAGGTATCACAATTCTGACTCTAAAATACACAAAGCTTTTGTGTCTATTGTCTACTTGTTGACTTAGGCATCAGAGAGGTTTCGGCACACATCCGTCGGCTAGCTCACGTTTGTGTTTTCAAGAAGCAAAGCGACGACGTTTGGAGTGCAAACTTGATCAAGATGATTATACGAGAAGATTATTTCGTGCTCGTACAGATCCAAAACTCTTTTCAATCATTGATGATGTGTTTGATTCATGATTTTGGGTACAAATTTTGAAAGAAAAAATGAAAAGGTGTGTGAAATTAGACAAAACATAATTATATTTCATTCATATTTTATTTATTTTTTTCCTTTCTCATTTCAAATTCCTATCCAAATTCATGAATCAAACATAACATAAAGTTGGGTAAATATTTTCCATAATGAAAATTTTGAATTAATATTACTTTTTAAAATTGTGTATTACAAACTCTTATTATACACATCTCTCTATATAATAATGATTGAAATTTATTTTTTTTATTATCTAAAAAATTAGTTATAGAGTCAAAAAAATTTTGTATATCTTAAAGTTTTAAAGTAAAAATTTTAGGGAAATTTATTGAAAAGTCCTATTTTGCGAACTGTTATACTATTTGGTCCTATGTTTTAAATGGTTGATTGAGGAATCCTTTTTAGGTGAATGTGTGACTACAAAGTCCGTTTTCAAATGTGGGTGTGGGTTGCTTAGACGGATATAGCTTTAGTAGTTTAGTAGGAAAGTTTGTTTTTTTTTGGTAATAGGTGATCACATGTTTTGGACAGTGAGGAGTATATTTCTGTTTACATTCTCTTCGTTAACGACGTGGCCGAGTAGTCTTTTGCAGACGACGTAAAAAGAGACGGCCGTTTTGTTGGCAGTTTTTGTTGCTGTCTGTGGATTATTATGTGAACATAAACCCCAGGTTTATGCGTGGAAAAACATGGTTGCAATGGTGGGTTGTTTACAAGGTGGACGTTGACGTCAATTTATGTTCACATACCAACACCTACTCTGTGTGTGTGTTTGTACCTTTTATCATTAGTGTTTTTTTTTTTTTTAAATGTATTTCTCTTATGCAGATGGATTCCTTTTTCATGCTACTGTATTGTTATCATTTAGTCAATGTCGCATATGAATTGCAATCGCCATATAACTTCTCCAAATTTGTCGATTTTTTTTTGAAATGTGTGACAAGTATGGTGTGATACTCCAATGTGACATGTATTAATGTAACACTTCAACGATAGGACACTCCAAAAAAATTAAAAATTCTTTAGTGTACTTTTTCAAATGTGACAACGTAATAGGTATGATGTAACATTCCAAAATTTTTACTCATTCTTAGTGTATTTTTTTCCAAATGAAACAATGTGATAGATATGATGTGACACTTCAAAAAAAAAAATCCTTAGTATATTTTTTTCAGATATGACAATGTGGCGGGTATGTTGTAACACTCTAAAAAAAATTAAAAACTCCTTAGTATACTTTTCCTAAACGTGACATGTGACACTTCAACGTGGCGAATCTAATTTGATTAAATTAATGCATGTCTTCACATCACGTGCGAAAAAACAATTAGTAAAGAATTTATGTCCCACACTGCGCGTGTTAAAAACGACCAAACTTTAAAAAGTTATTAGTGCACTTTTCGAACAATGTGGCATACAAACACCCCACCACCCAATATGTTCTTATGCGAATCGGGTTAGAACGACCTACTTTACAAATGGGTACAATTGCATGTGTTGGGTCTAAAGGGATAAGGGCAAACGGGTTAACATGGTTCCATTAAGTGACTTCACACTTTACACAACAACCAATCACACACCCACATCATGACCACACACATATACCAACTTTGCATACGCTGCAAATTACTAAAAGACTATTAGTACGCTTTTTCCAACAATGTGAAACACACGCACCGTTATTCCCATAATTAAATTAACAACTACAAACAATGCTTTGCCCAATGGCAAATTGGTAAACAACCAGCCAGAAGGACTACCCGGTTAACAAGAAAACATTTGGGACCATATGGATTAGAAGACCATAATATGGGATTTATTGGTCAATTCCCCAAAATTTTATGACAGAATTTATTCAAATGTAAAAATCTTAATATATATATAATTTTATGATATTGAGTTATTAAAATATGATGTATTATAGCTTAAACCAAGAATTGTTGAAAAAAAAAATATGACTTGAACTAGATTTTCTAATCTAATTTCTAATATTTAATCCAATGTTGAAACCCCCAAACTAGCTCATACTGGTCACAAACCAATAAAAATAATTTTTAATGACTAGGTAAAGGTTACATTAGCATAAATATTGAGTCGAGTAGCTTATAGGTCACTTCTAATGTTTAGTCCAATACTACAAGTCAATCATAATCATTTTTTACGTAAAAGTTATAAAATATAACAATTTACAATTTTAAGTAGACAAGTTTTTAGCCTTTACAAAATAAGAAAAAAAATTAGTATATTAACAAATATAATTTACTATTATCATACGGTAAATTAAAATTACAAAACTTATAAAACGAAATGTGTTTATATTTTGCAGTAAATATAATTTTTGTAATTATTCTTTAATTTTTATCAATTAAAGTATGACATGCAATTATTTATTAAGAACTTAGAACAAACAATTAATGATAGTAGAATAAAAATATTCTCTTATGCGTAACTCTGATAAAAATAAATAAAATTTAATTGATTATACGTCATTTTTACTACATAATTTAAATAATTTTTATATTATTATTTTAATTTAGAAATTAATTTTTGATTATTTAATTATACCCTATATTAAGGAAAATAAGGGTCTTTAGTTAGAAACTTATGAGAGTTTCAATATCTCACTCTAATTTTCTTAATTTTAAACAATTAAGAAAATCTCCATTGATTAACTTTTATTTAACCATATAAAAATAAAATTCTAATTAGTTCAAGATTTATGGGTTTTAAAAGGAAAATACATATTTCCTTAATATATATATATATGCTTTTCAAAATACATATTCGTTTTGTTATTAAATATAGGAACAATTTACCAAAATAAGAAAATAAAAATATCAAATTTTAAATATTCAAAAATTGACTTTTTATGCACATATATTTCTATCTTTTCAAACACATAATTTTTCTTTAGAGTAAATTTTTAAATCTCTTATTCTCACACACAAACATACACAAAAAAAAAAAAAAAAAAAAAAAACCTTACAAATTGCAAAAATCTTGTGTCATGCACAAAATTAGAAATAATAAAATATTTTAGAAAATTTTATCTATAAAATATCTATCGATAACAAAAAGCCTTATCATAGTTTCAAAATAACATATCTAATTTCTTGAATTTTTTTTTTTTATAATTTTAAACAATTACAAAAATTTCTATTAGGTAATTATTCCATGATTTATGACTTTTAAAAGAGAATATACTAATTTATTTTAAAAAAAGGACACTTTTATGGTAAATCCCATAATTTATGATTTTGATATCCTATTATTCCATATTTATCTATACTATACATTATGTACCTATATATATACAACAATGCTATAGACCTCTAAAAGTAGAGCTCTAAAAGAGCTCTAATGAGTTGGCATGTCCAAAAAAAAAAAAAATTCAAGCTAAAACATCACATCAGGCTGGACCCCACACACTTCCATGTCATTAGTGCATGGTTTAGAGCTCTTATTTTAGAGCTCTCAAGCATTTTTCATATACATATATATATAGATGCAATCATTCAAAAAAATAAAAAAACTAAAAGAATACATTTTCAATTCAAAAATCATAAATAACCATAGTAGCTATACCATCCATATATTTCAATATCTTCTTCACAGCAATATGGCATAAACATCTGTTTCAATTGTTTTATCAATTTTTTTGTTACATCTTTTAAATACTATTTTTTTTTTTTTGGTGTGTGTGAATGTTAACCAATGAGATATTACAATATTTTTACGATTGTAGCATTTGAGAGTTTTAGTTTATATTTATATATTTATTTTTTGTTAGCAATATAGTAGTATGAGAAAGTTGATGATACAATGATGAATTTATTAAAAAAAATGCATGTTTTAATTGTAATTCCTCCAATTTTGATTTTAAGCGATTTGTTTTGATTATTTTCAAATTTCATTACTTAAAGCAAAACTTACGATGATGGTCACTTAGGTTGACAACATGTAAGTTTTGCTTCCTTTTTTTAATTAGTTATTTAAATTTTGTTTTTGTGTGTGTATTATTTATTTGTTTTATTTTATTTTATTATTATTTTTGTGGTTTCAATGTAGAGTTACTATTTATTTGGAATTTTCTATGAAAGTCCTTGAATGAAGTCCTTGAACTTTTCACGGAAGTCCTTGATTGTAGAGTTACAAATCATTTGAATTTTTCCATGGAAGTCATTTAGATCATCATTTATGTATGTGAGATTTATTTTTTGCTTAAATCGGCATTACTTCGTATATTATTTATCTTATTATAATAATTATAAATATCTAATCATATTACTTTTTAGTTTTGGCAATACCTATTATTTCGATAATTTTTGATAATTGCTTCTTTTTTTTTTCTTTTTTAAAATTGCTTGCAATCTTTGAACATTTTTCTTGCAAATTATTTGACATATATATTGATTATTTAGTCATCATACATATGAGTACTATTATAAGTGCATGACTATAACTATTATGATTTTTGTGTATTTAAAATTTTTTTTTGGGGCACAAACAAACTTGATACTCATATCATTCGCTCATAATTTTTTCAAATATCTAACTAATATGAAGGACTCATAAATGTATGTATTGATATTTGGTTCAATATGTATATATTTTGTTTTTATCAATAAAGTTACTTTTTTTCATTTTTAAAAAAAATCGCTAATAATTTTTTCAAATTTCTAACTAATATGAAGGAGCTCACAAATGGCATATAACTTCACAAAATCATAGAGACAATTTGAATGACTTACTCAATCTAAATATTGAAAATTTATTTTTTTATATAATAGTGTTATAAGATAGAGATAGAAAAATACAATCAAGATATTGTTTTTAAAATTATTTAACTTAGAAACAAATATGATTTTTTAAATTGACTTTAAGATTTTATTGATTCAAGTGATGGAATGAGATTAACTTCATATTCTTAGCCAAACTCAAACAATTAAAAAGATATATTCTTAATGAATTTTCTATACATTTTCTCATACAATTAAAAAATTTATTTATAAACACAATAATTTTTTTTAATCTTTTAAAATAGTCAAAAAAACCATTTAAAATGTTAATTTCAAACCACCACTTAATTAAAATACTTAAAATCTACTTATCTATTTATAAAATTGAAAGTGCTGCAAATGGCACTTTCATTAATCTCTTTGAATTTTCACCAATTAATTTTAAATTATATATATATATAGGATACCTCGCTTGCTATCAAAATTAACTTCCACCTTCTCAAACCCACTTCCGGCCCTTCCACCACCTACTATCACAAGTTTCAGCTATCATGCCCAGCTTCAATAATACCCTTTCTCGCCTCTGCCGCTAGCCTCCCAAGTCCCTTCCCACCATCCGACGCCATGCCAATCCTTCTCTACTCTCTCTCGCGTATTTATCTTTTTCACCCTCCATCATGAAGAGAAGAAAAAAAATCTTGAAATCTCATTTCGAAACTAAATATTTTAGTCAAGAAAATTATTAAAAATTGTTACATCATTCTCTTTACTTTTTTATATATTTTTTTTTATAAAAAATGTAAAAAATTATTAAAATCATCTACTCCGAAAGAAGGTTTTAGTGAAGGTAATAGTGGTGAGAGTTGCAAAGGTAAGGAGCTGTAAGGTATTTTTCTTTTGGGTGAGGATAGGGGAGGCCTCGGGTGACAGTTGGAGTTGGAAAGAGGCTAGAAGGTGGTAGGTGAAAGTGGTGGCTGGATAGGGGTAAGGTTAGAAGTAGGGTTTGGGAACCAAATTAAAATTTGATGATAGAATAAATTTGTAATAAATATTTTTTAAAGTAATTAAAAAGTCCAAAAGAAAAAATTGAATTGCTATTAGTCGCACCCAAAATTTATTAATTCGTATGCAACTACTTCCTTCCCGTGACATTATTACCCCTATGAGCTAAGGTGAAAGCCATTTATTGTCATTGCTTAATTGTTGATAGAGACAAAGGAAGGCCTCTTAATTGGGAATGGTTTCTAGAATGTCCAAAAGATTAACCAGATCTGTTTTTTTAATTTATATATATATATATATTTTATTTTACCTTTTACCTAAACAAAAATGATTTAGACCCCCACTGGGGGTCGACCCCCAGTGAGGTGGAGGGCCATGAGTGGATGAAAAAAAACTGTTTTTTTTTTTTTTTTTTTTTTTAACTGTCAGCCAGTGGGGGCGCGCCACGTCACTGGGGACGCGACCCCCACTGGGGGTATTTAGCAGTTCTCTTACCTAAAAAGGGGGAATCAAATCACAGTCATTAATTATGCAGTCAAAATGTGGAACTTTGAAATGTTTGGAAACAGAAGAGTACACAGAAGTTTGTGAATTGGGACCAGGATGTGGGCTACATAAGATGAGATGGAAGACTGGAGATGGGATTGGATTCAACAAAAACTGGTTGCAACTCTATCTATTGTAATCATATATAGGAATATATAGTATGTACCCTGTTCAGGTTGAGGGGACTTCAATAATGAATTATATGCCTTCTTCTCTTTCAAATTTTTAGCCACTCCAAGAGGAGTGGGCACTTGCCAAAATAAAGGGTTCTCAATAGCAGACTAATAATGGAATGTGTAGGGTATAATTATCTAAAATTTTATCGATAATTTTAAAAATATAGAAATTAAATACAAAATGGGACACAAGTTCTTTGTTCACTTAAACTTATTGAAACTTTATTAGTAAGTTTGTTATTAGAATCTAGAGAAGAGTCAATAAATGAGTTTCATATTATTTTTTATCACCATAAAATTTGGAGTGAAGCTAGGCTCTAAAACCTGAGTCCGGATCCTCTCCTTGAGCCCCCTCCTTGAGTCCCTCCTTGAGGGGCCTTCGGGTCCACTTTGAGGCCCAATTTTGATAATCTGAACCGTTCACATTTTAATATTTATTCAGTATAACATACCTGTAAAAAATCAAGTTGATCGGATATCAGAAAGTATGTGTTCAGAAAATTAGGACTACAAACTATTTTTTAATAAACAGTTTTCGAACACATACTTTCTGATATCCGATCAACTTGATTTTTTACAGGTATGTTATACTGAATAAATATTAAAATATGAACGGTTCAGATTATCAAAATTGGACCTCAAAGTGGACCCGAAAGCCCCTCAAGGAGGGACTCAAGGAGGGGGCTCAAGGAGAGGATCCCAATTCCTAAAACCTAATCAACTTAGAACTTGTTAAATTTTGACAATGGAAATTAGTGTTACTTTATATCCGTACTCTAATTTTTTTGTGTGATAATTTTGGAGTGCTTCCTCCTCCTCCTTCTTCTTCTTCTTAAACAGTGTAATAATAATGTGTGAATTGATTGGATGAAGATATAGAAATCACAAAGAACATCTCCGACAATGTGATAAAACACTTGTCAAGTTAAAATTTAACAAAATCTATCCGAAAACATTAGGTCATTCTTCTTGTCAAATTATAAGGTTATAAATTTTTGTGACAAATGTCAAACAAGTTTTGACAATTACCTATAATTTGGCAAGCCCATTTTACACTTTTCATGATGAGTGTAACAAAATTTTATTTTTTGTTATTTTGAAACAATACAAAAAAAATAATTTTTGTACACTATTAAAACAAAAATTATCAACAGTTGTGATTTGTGGCACTAATTTTTTGAGCACTAATGGCACTAATTTCTATATCAGGTAAAAAAAAAAAAAAAACAAAGTTACCAAAACAGGAAATTAGTGCCAGCAGTTTAGAGCCACAAATCATTTTTCAATTATCAAATTGTAGCATTTTGATGTTAACATTTGAACATCAAGAAGTGTAGAGAGACTCTTACCTAATGTGAACTTTGGTGCAATCTTGTGGACTTGCATTATTACATGTTTTCAAAAGCAAATGTCATAAAAGTGAACTAATATTATTTCACATTACCTTTCTTGATAATTGAGTGAAAAAAAAGTAACAAAGAAGGAAAATTGAAATGAGTTTTCTTTCTAATGAGATCAGCTAGCTTATTAGAATATTCAACAACCAAGCTGCCTTTTTAAACAACCACAAGAAGTTTCTGTAAATTACAATGACTACCAACTCTTGAAAGTCCTTGTGATGGGCTCACATTAATGAATTCACATGGACATTGCTTGAGGTATGAAATAAGATAATTGTAGTTTTTTTTTTCTTCTTTTTTTTAAAAATGATTTTATTTTAAATTGGGGGAAGTTCTATATGTAAGAAACCATATATTGTATTATTGTTATTAAACCCATTTAAATTGATGGAAAATCCAAACAGGTCTTAACAAATAATATTTTAACTTGATAAAAGTGTATAAGGATAGCCAACTGAATTAGTCTAGTTGACTAAAAGTGAACAAAAGATTCAAATATTCTCTAGAATTTTAAGTTGAGAAGTGGAATGGTGGATTTATGGATGTATGCTGTTGAATAGGGTTAGGTAATTTACCAAACAAAAACTAGGAATGCCCTCACAGTCAAATGAGAGTAATGATTCGGTTCTAATTTGTGAAAATAATTTTAATAATCTCTCTCATAGAAGTATAAATTTTTGCATTTGTTTTAGTTATCTCGATAATATTATTTTTTTTTTTTGTAAATTATATATTTTCACAATCTCGTGTGTATATAGTGATTGAAAAAGTATGCAAACGTTTCTAGAGACGAAAAATATAAAATAAGAAAAATATATACTAACCAACCAATTTTACTACGTTTCTTTCTCGAGTAATGCTAGTAGCATATATAATAACTCAGTGATCTGATTAAGATATATACAATATTAATTAAAAATATTTACAAAATATTTTTTATACATAAAATTCATACATAAGGTGCGACAACAGTATTTTTGTAATTCAAAATCACAATAGTAACTTGATATAAAATGAAATGACCACATTATATCATTTGAACTATTCAGCTATTTTAAATATCTATAGTTTTATTTTTCAAAACAATACTTCTATATCTACTGAATTTGTTCAGTCTAAATTTGTTCGAATAAGACTCTTCTTGATAAGAGTTTCCAGTTTTGAAAACTAGACTTCTTTCGAGAAAAGTCTCGCTCGGGTAAATTTAGATTAAACAAATTCAATGATGAATCATTCATTAATTTTTTTTTGAAATTAGGCATTTTAGCAATCATCAATACGTGCTCCCTCTTCAATATTGAAAGATTACCTAATATTATACATCCATTTGAAAGATTACCTAAACTTTCCCAGGACTGTATTTGTTATCCTTGTCTTTAATCTTTCAAATGAAAAAAAAAAGAAGAAGAAGAAGGAGAAGAAGAAGAAGAAGGATTACCTAATATTATTTTGTTGGAATGACAATAATGGATGACAGCATGACTGTGGAAGAACCATTTTTATATTTTTATTTTATTTTGTTTCTTCTCCACTGAATTTTGGTCAACAAAAGGAAACATTGCCATCATGTTATTACCTTCCTTTTAGCAAAAGCTAAGATTTTGCTATAAATGGTGTTTATGGAGTATTTGCTTTCATTAAATGTTCCTGATCTTTGCTTTATATGATGATAACGACATAAATTATTTGGTAATTGAGGTCGCCTACATTATGGTCTATTTTGGAAAGGCAACATTTTAACTAAAAAGTTATTATAAAAAAAACTAAAATTTTTCTTTATTTTTTTATATAAATAATTACAAAAAAAAAAAAAAAAATCAAAATGGACCATATTAAGCAAATTACTTATAGAATGATTCATAAACAACACAAAAGAGGACGGCCTCAAATAAGTGACTCACTTGCAGGCCGTATCCTTTTTTGTGTTCTATTTGTTAATATTTTGTGAATAATTTAATCTACATCAATTATTATTGACCAAAAATATGAAAGTAAGATTTGATATATCAAATTTTCCATCTTGATAAAGTACAACTTTTGTTGATTAGTAATTGGTTGAAATTGAAAACAATTTAGATTTAGAAAACAATTTTGATTGTTTTGAAAAGTAAGTTAAAAGTTAATTTTTTAATTTTTTTTAAAAAAATCTATAAAAAATAGAGAGATGATATAATTTAAAAGAAATTAAAAATTTAAAAATAAACTTTTAACCTTTTGTCAAAAGAGACCTTTGTATCACAGGAGTTTTCAGCATTTAATCTCAACTAATTCTTAAAGTACATATAAATTCTCCAATTTTTTATATATTAAATAATTCAAAAATATAAATTTAAAATTACATACACATTATATTTGCCTCCACTACTTACACATGTGTAAACATATTTACAAATTTGATACTAGGTTCCGTTTGTTTCGACGTAAAATATTTTACATAAAAAAAATATATATTTTTCTTGTAAATTAATTTTACACAAAAAAAATATTTTTGATTTATTTTTCAGCGTTTGGTTAATATTTGAAATAAAAATATTTTATTATCTAAATGAGAAATTTTGATTCAATAAAATTTTGTTTATACCTTTTTAGTGAGTTAAGATATTTATTTTAAAAAAAATGTGTTGAAAAAGTAGTGAGTGAGAGTCAATTTTATAAAAATTAACTTACAAAATTTTTAAAGACAAGTTATTTTTCAAAAAATAAGGTAAAAATATTGTTTTTAAAAATATTTTCTTTACTTTTTATTCAACCATATAATAAAAAATAAATAAAATATTTTAGAACAAAATGAACCAACCTAGATGTAATATGATTTTGGCGGGAACATGGCGAGCCAGATGAGCAGTTTGTCGCCATGGTGCGACATCAAAATTATTGGCTCTATCCTTTTCTGATTGGCTACTCCCAATGATGAGAGAGAGAGAGAGAGAGAGAGAGAGAGAGAGGTCTAATCAATCTATCAACCACCAAGCCTCGGAGATATGAGGTGGATGTGGGGCCCAATTTGACCCCACCAAAACCCCATCCAGCAGCGAGATTTTCGCCAACTTGGATCGCTGTCCGTACGTGTGTGTGAGCCCAGGTGGGTCTTCTGATCATGACGTGTCATTCTCTTAATTTCTCTTATTCCAGCTCTTCGCATCTGTCCAAAACGCTGCCGTTTTGTCGTTTCCTGTGTCGCCCCGATCAGCCGTGTCGGTAGGAGTCAGTTACCCTTTCACCAATAATTTCCAAAAAGTGCACTATTTTTTCATACACCAATCCACGTCACTAGTTATGTTATATAATTTTTTTTTATATATATAAATTATAGATTTTACAAAATTTTGTTATTAAGGGGTAATTTGAGATGATCTAGATAAATGTATTTTTTGACTTTTTACGAAAAGATGTGCAGAAAAATAGAGAGGTGATGTGATGAAAAAAAGATAAAAAGATAAAAAGTGTGTACTTATTAGTACACCCCAAACAAGGCCTAAATTATGCCAACCAATAATATAACATTAAAATCTGAAACACAATCAATTTTCCATAATGTGGTAGGTGTTGAGTGAGTGATTAGTATTAGTATTTTGTTTTTTTATTAGTTTGTATAATACTATTTTATTAAAAACAATAAATTAAAATTAAATATAAAGTGATGTTGAACTCATTAAAATGTTTTATTTTAAAAATTTTTTAATGCCTAATATCATTTGATTGTAGTAGTTTTTTTTTTTTTTTTTTCATATCATAATCAATAACAATTAATTTAATTAACATAAATTGAATGAAAGAATGGTACTGTAGCTTAGCATTAAAATGTTAGGAGTTGATTATCATAATTAAAATTAGATGGTCAAGGTAGAAGAATTATTTTTAAAGGTGTAGGAGAGTTAAATGTAAATAATCACCTATTTTATTTTAATTGTATAGTTTATACATTGTATAATTTGTTAGACATTCGCATGAAAATTTATTGTACAAAATTTGCAATTTAAAATTTTATAATTTAACATATTTTTCTAAATAAGAAAGTTATATTTTTGTATAAACTTTGTGGGTGTTTAGCATTCTCTCCAATTACCACCATTGCAATTATTGCAAGAAAATTATTACAGAAAATTCTATTCTGATCACATAGCTCAATAAAAAAAAGGTGGAAAGAAAGAAAGAAAGAAATCACATGATGAATCACAGCTTGGATAAGTGAAGACAAGAGATATATAATGGGTCAGCAGTATAAGTTGGGCTAGAATAGGCTTACTTGAGGACATTTTTATTTGAGGCTTCTCCAGGTTTGCACACCATTTTACAGGCTGGACCAATACAGACTGGCCCAACCCAATGATTGGCTTTGTAGACCATGAAAAGCCTTGTTGCCCGTTGTTATCTATGTGTGGGCTGTAGCTGATTTTTCCTTTGAGGTTAGGGTTATAAAACAAATTCAACTAATTAAAAATTCATTCGAGATATAACGAAGGCAAATCTGAATAATATTTAAATTTATTAGAATTTTAAATTAAGTTTAAATAACTTACTGTTTGATTCAGTAAGCATATATACATTAAAAATTTGTTTGAGAGTAACTTGTTATACAAATAAATCAAATATAAATACATTTTGAAATACATAAAATATTACTCGAGACTGATCTACTTGAGGGTTCAACGGTTTCAACTCTTTCGAGCTTTGCAAAGCTGCTTAAAGAATGAATAAGAGGAAAGCATTATATTATTATTATTATTATTATTTATTTTTGTTGTTGTGTTTATCACATCTTGTTTAAGTAAGAGAGTTTGCTTACTTACATAGCTAGCTGTTCAAGTAATCCATATTTGAAGCAATTGTTGGCACAACTCCCCAACCTAACATACTTTTTTTGAGTCTCCAAAATTATTGGAAAATGAGTGGGTGCACTAATTAGTGCTCCCACTAATTAGGTGGCAGTGGGTCTCACCAGTAATGATGTGATGTTTTGGTCTTGAAATTGTATTTTTTTTTTACTTTTTTAATACATTAGTACTATTAATGATGATATTTTTAATGAGATGAATCATTGTTGAAAATTATTTTTCAAGGCCATGCTGTTTTTTCATCTACAAGTTACCATGAGTCAACGACATAAAGCATTTCTCAACTTCCAAAAATTAATTGAGACATTTTTTTTGATGGAACAGATGAGAATTACATACATGTACTAATTGTACTAGATAAATTATTACACTTGAAAAATTCAGGGTCATTATTTGGAGCAATAATTTGATAATTTTCTAACATTGTTTCACCTTTTTTTTATTTTTTGACTGTTGTTTTATTGTCTTTTTAAATATAACATAAGAAATATGAATTTTATTATTTTAATTAATACAAATCAAGTTAAGGTGCCCACATCATCTTACCCCCAGTATGGCATGCACACCTAGTAATACACATAATGCAATGTGATTTTTTGCATAATAGTTGTATACCATATTCAAAATTTTTACCCAAAAACATAAAAATGACTATCCAGATGAATTTTATATATGAGTCACAACACTCAAGTTAAATCTAAGACTCATTTTCATTATGAATAAAATTTTGATTTAATTTTTTGAATTCACAACCTTACTTTTTGATAAGATGTAATGTAATCAAAATTATTGTAACAATAAGTGACTTAGGGTTGGTTTGAGAATTAAGGGGTGATTTGAGAAATTAGTTAAAAGTTGATTTTTTAACTTTTTTTGTCCTTTTGTGTGTAAAAAATATAAGAAATGATGTAATTCAAAATGCATTAAAAGCTAAATTTTTTTTTTTTGATTTGTCAAATGGCCCCTCACTATTTTAACATTTTTTTTGACTTTTATGTAAAAAACGTGTAAAAATAAATAAATGTGATAAGTTGTAAGATAACTTTTTAACTAAAATAATTTATTGACAAACGAGATCTTCATAGAATTACAAAACAATATGATTGAGTAAAAAATTCGAACACATGTCACCACTTCACATACATAACCAAGAGGGTGTGCATTCTAAAAAGTTGGTTTATAATTCAACTAATTATGTTAGGAATTTTAAATAATTTATTAAATTTTTTATCAAATCTCTTACATAGGTGTGAGACTCACACACATGTAAATTTGTGTAGGTCCCATACTCATGTAAAACGTTTGATAAAAAATTTAATAGATTATTTAAGGTTCTAACATTTTCCTACTTCAACATCAAAAACTAATTGTACGTCTCACTTATTTAGTACAAATTTGGTCTATAGTTCAACACCAAAAACTAATGGGCTGGGCTTCTCTCCAGTCCGTGATCGGACTGAAGAGTACTGTTAGGCCCCTAAGAGCCCATCGCAAATATCGTTTCGATAATCCGAACCGTCAATGTGTAAAACTCATGGAGAACTATATGTCTTTAAAAAATCACGTTGATCGGATATCGATAGCTATATCATCGGATTAAATTTTTGTCAACCATTTATTTTTTCACCATCTTTTTCTTATACAAAACTAATCTGATCACGTAGCTATCGATATCCGATCAACGTGATTTTATACAGACATATATTACTCGACGAGCTTTACATATTGAACCATTTATATTATCAAAATAGGATCCGTGGTGGGCCTCCATGAACTCAACAGTATTCTCCAGTCCGATCACAAACTGGAGAGAAGCTGACGCCAAAACTAATTGTACTTCTCACTCAATCAGTACTAATTGTACTATTTTTTTTTTTTAAAATGGTATTGCTAATTGTAGTTATAATGCTTGGCACTATTTGACATCTCTTTTATTAGTATTTTTTTATTTTTTATTTTTTATTTTTATCTTTTTATCTTTTTTATTTTTTTATATATTTTTTTATAAAAAATTTCAAAATATACTTAATTAGATCATCTCTAACACTTTCTAATTATATATATATAGAAAAATGCTTCGGACCCCCACTGGGGGTCGACCCCCAGTGAGGTGGCGCGCCGTGATTGAGCAAAAAAAAAACTGTTTTATTTATTTATTTATTTTTTGAGTTTCAGCCAGTGGGGGCTCGCCACCTCACTGGGGGTGCGACCCCCACTGGAGGTCTGCAGCATAGTTGATATATATATATATATTTTGAACAGCCTCTAACTATTGTACTTCCGCTCAACAAATTCTTCTATCGGCAGTACATAAGAAAGAAAAAATAAACACACATACACGCATCAATCCAATTAGTGGGCTCACTATAATGATCAAAGACCGTTTATCTTTTATATCTGCGTGTGTGGATTAGTAATTAAAAAAATCAAATTGATAGAGTAATTACATTCATATTAATTTGTTATATTTACTTTTATAAAATAGGCGTCAAGTCTAATTTTTAAAAATATAACATTTATTTCTTTAAATAAAGACAACTATAATGAAATAATACAATTACAAACATCTCTCAAAATAGGAAAAGATTTTGGTACACACTTTTCTCAAAAAGCGTGTATCATATATATTTTGTAATTAAAGAATAAAATGATATAATTTCATATTTTCATTATAATTATAAAAAAAAAAAAAAGCCATTACCAAACACTATATAAAGCATAACCAAACATCACTAAAAAAGAAAAATTGATCATAACTAAAGAAGAAAATTGCATAACTAAGGATGCAGATGGTATGGAGTGTGTATTGTAGAATTTTCAAAATATATCAACTCAATCTTTTTTTATAAATTACTACACACATGAAAAATAATAATAAATTACTACACACATAATAATAATAATAATATTATTATTATTTTAAAGAATTCCACGCAAAATTGGATCGGACTGAAACTTCTTCCATCTATAAAATCTTGTCAAGCCTTGGAACCTAATTAGCTTCAACAATTACTCACATTCGTATGATTATGAATTATATGTATTCATTACAAGATGTGTAATAACATTCACACTTTATTTTTAATTATAAGTATTTTTAAAAATTATTTGATAGATCTGGTCCAGCACAGTCATGTGTCCACCTAAATAGTAGGGAGAGATAACCATTTTTTTGGCCTGTCTAAAACATAGGACTGAATTAACCATTTATTCTCCAATTACTGGATGATTTAGACTATTTATGTGTTGTTTTTAACATTATTATATTGGAATGACTAACATTATGCGTGTTATAAGTTAAACCTATTAGATAATTTTTGTCTGGTAAGAAATTGAAAATATCTTTTTTATTAAAAAAAATATAAGAAGCTAAAAAATGAAGTGCAAATATTATTATATCCTGACAGATGTACATATATCATATATGTATAATCCTAATGAGTAATATTAGAATCACTAAATTTTTGTAACATGTTGTAAAATAATAATAATAATTTAGCAATTTAATTGTCATGAAAGGTGTGTTCTTGTTTTTTAACACATATATATTATTGTGAATATATATATATATATATTGAAGACGACCACGAGTGCCCCCATGGCAATAATAATGGGAGACTTGGGAGTTTGGTGAAAGTTGATTTAGCCCCCCGTTTGGAATAGACAAAATGAGGTTAGGAATTAAAATAGTCACAAAAAGATAAAATAGGTTAAAAAATCAATAAGATAAAATATCACATCTAAATTATAATTATTTTTTTTTCCTCACAAAAGTTTAAAAAATCAAAAAAATCCAACTCAAACTTTTTAATCCCAAATTTAAAAAATCAAAAAATCAAGAAACTAAAAAGTTAATCCACGCCCCAAACGAAACCTTGAGAAGTGAACAGCTGAAAAGGGTCATAGTTAAAAAAAAAAAATGGAAAGCATCAGAATATGCCTGCAGGAGCACCTATGTTATGCTATGAATCCGGATCACCCGTAGCCCTTCCCTGTCGCCCCCAAAACGACGTCGTTTTGGGGGCGAATTTTCAAAAAAAAAAAACGCAGAAGAGGGAGGAAGGAGAAGGAGAGGAAGAGGGAGGGAGGGAGGAGGGAGAGGGAGGAAGGGAACGGATCGTCGGTCGCCGCCCGCCGTCGCCCGCCGTCCCTCGTCGCTCGTCGCAGCACCTGCGACCACCGTCGCCGTCGCGTCGCCCGCCGTCGCTCCACCTCGTCGCAGCACCTCCTCCGCCGCCGCCGCCTCCTCCTCCTCCTCCTCTTCCTCCTCCTCCCCCAGTATTTATGGCCCCCTCCAGTCCGACCGGCCCTTCCCTTCCTCCTCCCTCCTTCCTCCCTCCCTCTCCTCCCCTCCCCTCTGGTTTTATTCGGCAGAAGACCAACACAGACGGAAGAGAAAGAAGAAAAAAGAAAAGAAAAAAAAAAAAAAAACCCCCCCAAAACGACGTCGTTTGGGGGGCTACAGGAAGGTGCCACAGGAAAGTGGCACCGAGGATCTGGATTCGTTATGCTATGACCAGGCACAACAACATAAAGATAAAAATAATTAAAATAATAAGATAAAAATATTAAACATTCATCATCATTATCTTCTTCTTTTGATCTTGCTATTAATCATCTTTAATCTTTCTAATCATCATTACTAATCAATCATCCGGTGATCTTTTCAATTTTTTGCTCTCCACTGACGAACTAGATATGAATATAACACCACAAAACAAGCATAGCATTTACTAATTACCATTATGACTCTTAACTTCGGGCTTAAGTAATTGGTTTGTTTAAGAGGACATAACTTTGAGATAGAATTAATAATTTAACAAAATACATAATTTAATATTTGTCTGAAAAACTAATAATTTAGATTAAGGGGTTATTTGGGATGTGTGTGCTTTTTGACTTTTTTGACTAAAAAATTGAGCAAAAAAAGATGGTTGTTTGGAATAATTTTTTGATGAGCAAATTAAACAAATAGTCCCTATAGTTTGGGGCTTGTGTCATTTTGGTCCCTGACTTTTCAATTGTGACACATTTGACCCTGAATTTTGAATCTTATTCTAAATAAGGACAATTGAATATATAATTAGATTTATCAAGGGTAAAATTGTCAATTTGATAAAATATAAACTAATTTGACAAAAATAAATGTCAAACAAATATTTTTGAATTTTTAAAAATTATTTCTACCTACTAAAAATAAAATTATGTAAAATTGATAAATCTTTTAGACATTTATTTATTTATTTTACCAAATTAATTTTTATTATGTATTTGGATGATGATTATGTAAAATTAATTTAAAAAAATTAATCATGTAATTTTTATTAATTTTACATAATTTTATCATTGATGGATAAAAATAATTTTAAAAAAATTAAAAATATTTCTTTGATATTTATTTTGGTCAAATTAGTTTATATTTTATCAAATTGACGATTTTACCCTTGAAAAATCTAATGATATTTTCAATTATCCTTATTTGGAACAAAATTTAAAATTCAGGGTCCAATGTGTCACAATTGAAAAGTCAGGGACCAAAGTGACACAAGTCCCAAACTATGGGGACTATTAGTGTAATTAACCCTTTTTTGATTTTTTACGAAAAATGTGCATTAAAAAATTGTATAAATTAGTGTATATGAGAAATTTTTTAGTGATTAGGTAGTACAGTGGCAGCATTGTGCAGAGTAGTGCATAGGAAATGCTTGCCTCCTTTTCAGACATTGAATTGGACGGTGCTGTTCGGCCCGTGGGGGCTTATCATGGGTCCCGTTTTGCTAATCGAAATCGTTAAACGTGTAGAACTCGTCGAGTACTATATGCTTGTAAAAAATCACGTTGATCAAATATTGATAGCTATATAATCGGATTAGTTTTTTGTTATCCGTTAACTATAACACCATCCATTTTTTTTTATACAAAACTGATTTGATCATATAGTTAGCGATATCCGATCAATGTGATTTTTTACAAACATATAGTACTTGACGAGTTCTACACATTCAACAGTTCAGATTATCAAAACGGGATCTGTGATGGGCCCCCCACGGGCTGAACATCACCGTCTTGTTCGTGCATCCGCCTGTTCCCTTTGTCTAACCAAAGTCAGCTAAAATACAATTCACGTGAGAAGTGAGTCGTACTTTTTTTTGTGTGAAATTAATTTTTTTATATTTTTTTTTGGTGAATAGTGATAACTTCTTAATTTTTTTAGTAATTTTTTGACTTTTTTAAATGATGCCAAACTAACCCTAATAATTTAGGCAAACATATTATTCCATATGAGGGAGCATTAAATCCCAAGAAAAAGGATGGGATACAAAATAAAAAATTAAAGCCAAGTTTGCATTGCGGCTAAAATAGCAACAAAAGATAAAATAGGCTATTTTAGCCACAACAAACAAAACATCACATCCAATTCATAATCATTACACTCTTCTCTCACAAAAAAGTCAAAAAAGCTAAAAAGTCCTCCCTAAACTAAGCTTTTTAGTCCAGATTAAAATAATCAAAAAAATCAAAAAGTCAAAAAGCCAACTCACTTCCCATAGTTGGTTGAATTACAAAATTGTGGGAGGTAATTTTGTAAAATCACACTACTTGGTTGAGCGTCAAACAGGACACATGGCCTAAAGGTTGACTAATGCATATAATAAAATATTTGGTCAAATATTTAATTCGAACGACTATGTCTGAGTGAAAAATGAACCAATTAAGGCGCTGTTTGGGATTCCGAAAATTAGGCTATTATAGCCTCATTTGATTTTTTAGCCCAAAAGCAACATTGTGCATGGATTTTCAAAAAAAAAAAAAAAGAAAAAAAAAAGAAAATAGGCTGCTGCCGGACAGTGCAGGCACAGCCTACACTGTCACAGCCGGACAGTGTTGCAGCAAGTGCGAAATTACCATTTTGCCCCTTTATATCAATTTTAAAACATAAAAAGTTAGGGATAAATCTGTCATTTTAAATTTAAACATCATTTCAACACACTTTTCAATACAATAACTCAACTAAAAAATCATCTCATCTTCCCAAACACAAAAACTAAAATAGCCAAAAAGCCAAATAGCCTACTAAAATAGCCACTTCCCAAACGAGGCCTAAGAAACGAGTCTACAAAATATGAAACTAATTATGCTCCTCGCTTCTAAAAGAAACCACTAGACTAAGGACACAATCTTTCCTAGAGTGGAGTGAGGTGTGTAAATAGTTACTAAAAATTCTACACATATAGATGATATAATATAAGTAAATCATTAAATTTCGCAGAAAAACTGCACAATATTAAGTCTTTATACAGTTATTTTAAGAATTTTATACTTAGAAATTTACCATCTTTAACATTGAAGAATCCCCATGCTACCACCCCATCAGTGTGGATTTTTCGTCCTTCGTTGCAAGAATAGAGAGTGAAGGAGAGTGGAGATGAAGGTGTTCTATTATTATCATTTGAACCATTGTGACTGATTTTTCTTCTCACAAATTAACAAAATTTGATAATTCATTCCACAATCATGGATCGAAACAAACATGATATACATAATCTAATCAAATTCACAATCTCCTAAACAAACACAGTCATACACTACTTCAATCACTTCAAGACTTAGCCCCAACAAAGGACAACAGTGACCCCAAAGGTAATTAAGCCTTATCCCGAATACTAAAAAACGTTATCCAAGCACGTACGACCCCACAAACATTATCCAAACCGTTCAAAAAAAAAAAAACACGTACGACCCCACAAACATTATCACCCTCTTCTCTTCAAATGCTCTCAGAAATAATATGGTACACCCACGACCATGGATACGCACCACCTGTCCCAAGTTCTCTTGTCCGAAGCATCCAATCATACGTCACATCAAACAAATTTTATGTGTGAACACTGGGCCCACATAGCAAAAGCATTGGGGTCCACATATCAAAAGGCCTTAGATTTAGTGATTAACGCCTCTCCAACCATCCAACCGTTCATAGTGATGACCTGTCTAACCATGATAAACCTGACATATTGGGCAGCCACGTAGACGATGTGGATTCGCCGCGTACAGTCAACAAATATATACAACAAAACGACAGGTTTTAAATACTTTATTTATTTATTAATTGGATTAAAACACGGTGTTATCTTGTGCGAGCAGTCGCGGGGACGAACAAACTGCCGTTGACGGCGTCAAATCCCACGGAACGACACTTGACGGCGAAACTAGGATTCGTCGGCGGCGGAAGAGACTGCGAGTTCGCCGGAATCACATTCACCGTCCGGCGGTGTGAACCGAACCACTTGTTCTGCATGTAACGGTTTTTCCTCCACGGAGGGAGGCTTAGACCTCTGCTTTTCAGAGACCGCTTCGCTGCGTCGCTCATGGCCTTCACGATCTGCTTCAAATCCTCACTCCTCCCTATGAAAACCTCAGGCAAGGTCTGTAATAGAAGCTCGTAGTGCCGAGTAGGCCTCGCGATCACGAACTCTCCGGCGAAATCGAGATCCACGAAGTACCGGTGCGATTGCGACGTACCGGACTCTAACCGAACCACATCGATGAACTCGTAGTTACCGGAGGTGAGTCCGCCGGAGTTCTCCCACTTCGTCTTGCAAATCGCCGCATTGTATCCTAAATTTCTGAGAAAAGCCATCACGTTCCGGCGAAAAACAGGTTTGCTCGATCTCGCACACGAGAACACCGCCATAGCATTCGATACATGAGCTAACAGTGCATTCCTGAACGAATCCATATTGATCATGACCGCCGGATTTACCAGGTCCTCAATCACGTCCGTCGGATCAGACATTGATATATCGCGCTCCGAATCGGAATCATACTCCGGCAACCCAGCTACTCCGGCGTCGTCCTCGAGAAAGCCGTGGACGAGATCGGAGAGACACGGGGAGTCGTCGTAGCCGGAGTTCTCGCCGCCGTGTTCGCTTCCGCTGCTAACGTAAACCGGTTCAAACCGGAAGTTACCGACGATTCGAGCCTTGACTTTATCGTTAAGCGGGTCCGTGACTCGCTTCGCTCTCGCAAAAGCAGCCATTTTCAGGTTAAAAGTGTTTTTCCCAAAAGTAGCTTAAGAAGATGAGTGCGCTTTCACAAACAGGCCATTGAGCTTTCAGCATGGTTAAGCAAGACGGGGAAGAATATTTCAGGAGCTTATAAAGGAGTTGGTATTGGGCGTGTTTTAAATTTTAAAATAAAAAATAAAAAAAGAAAAGAAAAAAAAAAAAGTTATAGTTCCAAGGAATTTACCAAGGAATATTCCACAAAATAGTTTGATAAGTTTATGAAAAATTGTTTTGGGTTTTGGTGTTTTAAAAAAATAAAATTTAGGAATGGGGATATGCGGCAGAGTATCCCAGTGGGGGGTAGCGAGGCTTGGCATATCCGATGAGCAACAAGAGTTTATTCTTCTTGTACTATATATTTTAGTCACCAAGTAAATATTATTAATTAGAGTATCTAATTTTTTATTTAAATTAATTTTAACTTTTAAGTAAAAAAAAAAAAAATTTGATTTGATCTGAATTATTTCAATTCTTTTATCAAAATTTTATCAAAAACTTTTTAAAAATTTTCTTGTATTCCAAATTTCACTTTTCATTAAATTTGAAGAAAAAAAGAAAAACATTTCCAATGTTTTATTTTTTAAATTCTTATCAAATTCAAATTTGATAAATTCTCAATTTGATTAAAAAAAATGATTATCCGTGAATATAATGAACATTTGATGAAGGGATTGGAGATAATTTTTTACCACTTTTTCATCAAATTTGAATTTGATAAAATTAAAGTTGAAGGATGAGAGATGATCTTATAAAATTTATATTATGCCTTGCCATTATTGATTAATAAAAAAATTGATTTTGTGATAAAAAAAAAAAAAAAAAGAAAGATAGTTGCATTACTAAGAGATTAGAATTGTCTAATTAATTGGTTTTTTTTTTTTTTTTTGCCATAAGCATCCATCTACAAGATTTTATTCTCGTAAATCATAAAGGATAAATTTATTGGGGCAATAAAGAATTAACATGAAATACAATGCACAATATTCTAAAATGCTACAGATAATCTTAAGAACTACACAATTTCAAAATCGACTAACTAATTTGAATATTTTTAACTAGTTTGAGGGGTGTTTTGGAAAGTTTGTTAAAAGTTAATTTTTTGATTTTTTTTTGATTTTTTAAATCTTTTTGTTTATAAAAAATGTGAGAGATAATGTGATCCAAAATGAGTTAAAATTCAAAAACTGATTTTTAACCAGCTTCCTAAAGTGCCCCTGAATATTTTGATGATCTTCAACCAACAAGATGGACGGATCGTAAATTCTAATACATTAAAATCATATGCTTTATAATATATTTGTGAAGTTATAAAATAAATGTTTAATGATATATATGTTTTTCGAAAACTTTGATAATGGCATAACATCCAAACATGGGATGAAAGTCCACAAATAAAACATTTCTTCATGGTTGAGATGTTTCATACATTATTGGGTCTGCTATTTAGATGAGTTGAAAATTTTAAATGGCACATAATTCAATCCACGCATATTTAGCATATAATCAACTTAAAGTCAAAATAAATAAATAAAAAGTCAACTATTTTGACTTATTTGTCTTTTTAGACTTTTTTTTCTAATTTTTTTTTATAAAAATAAAATAAAATTTCAATTCATCTTGTGAGTAGAATTTAAAAAATCTAGAAGCCTAAGTTTGTTTTAAAAAAATTATAATCACTAAAAAAGAAAATAAGTAAAAAAAAAAAAAAAGTCACCAAATAATAAACCCCAAACACCGTAACAAGATTTGGCCTTTTGTAATTTTTTTCATTTCAAATAAAAATATTCATTATTTTGACGCATAATTAAAAAATTGCTATTGTCACTGCTAGTAGCTATTGACCTATCATTCTGTGTTGTGTTCGAATAATTGATTTTCATGGCAATTTGAAAAAAAAAAAAAAAAAAAAAAAAAATCAAGATGAAAGTTAGTTAACATTTCTCTCATTTTTTTTTTTTAAATTTCAATTAAAATTTATAATCTAAATAGAACTTAAAAAAAAATTGATGGTAAATTATTTTAAATTTTATTTGAATTGATAAGGAGTGATTTAAAAAGTTGGTTAAAAATTAATTTTTTTGATTTTTTAAAAACTTTTTATCCTTTTATATATAAAAAATATGAAAAATAATATAATTCAAAATAAATTAAAAATTAAAAACTACTTTTAACTAGTTTTTCAAATTGGCCCAAGATGAATGTGTTTCGGTGACGTTTTCGATTAGATCTGCAGCGTGGGCACAAGATTTGCACGTGTATACGTGTGACTTAACTGGCTCGCCATGTGGTATTGTGCGACCGTGCAATGGGGGCTCGAGTAATGAGTAGGCACCATCGTGAATTTTTTTAAAAAAAATTATTTTATTATTAACATATAATATTAGTAGGATTAAAAAATAATTCAGTATGTATGTAAATACAATAAATTTTATTGTGTATATGTATTGGCGTATGCTTGTACCTAAAAGTACGGTATAAATAATATTAAGATTAAAATATTTTTATAATTGTGGGGACATAATTTTTGAATGACAACACGTGGCCGAGGTGTTACCGAAGTGCTAGTCGAGGTGCCACGTGTCCTAGTCATGACGCTGAGATCATCTCGGCTAGGCCGATGTTATCTGCGAAAAAATCGGAATCCGAGATAAGCGGATAAGGGACAAGAGTCCTAGAATGGGAGAATACTTCAGTTTGGGTAAAGATGAGACTCTTAGAGAGTTTATCCTAATCCTACTGGGAGTCCAAGATTAGCAGTAATCCTAAATCTATTGAAGTTAGGCTTCTATTGGGACTAGGATTGTGTTAGCTATAAAAGGGAGACACCCCTATAGGTCTAAGATATGTTTTTTATGCTCTGAATAGTGAGTTAAGCACTTTTGATTATCTTTGAGAGATATACTGACTTGATCGTCGGAGTGCCTCCGGGTGGACGAATCACCGCCGGAATCTTCTCTTTCTGTTGCAGGTCAATCAAGTGCTATTTAGTTTGCCAGTGCTCTCCAGCTGAATACTGAGTTGGCAGTGTGGTCGGAAAACAGCACACACAACTTGGCGCCGTCTGTGGGAACGAAAGGAGAATAGATAGCCAACGACGAACAGAAAGAGAAGGTTGGGGACGACACCTCTACTGAGAGTATAGCGGTCCCGGGTTTACCCCTTGTTGTACAGTGATCCGGACATGTGTCCGTGGATGTTGGTAGTTGAGTATTGTCTTGTTTACATCCTTTCCTACTTTGTATTTGAGTTATAGGATGTATTGGGCAGGTTTGTTACAGGTTGGTTGTGTTTGGAAACCAAGTGTTGCTGCCCAGAATTTTGGCTGGTCGCTCGAGCGAGGGTTTGGTCGCTCGAGCGAGGGTTGGTTTTGTGTCTGGTGGCTCGAGCCAGAGTGGCTTCGCTCGAGCGAGCGACTGCGTCTGGCTCAGACCTGAAGGTTGTGTTTCTTCGCTCGAGCGAGCTGGTTCGTCTTCGCTCGAGCGAGCGTCGTACTGCAAATCGGAAAATTTGCACTGTTGGCTCGAGCGAGCGTGTGTCTTCGCTCGAGCGAGACCAGTTTTTGTGTCTGGTCGCTCGAGCGACGGGGTCTTCGCTCGAGCGAGCCTGTTTATATCAGCAACGCAGCACCGAACTAAACATCACTTTTTCTTAACTTCATCTTCTTCAAACCCTTATTTTGAGAGCTTCTCTCTCTACACTTGCACTCTCTCTAAGATTTGATCTACCTAGGGTGATTTCCTACCCTAAGGCCTTTGTTAAAGCTAGAGGGTGGCTTGGGCTTCGTTTTAATCGGAACAAATTTGGTTTTGGAGCAAGTTGGGTGTTGGGCATCATCTCCTTTGGAGCTCATTCTTTGAGGTAGGGATACCCTACTCCTCTTTATGAGTTTTGTCTTTCAATTTTAGCATTTTGATATGTTGGAAGTTGTTGTGTAATTTTGGGAAACTTTGGGCCATTGTGTAATTTTATAAAAGTTGGGGGTTTTTATCTATGATAAACCTAGAAGCATGTTTGGTATATAAACATGGAATTAATGTTGAAACATTAGTGGAATTGGAACCTAAGGGTTGTGATGTTAATTATGGAGGATGTCCTAATTACATTGATTGATTAATTTGAATAATTAATTGTGTTGATTTGTGATGTATATAATTGTTGTTTATATGCATTGTGTTGTGTTGGAGGAGATAGGGGATGTACTCCACGGTTTAGAGGAAGATAGGGGATGAACCTCTAAACCGGATGTTGTTGGGAGGAGATAGGGGATGAACTCCGTAGATAGAGCGGGTATGCTTATCTAGAAGTGTTGACATAGCGGATAGGCTTGTCGTTGGGAGTATTGATATAACTGTTATGTTTATCTTTGATGAAGTGAAAAGTGTTGGCATGAGTGTGTGTCTCATGTGTGATGTTTGGCCAGGTTCTGAGCCAAGGTTATGAAATGGCAAGTAAAAAGGAAAGAAATGGAAATGAAAGGAAATATAGACTTAAGTGTCTTGGAACTGTGTTATATTATGAATGAATGTAAAAGTGTTGACCATCTATCAACTGTTAATCTTTTAGGCATTGTTCATAATTGGTTTAGTATATTTCTACTGGGCTGTGGCTCACCCTATATGGGAACATCATTTTCAGGTACAGGAAGCATGCCACCTCCAAGGACTTAGCTTGGGAGGCTAGCGGCGGACAGACTTTTTGGTTGTCTTTCTTTTTGTTGTATTACATGTAAATTCAAGCCAAGGGCTTTATGTGTAAATGAGTTAGTACTCTACTTTTGTGTAACCAAGTGTTAACTTGGAAAGCTGTAAGCCCTTAGGACATTTGCTTTTGTGGTTAACATGTAATACTCTTGTAATAAGACTCTGATGAATGGAAAGACGTGAACTTTTTATATATCATAGCATGTCTATATTGTTGGGATTTATGTTATTATTTTGAGGGCGTTACAACTTGGTATCAGAGTGTACCAGGTTCGAATACTTTGGGTACGTGGGAAGTGATTAGGATCACAATGGGTTTGTCTCGCTTGATAGAGACTTAGTGTAGAATCATATGTTATGTGTTTAAATTAATAACATGCTTATGTGATTATTTGAGTATGGGATTTAGTTTCTAGGATATTGATTGAATCTTTGGGTTTCTGGGAGTCTTGTTGGAAAAGCACTTGATCAATGCTGTTTCTAACCGGTACTCTAGTAACGCCTTGGGACTATCATTATCCGGAAATGAAATTCGTAAGTGCTTATATGTTTATGTGCTTATGTGGAATGAATTACAGTTGTCCATGCATTAGGACGTGAGTGTTTAGTTTTGGCACGTTTATGAATGTACTAATGTTCTGTGTTACCTTTATTAGGATGTCTGGACAAGCAAGAGGTGGTAGGCGTGGTAGGCCTAGGAGGCAGGAGGTGCCATTACCGGAGGAGATTCCGGCGGTTCAGGAGGGGGTTGGTCAGGCCAATGTGGCCGAACCAGCAGGTCAGCAGGCCATGAGTGCCTTGGCCCAGGAGATAGCAGGAGCTCTGGGTATTCTTAGAGCAGGGAATCAGGCAGCTGAGGCGGGGCCTTCCTTCTTGAAAAGGGAGTTCTTCCGGTCTAACCCGGAGGAGTTTGTCGGGGATCCTAAGGAGCCATTGAAGGCAGACGAGTGGCTAGAACAGATGAGTAAAACGTTCGAGATGCTAGGCATTGAGGACGGGGCATTGAAAGTGACCTTGGCATCCTTCCAGCTGAAGGGAGATGCGGGTCAATGGTGGAAATATGAGAAAGTTCGTGTTGGTGGTGCTTGGGAGGCGTTTGTGAATGCTTTCCAGGAGAGGTTTTTATCTGCTGTGGCAAGAGAGAGGCTGAGGGATCAGTTCAGCAAGCTTAAGCAGGAGGGTTTGTCTGTAGCCGAGTTTGAGGCTACATTTACTAGCTTGTCCAGGTTCGCACCTGAACTTGTGGCGACAGAGGAGCGCCGTTGCTACGAGTTTGAGCGGAAGTTGAGATGGGATCTCAAGTTGAAAGTTGGTGGACCCTACATTCGAGATTACAGGCATTTGGTGGATGCTGCAGCTCATATGGAGCTGATGATGCAGGAGGGAGAGGAGGAGAAACATGGAGGCTCCAAGAGGGGCCAAGAGGGACAGGGCGATGGTAGGAGGCAGAGGGGTTATAACCCTCAGCAGTCCCAGAGTGGTTTGGCTAGGTCGACTTTCCCAGTACCGAGTGCAGGCTCCGGGAGGGGCAGTCAGGGAGAGTTCACCTGTTTCAAGTGTGGCCAGCCGGGTCACAAGGCTTCAGTTTGCCCACTGAAGGGCGGGGGTCAGAGAGCTGCTTCTTCGTCAGCTAGACCGCAGAGTCAGAGTTCGGGCAGGGGGCAGCCCTTGTCTTGTTATCAGTGTGGACAGCCTGGGCACCTGAAGAGGTTTTGCCCGCGGTTGAGTGCCACTTCAGGAGCGTCTGGTTCTAGGCAGACGCAGGGTTTTCAGCCAGCTCAGTCTGTGCAGGCCTCGAGGGCCAATCCGGGGGCTTCGTCGTCCCAGTCAGTGCAGCAGTCCTATGCTCCGAGAGGTGAGCAGGTGGATCAGGGGCCTACAGGGCGCGTGTATGCTGTTACCGCGCAGGATCTTGTACCGGCTCCATCAGTAGTGAGAGGTACCTTTCTGTTTTGCAACTCGGTTGCTAGAGTGTTGATAGACACGGGTGCATCTCATTCTTTTGTATCTGCTGCATTTGCATCTGTGTTGGAGTTGGAGTTAGCACTATTAGCATCTCCTATTTGTGTTGTGTCACCTATTGGGGGTGAGTTGATCTTGAAACACGGATGTAGAGGTTGTGATATTGAGGTCGACGATCATCGTCTTCCGTTTCCTTTTGTAGTTATGCCCATGAAGGGCTTTGATGTTATTTTGGGTATGGACTGGTTATCGTCATACCGAGCTGTTATTGACTGTTACCGCCAGAGGGTTACTTGTTGTACCGTGAGCGGGGAGTATTTCCATTTCTTGGGAGACCGGGTTGGTAGTATTGTACCACCGGGGTACGGTCCGCGAGGGCAGAATGAGCTTAGTGGTTTACTTGCTAGCTTTGAGAGTGGTGAGTGTGATGAGATTCAGATTGTGTTGCCGAGGGTAGTTGTGAGTACTCGGATGTTTTTCCCGAGGACCTTGTTGATTTGCCACCTCACCGAGAGATTGAGTTCTCTATCGATTTAGTGCCCGGCACGGCGCCGATTTCTATGGCACCTTACCGTTTTGCTCCAGCAGAGTTGGTTGAGTTGAAAGTTCAGCTCCAGGAATTGCTAGATAAGGGCTTTGTTCGCCCTAGTGTTTCACCGTGGGGAGCGCCGGCACTCTTTGCTAAGAAGAAAGATGGTGCCTTGAGATTGTGTATTGACTACCGGAAGTTGAATCGGGCTACGGTTAAGAATAAGTACCCTATGCCCCGTATAGATGATTTGTTTGACCAGTTGAAGGGTTCCCGTTGTTTCTCTAAGATAGATTTGAGATCGGGTTACCACCAGTTGAGGGTCAGGGAGGAGGATATTCCGAAGACGGCATTCCGTACGCGGTATGGCCATTATGAGTTTCTGGTAATGCCATTTGGGCTTACCAACGCACCGGCAGTCTTTATGGACTTGATGAACCGGATCTTCCGGGAATTCTTGGATCGTTTTGTAGTTGTCTTCGTGGACGATATTCTTATCTATTCACCTTCAGAGGAGGAGCACGAGGAACACTTGAGAGTGGTGCTTGAGTTGCTTAGAGCCCATAGGCTGTATGCCAAGTTTGGGAAGTGTGAGTTTTGGCTAAGAGAAGTCAAGTTCTTAGGCCATGTGGTATCCGGGGAAGGGGTGTCTGTTGATACATCCAAGACTGAGGCAGTGCAAGATTGGGCACAGCCTAAGAGTGTGTTTGAGATCCGCAGTTTTCTGGGATTAGCTGGGTATTACCGCCGGTTTGTGAAGGATTTCTCCAGGTTAGCTTCACCGTTGACCAGATTGACTCGGAGGGGAGTCAGCTTTGTTTGGAGTGAGACTTGTGAAAAGTCGTTCCAGGAGTTGAAAGTTAGACTGACCACCGCTCCGGTCTTGATTATTCCGGAGAGAGGGTTGGGTTATGCAGTCTATTGTGATGCCTCACGAGAGGGTTTGGGTTGTGTATTGATGCAAGAGGGGAAAGTGGTAGCTTATGGCTCACGTCAGTTGAAAATTCACGAGAAGAATTACCCTACGCATGATCTAGAGTTAGCGGCTGTGATCTTTGCCTTGAAAATCTGGAGGCACTACCTTTATGGTGAGAGATTCGAGGTATTCTCGGATCACAAGAGTCTGAAGTATCTGTTTTCACAGAAAGACTTGAATTTGAGGCAGAGGAGATGGATGGAGTTTATTGAGGATTACGACTTCGAATTGCAATTATCACCCGGGAAAGGCCAATGTTGTGGCCGATGCCCTTAGCAGGAAATCCATTAGTGATGTAGCATGTGTAGCCATCCGGGAGTGGGAGATGTTGGGGGCCATTGGAGAGTTTGATTTGCTTTTGAGCGAATCCGTTGAGGCTGCGGCCTTATTTTCTGTTGTTGCGCAACCGACGCTTGTGACTAGAGTGTTAGAGGCACAGAGAGGTGACCTTGAGGTGGAATCCCTCAGAGAGAAGATCTCCAGTGGGAAGGTTGAGAAGGGTTTAACGGTGTATCCCGACCTGAGTGTGAGATACCGAGACCGTTTGTTTGTACCGGAGTCTTGCCGAGAGGAAGTACTCCGAGAGTTTCACCATTCGCGCCTTGCGGTGCATCCGGGAGGTACTAAAGATGTACCGGGATTTGGGTCGCCAGTTTTGGTGGCGGGGTATGAAGAGAGATGTGGCAGTTTTCGTGTCTAAGTGCCTTACTTGCCAGCAAGTGAAGGCCGAGCATCAGAGGCCAGCGGGTTTGTTACAACCCTTGCCTATTGCCGAGTGGAAGTGGGAGCATGTCACTATGGACTTCGTTGTAGGTCTTCCGAGGACTCAGCGGGGTAGTGATGCTATTTGGGTGGTTGTAGACCGGTGACTAAGTCGGCGCACTTCATTCCTATGCGCGTGAGAGATTCAGTAGATCATCTTGCCGACTTGTATATTCGGGACGTAGTGAGGTTGCACGGGGTCCCAGTGACGATCGTCTCAGATAGAGATCCTCGTTTTACTGCTAGGGTTGTGGCAGAGTTTGCAGAGTGCCTTGGGTACTAAGTTGACCTTTAGTACAGCTTATCATCCTCAGACTGACGGGCAGTCCGAGCGTACTATTCAGATCCTCGAGGATATGCTTCGGGGTTGTGTCCTTGATTTCAGTGGGACGTGGGAGAGGCACTTACCATTGGTAGAGTTCGCCTACAACAACAGTTTTCAGTCTAGCATTGGTATGGCACCGTTTGAGGCCTTGTATGGCCGACCTTGTAGGTCTCCAGTTTGTTGGGCCGAGGTGGGTGACGCACCTTGTTGGGTCCGGAGTTGGTTAGGGAGACGACGGAGAAAGTTGAGCTTATCCGTAGGAGGCTTGTTACAGCCCAGAGTCGTCAGAAATCTTATGCTGACCGTAGGAGGAGACCATTGGAGTTTGAGATAGGTGATCATGTATTTCTGAAGATATCACCTAGACGGGGTTTGATGAGGTTTGGGAAGAGTGGGAAGTTATCCCCTCGGTTTATTGGTCCCTTTTGAGATTCTTGAGAGGGTTGGCGAGGTTGCTTATCGTTTAGCTTTGCCGCCACAGTTATCCGGGGTTCATGACGTGTTTCATGTGAATATGCTTCGGAAGTATGAGCCGGATCCATCACATGTGTTGGATTGGACCGACTTAGAGGTAGATGAGGATGCCTCGTATGAGGAGAGACCGGTTCGGGTCTTGGATAGGCGGGATCAAGTCCCTGCGTGGCAAGACCATCCCTTTGGTTAAGGTTTTGTGGAAACATCACGGAGTGGAGGAGGCCACTTGGGAACGTGAGTTGGGAGTCCGCGAGAAATATCCGGACTTGTTTGTTGATGTGTAATCAAGTGTTGCAATTGTGTAATTGTAATGAAATTTAAGAGTATTGAAAATGTCTTAAATTGAGGAACATGGTGCATGTTTGTTGTAGAACTTACCTTGTTTATGGGAGTTGATTATAATATTGCATGTGTTGGCTATATTATAGAAATGGAATTGTATCATGATTATTGCTTATGATATGAATTGCGAACCATGTGTGTTGGAAATGGTGAAATGAAAAGAGAATGCATGTTGAAATGTATATGTTGTAGAATGCCTCTTGATAAGAGATGTAATGACCGGGAATGGGTCGAATTGTGGAATGTTGTAGTATAACGTTGTTCAAGAGAAGGGAAAACTTGTTTTTCAAAAACTTGCTTTTCAAAACCTTGCTTTTCAAAAACTTGTTTTTAATTTCGGGACGAAATTCTTTAAGGGGGGGAGGTTATAGCGGTCCCGGGTTTACCCCTTGTTGTACAGTGATCCGGACATGTGTCCGTGGATGTTGGTAGTTGAGTATTGTCTTGTTTACATCCTTTCCTACTTTGTATTTGAGTTATAGGATGTATTGGGCAGGTTTGTTACAGGTTGGTTGTGTTTGGAAACCAAGTGTTGCTGCCCAGAATTTTGGCTGGTCGCTCGAGCGAGGGTTTGGTCGCTCGAGCGAGGGTTGGTTTTGTGTCTGGTGGCTCGAGCCAGAGTGGCTTCGCTCGAGCGAGCGACTGCGTCTGGCTCAGACCTGAAGGTTGTGTTTCTTCGCTCGAGCGAGCTGGTTCGTCTTCGCTCGAGCGAGCGTCGTACTGCAAATCGGAAAATTTGCACTGTTGGCTCGAGCGAGCGTGTGTCTTCGCTCGAGCGAGACCAGTTTTTGTGTCTGGTCGCTCGAGCGACGGGGTCTTCGCTCGAGCGAGCCTGTTTATATCAGCAACGCAGCACCGAACTAAACATCACTTTTTCTTAACTTCATCTTCTTCAAACCCTTATTTTGAGAGCTTCTCTCTCTACACTTGCACTCTCTCTAAGATTTGATCTACCTAGGGTGATTTCCTACCCTAAGGCCTTTGTTAAAGCTAGAGGGTGGCTTGGGCTTCGTTTTAATCGGAACAAATTTGGTTTTGGAGCAAGTTGGGTGTTGGGCATCATCTCCTTTGGAGCTCATTCTTTGAGGTAGGGATACCCTACTCCTCTTTATGAGTTTTGTCTTTCAATTTTAGCATTTTGATATGTTGGAAGTTGTTGTGTAATTTTGGGAAACTTTGGGCCATTGTGTAATTTTATAAAAGTTGGGGGTTTTTATCTATGATAAACCTAGAAGCATGTTTGGTATATAAACATGGAATTAATGTTGAAACATTAGTGGAATTGGAACCTAAGGGTTGTGATGTTAATTATGGAGGATGTCCTAATTACATTGATTGATTAATTTGAATAATTAATTGTGTTGATTTGTGATGTATATAATTGTTGTTTATATGCATTGTGTTGTGTTGGAGGAGATAGGGGATGTACTCCACGGTTTAGAGGAAGATAGGGGATGAACCTCTAAACCGGATGTTGTTGGGAGGAGATAGGGGATGAACTCCGTAGATAGAGCGGGTATGCTTATCTAGAAGTGTTGACATAGCGGATAGGCTTGTCGTTGGGAGTATTGATATAACTGTTATGTTTATCTTTGATGAAGTGAAAAGTGTTGGCATGAGTGTGTGTCTCATGTGTGATGTTTGGCCAGGTTCTGAGCCAAGGTTATGAAATGGCAAGTAAAAAGGAAAGAAATGGAAATGAAAGGAAATATAGACTTAAGTGTCTTGGAACTGTGTTATATTATGAATGAATGTAAAAGTGTTGACCATCTATCAACTGTTAATCTTTTAGGCATTGTTCATAATTGGTTTAGTATATTTCTACTGGGCTGTGGCTCACCCTATATGGGAACATCATTTTCAGGTACAGGAAGCATGCCACCTCCAAGGACTTAGCTTGGGAGGCTAGTGGCGGACAGACTTTTTGGTTGTCTTTCTTTTTGTTGTATTACATGTAAATTCAAGCCAAGGGCTTTATGTGTAAATGAGTTAGTACTCTACTTTTGTGTAACCAAGTGTTAACTTGGAAAGCTGTAAGCCCTTAGGGCATTTGCTTTTGTGGTTAACATGTAATACTCTTGTAATAAGACTCTGATGAATGGAAAGACGTGAACTTTTTATATATCATAGCATGTCTATATTGTTGGGATTTATGTTATTATTTTGAGGGCGTTACAGAGAGTGGGAAACATATTGACCTTGACGTCGAAGAAGACAACTGCAACGAAGAGACTCGTGATAAGAATCACGAAGGAAAGAACGTCGGCCAGGAGGGCGGTGTACAGAAGAAATCGGATCGGAGCGGGTATTATAACGAGGACGACCTCCAAGTATGGAAAGATAGATGCCTGCGGAGGGACGACGAAATGAAGGGAATGGCGGACAAATTGACGGACCTGCAAACGATTGTCAATTTCCTGATGCAGAATAACGTCATGCAGCCACTGTTCTCGCTACAAGATACGCCGATTCTAGCGGCCAAGAAAGGTGCCCAGAAAGGGCGGCAGGAAACGGTTCCTGCAGTCCCTCAGTATGGCTGGACCAAGGGACATTTTCACCGGCCTTCGCAGGAGGTCGGGCATGGAGAATTCCAGAAGACAAGATCTCGGCCTAAATGATTAGGTCCGAGAAGAGAAGAGCTCAGCCTAAAGTGAGCAGATCCCAGATTCCAGAAGACAAGATTTCGGCCTAGATGATTAGGTCTGAGAAGAGAAGAGCTCAGCCTAAAGTGAGCAGATCCCAGATTCCAACAAACAAGAGACCGGGGACATGTTTAACACTTGTTGAAATTTTAAGAAAAATTTACAAGTTGAAGTTAAACCGATGTCATGCTTAACACTTGTTGAAACTTGAGAAAAGTTTACAAGTTGAAGTTAAACCGAGATGATGTTTAACACTTGTTCAAACTTGAGAAAAGTTTACAAGTTGAAGTTAAACCGAGATTATGTTTAACACTTGTTGAAACTTGAGAAAGTTTACAAGTTGAAGTTAAACCGAGATGATATTTAACACTTGTTGAAACTTGAGAAAAGTTTACAAGTTGAAGTTAAACCGAGATGATGTTTAACACTTGTTGAAACTTGAGAAAAGTTTACAAGTTGCAGTTAAATCGAGATCATGTTTAACACTTGTTGAAACTTGAGAAAAGTTTACAAGTTGAAGTTAACCGGGGTCATGATTAAAGGAATGAATGATATAGGTTCCACCACCTCAGGATGCTGAGGTAATAGAACCTAGGGGGCAGTTGTGGGGAAATAATTTTTGAGTAGCAAAACGTGGCAAGGTGACGCCGTTGTATCAGCCGAGATGCCACCTATCCTGGTCGTAACGCCAAGATGATCTCGGTATGGCCGAGGTTATCTCCGAAGACATCAGAATCCGAGACAAGCGGATAAGGGACAAGAGTCCTAGAATGAGGAAAGACTTCAAGATGGATAAGGTTAATGCTCTTAGGGAATCTATCCTTATCTCTTGAGGAGTCCAAAGTAAGCACTGAATGGGAGTCCATAGAAGTCAGGCTTCTATCGGGACTAGAATTGAGTTAACTATAAAAGAGAGGCACCCCCATGGGTCTAAGGTACGCAATTTATATTCTGAACAGTGAGTTTTGCACTATTGATTATCTGTGAGAGATATACTGACTTGATCGTTGGAGTGCCCCGGTTGGATGAACCACTGTCGGAATCTTCTCTTTCTATTGCAGGTTAGACATGTGTCATCTATTCTGCCAGTGCTCTCCAACTGAATACTAAGTTGGCAGTGTGGTCAGAAAATCACTCACATAATAAGTTATACGTATTATGTTGGAATTTGTGAAGTTTGTATCATTTTTTGATAAAGATATTGAAAAATATATTGAAATATTTTACTTCTTAAAGAACTTGTAATAATTTTGCTTGTATTATACGCTCTACAAAACTCAAATAAAATAACAACTCCATCTAATCTTAATGCAAATTAAGAAACAAACATATAAGATTTATAATGTTCACCAATATTACAAATCAAAATATAAGAGCAAGTAAAAAAAAAATGTAAACACTGAACAAAAAACAAAAATTAAAGTTATTGTATACGTCTTAACGTTTTATAATAAAAAGAAAAAAAATTACTAAATCTATATAATAAGGCACATAAGTAAGTACTCTACAATCTCAACAAATTAAATTGAAAATTAAATATCAAACAACACATAACAACATGTATTCTACAATTCCAAACAAATCAAATATAAAAAAAAAAAAAAAATTAAATATCAAATAATGCACACCAGCCGGTGCTTTGCAATCTAAAAGAAATTAAAATTAAAATGTACACCAATTAGTGCTGCTATTGCTAATCAAATTATAACTGCATAAGAAAAACAAACATTATATTGTCATACATTAAAAGAGTGGGTTAAAACTTTATAAAAAGTGAGTTAAAACTTTCCAAAATATGTATGCTTTACAAATGATGTGTCAATAATATGTCTTTAAACATGTGTTTGCCCAAACTTTTTCCTCATTACTTTTCCAAAAGTCTTTGTATCAACTTGTATATACTCTCAATGAGGAACATGCACAACAATCTAGTAATTTGGGGGGGAAAAAAATATATATATATATAGATTAGTACATTTGTGGGAAATAAACTTCACAAAATACTTTAAGATTGAAATTATCTTATTACATCCCCATCGAAGCAAGCTAGTCGTATTTCTCCTTTGAAGCTCCATAGATTTTTCGATCTAATCTTACAAAAGTCCAAATTTCAAATTAAATTGAAATTTTATAAAAAGTTATATAATCAATAGAAATAAATCTACATGGTTACTTTCTAATAAAACGTGATTTAATCTGCATAAAATACTACAACAACACTTCAGGATAAACAATATTTGTAGTAGAATCCAAACTATCTTTAGGAATGAGAATACTTATACGATCAAAGGATGTATATCTGGACAATGCCACATATAATTGCCCATGGCTAAACACTGGTATACGCAAATCAACTCCAATAAATTTCACAGATTGTCCTTGAGATTTATTAATGGTCAAGGCATATGCCAATCGATTGGAAATTAATATCTTGTCATTTAAAAAGGCATCTTTGAAGATGGTGTCAAAGATATCCTTGGTATGAATGCAAAATTGCCAAACTTTTCTTCAGTTAAAATTTGAGCTTCAATTATGCGACTGTCGCACCTAGTAACCATCAATCTTGTACCATTACATAGTCTATCTTTCGGTGCAATATTTCTCAATAATATTATAGTACAACCTACTTTCAACTCTAACTTAAAATTTGGCAGCCCAGGAGGATCCAATGAATTTAAATATTCATTAGGATATCTATTTGTAATGGTAAGATCAATTTTATTATCTTCAAGCATTTTATCTGCTACAAGATAAGTATATAATCTCCTTGAAAAGATATTCAACGCAGAAGTATTAATGTCACTGACATCATCATTACATGCAGACAAAATTGTACGTTCAGTTAAAAATGTTGGGGTTGACGTCTCTATCATATTCAACTGTGGGTAACTGTAGAAAGTAAATTATTCAAATCTTGACATTTGTGTATTTTTGATGGAAGGTTAACGAATTCTTGAGGATTGGTCCTAATCTAAAAAAAAGTGAAATCAATAAAAAAAATAAGAGTGTAAACACAATTTATTAATTTAAAATAATTTATATAATAAGAAAAAAGGTTAAAATAATGTTACCTCCATCAAGAAATTTGCAAAATTAGTATTTTCATAGCCTTCATGATTTAAGCGCATATTCAAATCCAAAGTTAAGATATGTATATGCTTCCATAGAATAGAGTGTCTCAATGATGCATTCACAATTTGCTCATGAACTCTTTTAGTAATAAATGGTAAGATTTGTCAAAAATCTCCACCAAAAACAACAGTAATACCCCCAAATGGCTTTTCACTATCACAAATATCTCTCAATATCCGATCAACTGTCTCAACACAATGTCTATGTTGCATAGAAACTTCATTTCAAATTATGAGTTTTGTTTCTCTAAATAACTCAGCTTGTAATGATTGTTTGCTAAACCCACAAAGTGAATTTTCCAAGACATCTAACAGAATGGAAAATGTTGAATGTGTAATGCGACCTCCTACAAGTAACAATGATGCAATTCCAGATGACGCCACAGTAACAACGATATGCCTAAGGCTGCGACATTTTAATGCAATTGTATTGTACATAAATGTTTTCCTTGTTCCAACACCCCATTCAGAAAAAAACAATTCATTTATTTTGAAAAACTAAAGAAGTGATTGTGTTATAAGCCTTCCGCTGTCCATTGTTGAGACAATCAATAGTAATTTATGGATCTTCATGTTGTGCATCACTCTGCAGTTGTTGATGTTCAAATATCAATCGATTAGCAACTGCTGCACTCCAATTTGCAGTAGGTTGTGGCATGGTTGGGAAATCAATTAAACTTTTGCTTGATTCATGAAGCATTTGATTTAAAAGATGGAGACCATAATCTTCAATTTGAGCCTCAGTTGGGTTAGAAATGGCAAACAATATACGAATCTTATGCGCAAGATCATCACATATATGCGTTGTGAATTGATTCCATAATACTCATAGATTTAATAGAGAGCACTGGGTGAAAATAATACTAAACAATCTCCTTAATTGATATCTAGTTTTCATAACTGCAATCTCTTTCAAGCATTGTATCCATTCTTCATCATTTTCTAAAAACCCCTTTGCAACACATGCTAATTTAAATGTATCATGCACAACATTATCAACCGTGCATAAAGACTGAAACTACTTTGGTCCTTTGACAACGGTTAGTAACAAACACAGATAAAATCTTTCACCACAATTAGTTCTAGCAAAGTACATTCTACCAATTGCATATCCTCTTTCTCTTGATTTCCATTTTTTTCTAACTTGAGCCAAACAAAATGCTGTGGAAATTCTTGATAAGTGAATGGACATTTATCTTCACTGGCAGCACAATATACAAAGAAGCTAGTAAAAGTTAACATTTGTTGACCAGCTGTAGATTGAATCGTTTCTAATGACTCTTCTGGGTTAAAAATAACGCGATGCATTCTAGGTAAATGAAGTGCCAATCATACAGCTGTTGGCATCTCTGCATGCAAAGGATGACCAAATATTCACCAAGCAGCTTCTAAAGGTCCAATAGACCTTGCATCGAGATATTGTTAAATCTCATTTATCATTCCTAACACCATCGTTGTACGATCATAACCTTTATAAATGTACTTATGTATATACTTGACACATCTCATTCCGGCACAAACTTCTACATTTATATGACAGTTGAAAAGTTTAGAAAGATATGCATTGTATGGTACGACATCCCTATTATCAACTTCTTGTCCTTACAGTATGTACTTGACCATTATTACAATGACGATAGATGGGGTATCCATCTTGATCCATAATTGTTTTTTCTGTGAAAACTTGAGGGTATCTCTTAGTGCATCCACCATTTTCCATACATTGTGCTTGCGGATTTCGAGCACCATATGGTCCATGTACCATACAACATTTGATAGTTTCAAAAAGCATAAGATCATCTTTTGGGTCTGGAAATTCTGCACAAACCAATTTGTTCACTTAAGTACATGTTCGAATTTTGTCTGGACCCTTAAGAAATAAAAGTGCATGCATATGAGGGAGGTCTCATTTTTGAAATTCAATTGTAAAAACACGTGCAACTTTATCTCCAAACACCTGATTTGTTTCTATCTCCTTCATCAAACACTTTCTCTCCAACTCAAAAACACGAGCAATTAAATCAAGACGATCAATAGGTTTTTGATGTGGTAATAATGCTGAAGTAATTTCTGGCCAATTGGGATTTGCAGTCATGGTAAGAAAAATATCTGGGTGCTGGTTGCTTCGCGTGATAGTTATTGAATCTTGAAAGATTTCAAACATATGTCTAGGATTACCAGTAAATGAAAATGGCAAAACAAACCTTTGACCAATTTGACCAGGTCGCACATAGTCTGAATCAATATCTGATAACTTTTGGTAAAGCTCAATCCGAAGTTTTCCTTGATTAAGCTTGCAGTATATCAATCGATTTGCTCAGTTGCAGCCCAAGCATCTACCAAAAACTCTTGAAATAATTTCTCACATCTCAAAATTGTTAAATACTCTGTGGGTCGTTCAAACAAACGATAACTATAAAAATCCATTTGAGTAAGTCGATCAGTTGAAGGTCGATCATACTGAACATTCCACAATTTCAACTCAGGTTCCCATCCAAGCTTACTATATGGAAATAATAGAATATAATATAATGGCAAGTATGCTGGGTGACATTCATTAATTTGCATCAACTCATTATTTCCTCGAAAATGTAAGATAATATTATCTCTAATTCCACTTACCTCTGTTCCATCACCTGGTATTACAATAGCAATCTCATCTACAGTTGGTAGGTTATACCGACGTCGATCAGTTACTGAATTGTAATGTAGATGAGCAGGTAGATTGTGTCCTGCCGAGTCTAATTGATGTAAAATGGCATGAGCCTGGCGAAATTTATCTATAAATGCATTGACTTGCAATAAACTATCTTGAATAGCTTTCAGAAAATCCTTTCTCAAGTTAGGATTTCTACAATTACGAATTTCTAAAGCTGAACCAAGGTCATAGATATACAGTTGAGCATAACTCGCATCCTGCCCTGGTTGTGGTTGTAGTGATCCCGTTTGATGTCGCAATTCCCCATGAATTGTGAATGATGTAGGGGCCCTTCCACTGAGTACTCTAGGATCCAATGTAGCATCAAGACTCGTAAAAACATTGGTTGCATTATACACTTGAGTATAATTTCGAAAGGATTTTGATTGATCAATATTCCTATCATATAATGCCTGAAGTGGTGAAGGGGGTGTAATAAGTAAAGGTAGCCTAATATTTCCTTCCAAATAGGAAGTTCCGAATAAGGGACACTTCATAGATGATTTTGTCAATTTTTTATTTATCTAATGTAAGGCTGAACAATAAGGATATAATACATCCATCTTGCCAAGATAATAGCGGCAAGAATCTTTGTGTGCCTGGGCGTCAATTGATATACTCATAGGCATATCTTCTAATTTATCATCAGTACATAGATCTTCTTAAAGAAATCGATTTATAGGAATAGACCTATGAATATTTGTGTATAAATAAAATTCTATAAAACAAAACAGTATGAGTAAGAGTATGTGTTTCAAGATTAGATATAGTGGATTACCGATTCCTTTGTGGAGCTAAAGATGTACTTAGCATAGAAAATGACCATGTAGAATGATGGGTAATCATTGTTCATTTTTGTGCAGAATGAGAATCTTCAGTTATTATTTCCCACTTCAGCAAAGCGCGATTGCGACGAAATTGGTGTTAAAGAAGGTTGTCTTGATTGAATACATTCTTTTGATCCCTCTTGTTCTCATTGCAAGCATTAAAATTTAAAGTATGACTTTTCATTTTTTTCACGCTCTCACCGTGCACATTGGGCCAAGGTAGCTTTTGATATTACATTCTCATGTTGTGCCTAAAATAAAAATATTTTATCATTGGTGCAAAAAATGCGAATATTTTGTGCTTAAAATGAAATTATCTTCTTATTTCTTTCCTTTCTCTTAATTTTGTTTTCTATTTTATTTATTTTATACCTTTAATAGTGTAATCTTTATTTATTTATTTCTTCATGCATTTTATATTTTATTAAAAAAATAAATAAGAATTAAAAATATTGGCTCATATATTTTTTCTTTATTCCTTCATTTCTTTTTTCCTATTCTCTTCATGTAAGTTGCAACTTATGGATAGTACATTATAAATGCACATGTATCTATGTAAAATAAAATAAATAAATTTAGAAAACACATACAAATAATAGCAAGTTACAGGAAAACATATTACAATCATTCAACAAAAACAACAAATTCATAATATCAACTCATAGCTTTTAACTATTCGAAATTTCGATTAGTTTTGCATCATATTTTTTATAAAAAATATACACCACTTGGCTTGCATTTGTCATTCTCTTATCAGAAGGATCCATCTTTTCTTTTTCCTTAGGCATTGGGTTGACCTTTTGTTTCTCTTTTGCCTAACAAATATAAATAAAATATTCGAAAGATTAAAAAAATCTTATATAAATAAAATACATACAATGTTTGACTTGATTTTGTGTTTACTGCACAAACACAGATAACAATAAGGTCGTACTCATTACAAATGACCATACCAACATTTCTAGATGGGGTTATAGGAGCAGGCCTACAGAATTGGATTGTGAACAAATTAAAATCTATATAATAAAGTGGTAATAGCAAGAGTTTATATTGCAAGAATTAAACACAGTTGTTTACCAGTTTGGTGTTAAAGAAGGTTATCTTTGGTTAATACATTCCCTTGATCTCTCTCGTTCTTGTTGCAGGCGTTGTCCCAATTGGTATGCAGAACATGGCTTTTGATTTTTATCGCATTCTCGCCGTGCACGCCGTGCACGTTGGGCCAATACAGTTTTTGATAACATATTATCATTGTGTGCCTAAAATAAGAATATTATGTAATTAGGTGCATAAAATGTGAAGATTATCCCCTCTCTTACTTCCCTTTCATCATGTATTTTTTCTTTCTTAACTAACTTTTCTTCTTCACTCGTTTGAGTTATTAGTCATATAAAAACCAATACATGCATTGATGAAATTTAAAAAGGGAGAAAAAAATAATTTGAAAACACATTAAGCACACAAAACTGCAAACTCACTATGCACTTATTGCTTTAAAGACACATTGACAAAATATACGTTGAAAAAATAAATATTAGATCATTAGGTACGTAAAATGTGAATATTAACGTGTAATATTTTCTACTTTCCTTTTCCCTCTCCTTGTTATTTCCGTTATATTAAATTTTATTTTGTATTTTTCTTCTTTCCTTAAGAACTTATAAGAAAAATAAAAATGAAAAAAATTATATTTTGTAGTTTCTTTTTCATCACATATTTGTTCCTTCTTCTTCATTTCTTTTTCGTTTTCTTCTCTTATATTTTTATTATGCTATGTTGTAAAGGCAACATGTGTTCATACAAATTGACAAACATTAAAAATTCAGATTAATGTTTATACAAATGCATTAACATTTTGTACAAATGCTTACTTTAACATGCTTCAGAAAAACATTTCACAATCAATCAGAATTGAATAAATATTTGAAAAAGAAACTTTTAAAAAAATGTACATAAAAAAACGTATATGACACTATGCAATTATTAAAAACATCTATATAAAAATAATAATAATAAATATTCAAAAAAGAAGCTTTTAAAAATTATTCAGAAACCATACCACGAGATATGCATTTTCTTTTCCTTTGCTAGAACGGATAGCCTTTTCTATATCCTTTGATATTGCTTTATCTTTTTCCTTTGCCTTTGTCTATAAAAAAATAAGTAGAATATATTTGTCAATTATTTTTCAAATGATAAGAAAATTCATGTCTAATGTTCAAGTGACTTTTAGGTTTGCCTCACGAATGCGAATAGTATTAAGATCACGCTCATCGCGGATAACAACATTGACATTTATTTCTTAAAGAAATCGAACCTATATATACAAAAACTTTAGAGTGATAAATAAAACTTTATACATATAAAAAAAGAAAATTAGTAAACGGAGTTGATATTATGATTCGGTGTAAGTCTCCATCCACCTATAAAGTATGAGAAAAAAAAGCATTTAAAAAAAAAAAACTTACTTCACCAAAAATAATAATATTGTCCATAACTGTTGTACTTGAACCTAAAAATGTTTGGCTATATAATTTTAGACACCAAGAAACAAAAAATTAGCAACACTAAAAGTTAACATGGATTTCATTGGCAATAAAATGTTATTTCCAAATCAGTTGCTACCAAATCGGATAATAAAATTCAAAATCTTTTTTAAATAAATAACTGTCATGGATAGAAAAACCTTAATGGGTTATAATCAAGAGGAGAAGAAATAAAAATATGAACATCTAAAAAAAGAAAAGGCCAACCCAATCACATTAAAATGATAAAATTAAATATTGAAATTAGCCCTAACAACATGAAGAGAGTGAAAATCGGAGCACAAATTTGGACATGAAGAGTATTAAAATTAAATTTGGATTTTAACTCTTCTCTTTCTTAACTGACTTCAATTTTATAGAGATGAAATTAAAACCAAAATCAAAACCCGTTATAATCATAAATATTTTGAAGTTCACCATTTATCGCTTGGAAAGTCCAAAAAAAAATCAAAAAAAAAAAAAAAAACCAAACAATAAAGTTATTTTATAAACAATAATGAATATTTAGTTCATGAAGGCAATTAAAGCAATACACACAAATACATTCACCAGCTCATTTTGTTTCATCAAAAGCAAAAATTTTGTCTCAGCCCATTGATTATGGCTTTAGGTGATGAGATTCTTATAAACTCAGAAATATATAAACCCATTAATGTAGAGAGAGAAAATGTAAATTCAAAAATTAGAATCATGCAAAAATATATAAACCTATCAATGTAGAGAGAGAAAATGTAAACCCATCAATGAAACCCATCAATGCTCGTATGTGATTCGTGAATAAAAAATGAGTGAATTCGAAGGATCTATGTGATTGGTTTTGTTTTTTTGGACCAGACTAAAATATATTATGGTGTTGATATGAATATGAACGTTCAGCAGGTTCTAACTGTAAAATTTGTAAAGTAAAAATATGAATTTGAGAGTCACCAAAAACATAATTGACTTACTACCAGAATTTACTGACTAAAAATTTGAATGAATACTTTTTTTCCATCAGTAACAACAATAAAATAAGAAAAGATTATAGCCACGTTTCTTAATCTTTTCATGGACAAAACATGCATAGTCAAAACAGATTAGATGTACCATAAATTTTTATTATTTTTATTTTCTTAAACAATTACAAAATTTATATACAAATTAAAAATAAACAGTCACTGAGATTTATTTTGATACTACAAAAATAAATAATAAATAGATACCATTTTTTTGACTAAAAACAATTACAGAATTTATTGATGTAGAACAAGTAGCCAAAGACTTCTTGGAACAATTGGACGGACAAAAGGCAAGAAAAACGTTATAGAACAAAATTCTATAATTTTTTTATATTTCTTAATTTTATTATTTAGAATTAGGTTTTTGACTAGGATTTTACATAGTTTAGAATTTTTAGTCTCTTAGGTTTCCTAGTTCTCTTAGGTTTATTAATTTGTGTTGATTTAAGTTTCCTAGTTTATTTTGGAATCACTTTTCCTACAAGTATTAGGTTTAGTCTATTATAAATAAGCCTACAAGCATATGTAATTTTTATTCATTCAATAATATTTTAAGAGCTTTTCTTCTATATTTCTTGTGGATTCAAGGGTGTTCTTGTGGATTCAAGAATTCTCGTCTACTAGAACAATATCTAGTCTCGTGTGATTTATTCCGCCGTGTCAAGTGATATCAAAGCAAGGATTCACCTAGCTCAATGGCACAAGACATGGTAGATCATGCAAACCTTACTGGCGGTGATCGTGGGGTCGAGGCCCTGTGGGTAGCATATGAGAAACAGCAAGAGCAGTTAAACAAAATTCGTGATCTGCTTATTGGCCTGAATCTCAATGCCAACAACAGGCCACCAGTGGTTGATAGGGTCCGTACTGAGGGAGTTGCCCAAGGCCAACCTGTTAACCAGAACAGAGTGCGCACCGAAGGATTCGTCCGAGGTCAACCTGTTCAGAATGCTCCTAGACATCCCCTTCGTTGTCCATCTGATAGTGAGGAGGAGTCTGAACCAGAGTTTGAACCACTTCAGCTAACTATCAACCCAGAAGGCAACAACAACAGGGGTTCGATGAGTACCGAATGAAGATAGATCTTCCCCAGTTCAATGGAAATCTGCATATTGAGGATTTTCTTGACTGGCTTTCAGAAGTGGAGCGATTTTTTGGGATGATGGATGTTCCAGAATCAAAGATGGTGAAATTGGTGGCGTACAAACTAAAAGGAGGTGCTGCGGTATAGTGGGATCAATTGCAGAAAAATAGGCATCGACAAAGAAAAGAATTTGTACGGACCTGGCGTCGGATGAAATAACTCCTCCAAGACAGATTTTACCACCAGATTATGATCAATACTTGTTTCAGTTGTACCAAAATTGCAACCAAAGAAGCCGATCTGTATTTGATTATATAACTGAATTTTGCCGACTTTCAGATCGCAATAATCTGAATGAGACCGAAGGACAGCATGTAGCCGGTATCTCAATGGGTTAAAATTAACCATTCGAGAGAAGATGGGGCTATCAGTAGTGTGGAATGTGGATGAAGCACATAATATGGCTCTCAAAGCCGAGCTAATGGAGCGCAAGATAACCTATTCTGGATATCGTCGGAACCTTCCTGATTCATCGTTTCCCACTAGGGAAAAAGGAAAAGGGGTTGCCCAACCAACAGTTCCAGTAAATCAGCAGAGGGGTATCGCTGGTGGAGGAGGAAACCAGATGACTGGATCAAGTAGTAGAGAGGCATCTCGAAACACAAATCCTTATGCCAAACCAACAATGGATAAGTGTTATAGATGTGGTACGCCTGGCCATCGCTCTAATGTCTGCCCAGAAAGAAGAACTGCTAATTTAGTTGAAGAAGAAGATGAAATTGGAGATAATGGAGATGCAGAACATGAGGGTGATCAGTATGAAGGTGCTGAACTCGCCAGAGAAGAAGGAGAACGAGTCAACTGTGTAGTTCAAAGGGTTCTATTTATACCAAAAACTGAGGACCTCAGTCAACGTCACAGTATTTTTCGCTCTTGTTGTACCATAAATCAAAAGGTGTGTGACCTTATTGTGGACAGTGGAAGTTGTGAAAATTTTGTGGCTAAACGATTGGTAACGCACCTGAACTTGTCTCCTGAACCACACCTCTCTCCCTACAGTATTGGCTGGATCAAAAAAGGACCTGCTGTCAAGATAACCAAAGTATGTAAGGTACCTATTTCTATTGGCAAACATTATAAATCCAATGTATTATGTGATGTGGTTGATATGGATGCTAGTCATGTATTACTTGGAAGACCTTGGCAATTTGATGTGGATATTACATTTAGAGGGCGAGACAACACTTATGTGTTCAATTGGGGGTCTTATAAAATTGCTATGAGTCCCTTAAAGCAACACACAGTGCCCCCGAAAGTCGAAGCGAAGTCTTTCCTCACTATAACCAATTCAGAGGCCGAGTTTGTGGTAGATGCGAAAACTTCACAAGAGTTATATGTTATGGTTGTGAAAACAATGGTACCTGTGGCCAAGGAGAACACAGTCACACCAATCCCTCAAAAAATTCAACCATTGTTGGAGGAATTTCAAGAGCTTACTGCTGACGAGTTGCCAGATGAACTTCCACCCATAAGGGACATTCAACATCAGATTGATTTCATACCAGGAGCAAGTCTACCAAACCTACCACACTATACAATGAGTCCAAAAGAGAGTGAGATCCTACGGGAGAAAGTCGAAGAATTGCTGCGAAAGGGACTTATTCGTGAAAGCCTAAGTCCATGTGCTGTTCCGGCATTATTAACGCCGCAGAAAGATAGAAGTTGGCGAATGTGTGTAGACAGCCAAGCCATCAACAAGATTACCATCAAGTATAGATTTCCCATTCCCAGACTAGATGATATGTTGGACATGCTGGAAGGATCAAAGTGGTTTTCAAAGATCGATCTGCGAAGTGGGTACCATCAAATTCGAATCCGTCCTGGGGATGAATGGAAAACAGCATTCAAGACTAAGGATGGTTTATATGAATGGTTGGTTATGCCATTCAACCTTTCTAATGCTCCTAGCACCTTCATGCGAGTGATGCATCAAGTATTACGACCTTTCACTGGGAAATTTGTCGTGGTTTATTTTGATGACATATTAATCTACAGTAAATCAGAGGAGGACCACATGGCCCATTTACGAGAGGTGTTGACAGCATTTGAGGTAAGCAAGTTGTACATTAACCTTAAGAAGTGTAGTTTCCTTACAAGTAGTTTGCTGTTCTTGGGTTATGTGGTTAGTTCAGATGGCATTCATGTGATCAAGAGAAGGTTTGAGCCATCCAAGAGTGGCCAACACCCAAGACTGTTAGTGATGTTCAGAGTTTCCATGGGTTGGCTACGTTTTATAGGCGTTTCATTCGAAGTTTCAGCACTATTGTGGCACCAATAACAGAGTGCATGAAGAAAGGAAAATTCCTGTGGGATGATGATGCAGAAGAGAGCTTCTTACTGATCAAAGAGAAGTTGTGCACTGCACCAGTGCTAGCTTTGTCTAGTTTTGAGAAGATTTTTGAGGTAGAGTGTGATGCCAGTGGTGTGGGCATTGGGGCTGTCCTATCTCAAGAACATAAACCAGTGGCCTTTTTCAGTGAAAAATTAAGTGAAGCTCGGCAAAAGTGGAGCACTTACGACCAAGAATTTTATGCAGTGGTTCGAGCTTTGAAGCATTGGGAACATTACCTGATACAGAGAGAGTTTGTGTTATATACTGATCATCAGAAGCACCTAGATAACATACATGTAAGATGGTCTACTTTCCTTCAGAAATTTCCTTTTACTATTCGCCACAAATTAGGGGTTTTGAATCGAGTCGCTGATGCCTTGAGTCGACGAGCTAGTTTATTAGTCACGTTGACACATGAGATTGTGGGTTTTGAGTTCCTGAAAGAACTTTATCCTGATGATGATGACTTCAAGGAGATACGGGCAAAGTGTATTCAAAGACAACCAGTAACTGATTTCCACATCACTGATGCCTATCTATTTCGAGGAAATCGCTTATGCATTCCCCGTAACTCTTTGTGAGAGAAACTAATTCGAGATCTCCATGGTAGTGGCTTAAGTGGACATTTGGGCAGGGACAAGACTATCGCAAGTATGGAAGAACGATATTTCTAGCCTCAGTTGAAGCGAGATGTTGGCAATTTTGTGAGGAAGTGCTACATTTGTCAAGTATCCAAAGGGCAGTCTTAGAATACTGGCCTCTATATGCCTCTACCTGTTCCTAACAACATATGGGAAGACTTGTTGATGGATTTTGTGTTGGGACTCCCTCGTACCCAACGTGGAGTTGATTCTGTGTTCGTAGTGGTTGACAGGTTTTCAAAGATGGCGCATTTTATTCCTTGTCGAAAGACTTCAGACGCCTCTCATGTGGCTCGATTATTCTTTCGAGAAGTAGTTCGTTTGCATGGAGTCCCTCAATCCATTACCTCAGATCGTGATGTCAAGTTTCTTAGCCACTTTTGGGTGACTTTGTGGAAGATATTTAACACAGCCTTGAATCGTAGTTCAACCGCGCATCCTCAAACAGATGGTCAAACAAAGGTGACTAATAGGACTTTGGGCAATTTGGTTCCCAGCATTTATGGAGACAAACCAAAGCAATGGGATCTTGCTTTGCCTCAAGCAGAATTTGCATATAATAGTGCAGTTCACAGTGCCACAGGAAAGTCACCATTCTCTTTGGTGTATGTCACGCCTCCAAAACATGCAGTTGAGTTGCTCCGTTTGCCTCGGGGTCCAGGAGTGAGTACTATCGCCGAAACCATAGCCAAACAAGCCCAAACAATACAAGAAGAAGTACGACAGAAGCTAGAGGAAACAAATACCAAATATAAGGCAGCTGCAGACAACCATCGGCGCTCCAAACTGTTCAAGGAAGGAGATTCAGTAATGGTGTTTTTGCGCAAAGACAGATTTCCAGTTGACACATACAACAAATTGAAGCCTCGCAAGTATGGTCCATATAGGGTGTTGAAGAAAATCAATGACAATGCTTATGTGATTGAGCTACCAGACGACATGAAGATTTCCAAGACTTTTAATGTAACTGATTTATATGAGTATCATGCTGAAGAACCCCTCTATCCAGAATCGAACTCGAGGTCGAGTTCTCTCCAAGAAGAAGGGACTGATGTAGAACAAGTAGCCGAAGACTTCTTGGAACAATTGGACGGACAAAAGGCAAGAAAAAAGATGTAGAACAAAATTCTATAATTTTTTATATTTCTTAATTTTATTATTTAGAATTAGGTTTTTGACTAGAATTTTAAATAGTTTAGAATTTTTAGTCTCTTAGGTTTCCTAGTTCTCTTAGGTTTCTTAATTTGTGTTGATTTAAGTTTCCTAGTTTATTTTGGAATCACTTTTCCTACAGATATTAAGTTTAGTCTATTATAAATAAGCCTACAAGCATATGTAATTTTTATTCATTCAATAATATTTTAAAGAGCTTTTCTTCTATCTTCCTTGTGGATTCAAGGGTGTTCTTGTGGATTCAAGAATTCTCGTCTACTAGAACGATATCTAGTCTCGTGTGATTTATTCCGCTGCGTCATTTATGTACTAAAAAAAATAAATAAATCAACAAATACTGATAGAACACTTACAATAAAAGAAGGATGGTGTTGTTAGACAACCTCTTAAGAAATTATTAGTTCTGAATAGCACAAAATTGTAAAATAACCTACAAAATAAAAAAAAATAATAAATTGATTAACCATAAAAAAAGCAATTGCATAATATATTGCATCATATATGCAATAAGATTTTTACATGGTGAGGTTGCATCATTGGTGTATTTTAACTTATTGCACAAACAGTTTTTGCTCCTTGTGAATTAAACTACTCCATATAAATTAAACTACTCTCCCATAATCTGAAGACTTATTTAGCTAGAACATGAAAAATGGCTTTAATGTTTTTGCCAGCTTCAGAAGCATTATTTAACTTAACTATTCCACAGATTTGAACAAAAAACAATCCAGTCCACTGAAAGAATACCAATCAATATATACTAATTAAGTAAAGTGATTAAAAGTCCAATATATGTTTAATAATTTTGGAAATCCATCACCACACCATATTACTACTCTAATTTATCAAATCAAAAACTATTTATTTATAATAAAAAATTTCAATGAACCTCCAAGTGGGATCCCCAACTCATCCACTTCCTCTGTTCTCTTCTATTTGTCCAAACCAGAGCACCATAGCAAGGGCTCAACCTCCCCAAGAGATTGATACGTTATCGCTGCAACTCAAACCCACAGATTTTAGTTAATAAACCCACCATAGCTGTCGCCTTAGAAAAAAAGGAAATATAGACAAACACAAACACATATAGACAAAAAAAAAAAAAAAACATATATTAGTTTCTTGAACATATAGACAAACACAAACACCAAATAAATAAAAATAACAGACCAAATCATCAAAGCCAAAATGAGTACTCTGTTACTCTATTACTCTTTTGGATATATGATCAAACCAAATCATTAAAACCGAGCTGAGTAATTATCAAAGCCCCAACAAAAACACACCAAACCCACCTGAGTGATTTTAATGGATGTTGCAACTGAGCTGCTGGAGTGGTTGGAGTGAGCTCTGATAAAGACAGAGAGAGAAATGGGGACAGAGAAATAAGAGGCAAAAGGTGAGAGAGAATTGGGTACTGAGAAGGAGTTTGAAAGTTGAAATGAAGGAGAGAGAAAGAGTGAGGAGGCAGAAGCATTTTTAGGTAGGCGACAAAGGCTTGGGTGGAAACCAAACGCATTTTTTTATGTTTCATCTCATCTCAGCTGTTAGATGTTAATTAGAAATCATCTCAGCCACGGATATAAAATGTATCTCTAATACATTTTATAAATGAGGGATTTGGTGATAGCCCCCTCACTATCTAATTTGTCTTTCAAAAGGACAAGAATTATATAAGTACTTTCAAAACCCCATGATATTTTAAAACTTGTTTCTTTTACTATATTACCCTCATATCTATCAGCTCTCCTATTAAGCCATCTTCACTATATATTTCAGAGTAAAATTTTACTCTGTATGAAAGTAAAATTTTACTCTGAATAAGAGTAAAATGTTACACTCTGAAACTAAAGTAAAATTTTACTCTGTATAAAAGTAAAATTTTACTCTGAATGAGAGTAAAATTTTACACTCTGAAACTAAAAGTAAAATTTTACTCTGTATAAAAGTAAAATTTTACTCTGAAAAACAAGTAAACTGTGAGACTCTGAAGCTAAAAATTAAATTTTACTCTGTATAAAAGTAAAATTTTACTCTGTATAAAAGTAAAATTTTACTCTGGTTCTGTCAAATGAAAAAAACAGAGCAATAGAACCATAGTAAAATTTTACTCTGATTCTATCATTTGAAGTTTACTCTGAAAAATCGATGGAACTTTGAGCTTTGAGCTTTGAATCAGGCCTATAATCCTTGAATCAATCGATGTTTACTCTGAAAAACATTGAATCAAGCCTATAATCTGAAAATTTCAAAGAAATCTCAATTTTTCATACCCCGGTTCTTCAGATTTTTCAAATTTTACAGATTTTTCAAATTTTTGAAACTTTGAGCTTTCAAAAATCTTGAGATTTTTCATACACACAGATTTTTCAGATTTTAAAGGCTCAAAACACACACATATATATATATTAGAGATCGAAATATGTAGATATATATATATTCGAATTCAAATCTCAAAACACACATATATTCGAATTCAAATCTCAAAACACACAAACACACACATATATATAGATATATATATATATATATATATCAGTGCGATTTGCAGGAACTGTGCACAGATTTGAGTTGAAACCCTAAGAGAAGCTTGCGGAGGCTCTGGAGGATGATGAAGTCATAGAGAGGTAACGGTCGAGGACGGAGTCGACGGAGGGGTTGCCGAAGGCGAAGGTGTTGCCGGCGTTGGAGAAGGTGATGACGGTGGCTTCGGTGCCCCACAAGTTGCAGAGCTCGCCGGTCTTCTTGAAGAGGCCATCTGTGGAAAGAAAGAGAGTGGGGAAGAGAGTGGGTATAATAGTCATATAAAATATTTAAATAATAAATTTGTCCTTTATGCAACACTTTATAATTATGAGGGGGTTTAGCAAGTATAATTTTTTTCTTAATCCTTTTAACAATGAAAGGAAGGCAAAGGGGGTTTATAGCCAAATTTCCCTTTATAAATTTTCAACCACTTTCTTGTTTTGTTATATAGATGTGATAATTCCATAATTACTTTGAATAAGGTAATTTACGCATAAATAGTGAGTTTTTTTTTTTGGTATAATTTTATTATTAATGACGATATTAGTTATGATTTAATATTATTGTTATAGTGAATTTTTATTTTTGACAATCTTTAAGAGATTGTTTCGGATAATCAATAATCATAAAAGTTTAATAACCAACTCAATAATGAAAAAAACAAAAAAAATCAATCGAACAAATTACTTACCTACGAAAGAGCTTTCATTAATAATAATTAAAAAAAACGACAATACAATAGTAAGGCAAAGATTGAGCCCTTAACTTCTTAAATAAAAAAATATATAGAGATAGCCAACTTCTTTTTATTTATTTATTTATTTTTATTTTTTATTTTTTTTGAGTTAATAGCCAGCTTTATACTCCTTAGTAAGTTATTTGGCAAATTATACTAATGGTCCCTATAATTTGGGACTTGTATCATTTTGGTCACTGACTATTCAATTATGACATATTTAACCTTGAATTTTGAATCTTGTTTTAAATAAAGACAATTGAAGATATCATTACTCAATTTTAAGGACAAAGTTGCCAATTTGATAAAATATAAATTAATTTCATAAAAATAAATGTCAAAAAATATTTTTAAATTTTTAAAAATTATTTGTACCCACCAAAAATAAAATTATGTAAAATTGATAAATCTTTTACACATTTATTTATTTATTTTACCCAAATCAATTTTTTTTTAAAAAAAATGACAAAATTAAGCCTTATATTTTCCACACAAAAATACTAAATATTAAAACTTGCCATTTGATAAAAGGATTTCTAAATTGAAAGCACAACAGAATATTTAAACTCTTTTCAATTGAAAATGCAAAAGAAATATCTAAACAAATTAAAAATACAAAATTTTACAAATTATTAGGAGTGCTCACTATTTGGCGATTCAATTGTAGCCAAAGGAAGCTCAAATCTGTTATCCGTCTAAAACTATGCTGATTGAAAAAATAATCCGTAACCGTTCACTTGTCATCACGCATCCGCCCAAAATGCGTCAGATCAATTCGATTCGGTCAGTTTAGATGGGTCGAAATATCCGCTGAGCACCTCTACTTTCTAGTCTAAAATTTGGATTATAAGGCATTGTTTGGGCTTGTGATTCCACTATAGGTTTTGTTTTGATGATCTGAACAATTCATTTTATCGGACAATTTACGTATTTTATTCACAAAAAAATTAGACCTATGTGATAATCGTAATCTATTTAATTTATTGCGTTTATTAAAAAAAAAAGAAAAAAGAAAAAAGATTCTTAAATACACTTGACACTGTTGTATACAAACACATATAGGGAGAAAGAATCACACTGTATTGGCATGTCATTTCAAGCAACAATGCTTGTCATGTTAATCTAGCAAAAATAAGACATAAAATAAATCAAGCACAAATAATTAAACAAAATGATAGAAAAATAAATTAATTAACATGTAATTTCAGATTATATAAATGAATAAATACAACATGCCAACTAACAAAATAATATATGAACTGAAAAATTAAAGTTCAGAAATAGCCTGTGGGAATTTAGAATTTTTTCTCATTTCGTGAAAGTATTAGCGGAATCAAACGGTTTAAATATAAAATTCGAAAACACTTACAATAATCATCTTCTCGTACTCACAAATACCAAAAAATTTGAATCAAATCACGAATTAAATTATTCAAAATAATAATAATAACAATAATATAATGATGTGTATATATATATATATAAGACTTACGAATAGAGAAGCACATTACAATAAAAATATATTTTAGTGACACTACACTAGTAGCATATTTTTAGAGAATGTCACAAAAATAATATTTAGTGGCATGTTTTTGAAAAATGCCACAAAACGACAAACATAAAAGACTCTAGTGACATTTCAATAAACAAGTGTCACAACACTACAACAAAAACACACTTTAACGACACTATACTAGTGACATGTTTCTAAAAAATGTCACGAAAAGAATATTTGGTGACATATTTTAGAAAAATGTCACAGAGCCTCAAACATATAAGGCTCTAGTGACATTTTAATAAAGATGTGTCACATTACTACAACAAAAATGTGATTCAATAATATCAATTTTATGGCATTTTATAAAAGAATGACACAAGAAATTATTTTAATGACATTTATCAAAAGATGCCTTAGGAAGTAGAATGTAATTTTCAAAATTATAGGCAGCAATTCATATTTTAATCAAATCTCAAAGAGTGTATTTATAATTTGCCCTATTTATTTTTTATGTCACTTTTTCATTAAGTGTGATTGTATATATATATATATTTTTTAATCACACATTTTAATTAAAAATATAATTATATTTATTTTTTATGTCACTTTTTAATTAAGTCCCATTATATATATATTTTAAATCACAATATAACTCTGCCTTTTCGATTCTTTTTGCCTCTCTTTTTCATTCATTAGACTTAATTCAATTTTCTTAATCTGCTATCTTTGAAACCACCGTCTCTCTGGTCTTTGGAATCACCTCTCTCTCTCTCTCTGAAAAGTACTCTCTCGCTTGCTTTTTTGCACGCACACGTGCACCTTGTAAACAATGATGATAGACAACAACAGTCTAGAGAGAAGAAAAAGCAAGAAAAGAGGATATAGAGAGAACCATCTAGGGTTTTTTTCCCCATTTTGTTTTTTTTTTTGGTCTCTACCTTTTTCTCCGTCCTCTATGGCTTCAATGGTGGATTACATATCATCGACGAGAATCGCCTAGACTACCGATTCATGACACCCAAACTCCAACGGACCACTATCATTGTGTCAAAGAGACCATCTTTCACATGAAACATCTCTACAAGCTTACCCCGTTTCTATCTCGTCGGACCATTGGATCACTACCATCACACCATTTCCATACAGGTAGCGAAACTTCCATTTCACTCTCTATTTTTGGAAATGGGTTTCTGTGGGGACATATTTTTTGGTAGTCCACGTGGCTGAGGTTGTTAGCCAAGGTGCCACATGGGCGGACCATGATGCCGAGATATGGTGCAATAATATCGGAATCTGAGATATTTGGATAGAGGACTAGAGTCCTAGATGACATCAAACTATCTATTTGGATAGAGGACTAGAGTCCTAGATTGGAAGAGGACTTCAGTTTGGATAAATATAAGACTCTTAGAGAGTTTATCCCAATCCTACTGGAAGTCCAAGATTAGCAGTAATCCAGATTCCATTGAGGTTAGGCTTCTATTGAGATTAGGTTTGTGTTGACTATAAAAAGGAGGCACCTTTATAGGTCTAAGGTATGCTTTTTATGTTCTGTCTAGCGAGTTAAGCACTATTTATTATCTTTAAGAGATATTTTACTGACTTGATCGTCGGAGTGCCCCCGGGTGGACGAACCACCGCGGGATTCTTATCTTTCTGTGACAGGTTGTTTGGGCTTAATCTATTCTGCCGGTGCTCTCCAGCTAAGTTCCCCCTTTTGGTTGTGTGGTTGAAAATCAACACCCACAATTTGGCGCCGTCTGTGGGAACTTAAAGAGAATAGATGGCCAACAACGAGCAGGGAGAAAAGATTGGGGATGACATCCCTAGTGGGGGTGGTAAACTTGCATATCTAAACATGAAAGAAGAAAACCATAATGACGAAACACGGGATCAGAATCCCGAGGAGAATAACATCGGCCAAAAGGGAGACGCACCGAAAAAAGCAGGCCGAGATAAGTATTACCGTAAAAGCAACCTTCAGGTATGGAGGGACAGATATCGAAGAAAGGACGAGAAAAGTGAAAGACATGGCAAATAAGTTGACAGATCTACAAACAGTGGTCAACCTCATAATGCAAAACAACGTGATGCAGCCGACATCCCTATTACAAGACATACCGGCACCAGCAACCAAAACTGGTGCCTAGAAAACAAGATCTCAGCATAGATGAGTAGGTCCGAGAAGACAAGAGCTCAGCCTAAGTGAGCAGATCCCGGATTCCAGATGCCGGATCCCAGATCCTAGAAGACAAGATCTCGGCCTAGATGAGTAGGTCTGAGGAGACAAGAGCTCAGCCTAAGTGAGTAGATCCCGGATTCTAGATCCCGGATCCCAGATCCTAGAAGACAAGATCTCAGCTTAGAAGATTAAGTCCGAGAAGACAAGAGCTCAGCCTAAGTGAGCAGATCCCGGATTCCAGATCTCGAATCCCGGATTCCAGTACTTGACGATGTTTCTAAGCGAAACATGACGAATAACTTAGACTTATTATATGCCAGAGTTGAATTATACTTGCATATAATAGAGTTAAACTAAGTTGGCGATGTTTCTAAGCGAAACATGACGAATAACTTAGATTTATTATATGGCAGAGTTGAATTATACTTGCATATAATAGAGTTGAACTAAGTTGGCGATGTTTCTAAGCGAAACATGATGAATAACTTAGACTTATTATATGGCAAAGTTGAATTACACTTGCATATAATAGAGTTGAACTAAGTTGGTTATATTTCTAAGCGGAACATGACGAATAACTTAGACTTATTATATGGCAGAGTTGAATTACATTTGCATATAATAGAATTGAATTAAGTTGGCGATGTTTCTAAGCGAAACATGACGAATAACTTAGACTTATTATATGGCAGAGTTGAATTAGACTTGCATATAATAGAGTTGAACTAAGTTGGCGATGTTTCTAAGCGAAACATGACGAATAACTTAGACTTATTATATGGCAGAGTTGAATTACACTTGCATATAATAGAGTTGAACTAAGTTGGCGATGTTTCTAAATGAGACATGACGAATAACTTAGACTTATTATATGGTAGAGTTGAATTATACTTGTATATAATAGAATTGAACTAAGTTGGCGATGTTTCTAAGCGAAACATGACGAATAACTTAGACTGATTATATGGCAGAATTGAATTATACTTGCATATTATAGAGTTGAACTAAGTTGGCGATGTTTCTAAATAAAACATAACGAATAACTTAGACTTATTATATGGCAGAGTTGAATTAAACTTGCATATAGTAGAGTTGAACTAAGTTGGCGATATTTCTAAGCGAAACATGACGAATAACTTAGACTTATTATATGGCAGAGTTGAATTATACTTGCATATAATAGAGTTGAACTAAGTTGGATTAACATGGACCTGTCATATCAGCAGAATCAGACACAAATTGGAACTAAGTGCATATCAGTCAGATTAACAAAGAGACCAAGGTTGGTAACCTCGGCCAGTCTTTGTTTGAATCTAACCTCGACGACAGGGTCAAAGCCACATGCTTAATAAGAACCCAAGTGGAACTTAAGTTCATATTAGGGGGCAGAGGGCTAGAGAATGATGCTTGGGAGTTAGAATTTACAAGTTAAGATTGGTTTAACACTTGTTGAAATTTTAAGAAAAATTTACAAGTTGAAGTTAAGCCGAAGTTATGTTAAAAGAAGTTGGTTTAACACTTGTTGAAATTTTAAGAAAAGTTTACAAGTTGAAGTTAACCCAAGGTTATGTTGAAATAATAGAAGACAGAGGTCCTGATAAGTAGAGAGTGAAGTGGCAAGTTATAAATAACACTTGTGAAAATATTATGATAAATATTTTCATGTGTTAGGTCAAAACCGAGATAAAACTGCTAGTGGGTATAGCCAAAGTGTTCCGCACCGAGAAGATTACACAGTTAAGGTGTACGTTGAAGACATGCAAAATATTGTAAGTATGAAAACATGCAAAGCATAGAAGAAAAGTGGTAAGCGTACATGATAAAAGCAATATTCAACACTTAGAAGAAAATAGAAGGCTTGCATTGAAAAGGGACAGCTTGTTCAAGTACATAAACAGACATATTGGTCTGACAAAACAGATACTGTTCAAAACAGAGAAAAAAATTACAAAGAAAAAGGTACAATGGAAAAAAAAATTCCTAAGTACTAGGATCTTGTGCATTGATCTCAGACTATTCAACCTCGGCTATTGGCATTGTTTCGGTATCGGCAGACAGCTGGGCAGACTTCTCGGCCGTGATTTCAGCATCGATTTCTAGAAGAGTCTGGTCTAGGCTTTTTGCAGCGGCAGTGATCTAGGTTTCAGAAGTGTCGGCCTTCTTCGGTGAGGTGCTCTTGGAGATCTCATCCTCGTCCTCCTCAATCAAGTCCAGGACTTGATCATTTAGAGTAGAGAACTTGGCCTTAGCAACAAAGTAGGGGACTTGGCCCCAGCAGCAGCTTCAGATTCTTTCTCGGCAACCTCAACCTCGGCTTCTTCCTTATCTCCGGCCTTCTCGTCGTCGGCCCCTTCTACTTCCTTGGCCTCATCCTCAGATTGATTGGGAGAGGAAGGGAAAGGGACATTGAGCTGACCCATATCACGGAGGGGAGAGTCCTCGAGGACAAGGGCTGTCATCCAGTCAAGATAGTAGCCTTTGTTGTAGGCCATGTTGACTTGTTTTTTCAGCCTTAGCAATGGCCTCGGCTTTGGCAGCTGTAACTTGGTCTACTTGCTTCATGTGCTTCTCTTTCGAGATATTGAGTTGCTGGAGGCATGAGCATGTCGGATTGACTATAAGGAGATGGAGTGGATTGCACAATTATGACATCAGGGATGTCAACAAAAAGGTCTTCTACGACAAGAGTTCGGCGAGACATGTCTTCGTTGGTTACGACGATGGTTACTCACAGATAAGGCGATTAAAAAATTATCAAGGTCTAAGGCTGGAAGCTTAGGACCTCGGTGTTTCCTATTCGTGGTTCTAGCTTCAAGATTGTCACTATGTCGGTGTCTGCACTGCCATTGAAATAGTGGGTTGATACGTGGAGCAGTTGATGAAGTGCTTGGCTGCTATCCTGGTTCAGCTAATAGAGTTTGAACCTAGGGCACGAATGGATTATTCATGGCAATGAACGCTTCAAGAACAACGATGACGGTTTGCAAAGGCAAAAAGAGAGAGTTTGGGGACACAGATAGAGGCAAAATAAAAAAAATGGCAAAAAGTTATGATTTCGAGTCCTTAGGCGACGTGCTCGTGCTGATGTTAGATGGCTGGGGACAAAACTGATGCGATACGATAGAGATGTAATTAGTACGCTCCAATATGATGATGATCTTGATTGAGAAGTACGATCTCAGTTGAGATGATCTCGGTAGAGGTGATGATCTCGGTTGAGATGACGATCTCGGTTGACATGATGATTTCAGTTGAGATGTTGATCTCGGTTAAGATGTTGAATTTAGATGGGAGCAGAACTTGTTTATTCTTGGTTTCTAATGAGCTAATACTAGGATCTTGATGTTCTTGAACTAGTAAGTCATGATCTCTGCTAGTAGTGTGATCTCTTTTGAGGTGTTGGACCTGGATGAGATAAAACATGATGGTTCTTGATTCTTGATTCTTGATTCTTGATTCTTGACGAGTGGACATATGAGTCCTTATTTCTTGGCATCGACAAGTCACGATCTCGGTCGAAGGAGTACATGTATAGGTTCCATCACCTCAGTTTGCCGAGGTAACAGAACCTAGGAAGCAGTTGTGGGGACATATTTTTGGGTAATCCACGTGGCCAAGGTTGTTAGCCGAGGTGCCACATGGGTGGACCATGATGCCGAGATATGGTGCGATAATACCGGAATCTAAGATATTTGGATAGAGGACTAGAGTCCTAGATGACATCAAACTATTTATTTGGATAGAGGGCTAGAGTCCTAGATTGGGAGAGGACTTTAGTTTGGATAAATATAAGACTTTTAGAGAGTTTATCCCAATCCTACTGGGAGTCCAAGATTAGCAGTAATCTAGATTCCATTGAAGTTAGGCTTCTATTGGGATTAGGTTTGTGTTGGCTATAAAAGAGAGGCACCTTCATGGGTCTAAGGTATGCTTTTTATGCTCTATCTAGTGAGTTAAGCACTATTTGTTATCTTTGAGAGATATTTTACTGACTTGATCGTCAGAGTGCCCCCGGGTGGACGAACCACTGCGGGATTCTTATCTTTCTGTGACAGGTTGTTTGGGCTTAATCTATTCTGTCGGTACTCTCCAGTTGAGTTTTCCCTTTTGGTTGTATGGTCAGAAATCAACACCCACAGTTTCTATGAGTGAAATAGTTTCGAAATGATTTGATTTCAGTTATGAAATGGTGTGATTTATTTGAAATGGGTTTCCTAGATAGTTTCTGTTTCTATTTTCTGAATCTGAAATGGGTTTATCAAATGGTTTCCATCTTTGATTTCGGATATTAGTACTCTGGCAAATTGTAGTAGACATGAGAACTCTGTTTTTTGGACTTTGGTCCTCATGCTTTGTGAATACTTGTAATCTGAGTGCTCTCATGCCTAATATTCTTCACTTAATGAATGTTAGGCATGATCTTGCTTCGTTACAAAAAGCATTCCTAATGATTTTTGTGAAATAGTTGTGAAATGGGTCTCTTCCTATGAAATGAGTTCTATGGGTGTCTCTTTAATGGGTTTCAGGGGCTTCTAATACATTAAAAGGCAAGAAATAAGGGAAATCAAGCAAAAATGAGGCTGCTTTTGTTTCTAACTTTAACTATCAACTAAAGTTAATAGGGGTTTCTCTAATTAACTTTAGTTCATAAATTTTATTATCAAGTAGTGGTTAATTTTTCCATTGTGATTCTGTGGGTGGTTTCCATTCCAATGTGATTCATGGCTCATCATCTTATTAATAAATGTGATTCATATTTCTAATTTTCTTATAATTTTTTTATGATTCATGTTTCTTATGTTTATAATTTTCTTATGATTTTGTGAGTGAAAAGGTGATTATTTGATTCATAGTGTTGGAAGGAATACTTTTCTTTTGTTCAGGTAAGAAATGTTCTCCCTTAATTTCTTAAGCTTCTTCTTATATATTTCTTCTCTATAGGTTTTATTTATTTTTGGGTGTATTATACGGCATTTGGGTGTATTTTTTTAATCTCTTTAAAATTGTGCTATGTTTTTCTCTTATGTTGGTGTAAATAGGTGTTGCTTTTGGTGTTGGAAGGACTATTTTTGATTTTAGGTAAGAAACATCTATTCATTTCTCATGCTTATTCTTATTTTTATTGGTTTACACATTTTAAATGTTAAATAACTGTAAATCCTTCATTCACATTTATTTCTTGTGGTTTTTAATATTACTGTTGGAATTTTTGCTCTATCCCAAATTCCTTTTTATTTATATTAATAATTGTTTTAGTTTTGTTTGGATTTTTGAGCTGTATGTTAATTGGTGGTGTTTGGTTGGGTAGTGTTGGAACTCATTATTTTTATGACAAAATTTATAGAGAACAAATCTTACTTGAAAGTAATTAATTGATTGTCATTTTTCACAATTATATTTGATTTATATTGTTGAGTTTAGGGATCCTGATATTGATAATGGGTATGGTTTTGATTGTTGTTGATTGGTGCATTTGGTTGTTATTGATTTTTTAAGCTATTGTTTGATATAGTCTAAAGATTTAAGGTTGTTACTTTTATATAATTTGTTGTAGTGTCGTGAACCAATTAAATGAGTAAATCATGTGGCTTGCTTATCTAATTGAGAAATGCATATCACTTCCAGTTGTGATCATCTTCACTCTGACACTTTGTACTAGTTTATTTTTTAAATATTATTTATTAATTGTAAATATATAATTACTTAAGTAGTTAAATCTTGATTTACAGATGAGGGATATAATTGTTTTAAAAAGTATCATTAGATCAACAAAAACAATTGCAATTGGAGTACTTAAAAGCATAAACCCATCTAAAGAAGTAAAAAGGGAAGAACTAGGACTTGACTAATATGGAAGGTACATGTTCAAGTGCCAGTCAAACCTAATGAGAGCTTGATCCATCATATGGACTTGTCAAAACAATTAGACAAGCTATTGGAACTTATGTTGCTTGGCCTGCTTCATTTGTGGTATATTTCTTTCTTAAATACTAATTTCATTAACAAATTTATATTAACTTAATATAATTTCAATTACCTTTATATGTTTATCTTTTGGATGCAGATTTCGCAAGTTATGGATGCCAGACGAGAATATTTATACAAGTGAGGTTGAGAATTTGGGAACTGAATTTGTTTTGATAATGTCTGTCCAGAAGATGGATATCACTATGGCTTTTCAGAATTTATAGTTGTAATAATTTTCTTTTAATTTTAATTTTTTTTTTTTTTGCTTTAACTTTGTTAGTATGGTAGAATATTTTATAATTTTTATTATGATTTTTATTACAATATAAATAAATTTATATTTTTAGATTAAAAAAAGGATAGTGGTTTGAAATTTTTTTGTTTTGATGTGATGATCCTATGGTGGTAATATTTGTTTATTATTATGAAAATATTACAAGATGAATGGATATCAAATTAATATAGGATATGGCAATTACTATTCAGTTGTTTATAAAATCGATTAAATTTTTACAGGCATTTACACATACTTAGTTGTGGCTTTTAAAAGTATCAATGAAAAGAACATATAAGTGGCATTTTATAGTAGTGCTAGTAGCTTTACAAAGTGTCACTAGAATAAGTTCCAATGGCACTTGTATCCATTTAATGGCACAAATGAATTAGATTTAGTGGCATTTATAAAATTGTTAAAAATATCAATTGTGACATAATAAGCGCAATTAAAAATTTATATAGTGGCATTTTTTAGATTGTAAATCTTCTTTAATGACACTTGATAGCATCACGAATAGTATCTACCATGACATTAAAGTGTCACTAAAAGTCTTTAACCCTGATGGTGTAATGGCACTTACAAGTGTCACTGAAGTGCTACTAAAGTCTTTTTTTAATGGCCGCTTGATAGTGTCACAAATAGTGTTTATCATGACATCAAAGTGTCATTGAAAGTTTTTAACCATGATGGTGTAGTGGCACTTGTAAGTATCTACCGTGACACTAATATCTACTGTGATACAGGTATAAATGGCACTTGTTCAAAACGCCACAAAACTAAAAAATCACTAATAGAGTAGTCCAGTGACACTTTCAAGTGTTACTAAACTAAAAAAATTGTTGTAGTGGCAAATTGAGGAGGCTCTTAGATTTGGCTTTTGTGTGTACACGACAATAGAAGACATTCACTATATATGTTGGAGAAGGAAGCTACAGGCTCGCACAATCAAGATAACAACGGCAATATAATAATGAAGAGCGTTATATGAAATAGTCACAAACTTGAAGGATTTATGTATATAAATATATATAAAGTTATAGAGTTGAAAATTAAACATTTTGAAAACTAACGGTAATACAAAATAAATTCTTATAACTCCACCCATAAGTTTAAAGTTTATAACATAAAATTAACTCGAAAAGAATCTTTGATTTGATTTCTTATATTTAAAAAATATTTAAATATAAAAAATATATTTTATTAAAATATTATAACATGTCTCACATAAATAAAACACAAAAAATGTACCAAAAGTGCAATGTGTGATTAAAAGTAATTTTAAATGTGACTCGCATTATATCTAAAATAATTTTTAACCACATGGTACACTTTATATGCACTTCATTGTAATTCATTTTTGTACACCTACCATTATTGATTTGTATTTCAACAATGCTTAGCCCATTGAAATAGAACATAGAAAATGCTCACAAAGCGCATTAACGATCCTTCTTCCCTATTGCAGAGGCTTTTTCTCTTTTTTTTTTTTTGGGTGGTATTTTTTTGCAACGACCCATCTTTGCTTTCCATATTCTAGAATTGATCGCTTTTTCACGCCAGGGATTAAGGCCATTTTGGCAACTCACAATTTTAGTTAAAATAAATAAATTAATTAAAATGTAAAGTTAATAATTTATCTATTTTTTTAAATATTTTTTCGTAAAAATTTAAAAAATCACTAAAAAAAAAATATCAATTTCCAAAAACAATCCAAAGTTCTTAGGCCATCTTAAGCTTCTTACAAATGCACCCTCCAAAATTTGATGAAAATAAGAATTACCCCATATAATTTGAAAAATTACAAATACTCAATTGTTAGAATTTTTTATTTAATAGAATTGACCGATCTCCTATATAATAATAAAATTACATGAATTATTAATTGAAATATATTTTTGATATCATTGAAAATTGTTATTAATTGATTTGATAACATAACCATTTGTTGTGGAATTAAAAATTTCAAGGGGTGAGATGTAATTTTCTAAATCATAAGAAACAATTTATATTTTAAATAAATCTCAAGAGAATATTTATAATTTTTTTTTTTTTTTTTTTGGGTGATGAACAACAACAAAATTGTAAAAGTTGTAGTGTTCTAGGGACATACATCATATTATTCTATTATTAAACGACCACTCTCAACAATTCAGATCCAAAATTAGATTTTCCATAACAAACCTTCATAATTAGGCTAATCAACTCCTATTTTAGACCATAGACCTCTTTTGAAACCTATACATAAAGCACCCAAATCCACAACTACAACAAAAAAGATCAGTACATTTGAAAAGATTAGCACCTAGATTGAAGGGAAACATTATATAACTATAAATATAAGGCACATTTCACCGTGAAGGCAGGGTGGTTGTGCCTGGTTCTCATCGGCATGGTAGTGACAGCGACGACAATGAGTGTGGTTGAGGCCCAGGGCCCAATTAAATACATAAATTTAGATCAACGTTGCAACCAGCCTGGTGGCTGCCCTCCAAACCCCCCCAATCTCACCCCTCGACAAGCTGCCAACTCTTACCGTCGCGGTTGCTCCAAGATTACTCGTTGCCGTCCAGGTGTCAACTGATCGTGCACAAAAATGATACTAATACAAAGACGAAAGATGAATCAAACAACATATATATTATGGTTGGCGAAAGAGTATTGTGATGGTGATGAATATATAATTTCATTGTGATGCATGTATTACCATTAAAAAAAAATTACTTAAAAGTGCCTATTCTTGTACCGTTTACTATTGTTATTTTTTAATTTTTTAATTTTTTGGTGGAATATAAGAACTTCATTCATAATAATACAAAGTTTAAACAAGAAAGAGATAGATGATTTCGGATGTACAGAGCTACAATAAGTGATAGCCATGGAACTTAAATCGTAGGCTGAAAAGAAAAGAAGCTAAAGGGAAGAACCTAAAAAAACAATTATTTCTAGTGTTTATAAATATTTTTTCAAAAATTATTTTATAATATATCAGGAATTGTTTGTGTAATGTGTAATTTTAAATATTAAACACAAGTGCAAATTACATCCGTAGTGATAATATTAGGCCTATTTGGTTCAGTTTTTACAAATTAAAAGTTGATATTTAAAAAGTAGATGTTAAAAATATAATTTTTTTCTATTTGTAATAATTAAAATTTTGAGTTTATTTAAAAAAAATTTGTAACATAAGTTATAAGTTAAAATTGTACCAGATATTTTGAAATATATTTTCAAAATAAAAAATTTAAAAACAGTTTCATAAATTGCATGAAGAAATTGATACATTATTATGAGTAGTCACAAACAATAGCTGATCATATCTATACTATCTATTAAGTAAAAAGGGGTTTTTAAATATCTCAATCTGAATTTTCTAAATTTTTTATTTAAAAAAAAAAACATAGCATTTATTGATTTGGTCAAAATCTCCTGATCAATATTTATTAACTTTTTTCAATCCACATCTCTTTCCACATGCCTGCATTTATTGATTTGGTCAAAATCCCCTGATCACCACTTAAAATCTCCCCATACAAATAATTATAGATACAATCTGTATATAGTTACTGTAGTATCCTTTTCAACTTCTCTTATACACTATGGTTAGTGATAAGATTGTTAAATTATTTTTATAAAAAATCTTAAAAAACATAATTTATATATTAAAAAAAATCTAAAACAAATATAAATATCTACAATTATTCATTGCATAGTACGGGTGATGTGCTAGTAATGATATAAATAAAAAGACGCTCAAATTCATAAATTGCTGACGACATTGGGCTTTGTATACTTTTGGGCTTTTAATGTTTGTCGAGGGCTGAATTGGATTGTCAAGAAAGTTGGATTCAGCTTCATCTTAGGTTTTGGGTCGGACCAGTAAAAATGAAAAATTAAAATGTGGCCCAAGAAAAGGAAAGCAGTACACCCTGTGTTCATACCCACTATTGAGTAAAGGGTAAATTACAAACGCACCTCGGGTTTGATTAAAATATAAATTTCTCTTTGTGGTTTAAAAAATTATAAATATTTTTCTATCAGAATTTTTTGTTTAACAAAATTAATTGAAAAAGTGAAATTTTTAACTGTTTACCTATACAATAATAAAATTATTTGAATTATTAATTGAAATAAAATTTTAACATTATTAAAAATTGTTAATTAACTTGATAATTTGTTAATAAAATACCTATTTATTATGAAATTAGAAACCTAAGAAAGCATAATGTAATTTCTAGAATTACAGGAAATAATTTGTAATTTAAGTAAATCTCAGATAATGTGTTTGTAATTTACCCTTGAGTAAGGGTGCAACTTGGGTAGGTTTAGTCGGGTTAGGAGGTTGTCCAAGCCTAGCCCAAGTTGTGCTGAGACTTGCCCAAGCCCGACCCGAGTTAAACCCAAATTGCCCGAGTTGTCTGAATTGTAAATGAATTTCAATTTTTTTTTTTTTTTTTTTTGCAGCTACATTATTATATTATTAAAATTTGACTCTATTTATAATTTTTTTATTTATAGAAAAAATCATTAACACCATCAAAACAAATAATTTATATAATGTAAGAGATATGCTACTATAGTAGTCCTTACAATTTATGAGTGAAAATAAAAAGAAAAAAAGTAAGATTTTGTGTTATTTGTATATATAATATGTATTCAATATGATTTAATAATATAAATTACTTAATATCATATAATGACTAATAATTTATATGTATATTTAATATTTTATATATCTATATATATAATTCGGGTTTTGGGTTGCTCGAGTTATTTGACGTCTTTACCCAAACCCACCCAAATTTAATTCGGGCTTTTAAATTTTTGTCCAAGCCTATACTAAATTTAAAAATATTTTGTTCAAGCCCTAAAAAAATTTAAGCTCGGCTCGAGTTGATCCTGCCCAAGTTACACCCTACCCTTAAGTAAAGCCAGCGGTTTCAGATGCTTTAGATTAGGCCCCTAGTTTTCAGGGGAGGCTGGTCTCTAGTTGCGAAACCCAACTACGGAGTGTTGTTGGATCTTTGTGAATCTACCATGGAGTTTATATTGATAATCTGAACCGTTCAATATGTAGGGCTCATTGAATGTTTTATCCCTACAAAAAATCACTTTAATTGGATATTGATAGACACTTAATCAAATCACATTTGTATAAATAATTTATTTTAAAAATCATACTTACCGTTGACACAAATGTAATTTGAATAAATGACTATCGATATCTAATCAGTGTGATTTTTTGCAGTGATGAAATATTAATAAGTTTTATACATTGAACGGTTCGGATTATTGATGCGGATTCCATGGTGTTTCCACAGAAGTTCAATAACACCTTTCAATCTATTTTGAACTAGAGAGAAACATTTCAATTTCAGAAACCTCTGGGTTTGAGGCTAACCAAACCGACCATTCTATATAATAATCCCATTATTTTAATAAATAATAAAACAATTTAAAGCAAACAAACATATGGGATGATCTAAATAAGTGTATTTTTTGACTTTTTATGAAGTATAGATTGTGTTTGAAGTGATGTGGTAGGTTGCGGCATGGGTGGGAAGTCAATTAAACTTTTGCTTGATTCAAAAGATAGAGACCATAATCTTCAATTTGAGACTCAGTTGGATTAGAAATGGCAAACAATATACGAATCTTATGTGTAAGATCATCACATATATGCGTTGAGAATTGATTCCATAATGCACATGGATTTAGTGGAGAGCACTGGATGAGAATAATACTAAATAATCTCCTCAATTGATATCCAGTTTTCATAACTGCAACCTCTTTCAAGCATTGTATCCATTCTTCATCATCTTTTAAAAGCCCCTTTGTAACACATGCTAATTTAAATGTATCATGCACAACATTATCAACTGTGCATAAAGACTGAAACTACTTTGGTCCTTTGACAACGGTTAGTAACAAACGCAGATAAAATCTTTCACCACAATCAGGGCTAGCAAAGTACATTTTACCAGTTGCATATCCTCTTTCTTTTGATTTCCATCTTTTTTCTGACTTGAGCCAAACAAAATGTTTTGGAAATTCTTGATAAGTAAATCGACATTCATTTTCACTGGCAGCACAATATGTAAAGAAGCTAGTAAGAGTTGACATTTGTTGACCAGCTCTAGATTGAATCGTTTCTAATGACTTTTCTGGGTTAAAAACAACGTGATGCATTCCAGGTAAATGAAGTGCCAATCGTACAACTGTTGGCATCTCTGCATGCAAAGGATGACCAAATATTCGCCAAGCAGCTTCTAGAGATCCAATATACCTTGCATCGAGATATTGTTAAATCTCATTTATCATTCCTAACACCATCGTTGTATGATCATAACTCTTATAAATGTACTTATGTATATACTTGGCACATCTCATTCTGGCATAAACTTCCACGTTTATATGACAGTTGAAAAGTTTAGAAAGATATGCATTGTATGGTACGACATTCCTATTATCAACTTCTTGTCCCTTACAGTATGTACTTGACCATTATTACGACGGCGATAGATAGGATATCCATCTTGATCCATAGTTATTGTTTATGTGAAACCTCGAGGGTATCTCTTAGTGCATCTACCATTTTCCACATATGGTGCTTGCGGATTTCGAGCACCATATGGTCCATGTACCATACATCATTTGATAGTTTCAAAAAGCATAAGATCATTTTTTGGGTTTGGAAATTCTGCACAAACCAATTTGTCCACTTAAGCACATGTTCGAATTTTGGCTGGACCTTTAAGAAATAAAAGTGCATGCATATGAGGGAGGTCTCGTTTTGAAATTCAATTATAAAAATATGTGCAACTTTATTTCCAAACACCTGATATGTTTCTATCTCCTTCATCAAACACTTTCTCTTCAACTCAAAAACACGACAATTAAATCAAGACGATCAATAGGTTTTTGATGTGGTAATAATGCTAAAGTAATTTCTGGCCAATTGGGATTTGCAGTCATGGTAAGCAAAATATCTGGGTGTTGGTTGTTTTGCGTAATAGTCATTGAATCTTGAAAGATTTCAAACATATGTCTAGGACTACCAGTAAATGAAAATGACAAAACAAACCTTTGACCAATTTGACCAGGTCACACATAATCTGAATCAATATCTGATAACTTTCGGTAAAGCTCAACCCGAAGTTTTCCTTGATTAAGCTTATAGTATATCAATCGATTTGCTCAGTTACAGAATAAGCATCTACCAACAACTCTTGAAATAATTTCTCACCTCTCAAAATTGTTGAATACTCTACGGGTCGTTCAAACAAACGATTACTATAAAAATCCATTTGAGTAAGTCGATCAGTTGAAGGTCGATCATACTAAACGTTCCACAATTTTAACTCAGGTTCCCATCCAAGCTCACCATATGGAAATAATAGAACATAATGTAATGGCAAGTATGTTGGGTGACATTCATTAATTTGCATCAACTCATTATTTCCTCGAAACTGTAAGATAATATTATCTCTCATTCCACTTACCTCTGTTCCATTACCTGGTATTACAATAGCAATCTCATTTACAGTTGGTAAGTTATATCGACGTCGATCAGTTACTGAATTGTAATGTAGATGAGCAGGTAGATTGTGTCCTGCCGAGTCTAATTGATGTAAAATGACATGAGCCTGGCGAAATTTATCTATAAATGCATTGACTTGCAACAAACTATCCTAAATAGGTTTCAGAACATCCCTTCTCAAGTTAGGATTTCTACAATTACGGATTTCTAAATCTGAATCAGGGTCATATATATATAGTTGAGTATAACTCGCATTCTGTCCTGGTTGTGGCTGTAGTGATCATGTTCGATGTCACAATTCCCCATGAATTGTGAATGATATAGGGTCCTTTCCACTGAGTACTCAAAGATCCAATGTAGCATCAAGACTCGTAAAAGTATTGGTTGCATTATACACTCAAGTATAACTTCGAAAGGATTTTGATTTATCATTATTCCCATCATATAATGCCTGAAGTGGTGAAGGGGGTGTAATAAGTAAATGTAGCCTAATCTTTCCTTCCAAACAGGAAGTTCTGAATAAGGTACGCTTCATAGATGATTTTGTCAATTTTTCATTTATCCAATGTAAGGCTGAACAATAAGGACATAATACATCTGTCTTGCCAAGATAATAACGGCAAGAATCTTTGTGTGCCTGGACGTCAATTGATGTACTCATAGGCATATCTTCTAATTCATCATCAGTACATAGATCTTCTTGAAGAAATCGATTTATAGGAATAGACCTACGAATATTTGTGTATAAATAAAATTCTATAAAACAAAACAGTATGAATAAGAGTATGTGTTTCAAGATTAGACATAGTAGATTGCCGATTCCTTTATGAAGCTAAAGATGTGCTTAGCATAGAAAACGAACATGTAGAATGATGGGTAATCAAACGAATGAGAATCTTCAGTTATTATTTCCCACTCCAAGCAAGCGCGATTGTGACGAATTGGTGTTAAAGATGGTTGTCTTGGTTGAATACATTCTTCTGATCCCTCTTATTCTCATTGCAAGTATTGAAATTTAAAGTATGAGTTTTCATTTTTTTCACGCTCTCGCTGTGTACATTGGGCCAAGGCAGCTTTTGATATTACATTATCATGTTGTGCCTAAAATAAAAATATTTTATCATTGGAGCAAAAGATACGAATATTTTGTGCTTAAAATGAAAATATCTTCTTATTTCTTTCCTTTCTCTTAATTTTGTTTTCTATTTTATTTGTTTTATACCTTTAATAGTGTAATATTTATTTCTTTCTTTCTTCATGCATTATATTTTATTAAAAAAATAAATAAGAATTAAAAATATTGGCTCATATATTTTTTCTTTATTCCTTCATTTCTTTTTTCCTATTCTCTTCATATAAGTTGCAACTTATGGATGGTACATTATAAATGCACATGTATCCATGTAAAATAAAAATAAATAAATTTAGAAAACACATACAAATAATAATAAGTTACAGGAAAACATATTACAATCATTCTACAAAAACAACATAAAACAACAAATTCATTTCATACACTCGTAGCTTTTAACTATTCGAAATTTCGATTAATTTTGCATCATATTTTTTAAAAAGAATATAAATCACTTGGCTTACATTTGTCATTCTCTTGTCAGAATGAGCCATATTTTCTTTTCCCTTAGGCATTGGGTTGACTTTTTCTTTCTCTTTTACCTAACAAATATAAATAAAATATTCAAAAGATTAAAAAAATCTTATATAAATAAAATACATACAATGTTTGACTTGATTTTGTATTTACTACACAAACACGGATAACATTAAGGTTGTACTCATCACAGATGACCACACCAGCATTTCTAGATGGGGTTATAGGAGCAGGCCTACAGAAATGGATTATGAACAAATTAAAATCTATATAATAAAGTGATAATAGTAAGAGTATATATTGCAAGAATTAAACACAATTGTTTACCAATTTGGTGTTAAAGAAGGTTATCTTGGATTAATACATTTCTTTGATCTCTCTCGTTTTCGTCGCAGGCGTTGTCGTAATTGGTATGCAGAACATGACTTTTGATTTTTTTTACGTTCTCGCCATGCACGTTGGGTCAATACAGCTTTTGATAACACATTATCGTTGTGTGCCTAAAATAAGAATATTATATAATTAGGTGCATAAAATGTGAAGATTATCTCCTCTCTTACTTCCCTTTCATCATGTATTTTTTCTTTCTTTTAATTAATTTTTCTCGTTCACTCGGTTGAGTTATTAGTATATAAGAACTAATGCATGCATTGATGAAATTTAAAAAGGGAGAAAAAAATAATTTGAAAATACATTAAGCACGTAAAACTGCAAACTCACTATGCACTTATTGCTTTAAAGACACATTGACAAAATATACGTTGAAAAGATAAATATTAGATCATTGGGAACGTAAAATGTAAATATTAACGTGTAACGTTTTCTGCTTTCCTTTTCCCTCTTCTTGTTATTTCCGTTATATTAAATTTTATTTTGTCTTTTTCTTTCCTTAAGAACTTATAAGAAAAATAAGAATGAAAAAAAATTATATTCTGTAATTTCTTTTTCATCACATATTTGTTCATTCTTCTTCCTTTCTTTTTTGTTTTCTTCTCTTATATTTTTATTATGCTATGTTGTAAATGCAACATGTGTTCATACAAATTGACAAACATATTAAAATTCAGATTAATGTTTATACAAATGCATTAACATTTTGTACAAATGCTTACTTTAATATGCTTTAGAAAAATATTTAACAATCAACCAGAATTAAATAAATATTTGAAAAAGAAACTTTTAAAAAATGTACAAAAAAGAGCGTATATGACACTATGCAATTATTTAAAAAATCTATATAAAAATAATAATAATAAATATTCAAAAAAGAAGCTTTTAAAAATTGTTGAGAAACCATACTACGAGATATGCATTTTCCTTTCATTTGCCAGAAGGGATAGTCTTTTCTATTTAATATTGCTTTATCTTTTTCCTTTACCTTTGCCTATAAAAAAATAAGTAGAATATATTTATCAATTATTTTTCAAATGATAAGAAAATTTATGTCCAATGTTCAAGTGACTTTTAGGTTTGCCTCACAAATGCGAATAGTATTAAGATTCCGCTCATCGTGGATAACAACATTAACATTTCTTTCTTGAAGAAATCGAACCTATATATACAAAAACTTTAGAATGATAAATAAAAATTTATACACATAAATAAAAAAAATTAGTAAACGGAGTTGATATTATGATTCGGTGTAAGTCTCCATCCACCTATAAAGTATGAGAAAAAAAACATTTAAAAAAAAAAAACTTACTTCACCAAAAATAGTGATATTGTCCATAACTGTTGTACTTGAACCTAAAAATGTTTGGTTATATAATTTTAGACACCAAGAAAAAAAAAATAGCAATACTAAAAGTTAACATGGATTTCATTGGCAATGAAATGTTATTTCCAAATCAGTAGCTACCAAATCGGATAGTAAAATTCAAAATCTTATTCAAATAAATAACTATCATAGATAGAAAAACTTTAATGGGTTACAATCAAGAGGAGAAAAAATAAAAATATGAACATCTAAAAAAAGAAAAGGCCAACCCAATCACATTAAAATGATAAAATTAAATATTGAAATCAGCCCTAACAACATGAAAAGAGTGAAAATCGGAGCACAAATTTGGACATGAAGAGTATTAAAATTAAATTTGGATTTCAACTCTTCTTTTTCCTAACTGACTTCAATTTTATAGAAATGAAATTAAAACCAAAATCAAAACCCGTTATAATCATAAATATTTTGAAGTTCACCATTTATCACTTGGAAAGTCCAAAAAAAAAAAATCAAAAATAAATAAAAAATAAAAAATTCACCAGTCAACAAAGCCATTTTATAAACAATAATGAATATTTAGTTCATGAAGGCAATTAAAGCAATACACACAAATACATTCACTAGCTCATTTTGTTTCATCAAAAGCAAAAATTTTGTCTCAGCCCATTGATTATGGCTTTAGGTGATGAAATTCTTATAAACCCGGAAATATATAAGCCCATCAATGTAGAGAGAGAAAATGTAAACCCATCAATGAAACCAATCAATGCTCGTATGTGATTCGTGAATAAAAAAATGAGTGAATTCGAAGGATCCATGAGATTGGTTTTGTTTTTTTGGACCAGACTAAAATATATTATGGTGTTGATATAAATATGAATGTTCAGCAGGTTCTAATTGTAAAATTTGTAAAGTAAAAATATGAATTTGAGAGTCACCAAAAACATAATTGGCTTACTACCAAAATTTACTGACTAAAAATTTGAATGGATACTTTTTTTTCATCAGTAACAGCAATAAAATAAGAACAGATTATAGTCATGTTTTTCAATCTTTTCATGGACAAAACATGTACAGTCAAAACAGATTAGATATACCATAAATTTTTATTTTTTTATTTTCTTAAACAATTAAAAAATTTATATATAAATTAAAAATAAACAGTCACTGAGATGTATTTTGATACTACAAAAATAAATAATAAATAAATACCATTTTTTTTTACTAAAAACAATTACAGAATTTATATACTAAAAAAAATAAATAAATCAACAAATACTGATAGAACACTTATAGTAAAAGAAGGATGGTGCTGTTAGACAACCTCTTAAGAAATTATTAGTTCTGAACAACACAAAATTGTAAAATAACCAGCAAAATAAAAATAATAATAAATTGATTAACCATAAAAAAAGCAATTGCATAATATATTGCATCATATATGCAATAAGATTTTTACATTGTGGGGTTACATCATTGGTGTATTTTAACTTATTGCACAAATAGTTTTTGCTCCTTGTGAATTAATCTACTCCATATAAATTAAACTACTCTTCCATAATCTGAAGACTTATTTAGCTAGAACATGAAAAATGGCTTCAATATTTTTGCCAACTTCAGAAGCACTATTTAACTTAACTATTTCATGGATTTGAACAAAAAACAGTCCAGTCCACTGAAAGAATACTAGTCAATATATACTAATTAAGCAAAGTGATTAAAAGTCCAATATATGTTTAATAATTTTGGGAATCCATCACCACACTATATTACTACTCTAATTTATCAAATCAAAACTATTTATTTAGGCTTTGTTTGTCATAACCTAAAAAAGTCAAAAAGTCACTGTCCTATTTAAGTCACATCACCTCTCTATCACATCATTTCAAACCTAACCCATACCCAACTCTATTTCATAAAAAGTCAAAAAGTACACTTATTTAGATTATCCCAAATCACCCTTTATAATAAAAAATTTCAATGATCCTCCAAGTGGGATCCCCAACTCATTCCCTTCCTCTGTTCTCTTCCATTTGTCCAGACCAGAGCAACATAGCAAGGCTTAACCTCCCCAAGAGATTGATATGTTACCGCTGCAACTCAAACCCACATAGTTTAGTTGATAAACCCACCATAGCTGCAGCCTCAGAAAAAAAAGGAAATATAGACAAACACAAACACATATAGACAAATATATATATATATATATATATCAGTTTCTTGAACATATAGACTAACACAAACACAAACACTAAATAAATAAAAATAACTGATCAAATCATCAAAGCCAAAATGAGTACTCTATTACTCTTCTGGATATATAATCAGACCAAATCATTAAAACCGAGCTGAGTAATTATCAAAGCCCCAACAAATCACACCAAACCCACCTGAGTGATTTTAATGGATGTTGCAACTGAGCTGCTGGAGTGGTTGGAGTGAGCTTTGATAAAGGCAGAGAGAAAAATGGGAACAAAGAAATAAGAGGCAAAAGGTGAGAGAGAAATGGGTACTGAGAAGGAGTTTGAAAGTTGAAATGAGGAAGAGAGAGAGAGAGAGAGAGAGAGAGAGAGAGAGGCGTAGGTAAGAGGCAGAGGCTTGAGTGGGAACCAAATGCATTTTTCTATGTTTCATCTCATCTTAGTTGTTAGATGTTAATTAGAAATCATCTCAGCCACTGATATAAAATGTATCTCTGATACATTTTATAAATTTTCAAAAACTTTCTTGTTTTATTATATAGATGTGATAATTCCATAATTACTTTGAATAAGGTAATTACACATAAATAGTGAGGGCTTTTATTTTTTGGGGTATAATTTTATTATTGATGACGATATTAGTTATGATATAATATTATTGTTATAGTGAATTTTTATTTTGACAATCTATGAGAGATTGTTTCGAATTATCAATAATCATAAAAGTTTAATAACCAACTCGATAATGAAAAAAACAAAAAAAATCAATCGACCAAATTACCTTCCTACGAAAGAGCTTTCATTAATAATAATTAAAAAAAATGACAATACAATAAATAAGGCAAAGTTTGAGCCCTTAACTTCTTAAATAAAAATATATGTAGAGATAGCCAACTTCTTCTTCTTCTTCTTTTTTTTATTTTTTTTTATTTTTGATTTAATAGCCAGCTTTATACTCCTTAATAGGTTAGTTGGCAAATTACACTAACGGTCCCTATAGTTTGGGATTTGTGTTATTTTGGTCACTGACTATTCAATTATGACACATTTAACCTTAAATTTTGAATCTTATTCTAAATAAAGACAATTGAAGATATCATTACTCAATTTTAAGGACGAAATCGTTAATTTGATAAAATATAAATTAATTTCATAAAAATAAATGTAAAAAAAAAAAGTTTTTAAATTTTTAAAAATTATTTCTACCCACCAAAGATAAAATTATGTAAAATTGATAAATCTTTTACACATTTATTTATTTATTTTACCAAATCGATTTTTTTTTAAATGACAAAATTAAGCCTTATAGTTTCCACACAAAAATACTAAATATTAAAACTTGTCATTTGGTAAAAGGATTTCTAAATTGAAAACACAACAGAATATCTAAACTCTTTTCAATTGAAAACGCAAATAAAATATCTAAACAAATTGAAAACACAAAATCTTATAAATTATTAGGAGTACTCGCAATTTGGTGATTCAGTTGTAGCCAAAGGAAGTTCAAATCTGTTATTTGTCCAAAACTAGGCTGATTGCAAAAAATAATCCGTATCTGTCCAAAATGCGTTAGATCAGTTCGATTCGGTTGGTTTAGGTGGATCGAAATATCCGCTGAGCACCTCTACTTTCTAGTCTAAAATTTGGATTAGAAGACGTTATTTGGGCCTGTGATTCCACTATAGGTTTCGTTTTGATGATTTGAACAATTCATTTTATCGGATAATTTATGTATTTTATTCACAAAAAAATTAGACCTATTCGATAATTGTAATCTATTTAATTTATTGCGTTTATTAAAACAAAAAAGAAAAAAAAAAGATTCTTGTACACACTTGACACTGTTCTATACAAACACATATAGGGAGAAAGAATCGCACTATCTTGGCATGTCATCATTTCAAGCGACAATGCTTGTCATGTTAATCTAGCAAAAATAAAACATAAAATAAATCAAGCACAAATAATTAAATAAAATGATAGGAAAATAAATTAATTAACATGTAATTTCAGATTATATAAATGAACAAATACAACATGGCAACTAACAAAATAATATATGAATTGAAAAATTAAAGTTCAGAAATAACCTATGAGAATTTAGAATTTTTTCTCATTTCGTGAAAGTATTAGCGGAATCAAACAGTTTAAAGATAAAATTAAAAAACGCTTACAGTAATCATCTTCTAGTGCTCACAAATACCAAAAAGTTGGAATCAAAGTACGAATTAAATTACTTAAAATAATAATAATAATATAATGATGTATATATATATAAGTGTTGGGACATAATTTTTTAATGACAACACGTGGCCGAGGTGTCACCGAAGTGCCAACCGAGGTGCCACGTGTCCTGGTCATGATGCCAAGATCATCTCGGCTAGGCCGAGATTATTTGCAAAGATACCGGAATTCGGAATAAGCAGATAAGGGATAAGAGTCCTAGAATGAGAGAGGACTTCAGTTTGGGTAAAGATAAGACTCTTAGAGAGTTTATCACAATCCTACTGGGAGTCCAAGATTAACAGTAATCCTAAGTCCATTGGAGCTAGGTTTCTATTGGGATTAGGTAAGTGTTGGCTATAAAAGAGAGGCACCATCATGGGTCTAAGATATGCTTTTTATGTTCTGAATAATGAGTTAAACTCTTTTTCTATCTTTGAGAGATAACTGACTTGATCGTCGGAGTGCCCCCGGGTGGACGAACCACCGCCGGAATCTCTTCTTTTCTGTGACAGGTCGTTCGGGCTTAATTTATTTTGTCAGTGTTCTCCAACTGAGTGCTTAATTGGCAGTGTGGTCGGAAATTGACACCTACAATTTGGCGCCGTCTATGGGAAGGAAAGGAGAATAGATGGCCAACGACGGACAGAAAGAGAAGGTTGAGGACGACACCTCTACTGAGAGTGGGAAACATATTGACCTTAATGTCGAAGAAGACAACTGCAACGAAGAGACTCGTGATAAGAATCACGGAGGAAAGGACGTCGGCCAGGAGGCCGGCGTACCAAAAAAATCGAACCGAAGTGGGTATTATAACGAGAACGACCTTTAGGTATGGAAAGGTAAATGCCTGCGGAGCGATGACGAGATGAAGGGAATAGCGGACAAATTAGCGGACCTGCAAACGGTCGTCAATTTCATGATGCAGAACAACGGCATGCAGTCATCGTTCCCTTCACAAGATACGCCGATTCCAGTGGCCAAGAAAGGTGCCCAGAAAGGGGGGCAGAAAACGGTTCCTGCAGTCCCTCAGCATGGCGGGACCAAGGAACATTCTCACCGGCCTTCGTGGAAGGTTGGGCATGGAGAATCCCAGAAGACACGTCGAACAAAAGAAATGTAATAACTCGATCCTCGTATCTATTTCTGGTATATTTTCAGTTCCTTATTCTGAGCATTTAAATGCTTACTATGAAATTTTATGTGAAATTGAGTTTCATTAAGTGAATCTTATGATTATGGATGTATATCTGTATGATAAGAAAAATATCTGTCACAATTACGGTGTTTGGATCAGAAATTAAGAGCCTTGGAGGCTTGATAATCTGAAATTGATTTTACATTTGAGATCAGCATAATTTTTAAGTCATAATATGATTTTCCGTGAAATTTCAATTTGGAATGATTAAACTGATTAATTTTCGTCCTTATTCATCTTTAATATATATATGTCCATATTCTCTAATCCTTTGACTTAGAGAGCCATTACTAAAAATATCCCCTGAGAAGAAAATTAGAGAAGAGAAGGGTTTGAAAGGGAGAGAAGAAGTTCAACAAGGAAGGAAATTTGGGAAATTGAGAAGTTATCTGGAGATTAAGGTTCAAGGTGAGTTTAACCCATCTAGTTTTATTCCTTTTCTTGCTTTAGAGGAGGAATCCCTTGGTGTTGTGTGACTTAAAGTTGTAATGGAAGTTGTGTATGTGTGTGTTGAAGAATTAGCATGATAATTTTACCATTTATTTATTTTGATTCAACTTAAGTTATCTAGTGGGAAGATACATCATATTCCCTTGATTACCAAGCTTGGATTTGTATGTATGAGTGTGTGAGTGTACAAATGGAATATTACGTAATTGAAGTTTGTTATAAGCTTTAGGAATTAAAGATTCGAATCATAGTTAGAGTGTTGTGTGTTTGTAAATCTTGTACATGCTTTTTGAACCATATTCTAACAATTAAAGAACCTATTTTGAGCCTTGAAAAAGTGTACCAAAAATTGGGTTTTGCTGAATTTTCGAATTGCAATCTACCCAGAATCGCCGCATGTGCGGGAAGCCTTGCCGCACGTGCGGGGCTCACAGCCGCACGTGCAGCCCAAGCTGGAAAAAATGTTCTACTTCGTTTCGCGTGCTTAACCCTCTGGTATTTTTGAAACTTATGTTTGATGTCCCTAGGATGCCTGTAAATTCGTTTGAAGTAAAATGAAGCAGGAAATAATGAAAGAAAGAAAAAGAACTAATGTATAAATTGTGTACATGTGTAGGTCATAACCCGGGAGGGTGAAGCGCTCCGCTATATCACTGTGAGTAGTAGTACGGAGATCATGCATTTACTTACCGTTAATGATTCTTATTCTTAACACTTTGTTCCTTGCAAGTAATTATATTAACATTTATGCTGATTGGAAATTGGTGCGAATGTATGGGAACGTTGAAAGACTTGTGTACATCGGTATGACTCTGAAACTAATCTGCATTCCGGTTATGGTTAATGGTTGTCGCTAATGTGCCATAATCTGTAAATTATCTATGACTTCGCATGAGAAGTTCATACGAATTATTAACGTTGGATTAGTTTAAAGATAAATCTAACTGGGTTCATTATGATAAAAAGTGACTTGTGTTATACAAAAACAGGAGTGATGTGTTTTAAGAGAATTGTTATACTGTGTTCTATATTCAGGAGTTAATATTGTGGAATTGGTTAACAGGAAGAAATGGTAAATGTAACCCCGCTTACTGGGAACATGATATTCTGAATGGCCTATCAAAGGCTACTATAGTTCATTTGGCTCAACACATGTTTTATGGCATAAATATCTACCCAGAGTGGATCATCAGAATGAATAATTGGATAAGATCACGGGTTGTTTTATACGTTAATAACTGTTAAGAATTATGATAAACATCGGATTGACTTACGAATGACTCAACCTGAAGACAGAATTAAATATCAATGACATTGTCATGTAACTCACATTATGATGTAAACTGTTCTGTCTCTGTTAAGTGTACTGTAATGACATGATATGACAAGAAGTACTCCATTTTCTGATATATTACGTTTTGAATCAACGAATGATTGTCCATATATGTAAAAGTATTCATGGCCTCCTTAGCACAAGGCCCTTACTCGGGAATAATAATACCGTGGTTCAAGTATGTTACAAGTTCCTGATACCGGAGATTCCTTTGTGGAACGAACAAGTATGCTCTATATTGATTTGTTAGCGTTATGGGATGTACCATGTATAATCAAACATGAATTCTGATTTCTGTTTATGATTCAAGCATAATTAAAAATATGTATGAATATGTTTCTGTTTATCCGTTCCGTTTACGCTATGTTATGGCATGATATGGATTGACCGGTCTTTAAGACCTAAAGATTTCTGGTATGGAACAAAGTGCTGTACAGAACTAAGTGCTGCAATGTGAGCCACCTCTAGAATTCATACGAGCCACCTCTTAAGTCCATACATATGTGAACTGGGCTTAAAGCCGATGTGAAAGTTATGAGGCCTATGGCCGTTCTGTGAAAGTTATGAGGCTTATAGCCGTTTTGTAACATCTGTGAGGCCTATAGCCAATTTGTGACATCTGGGCCTATGGCCATTCTATATGATCTGTTAGTATGAAATAAAATGCTGCACGGAACTAAGTGCTGCCATGCGAGTCACCTCTAGAATCTGTGCGAGCCACCTCTTGAGTTCATACATGCATGAAAGGGGCTTAATGCCGTTCTGTTTAAGGGCTTAATGTCGTTCTGTTTAAGGGCTGAAAACCATTCCGTTTAAGTTTAGGCCTGAGGCCATTCTGAAAATAATTACAGGATAAAGCTAACTATATGTCCTCCGCTCTTATACATGTACATTGTAATTCAAGTTAATTATTAAATTGTTACGTGCTACTATTCACTGAGTTTGGCTCACTTTATGTTATGTCTATTTCTGTAGGCACTCCACTTGGAGGTTGGTCTCAACCCATGGCATCCGTTCCTCTTATGTCAACCTCAGGGTGTCCAGGCACTTAAATGAAGGCAGCTCATTTTATGGAGTTTTGCTAAACTTTTGATTTTGTACCCTAATTGTCTGTCTAAAGAGGGAGTGTATATAATCCTTTTACCTTTCAATGGCTTTGTTGTACGCCCAATCTTGAGGGCTGGGTCTGTATATGTATGTGTCTATGCACATAGCTAAATTCTCAGATGCACGTCACTGTATGTTTATCTACCTTATGTTCCATTAGTGATCCTGGCATGGTAGTTATAGCTCAATGGAGATGGTTTTCTATTATTTTAAAATATTAATGCCTCCGTTCAGGCCCCATATCTCATATATATATCAAGTTAGATGTCCGTTTCTGAAATGGTCATGCCCAAACTTTTAGGGGCGAGTTTGGGATGTGACAAGAAACCTGCACCAAAGAACATCGGGATGTTCAGGGAAAGGAACTCTGTTTCGACACGACCAATGGAGGGAGGTCCAAAAGGATTCACAATGACACTGGAAGTAGTGCACCAAAGAGAGCTGGAAAATGATACTTGGGAGTTGGAATTTACAAGCTAAGGTTGGTTTAACACTTGCTGAAATTTATGAAAAATTTACAAGTTGAAGTTAAACCGAGGTCATATTTAACACTTGTTGAAATTTTAAAAATTTACAAGTTGAAGTTAAACCGAGGATGTGTTTAACACTTGTTGAAATTTAAATTTACAAGTTGAAGTTAAACCGAGGTCATGTTTAACACTTGTTGAAATTTTAAGAAAAATTTACAAGCTAAAGTTAAACCGGGGTCATGATTAAAGGAATGAATGATATAAGTTCTATCACCTCAGGATGGCAAGATAATAGAATCTAGGGGGCAGTTGTGGGGACATAATTTTTGAATGACAACATGTGGCCGAGGTGTTACTGAAGTGCCAGCCGAGGTGCCACGTGTCCTGGTCATGACGCCAAGATCATCTCGGCTAGGCCGAGATTATCTGCGAAGATACCGGAATCCGGAATAAGCGGATAAGGGACAAGAGTTCTAAAATGAGAGAGGACTTCAGCTTGGGTAAAGATAAAGCTCTTAGAGAGTTTATCCCAATCTTACTGGGAGTCTAAGATTAGCAGTAATCCTAAGTCCATTGGAGCTGGGCTTCTATTGAGATTAGGTAAGTGTTGGCTATAACCCTCATGGGTTTAAGGTATACTTTTTATATTCTGAATAGTGAGTTAAGCTCTTTTGCTATCTTTGAGAGATAACTGACTTGATCATCGGAGTGCTCCCGAGTGGACGAACTACTGCCGGAATCTCTTCTTTTCTGTGACAGGTTGTTTGGGCTTAATCTATTCTGCCAGTGTTCTCCTGCTGAGTGCTTGATTGACAATGTGATCGGAAATTGACACATACAATAAGTAATTGTGATAAGACTTACGAGTAGAGAAGCAAATTGACAAGGCTCCTAGATTTGGCTTTTGTGTGTACACACAATAGAAGACATTCACTACATATGTTGGAGAAGAAAGCTACAGGTTCGCACAATCAAGATAACAACGGCAATATAATAATGAAGAGCGTTACATGAAATAGTCACAAACTTGAAGGCTTTAATGTATATAAATATATATAAAGTTATAGAGTTGAAAATTAAACATCTTCTTTTGAAAACTAACGGTAATACAAAATAAATTCTTATAACTCCACCCATAAGTTTAAAGTTTATAACATAAAATTAACTCGAAAAAAATCTTTGATTTGATTTCTTATATTTAAAAACTATATAAATAAAAAAAAAATATTGTATTAAAATATTATAACATGTCTCACAAAAATAAAACACAGAAAATATACCAAGAGTGCAATGTGTGATTAAAAGTAATTTTAAATGTGACTCATATTTTATCTAAAATAATTTTTAACTACATGGTACACTTTATATGTATTTCATTGTAATTTATTTTTGTACACCTACCATTATTGATTTGTATTTCAACAATGCTTAGCTCATTGAAATAGAACATAGAAAATGCTCACAAAGTGCATTAACGATCCTTCTTCCCTATTGCGGAGGTTTTTTGTTTTTTTTAGGTGCTATTTTTTTGCAATGGCCCATTTTTGTTTTCCATATTCTAGAATTGATCGCTTTTTCACGCGATTAAGGCTATTTTGGCAACTCACAATTTTAGTTAAAAAATAAATAAATAAAAATGTCATTACAAAAAAGTTAATAATTTATCTATTTTTTATATATTTTTTCGTAAAAATTTAAAAAATCACTAAAAAAAAAAAACAATTTCCAAAAACAATCCAAAGTTCTTAGGCCATCTTAAGCTTCTTACAAATACACCCTCCAAAATTTGCTTAAAATAAGAATTACCCCATATAATTTGAAAAATTACAAATACTCAATTGTTAGAATTTTTTATTTAATAGAATTGACCGATCTCCTATATAATAATAAAATTACTTGAATTATTAATTGAAATATATTTTTGATATCATTGAAAATTGTTATTAATTGATTTGATAACATAACCATTTGTTGTGGAATTAAAAATTTTAAGGGATGAGATGTAATTTTCTAAATCATAAGAAACAATTTATATTTTAAATAAATCTTAAGAGAATATTTATATATATATATATATATATTTTTTTTTTTTTTGGTGATGAACAACAACAAAATTGTAAAAGTTGTAGTGTTCTAATGACATACATCATATTATTCTATTATTAAACGACCAGTCTCAACAATTCAGGTCCAAAATTAGATTTTCCATAACAAACCTTAATAATTAGGCTAATCATCTCCTATTTTAGACCATAGACCTCTTTTGAAACCTATATATAAAGCACCGAAATCCACAACTACAACAAAAAAGATCAGTACATTTGAAAAGATTATCACCTAGATTGAAGGGAAACATTATATAAATATAAATATAAGGCACATTTCACCATGAAGGCAGGGTGGTTGTGCCTGGTTCTCATCGGCATGGTAGTGACAGCGACAACAATGAGTGCGGTTGAGGCCCAAGGCCCAATTAAATACATAAACTTAGATCAACGTTGCAACCAGCCTGGTGGCTGCCCTCCAAACCCCCCCAATCTCACCCCTCGACAAGTTGCCAATTCTTACCGTCGCGGTTGCTCCAAGATTACTCGTTGCCGTCCGGATGTGAACTGATCATGCACAAAAATGATACTAATACAAAGACGAAAGATGAATTATACAACATATATATTATGGTTGGTGAAAGAGCATTGTGATGGTGATGAATATATAATTTCATTGTGATACATGTATTACCATTAAAATAAAATTACTTAAAAAGTGTCTATTCTTGTACCGTTTACTATTGTTATTTTTTAATTTTTTATTTTTTTGGTGCAATATAAGAACTTCATTCATAATAATACAAAGTTTAAACAAGAAAGAGATAGATGATTTCGGATGTACAGAGCTACAATAAGTGATAGCCAAGGAACTTAAATCGGAGGCTGAAAAGAAAAGAAGCTACAGGGAAGAACCCAAAAAAACAATTATTTCTAGTGTTTATAGATATTTTTTCAAAAATTATTTTATAATATATCAGGAATTGTTTGTGTAATGTGTAATTTTAAATATTAAACACAAGTGCAAATTACATCTGTAGTGATAATATTAGGCCTATTTGGTTTAGTTTTTACAAATTAAAAGTTGATATTTAGAAAGAAGACGTTAAAATATTATTTTTTTCTATTTGTAATAATTAAAATTTTGAGTTTATTTTAAAAAATTTGTAGCATAAGTTATAAGTTAAAATTTTACCAGATATTTTGAAATATATTTTCAAAATAAAAAATTTAAAAACAGTTTCATGAATTGCATGAAGACATTGACACATTATTATGAGTAGTCACACACAATAGCTGATCATAAAATCATATAAATAAAAAGATGCTCAAATTCATAAATTGCTGACGACATTGGGCTTTGTATACTTTTGGGCTTTTAATGTTTCAACGCTAGTCAATGTCGTGGCATGAATTGGATTGTCAAGAAAGTTGGATTCAGCTTCATCTTAGGTTTTGGGTCGGACCAGTAAAAATGAAAAATTAATATGTGGCCCAAGAAAAGGAAAGCAATACATCCTGTATTCATACCCACTATTGAGTAAAGGGTAAACTACAAACGCACCCGAGGTTGGATTAAAATATAAATTACTTCCTATAGTTTGAAAAATTATAAATATCTTTTTATCAGAATTTTTTATTTAACAGATTTAATTGAAAAAGTAAAATTTTTAACTGTTTACTTATACAATAATAAAATTATCTGAATTATTAATTGAAATAAAATTTTACCATTATTAAAAATTATTAATTAACTTGATAATTTGTTAATAAAATGACCTATTTATTATGAAATTAGAACCTTAAAAAGCATAATGTAATTTTTAAAACTACAGGAGATAACTTATAATTTAAGTAAATTTCAGATGATGTGTTTGTAATTTATCCTTGAGTAAAGCCAGCGGTTTCAGATGCTTTAGATTAGGCCCCTAGTTTTCAGGGGAGGCTGGTCTCCAATTGGGAAATTCAATTAGAGGGTGTTGTTGGATCTTTGTGAATCTACCACGGAGCTTATATCGATAATCTGAACCGTTCAATATGTAGGACTCATTGAATGTTTTATCCCTACAAAAAATTATTTTGATTGGATATCGATAGACACTTAATCAGATCACATTTGTATAAATAATTTATTTTAAAAATCATACTTACCGTTGACACAAATGTAATTTGAATAAATGACTATCGATATCTAATCAGTGTGATTTTTTGCAGTGATGAAATATTACCGAGTTTTATATAATGAACGGTTCGGATTATTAATATGGATTCCATAATGTTCTCACATAAGTTCAATAATACCCTCCAATCTATTTTGAACTAGAGAGAAACATTTCAATTTCAGAAACCTCTGGGTTTGAGGCTAACCAAACCGACCATTCTATATAATAATCCCATTATTTTTATAAATAATAAAACAATTGAAAGCAAACTTTAGGGGTGTATATATATAAAAATACAACATTTTATAGGGAAAAAGCACATAAAAGCACTCCACCCGCACACCCATTGATTTGTAATAAAATATTTCTTTCCATCTGTGTGTGTTTGTTAAGGAACAATGTTTGTCTTTTGCATGCTACAAATTACTTTTTAATTCCTTTTTCTTTTCTTTACTTTTTTTCTTTTCCTTTCTTTCTTTCTTTTTTTCTTTTTTTTTTTTTTTTTTTTGTCTTTAAAATTTTTATTTATTGGGTTTGCTTGCTGTTTGTTGTGCTACTTTCAGGACAAGGCACAGACAAACCAACTTAATCAGTGATTAGCTGCATATTTAATCTGTGATTAGTTGCATTTAAGTATATACAAGACAATGTAACCAGAACTGGGGGAAAAAAAAATTGAATATCATACAATTATTTTTGTGACACATGTAGAAATGTAATTGGTCGATATGCTTGGTTACACTGCCTGACTTGTTAGCAATATGGTTCCAATTTCGATGACATGCTGCGATATATGACTCAAATTTATGAGAAAGTAATGGGAAAGAATTAATAGGATGTAAATGCAGATAATTAGCAGCTGTCAACAATATTTTTCTTTTTCGTTCAAAAAATATATATATATATATATATTTTTCTTTAAAAAATAAAAAATAAAAAGAAAAGAGCTACACAGCCTTTATTTAATCAAGTTCATTAATCAAATTTTGTCTGTAATGCCACAGTATGGGTGTTCTGCTTATCTCTTGGTAATGGCAATTTTTGCACAAACCAACACCATATAAAACCAATCCATATGCTTCATTGTTCTTATTTTTTCTTTCATATATATTAACTTTTTTGTTTTTTGTTTTTTTGTTAAACTGTTTAATGTGGTGGTTGGCCATAGGATGCATCCAAAATGGTTCTAATTTAAAAATAAAATAAAATAAAAACATGATATGCAAGTCTATTTTTTAGATAAATTTTTTATGCTTAACGATGTGTAAATAAAATGATTAGTTGATTATTAGAAAAGAAATGAGAGAAAAAATTGAATTAGATATTTTAATAATGTGTCCTATTATTGGGTCTAATGAGTTTAATTTTTGAATCTAAATAACAATATTTTTTTTTTCCCAATTACATTAGCAGTAATCCTATAAACACTTAAAAATTTCACAAAAAAGTTCTTTTCTTCAACAATTCCTAATATCTAATAAATCTTTCAATAAGATTCGAACTTAAATGAAATTCTAACCATAAAGAACGAATGAATCTTATAAGATTTTCAAGAAATTCTTTGACTTCTTCACTTCAAATGTGAATAACAATTGAGTTGCCTAGTGCAATTTCTACAAATTTTCTTCTTGTTCTTTCTTTCTTTCTTTTTTTTTTTTTTTTTTTTTTCATTTAATGAGTGGTGCTCAATTACCTTATTACTCTCATCATTGATTTGTTTCCACATTTGACAAAAACCAATGCAATCTTTTTAATGAGACAACAAAAATCTGTTGAAGTGATAGAAATACAATGGGATTCAGCAGTTTTGTTAGGCGCGGAGAGAGAGAGAGAGAGAGAGAGAGAGAGAGAGAGAGAGAGAGTCGGTAGAGTTGGGTAGACGGTGATAGAAGTAGTGAGAAGAGAGGAGAGCAGTTAGATTTTGACCAGATTAATTTTCGTTTTTTTTTTTTCGAACAATTTTTTGGAGATTCATGCATGCATATGCATATATTGATAGCTAACCACTACATTATAATCAATATAAATATATATGTTTTGTATGTTGCTAACATGGAATTCCCATGTGACGTACTAGTATTTCTTAGTTGTTTCTCTTTTCTTCTACATATATTTATCTTCTTTTTATTTTTATTTTTGTAGTCACTGTTTTTTTTTTCCCTTCTCTTCTTTTGTTGTTTCTGATTAGAAGCAGACAAAAATCAAGTAGGGTCAGAATCAATCTTCTCCTTGGTGCCCATATTGTTTAACAATAATGACACGGGAATGCTCATGAGTGTTTTGGATTAAATAATTTTGTGAGAAAGAGAAAGAAATTAATGTTATGTTTGGGTGGGAGATTTAGGAAGGGATTTGGAAAGGAAAAGGGAAAAGGTGTGTGAAACTAAGTGAAATGTAAGTATATTTTATTCACATTTCACTTAACTTTTCTCTTTCCCTTTCCAAATCCCTCCTCAAATCCTCCAACCAAATACAGCGTATTTCTCTTATAACTTACTTTTGAAATCTCTTCAATAGTAAAAAGATTAGGAGGAAAAAAAAAATGAGGTGATTAATTTTTTTTTAATAATACCAAAAATTGTCTATCTAGATACCAGATATAAAATGTTATTTTTGTTTGCAATAATTATTTTTCTTTTTAGTCAACTATGAGAAGAGTGAAATTAGTATTGTATTTTTTTTCACTCTCCAGCTTAACCAACGGGAAGAGAATTTTTTTCTTCATCTCCTAACTAAACAACGCATTTTATTTATTCTCTATCCACGATAAGATGAAAATAATCGAACATTAAGAAATTGACAGAGGTGTACTTTCAGTTTTTAATTTTCACTTATATTTTTAACTTTTAACTTGAAAGTGAATACGCCCATGATTGAGGCTAGAAAATTTTAATAAATGATGAGAGTGAGACATGACAGAAGGATGGCAAAGCTCTCACTAGATGCCTATTGAATCCAGAAAGTGTTTTGCGAAAATGATAGAGAGAAAGAGAGAGAGAGAGAGTGAGAAAGAGAGAACCAAAGCAATGTCATTTGCCGGGTCAGCTATGGTAGCTAGCTGTAGTATATAATCTTTGAATTGAATTCATGGACTGTTTTAGTCCAAGAGAACGGAGGTGTTGCTGCATCAATTAATGCATCAATATATACGTATATATACACGTGTATTTTTTTGTTCAACTTGAAAGATACCTGACAAAGGCAGTGGTTGGGAACTTGATTTTTGGATTTTTTTCACTACGAGACAAATATTTTACAAAATAAAAAAAAATAAATCCAAACAAAATATCACATCAAATCCTATAATCATTTCACTTTTTCTCTCACAAACATCACATTAATCACAAAAAAACCTAACTATCTTCCCAAATACAAAAAAAGTTTTCTCCAATAATATCCTACAACTAAAAAAACCTACAAAAAAAACTCACTTTCCAAACACCCACAAAAATGGATATCAGTTATTACATATATCTCTATGACTAATGGTTTTTTTTTTTTTTTTTTTGAACTCCTCTATGACTAATGGTTGATGCCTAAAGCCATTGAAGCAATCACTTTAGGCCTCAATTACAAAAAGGCTTCAATATTTTTATATATATAATCATAAATTAAATATAATTGAATTGTTTCTTATACAGTTTACTTTGTTGAAAGCCTTTCACAAAACTAATACAAGAAAAAGAAAAAAGATATACTCTTATGAGCATAATACAAGTTTTAAAATTTTGGTAAAAAGTCCATTGGTTTTGTATATGTTTGTCATATGCATATATATATATATATATATTTTTTATATAAATAAATGTTCATATTGAAAAACTTTCCATAAATTTTAAAAAGCTTATAATATATAATTTTGAGGAAGCTCACTTTAGAAGAGGCCCGACCAATTGAAAATAGGTTCTATAAACTTTTCTTAGTTTTTGCTTTAAATTTATAAGTTTCATTTATTTGATAACTTTTGGCATTTTTAATTTCTTTTCTTTTTTTTTTATAGCTAAATATTTTAAATAACTTTCAAATTTTGGTCATGAGAATGGAAGAGATGTATGAATTTTATATGATATATAATTTACTAAAAATAATAAATATTACTTACATTTAAGTTCAAAATATAAAAAGTCTCGTAATAAAATTTTTCTTTAGATCTCATGGAGGCTTAAGCTAGCCCTAGGTTGAAACTAGATGATTTTTGATCAATTTGATTTTATATATTGATAATTTATTCAACATATTAAGGCCTTATTTAGTACCGTTTATGGTGATGTTTATAATTTGGGCTCTCAGGCTAAAAATTCAAATTTGAATTATTTTTGCCTAATAGTTCACGCGCAAAAATGATATATCCATAAGGACATGATTTTATAAAATGACCAAACTACCTCTCGTATGTATATATATATAGTTTCAAACCAAACCAAACCCTAATCAAACACTCTACACTCTTTCTCTCTCTCTTTCTGTGTAACGTCCCAAAATAATTGACATTAACCCATTACATAATACTGACACAATAGATCAACAATCTCATATTTTCTATTTATTATAGCTTTGATAATTACAAAAAATGGCATATGCAATATATATTCACAAATCTTAGATCTTGAATCTATATCATATGGCATGAGTACATGGTAAAAAGGAAATTGAAATCATATAAAAAAATGCCCTAATTGTTTACAACTTTCCAAGACAGTGCTTAGTTATAACAAAATGAGTTTAAACTCAATACAAATAAAGTCCAAGGCTTGCATGAAAATATTTACATGAAGAAACAAAAAGGAAATCCTTAAGCTTCGAGTCTTCCCAAGCTATATCCTTGATAGAGGTTTATCATCAACACCTGAAAATTATTTTTCATATAGGGTGAGTGAAAGCCCAGTAGGAATACTCTAACACAGTATATGAATCTTAGCAAAATTATAAAGTGAATGCACAATGCATGCTATTTTTCAAACATTTCTCGTTTTCCATCTCAAATTAATGCAATGCAAGGTTATATATCAATTCATAAAATGATTCTTTTATACAGAAAACAGGGTAATGGATACAACACACTGGGAATCTCTAGGTACGTGTCTCAGTAGGTTATACAAACACTACCAAAGCTATTTTACCGGTACTAATTGGAAGGATCGACACCTAACCACGCGGGTTTCTGGACTTTCATCAAGGATACACAGACCAACATTATAACCACAGCCATACCCTCTAACCAGATTCACTAAGGTATTCACCCATTTTTTTTACAATGTTCAATGTGTAATGATGCTCAATGCACAATGGATGAGAAATTAATTTCAATTCAACCTAATCTTCATGCAATGTCTACAACAATCAAGACTATTCTCCACCGATAGCCCAAAACAGATATTTCTATTCCATAGATAAAATTCCAAATCAACAGATACATTTCTGTTAATTATAATGGCAGTGATATTACATATCCAACTTCACCATAATTATCAACAACTTGACCATTATTCAAATTTCACAATATCCATCATCATTTTCCTTTTTCCCTTTCATAATTCCAAATATCCAAACTTAGGGCTAAAATTCAATTTTCTTTCAAAATCAATTTTAAGAAAGAATTTCCATCATTTCAACACAACTCACCCATAACCATAATCCCACAACTAGGGGTGGGCACGGATTAATTGCGGCCACTACCAAATTGACAGATTGAAGAAAATCAATTCGCATCTGTTCGCCAATCCGGTGGATGCAGATTGGCGGATTGACAGATGGATGCTAATCGATTTGGTGGTTTAAAATTTTACAAATTTTACTAATTTCAGTGAGGGAAAAATATTGTTAACCAAAGAATTATGTTCTTTCATTTGAAGAATACCATAAGATTTAGCACAAACAGGATACAAAAAAACACTTGAATAGATATCAAAATCTCTCATCTAAAACACCGAAATAATTCCCTCCTAGTAATTGTCTTGCTGTATGAAGTACATCAACTGTAATATCAGTGAGTATTCTAGTAAAAATCGAGTAAATACAAAGATTGCTACCAAGAATATTTTTGTAGAGCCCAACTAGATTGGTATATCCATTAGATGACCTTCCTCCTTAATAGCATTAATTAACTACTACTCCTTTGAACCTTGCTTACAAGCTGACCCAGTAAGTACCCTATCCAAGGAGGAGTCTGACTCTTCTATGGTTAATTTGTGCAGTAACTTACAAAGTAAGTTTTTTATTGGTCAATAAATTTGCACTTGATAAGCTTAAGATTTGAAATAAAGAAATAAAGTAAGTTTTTTATTGGTTGCGGTCTGGCGGTTCGGTTACGGTCAAAGGAATCTCAAATTTGCTATCCATCCAAAACTAGGCGGATTGAAAAAAATCAATCCGCAATCGTCCGTTCGTCATCACGCATCTATCCAAAATGCGGCCGATCGGTTTGGTTCGGTCAGTTTAGGTGGATCGGAAGATCCACTGCTCACCCCTACCTACAACCCTTTTCAAGAATCAATTTGGAAAACCCCTCTTTTGATTTCAACCCAAACCCTACGTTTTACCAAAAATTTCCAAACAACTAACCCTTTTCAAAGAGGAAATAACTAAGCTAAAAATTATATTAGAGAATTAAAAAAATCCCTACCTTGAAGGACAAGACACAAAGAAAATATGGGTAGAACTCAATGGAGTCAAAAACACCAAATGATCTGATCAAAACGAAGCCCTTGATGTGCTAAACGTTTTTCTCCAAAGGACTAAGGTAATGAAACTCACGGATTGGGAGTATTTGGAGCTAGAGTTCAAGAACTAGAAAGAGAAATGGTAGATTTAGGGTTTTGGAATGTTTAAAGAGAGAAAGAGATGAAAAATGATCCAAAAAGTACTCATCTTAGACTGATATACGTGCAGACCGCTCGAGCGTAGGAATGCTTGCTCAAGCAACAGACACAATAAGTGTCACATTTGTGTCACTACTTGAGCGACCAAAATCACTGCTTGAGTACACAATGACCCCCTCCCAATAGTTCAGACTTGCAAAAGTTCGCTCGAGCGCAAGAAAGACCGCTCGAGTGAAGAATTCAAACTCTCAGTAGTTTGCAGACTGTAAAAGACCATTTGAGCGCAGGAATGGTCGCTTGAGCAAACAAGCAGATTTCTCGGCAACAACTCTTTGAAAAACAGACTTCCCAACTTGTTTCAAATGCAACTACAACTCTTAAAAGCCAAACCCAATAACCAATGAGATAGAAATGAGCTGAACAATAGTTAAATACACGGGTTCTCAAATCCGAAAGCAGCAAATGGGTCGAGTCTAAACCAGAATCGTTATCTATTTCTCTCTCTCTCTCTCTCTCTCTCTCTCTCTCTCTCCACCTCCGTCATCCTCTTTCTTTCGTCACATCTGTCGTCGGAGCTCTTGTCGAAGGTTTCTTCACCTTAGTCAGTTGCCGCCACACCGCCATCCCTACAGCAGCGTCGTTGTCGATCGTAGATATCAAATTTGCGAAGTTCTAATCAGAGCCTATCAAAAATCCAAATTTGAGATCTCCTCCTCTACGCGCATTCTTCAATCTGTGTATCGCCTCCAGCAGCCGTTGAGCACGCTATCGTTGACAACCTCATCGTCGGTGTTGACCTCGTCCCCATTCGTCCAGTCGGCCACTCCATCGACATCGACCTCGTCCTCCTCTTTCGGCGTCACCGTCTCTCTTCTCTACTGTCGCAAACCGTGTTCGTAGTGGTGTCATCGAGAAGTCGGTTTCACAGATCTGTATTTATTGATTCATATATATATATATACATATATGATTGGATACATAAAAAATTGGTATTTCTATTCATATATATATATAGATATATCAGTGATCACAAATAGTATTTATGTATATATATGTATAAATCTAAGAGTTTTTTAGAATTATTTGTATTTAGTGATCATAGATTTGAGATTTATGACATCTTGATTTGGTGTTGAGGAACTCATTCGAAACTTCTGTGAAGAGTAATAATGTCACGACCCAAACCTGCCTTTATAGGTTTAGTATCGTAACCAGCCAGTAATCCTCAAATTACCAAAGGCCTCCGAACATGATAAACAAAATACAAGGGTAGCGGAAGCAAATAGTAAAATATAATGTCCATAGAGTTGTGCAGACATACATGGGACAAAAATTTTATACTTTAATTACATAAACGTGAAGTCATATAAGCAACAGTCTTACGTCACTTCACTTACAGATAACCAAAATAGGACTTAGCCCAACATACAAATAAAACAAAAGAAATCTTAAACGAAATTCTGGATCACAAATCATTGACCACAAGTAGGTTTCAGAACCTCCACGGGAGGCACTGTGGTTGGTTGGACAAAACTGACCTCCAGGCAATAGTTTAGGCTTGGTCACGCGCTTGATTACCTATATACAAAAATAACACAGTGAGCTGGAGCCCAGTGAATAACAACAGAATAAAGGATTATGAATGACGCCCAATTCAAATTCAGAAATCAGAGTTCATATCAGAAACAGATTCATATTCACATACTTATAGATATTTCATAATCAGTTATATGTGGTACATCCATTAGCTATCAGATCATATTAATCATAAGACCCACATGCATAGTAGATACCGACGACCATAAAGGTCCATATCTTGCGCGCAAGTAGTTATGGTATTGTTATCCCCAGGCAAGGGCCACGTGAACATAAGTCGCAGTATTGTTACGCTCGGGCGAGGGCCACATGAACATCAGTCACAGTCTTGTTACCTCCGGGCGAGGGCCACATGCATATTGGCCATGATATTGTCACTCATAGGCGAGAGTCATGTACATATTGGCCACGATATTGTTACCCTCGGGCGAGGGCCACGTGAATAAAGGATGCCACAAGTACATTTTAGAAAAATAGACATTCATTCATGATTTATAAAATAGCATTTCATAAAACAAATCGTATCTTTTCATTTGGAAAACACTTATAATCAACATATCCTTACAAAGTTGTTAATCACAGATAGCTCTAATAGTAGAAAAGTCAAAATCGTCGGATCAAAGATCTATGGTGCGTAACCTACACAAACACATAACGAATACACATGTAGCACACATTCATAAAACACTTAACTCGATTCTTTTCTATCTTAGTGCGTTTCTAATTCTTATCATCATTATTATGTCTTAATTAAGGCTTAGGAATGCCTAAGATGCAATGAGGATGCCAAAATGTAAGTTAAAACACTTAGTCAAATTTTCAAAAATAGGGCAGTTCGCTTGAGCGCAACATCGGTCGTTAGAGCGGTCTACAAAGTTTGCAAAAGTACTGGTTACATGATTTTTCCGCTCGACGGACGCTCGAGCCAAAGACTAAGTAAACAGGGTCTCCGCTGGAGCTTAACTTTCTATGCTCGAGCGGTCTACAAAAGTCTGTAAAACTTCTGGGAGCTCTCATTTTACGCTCGAGCTCAACTTAGGTCACTCAAGCGAATGGTCAAAAATAAGGGTGGTCGCTTGAGCGCAAGTTCTGCCACTCGAGCCAACCCCCAAACTCTGTAAAAGTACTAGGAGCTCGCATTCTCTGCTCGAGCGTAGACTCCATCGCTTGCTGCTCGAGCAGAGGGTGCAAATCCTAGAATTTCCAGATTGCTGATTCAAGTTCAAAACTCAATTTCAAAGCTTCAAAACACATCCTTTTGGGCCTAAAACTTGAGAGAAACATATGTAGACTTGTAAAACATTGTGAATTCAAAATCATTTCACAAAATCAAAGCCCAAAAGCATGCCAATTGTGCAAAATCAAATTTGAAACTCTAATTGTATTACATGTATGACTTGACATGGGTTCTCTTTTTCCAAAATATGATCAATTTGAATAACATGGTACAAAATGTGAAGAACACTCAAAACTAAGCTAGAAAGATTACATGCATGAGAGAATTCTTGAAAAACATCCTCAAAATGATGTGATATATACATATATGCACGTAATTAGCTCATTTCTTCCATGATTGTCATAATTCTAACGTATTCTCTTCAATTTCATGTAAGTATTCCTACATGACTCATGAATTTACCTCATATACACTTTATTTCCAACAATTAAGAGAGAAGTTCATACCTAAGGTGTGAATTCAAAGGATTCAAGCTTAATTGTCCAAGTTCTCTGGTAATTCTCCTAATTGAGCTCAATCTCCTATTCTCTCTCCATCTCTCTATGTTTTGTTGCCTTCAAGATGAAGAAAATGAAAGTCTAGAATGTGTATAGGCTTTATATAGGCTCATTAGTAGAGTTTAATTAATTCTTGCTTAGGCTAATCAAAAATGATTATTTTATTCTAATTATTGGGTTCCAAATCAAATTTCAATTCAACCTACCATAAAATTTTAAAAATTCTAAATAACATATATACTGAGTCAATTTTGTGATCAGATACCGATAAGGTCTTCAATTCGCATTAAGAAACAGAAACATAGACAAATCTTTCTACAACAAATAGATATAAACATAAATAATGCAATACACATATAATTAATTCAGAATTTCTTCTTAATTACTTATTAGGCATTTTTAATCATAAGTTATAGGCTAATCACAGGTCGATGTTGTTACAATAAAGATGAAGATCAACCATCCAAGTGATCATAGATTTGTTTATTGGTTCATATATCTATCTCTGATATGTTGTTAGATTTCAACACACAACTTTGTATTTCAACAAAAAAATAATAATAATAATAAATTGTGAAATGGATTCTTTAGGGTTTGAAATGTAATAATTTTTTGTTGTTACTCTAATCTGTTCAAAATGGTTCTGAGATGATGTTATTGTTGTTGATGATGATGATGATGATTGTAACAGATAGATTTTTTTCTTTTTTCAACAGATAGATTTTCAATAGATAAAGAGAGAGAAACGAATAAAGAGAAATGAGAAGTGGATAGAGAAAGAAAAGTTTGAAAGTATGAGATTTTTTCAACAAATAGAACGAGAAAAGAGAAGTGGAGAGAGAAAATTTTGAAAAATGGCGTGAATTTGAACAGATAAAAAAATATATATTATAAAAATTCAACAGATAGACAAAAATTTTAAGCAAATAGTTCAAAAAATTGAATAGATAAATATAAATTTGAACAGATAGTTTGCATTTGATAACATTTTCAGTTTTTTTTTTTTTTTTTTTATAATTAAAATATGTTTGGCAATGCAATTTTAAAAATTAGGATATTTTATCAAGGAAAAATCTTTAAGTTGTTTTTATGGGTTTGTATCTAAAAACCCAAAAAAATTAAAAAAACAAATGCAATATTAAAAATGAAAACACAAACAAGCCACAAGGCATTTTTATGTATTTGGTGGTGCATACCCATCATGAATTAACTTACCTGGCTAGCTAAATATTATGAGTAATAAAACCATAACAAGTTAAGTAGTTGCACATTTATACCCAAGTTTACGGAAACAACTGTGTTTGTGAATGTTATTGAAGTTAGAATCGGTTGATGCGTCACTTTCACTTCTTACAAGCAAATGCTGTACAAATTAATAAAATTTACAAACGTTTTATTAATCAATGTCCTATATGATAATGAAATTTTATTATTGCATGGAGAATGATTAAATATTTGTAAAATATTGCTGATAAATTTATTTGCACTTAGGTGATAGGACGTCTTAATTGATTGATTCATAAACAAATGAATAATTGATATGTAACTATCTACGTTATTGTAGTAAATTTAAAGGCTATTGTTTTGGAAAACACTATTATTTGAAGCTGTGATATCTATTATGAGTTTCACTTCGATAATATATTTTGTTTTTTTTAAATTTTTGTGTGTGGGTCATTCATGAAAAAGAAGAAAGAAGAAGAAGAAGAAGATAAGTCCAATAAGTATATCTATGTGATTAAATCATATTTGTATCAAAAGCTTTTTTTTTATGGCATATATACTTTAGAGAATATATTTCTTAATAAATATGATAAAATTATCAATTATAATTATCAGATCAACTTAATTTTATTTATTTTTAATTGAAGATCTATATAAAAGAACTAAAAAAATAAATAGAACCAATTGTCAAAATGACACCAGTGGTAGATCCTACTGTCCCAAATAGCATGCTAATGTTACTATAATTTAGAAATAGAGCAGAGTAATATGGGCTTGTTTAACCAACTGCACTAGTTTAACTAACCATTTTAAGTATCAAGCATTGCATTACTGAGTTATAATTTTTTAGTTTGACATATTTATTTTTATATTTGTAATTTTTTATCAATTTTTTTAATTATCTAATCTCCTATCAATTAGATCAAAAAAAAATTAAGGATTTGTTTTATTATGTGAACCCGACAAAAACTCATTCAATCGGAGAGGTGGAAATTTAATGCAATGATTCCTACTTGATCCAAACTTTTTTTTTTTTTAATCAATCTAAAAAATAATACTCTGTTAGTGTTAGTTATTTTTATGCGTTTTCCATGTGAAAGAAAATATAAAAATTTAGGTTAAGTTTGGCATCTTTAAAAAAAGTCAAAAAGTTACTATCTTATTTAAGTCACATCATCTTATTTAAGTCACATCACCTTTTTATCACGTCACTTCAAACACAACCTATATTTATAAAAAAATTAAAAAATATATTTATTTAAAACATCTCAAACAACCTCTTAATTGAAAAATAACTGTCAAATAAGATTTACCAGTAATTAATTTACTTTTGACTTTTCTCCTAAGGCGACACCTCCTGTTGACTCCAATCATTGCTGTGACATATTAAACTCATTCATGGCTAAAAGGAAAAGTAAGAGAATGTGCGAGTTCAAGCACCAAGAGGAGAAGAGCCACATTCTCTATTTGATTGAGTTTTTAAATTAAGGGTAAATTATATACTGACACCTCTCAGATTTTGTTTAATATAGATTTTTTTTTTACATTTAAAAAATTATATTTATATTTTTATCAAATTAAAATAATATATTTATCTCTTAACCTTTATACATATAAAATAAAAAAATAATATAAATATTTTATTCATGTCATTTTAAGAGAAATAACAATCATCTTCTTTGATAAACTCAAACAAAAAATTAATTTTTTTATTTTTCATTTTTTTATTTTTACAATTTTTAAAAATATTTTAAGAAGATTTTTTTATTTTATTTTTTAAATACACCTAATCTAGATATACTTAAGAAATATAATATTTTGCATTTTTTTAAAATTCACCAAATATAAAAAAATAAAAAAATTTAATAAATTATCTTATTTTGTTGTATTCAGTTGATTTTTTAAAATTTTTTATACAAATTTTATACTTTTTAAATATATATATATATATATTAAATCGATCTAATCTAAATATAATGGTGGAAATAAAAAAAAAATTATATTAATATATAACAATTTATACAAAAAAAATATATATAAAAATGTTGTGATAGTAATATATTGTAAATATAAATCATGTTTATGGTTGTTTTGTTTTAAAATGAAAGGTCACCATTAAACTATATCATTGTATTTAAAAATTCTACTATATAAAATTTATGTTTATATATCATCACTCAATAAGAATATGTTCAGATAGAATTTAATGATGGAAAGTTGTAAATGTAGTCCTGAGGATAAGAAAAATAAATGGTAAGAATAAGGCAAGATGGTCATTTAAAACAATTTTGGACATGATATCAGCAATTCAAGAGGCAATTTATAATGAAATTACAAATCTCAGGGAGGGGAATGTAATTTTTCAAATGTGAGGGGATCGGTAAAAATCTCAAGGAATGTTAGTGTAATTTACCCAGTTTTTAAAAAATAAAAAATAACCATTAGTTTTTTTTTGGGGGGGGGGGGATAAAATGATTTTTGAAAATTTAAAAATATTGTTTTAATATTTATTTTGGTTAAATAAATTTAGGTACTCATGCCATAAGTTTCATTTCCTTTTTTTTTTTTTTTTTTTTTTTTGGGGAGTGGGGCGGCATTAAACCCGAGCTCTAATCTCTTTTGGCCAAAATGACACAATTTGTTCCAAAAAAAAAAAAACTATTTGTTAAAATTAACCTATCTGTCTATCTATTGAAATCACCTAATTTGTCTATGTATTAAAATTCACCAAGTTTGTTTTTCTATTTGTTAAAATTCACCAAACTGTTTATCTATTGAAATATGACGCATTTGACTAATTTAAAATATTATACATTTTTTTACCTCATCACTACCACTTACTGTTGCTGGTGACTTTACTTGCACCGACGAAATTTTCCGCCATATTCTTATTACAAAATAAGATTTTTCCTTAGATTTAATATCTTATATCCTCCTTAAATTAAACTTTTCACCAATTTTCTCAATCAATTTTGATTTTTAAAAAAAAATAAATAAATAAACTATTGTTTTGCTGCGGGTAGACTTCTTTTGATTATGACTAAAAGGTTATTGTCTAAAAAGTCCAATTTGCTAAAGATAAATTTAACTTAGCGAATTCATTTCCCACCAAAAATTCACCTTTAGCCCGTCTAAAAATTTATTAAAATAATCCAAAAAATAAAAAAATGTATCAAATAAATTTTCTTGTATTAATTTTTAACAACAAACTTATCTTTTAGCTAAAACCTTTGAACTAATGCCTATGACTGTCACAAAACAAACTAAATTTTGAATCTAAACTAAGGTTTTTCTAGTTTAGCTTAGTTGCAAAAAAAAAAAAAAAAAAGTCAAGCGTGTATATATATTTCTTTCTATGACTTAAAATAAAATATTTATTAAAAGATGATATTTATTTTATAGTTAAATTTGGTTAATATTTCAAATTTAAATAATTATTTAAAAGATCTAATAATTTAATAGCTTTTACAATAAACTTAAATTTAAAATTAAGAGAACTATATGCAGGTGGAGAGGAGAAAAAAAATTATTAATACATGAAAGAATGCTAGTGTATCAGTGATGGGGCTGAAAATGAAAGACTATGGAGGTGTAAGTGTTATGTGCACTTCCATATGTTGGCATTTTTTTTTTTTTTTTTTTTTTTTTCTTTCACCTACATGTAATTTTCTTTTAAAAGGAAATTTAAAAATAATTAGATTAAACATGATATCAGGTCAGATCAAACTTGAGATAATGGAAGCCCGGCTGGGTCCGGCCAGGCCGGTTGCTTGTCCACACCTAGCTGAAAGTCAAACCAATGGTGAAACTCTTCTGCAACTTTTCTCTTCCAAAGCCTCTCTCTGTGTGTCGCTGGAGAGAGCAAGAAAGAAGGAATAGAGTTTTCGTTGATGGTAATTTCAAGAAAGAGACTTGACAATTTGGTGCTGTGACGTTTAAGGCCCGTCATTAACCCCTCTTCCTCCTCCGCTTTTAACGGAGTGACAGAGAGGGGAAATTACCAGTTGTATAAAAAAAAAAAAAAAATTTAAAAAGGTCAAACAAACAGTTCCTTCTTCGTCTATATAACTCCATCACTACCCAACCCAAAACCTTCCCCCTTCTCTCTCTCTCTCTCTCTCTCTCTCTCTCTGTCTGTGTCTGATTGATTGCTTTTTCAGCACCAACACAATCTCCTCTCACCAACCTCAGCCCCATTCAACCGCACCCTCCATCATATTCAACCACCACTTCTCATTTTCCACTTCTTCCTCTGTTTGTTACACCCTCTTCATTTTCTTCTTTCTCTATCTTCACCCAACACAAATCAACAACCCTCAAATTCTCTCCACATTCAACCTCTTTCTCACCAATTCTCATCTGGGTCTTCCTCTTTTTCTTCATTCATATCCTAATCCATCGTTTGCCATGGACAAGGAGTACTTTCTCAGTGCTGGTTTGCACTTCGAACCATCGCCGGTGCAAAGCTGGCAGTCTCTGTTTTCATCCCAGGATATGAATTGCTCGCCGGAGCAATCTTTGGATTGTTTCTTCAATCCCAAATGGGATAAGTCAACGGACCAGTACGCGAAATTCGAGTCTGCCCTGAGCTCAATGGTCTCATCTCCGGCGGCTTCCAATTCGGCTGTGTCCAACGACAGCTTCGCAATCCCTGAACTGATCGGAAAACTGGCCAATATTTGCAACTCCGGCGAGATCTCGCCGCAGTCCCACCCTTTGCTGGCGGCCACGGCGGCCTACATTGGCGGTGGAAACAGTAGCCCTTTGAATTCACAGTCACATTTGCCAATTATGGTCATTTTGTCAAAGAAAAGTTGCCCAATTTGGGTAAGTCAATGCCGCTGAATCCCAATTTGAGGGCACTTTCAGACGATCCCGGGTTCGCCGAGAGGGCGGCGAAGTTTTCATGCTTTGGAAGTCGCAGTTTCAATGGCCGCACGAACCAATTGGCGTTGAACAACACTGAATTGCCATATAGATCTAGTCCATTGATGGGAAGCCTAAATTTACATAGAGTTTCGAGTAGCCCTTCTCTTAAGCAAGCTGTGTCTCCAATGGCTGCTAATCAAGAAAACAAGAATTCAACACAAACCCAAATGGAAATGGTGACTAAAAATGGCTCGGACACAAAATTCAAAAAAGTACCAGGGTCTGCTGCCTCGGATCGGACTGAATTTGCCAGTTCTAATGAGGGTTCCTCTGTTTCCGAGCAAATCCCAATTGGGGAAACAGGGTTGAAAACTCCTAGTGATTCGAATTCCAGGAAAAGAAAAGCAGCTTCAAGGGGAAAATCCAAGGAGATTGCACCAATTCCCTCTTCCAACACCACAAAGGTACATAAATCGCCTGCAAAAACTCTGGTTAATCTCAATTTTTATTTTCTTTTAATTCGGCTGAGAATTCTGTAAACTCTGATTCAGGTGGCAAAAACAGAAGACAACTCGAATTCGAAGAGATGCAAATCTAGCGAAGCTAATGGGAGCGAAAATGGTAGTGTCAAAACAGAGGAGGAAATGCAGGGGACTGCTAATGAGGCAGGGGAGGAGGATCAGAAACAAACAAAGGCTAACCAAAAGCTTCCTGAACCCCCAAAGGACTACATTCATGTCAGAGCAAGAAGGGGTCAAGCCACTGACAGCCATAGTTTAGCCGAAAGAGTACGAATCATAGCTCAAACTCAATCAATTTTCATTCTTTTCCACTGTCGTTAGCTTAGTCTAACGCTTCGTTCTTTTGGGTATTTGGCCAGGTTCGAAGAGAGAAGATCAGCGAAAGAATGAAGCTTCTCCAAGATCTTGTGCCCGGTTGCAATAAGGTGACTGGCAAAGCACTAATGCTCGATGAAATTATAAACTATGTGCAGTCATTGCAGCGCCAAGTTGAGGTAATTAGGACTCATTTAATCACCATCTTTTCATTTTCATTGCATAAAATCAAGTTCCGTGGCTTATTCAGCATTCATTTTTGTTTTTATGTAGTTTCTCTCTATGAAGTTGGCTTCCGTGAATCCAAGGTTGGATTTTAACATGGATAGTCTCGTACCGAAGGATGTAAGTAAAGGTCATTTTGTAAAATTAATTTCTTTATCTACTGTTTTGGGAGCGCAATTTGACCGAACAGTAAGACTGTCGTTAGTATCTTAGTGACACATGTTATCTTTTTTTTTGTTTGTGATTTTTCTAAAATCGATTTGTTGGGTCCATTGGGTATTCCAGGTTTTGCAACCTCATCCAGTATACCCATTAGATTCCTCGGCATCGCCTTTCTTCGGACACCAGAACCAGCAAGCCCCACAAACACATACCAATGTTTCCAATGGGACAGTGACCAAATGCTCAGTGGACCCTTCAGTGCAATTAAGTATGTTTGATGAACTTTGCCAAGGTCTTCCACAGGTGTTCATGCTCTGGCCAATTCCTCAAAATTAGATTACAAGTTTGATTAACAATCAATAACAAATATAAAAAATAAAAATAAAAAAATTTATCATCTAATTCTGGTTCTTGACTTGAATTGTCCAGTTTCCAACATTATGTGAAGATGATCTGCAAAGCATTGTTCAGATGGGGTTTGGTCAGAACGCAAACTGCAACACAGGATTTCATTCACCAAGCTTTCCTGGTAAGAAATTAAAACAATATATATATTTTTCAAGATGTCCAGGATTATCTGTACCTAGAAGTAGGTTAATTTTTGGGAGAATATAAAATTAAAAATAAAATAAAATAAAATCAACCAAACCCAACAAAAGTAAAAACTGTGTCCGGACACAGTGCAATTAGTGGAGTGCGAGTAAGAATTAGTTCTCACTTAGACTCCACTAATCTACAATTAAGTTTTTTTTTTTTTTCATTTGTTTAATATTTTCTCTGGATTTTCTATGTTATGGTTTTTGATACATAAATTTGTCCAACACAGGCTCAAGTCAGACATCCCACATGAAACTTGAACTGTGATCACCAGTCATCCATCATCAATTCAAGCCCTGAGGAGAGAGAGAGAGAGAGAGAGAGAGAGAGAGGCTGCTGTATATTATAGAAAAGAAAGAGATTTTCATTCTCAATTGGTTGCTTTCATGGACTGCCAATCCATCTTTAGGTCTAAACAATAGTACATTATTTTTCCTCTTAGCTTTTATTATTTTATTTTTGATCTTCCTATTTTCTTTTCTTTTTTGGGGGAGGGGGTGGATTCCTTATAAGTATCCGATGTAAAATCCTAAACCCAGCTTCGTATTATGGTGCAAAAGTCCTACATTAGCACCACTTGTAAGATATAATTTCCGGAAGCTTTCATTTTCCAACCCTTTTCAAATCGTACTACTGCATAATTGAAAATCGGACAATCAATTCAACCAGATTTATCATAATCTTCTCTTAGATTTTTTTTGTATTTTGATCATGTCATTCATACACTGTTAACCAATCAATTTCATGATTTTATCGTAATCTTCTCTAAATGATTTTTCATATTTTGTTGTGGTTTGGTAGGTTTAATGTTGTAACCAGCTGGGTGAGTGGGCCTCCCCAACTCTCTCAAAAGTCCAAAATCTGAAATGATTTGTCACTTGGTTTTTAGCTTTAGCTGTGGTCAACCATAATTTCTGGTAAATCTTGGGCTCCTTAATTCCATTTTTCAAGTAATAAATTGAGCGTTTTTAAATGGATAAAAGTGTCCGTAAATGGGTAATCCCTTGGGGCTCCCCGATAGTGCTTGTATTCTGTTTGATAATTACTTAATGTGTCATTGGTGAAAAGTAGTAACACGTGGTATTTCATTAATATAGAAAAATTTCTTTTGAAATAGAGATTATATATATTTAGGAACAACTATTAAGAAAATTTCAATAAAAAAATTATTATTGAAGATTTTAATTTTTTAAAATTTCAATGTATAGCCTAAGATCTTTAAAAACTTAATGAGTTTCGACGAAGGCTCGGATACCTTTGTACCAAATAATATATATATATATTGGGCTTTCTGTAATTTTCCATAGCTAAACAAGAAAGCAGAAGCTTCTGTCGTCTTTTTTTTTTACTGTACACAGAATAGATCAAACAATCAAAAGGTTGGTACCATTCAATTTGGAATAAACTTAAAAAATTAACAATGAGACATCAAAAGAATCCCAGGGTGGCAATGGTGGTGAGATTCTGACTAGACTCAATGAATATGTAGGGTTTAACACATCTAATCAAAACTTTTTTTTATATAAAAAATAAAAAAATTATTGTGAATAGGAAAAGGTAATGTAGTGGAGTTCAGGTAAGAAAAAAAGATGCCCTTGAAAAATAGATTAATCATAAGATGAGAGGTGGTTAGTAAAATCCAGTTTCTAGGGATTAAGAAAAGATTTGTGTGTTGCAGCTTTCTGTATAGCTTTTAATTGAGACTCCCATTATTGGTGGTGTGCATATTAGTCTCTGACTTAATTATCGGAAAGATTCTTTGAAAATGATATACTATTTTTCATAGAAGAGTTAAAACAACGTATTATTATATTTGAAAGGTTTAGGTGACAGTCTTGTCCAAGAAAGTTAAAGAAAATAATCATACTGCCTAACATGTCAGATGGTTCAATTAGTTTTTCATAAAGAAAATTACAAATCAATTAAATATTTTTAAAATAATTACAAAAATATGAAGATGTAACTAGAGTTTTTGCTTAAATTCTAAATCCAAAGCCAATTTAAATGTATAATTTTTGTTCCAAGAAAGGGAAAAAAAAAGAATGAAATAAAGTTTAATTGTATTCACTTTTTCATAGGAAAATAACAACTCAGTGTAGAGGTTGAATTTTTTTTTAGAGTGAGACAAAATTTATAAATTTTAATTTTTAAAATCATAAATTTTTTCATATACAGATAATTATTTTTAAAAACTACACTTGATTTGTAATTTTTTTTTCCTTCACTGATCTCCCTTCAAATTTTCATCAAAATACAGCCTAATTTGATTTTCAATTCACCTTTTCTTTTTTACTATTCGTTTGGACTCTTTTTCTCTTGCTTTTAGGTGGGTTTGTTTTTATTAGGTTTTCCTAATCTTCCATGAAAAAGCCAATTACTCTGTTTTGGTGCCCTTTGGAATCTGGTAAAAAGTTAATTTTTTGGATTTTTTTATCAATTTTTTTCAAAAAAGTCACAAAAAAAAATACCAAAAAAGTCAACTTTTTTATTAAAAAATCACTAAAAAAGTTAAAAAATCAAAAAATTAACTTTTTACTAACTTTTCAAAACACCCATTAGAGAGAGATATGCCTTAGATTTCAAGTCCAATTATTGACTATTCATAAATGTACACATTGTCCATAACTATTACGGTTTATTAGGAGGTTAAGAATTTAAATTGGCGAATTATAATAATAGCATTTATAGTTTGAGACTTAAATCACTTTAGGAGTCGTTTGACAATGATTTTTTTAGTTAATTTTTTGGTTTTTTAAACTTTTTTAGCTTGAGATTTTTTTGTTTATTTGGTTTTCTTGTTTGGCTTTTGGTTTTGAAATGGCAAATTTTTTTTTGTCTTTTTTTGATTTTTTTTTTGTCCTTTTGTAATTTTTTAGCCCAAGAGGAAAACCAAACCGGGGCTTAGTTCCTAATTTTTCAATTATAATACATTTGATCCTAAATTTTGAATCTTATTCCAAACAATGACAATTGTAGACATTATTACTCCATTTTAAAACAAAATTGTCAATTTGATAAAATAAATGTCAATAAATTATTTTTAAATTTTTTAAAATTATTTCTTCACTAGAGATAAAGTCATATAAAAATGATAATTTTTTTTTATAATTTTATATTTTTATTTTTTTACCAAATTAATTTTTAGTATGTGTTTGGATGATGATCATATAATGGGTGATTGTTTTTATTGATATTTTTTTTTATGTTTATTATGTATTAAATGGTTATATTTGTTATTAACAGATATTTTTAGATGGATTAGTTTGATAATGACATCAAAGTTGTCACTATTTTTTACTTTTGAAAAATAAAAAACTAATTTAATGAAAACAAATATCAAAAAAATTATTTCTACCCTCCCAAAAGATAAAATTATATAAAAATGATGTGTTTTTAATTTTTTTTTCATCAATTTAATTTTTAACTTCTTAGAAAAAAAATTTAAAATTAGATTCTGAAAACCAAATCAAACAGAACTTTATAACTAAAAAGGTCCCAACATTATTCATTAAAAAAAAAGGCCATTATATTTCAAATAACACGTAATTAACTAATACAAATAAGTTGTATAACGACTTTACTTTTTAAATTAAGTAAAAATGTCTTCAATTGTCTTTATTTAAAATGAGATTCAAAATTTAAAGTCTAATATATCATAATTAAAAAATTAAAAATTAAAATAATACAAATTCTAAATTATAAAGACCGTAAATATAATTCCACCGTATAAATTTTATCACAAATAAGCCTCTCTCTTCTCATACTATAGTTTTCGAATGTAAAAAGTAAAAAATATAATAAAATAATAATAATAATAATAATATAAAAATAAAATAAAAACCTTCGTGGGGAAGGTGAGCTTAAAAGACATGTCATTATCAAATTATATGTCGCTGGACTTACCCTTGACCTCATCAACTTTTCCAATTGGTTAGATTGTATTTACTAAAAAAATAATTTCCAACCCGAAAAAGTTACAGAGTGGAACATCTAATAGTGGATTTTCTAGGGGCTAGATTTAACTCTAATTAGGTAGGCCCTCGTCTTATTTACATTCTCTCTCTACTTTTACACCATCCATCTCAAGTAGTGTTTTTTCAACTAGGAAACTTGTTTCATTATTTATGTTAAATATGTGTCTTTCACTCAAAACATGAGTTGCGATAGGTGGTGTCATTCAGTGATAGAGCTGCCTCTGAGGACGAATTATTAAAATAAAAAAAACTGCCATAAATCATAAAAATTTACTCTAAATCTTGTTTCGAAAATGAGTATAGGGTGTGAATTTAAAATTAATGAAATGTAGGTCACACCATTTATTTCTTTTTTTTGAGTAATTTTTTGAGTACGATTTTTTTAATTTGTAATGTTATTGAAAAATTATTACTCACAACACCGTTCACTTTGGTCAATTGCTCTTTAGTCATTTTCCTGTTTTTGTTATAACAATATCACTTTGCTTTCTTTTCTGATAACAAATAATCACCCTACCCTATGAATGTTAGCTTGTCACTCCTTTTGTTTTAAGATAAGTTTTTTGCCTAGAATGTTTTTTATTTTTAGTTTTGTTTTTAGGTTGCTAGTGGGCTAGTGTGTGCACTGGACAAGGAAAAAGTAAATGAAGAGGGCAGGTGTCCTATATGCAAGGTTCTTCTTTATATGCAAAGTGATGGTGGGTTAATAGGTTTATAACTCAAAATTTATTTTTGTGTTTGGTTTTAGTATTTTTTTTTTTTTTTTTTGTCTTTAATAATTTTTTCACATTTTAATTATTTTTTTACTTTTTAAACACGTTTAATTTAAATGTTCCTAAAAAGTAAAATATATTTGTTAAAAAAATTGAAAAAAAACCTCACTAAAGAATAAAGAATAAAAAATAAAATAACCAATCCTTTTTTATTATTTTTAATGAACTTTTTTTTTTTTTTCGGGAATTTTTTCACAATTATTTTACTTTTTTGGTGCCTATAAAAAGTTTAAAAATTGACTAAAATATGAAAAAAGTTCATTAAAGAGAAAAACTCAAAGTCAAAAACAAATTAAAAAAACTAAACCAAACAAGACACAACTATATAAGACCAAAAAAAAAATTAGAAAATTCTTCTAATTTCATATTTGTACATCAATAATGCTATTGTGATAAAATTTGCTTACTAAATTTTGATATCATTTGATATATCACTAATGTATTGGTTTAAATTCAAATTTTAATATCCAAGTGATATCTTTTAATATCCAATGTTCAGGCAAAAGATTATAATTTTTCTCACTTTATTTTTAGTGTTAGAAAAATGAAAGAAAATGAAGCCATATTAGTGATAAAAAAATCCATTTTTTGTTTAATTACCCCTAAAAAATCCATATGCATAACTAATTTCATTTATTATGTAAAATTGGTGGCAAATTAGTCACTGGAGCAGTTAGATCGACATATATCTAACAAAAAGCCTAATTGATTTCAAATTCAAAATTGTAACTTTTGGTAGATGAATTTAGAATTGCATCAAATTTAATTGTCCAATAATGATTGAGACTCCCTTTTTTTGAGAACCTCTACAATTTCCTTTGGATCTCAACCATTGATGGTGTGAACCTCATACATACATGAGTGGGTCTCACACATATATCAATGGTTGAGATTCAAAGAAGATTGTGGGGTCCCAAAAAAAAGGAGATCCCAAACATTTTTCTTTAACTATCTGAGTGAAAACATTAAACTAGTCACAACTCAATTTTTCTTACAATTTTTTTCTTTTCATTGACAAATCCAAGATCCGAACATTATTCTGTAGCTAGGGTGTAGAAGTAAAATTGTAGCTTCAAAGGGTATACATTGACAGCTCTCTGAGTCCAACATGTTGCATCCGGGGAACCATACTAGTAGTGGGGGAATTTTCCAGGTCAGTTGTCACAATCATATCCTGAAATCTATGTCCTCTCTCTCTCTATATATATCTTTAGTAGGAAAAGCTTGGAGCCCCCGCAAATGATCTTCACATTTTCCCGCAAAGTCGACAAGAAAATGAAATTCTGCCAAGAAAGTGTATATGGTTAGGAGAGAGAGAGCCCGGAGAGAGTTTGGTGTGTTTTTGTAGGGTATGATCATAATAATGAACCATTAGGGTGGTTGTCCATTATCATAACTTCACTGTTCTTCTACTCTTTCCCTTTGCTAGTGTTTTCACTCACCAATATGTTAGGAATTGTAATACTGAATCAGGATCGGTGAAATACAAAATATAATTAAATTTAAATGCACAATAATTATAAATTGCAATTATAGGAACCTAGAAAAATAGACAAAAAAAAAGTGTCGCAATTTGTAATCAAAAACTGAGATTTATTCAGAGTGTGACTCCACAATAATAGTTGGAAATGTAGATATTTAATTACAATTTCTAAGTCATTTTTTGGTTTGTTTTATGAGTTTCTAGACTTTTTGTAATTATGAATCACACACATAAGGGTTACATGGTTTCTCCCATTCACAATCGTTGCAATTCACAATAGTTGCAATTCTACTATAACAAAAAGAAAAAGGTTAAACATGAAATATAGGAACTGTTCGTTATAGTTTATAGAGTTATTTGTATTTTTTATTTATTTATTTTAGAAATGTGTCATAGTATTTAGTATAACTTCTGTTTATGGTTTATGATGTAGAAATACCTAAGAAAAAAAATTGCTATTGAGAAACAAAAAAAAAAGATTTATCAACTTTTGGATTGCTAAATGTCGCATCAAGTAAGTCCATAGAGATAGTTACTCACCTCAATTATATATATATATATATATGTAGAATTGTCATAAGTTAGGTCCAGAGTTGAGAGGTTAATAAATATCCAATATTTATCAAGATCCACACTAGCCAACGCGAACATCGTCATCACCTAAATGGCCCCTTATCCTGTAACTTGTAGGTCAGTTTTTTTGCCATTGTTGGGGGGAGAAAATTAAGAAAAGCCATGAAGGACCATCATTTGTTTCAACAACCATGCATTATATATGTCGTGCTCTACAACTGTACACATGTTTTGGTTTTTCTGCATTTCAAAAAAAAACTCTCACCATTAAAGGCCATCTTTAACATTTCTGAGTTGTGATCATTAGTTATTGGCAATGGTTGTACACATCACAATCATGCTTGTTTTTAAACACACACACCCCCCCCCCCCCCCCCCCCGGGTTACTCTTACTCTATAGTATTGTATTTGTATTTGTATTTGTATGAATATACTAACTTTCCTTGCACGCATCTACACCTAACATGGTTGCAGATTTGCCTACTGATCATCAAACTTCTTTGTAACCTTGTCATTAAAAAGTTCATCTTAATTTGTTATGCTGAAGGCCATCATGGTTTTCATGTGATCATCTGTTTGATTTCATTTTCAAAATTCGAAATATTGTAAATTAGTTTGGTGAAAATAAACACCAAAAAAAATACTTTTTTAATGGAAAAAGGTAAACAATATATGATAATTATGAGTGTTTTTGAATTTGTCATTATTTTTCATTAAATTAGATTTTAATGTTTTTCATAAAATCGGGTGAATCATATGGTTTTAGTATGAATATTGCCCTCACAAATCACAATATTGTTCTCTAGTGACAGAGAGTTAGAGGGAGAATTTAAGAGAAATATTTTCATAAATCATACTCCATATCTCATATATATGCATATACATCTCGTAATAAGATAGTTTTGTTGGCTATCCATACTTAACATTGCATTCATCATGTATTATAAGAGTCCATCTAATATGAATGTAGTGTTGTCAACACTGTATTTCAATACAATATTGATAAACAAAATGCAAGAATCACAAGATATTCAACTAGAAGTGCAATATCCTTATCTTGTGCACCCAAAAAATAATAATAATAATCATAATTAATGCAAAAGGAGGTTAGCATCATTTCACTTTAATTGTAAAGCAATGGCCCTAACCACAATTTTCTGCAGAGAGCATTATTAAGAAAGCGATTTGCATGAAATGAAGTCAATTATTATTTCATCAACTACACTGTTGATCCATTAATATTCAAATAATATACATTTTGTTACTCGATTTCTTATTAGGTTCAGATTTTCTTCCCATTACTGTGGAGATTCAATCTCAAAATAATAATAATAATAATAATAATAATAATAATAATAATAATAATAATAAAAGAAAGCAAAGCATGGAAATGATTAAGACTACAAAGTCAAAAATAGTTGCTAACTTCAAATATTAAGCCCAACAAATCAAAGTTAGAAAAAACACTAAAATGCCTTGAGTCACACTAGTGAACCCATAACACTACTAATTGGTCCTCAGCTAGATGATGACTGGTTAGGGACATCTATTCTATTATATAAAATACGAATTGATACCCCAGAAAAATCACAATAACATTATATATATATTTTTTAAAATATTTACCGTCAGATGTAGCTATTGTAAGGACTAAAAAGTGAAATCAATTGTTCCCACTACTCAACATCTAGATTACCCTCTTTTCACTCTCATTGATAATTTTTATATTGACAGTTTCAATTACACATGTATATATATAGTTGCATGATTGGTCTATATTTAGGCTTAGGATGCTTCTAAAAATTGGCTAGAGTACAGAGGGTAAAACCTTTATACCACTAGTAGAACTGGAGTGCTAGATTTCTTCAATGAAATTATTGAAAGTTACTCACCAACCATTTGAGTAAAAGTTTTACTACAGTTCAAGTATATCATAGGTGAATGTTAAAATTAAAAAAAATTATTCTGGAGAGAGAGAAATGAATAAATGGTGAAAACAGAACTATAAAGGTAAGCAAAACAAAGTGCAGGAAATAATTGTTTCACTGTGTTTAGGGCCATGGAAACAGTATGATACTTGGTGTTTTTCATCATTGTTGGTCTTTTATTTTTTTATTTTTTTATTTTGCTAGCTCATCATTGTCGCGTATTGTGTAATGTACAATATTGCGGAGGATGGAGTAAAATTGCGTTAGAGGTGAAAAAGGGTTCGCTTTCAATTTTCACCTCATTTGGGGTTTAAAAATGGAATTAAAATTGCTGAGAATGATCAACATTTTGGCAATTGCTTATGGTTGTTAATAGTAATAAAAAAAACTCTAAATAAGGCTCAGCAAATAAAACAAAATAACATAATGAAAAAAAAAGAAAAAAACTTTGGACAAGGTAAGATGTTAAAGAGATTACAATGCAAGTCGATGCATCTTAACATATTTAAGCCCGAGACCCCAAAACTCTGGACACTGTTGTGTCCTCTCTAAAGACCACTTGGGCTACAATAGCCTAGTCCACACTCTTTTAATCCAACGGCTCATCTAGTTATATTTGGTTCATGAATTTAATATATATATATATGTATGTATGTGTGTGTACAAAAGTAAATGAAATGTGATTATATTTTATTCACTTAATTTTTTTTTCCCTTTTCAAAATTTTAGCTAAATTTGTTAATCAAACACAATTTAATATGACTTCAGTATAAGGAAATCACGTGCCTTGTCCGGGTTTGGGTTGAAAAACACAATTGCCCGTAATCAGCCGGGTCCGCGCATGAAGTCTCAATCTCATGGGTTTCGAAACTCTTTTTTGCCACCACACACGACCTTCCTTCTCTCTCTCTCTATCTCTCTCTAGTGATGTTTTTTTATATTAACAGAACTTCAATCCTCCTCCCTCTAGATCATGAAGAGAAGGTTTAGGATTTAGAATTTAGGGTTTAGGCATAGCATATTGCCTTGCCTCTATTTTTTGTTATCCCTTTCTTCTCTTATTGTTTTGTTATCCCAATTTGTTGATTACTATGTATGTGACAAAATACTTGAAGGGGAAACGCTCTGCTACTTTGCTTGGCTTACCTCTTTTATTGAATTTTTTTCTGTATTGTTTTACAAATATTGTATTTTAAGTGTATATGCATATAATGGTGAGTTTTAGTAGAATGTATTGGAGTCTTGGAGGGTGGAAAAAGAAAAAGAATAAATAACTTTGATCTCTTGGAGAAGAAAATATAAAAATTTGAATAGGAATTATTGATTATGATGTACTATGAGAAAAAAAATATTTTAAAATTTAATATATATTATCCTTATTAATAAATTCATAATGAGATATAATATGATTTAAAATTTATAAATTTCAATTGAGCGTATTGAAATATATTTTGGGTTTAAATAGAATCCCCTTAACAAACATATCAAAATAATTAATGAGGAAACAAAGCCCAACCCAATAGTCTACCAGCCCAATTCTCAGCAACAAGCCCACTCATTATATTTCTGACCCATCCAAACCACACTTTTTGACTCAATAGCCTAGTCCACACTCTTTTAATCCAATGGCCCATTTAGTTATGTTTGATTCATGAATTTCAAAGTAGAAAAGAAAAAAATCTGTAAAAATAAGTAAAATGTGATTATATTTTATTTATTTAATTTTTTTTTTAAAAAATTTATCTAAATTTATAAATCAAACACAATTTGACTCCGGTATGAGGAAACCACATGCCTCGTCCGAATTTGGGTTGAAAACCATGACTGCTCATAATCAACAGGTCCATGCGTGATGTCTCAGTCTCGCAGGTTTTGAAACTCTTTTTTGCCGCCATACATGCCTTCACTCTTTCTCTCTCCTGCTCTAGTGATGTTTTTTTAAAGGAAAATATTATAGATTCCAAGCAAATTATCAAATAAATTACTAAATCTCTTACATGGGTGTGATACCTATACACATGTGATTTGTGTAGATCCTACACTTACGTGAGACATTTGATAATTTATTTGATAACTTATTAAGGGTCCTAGCATAACTCTTTTCTAAATTTAGCAGAACTTCAATCCTCCTCCCTCCGGTTCATGAAGAGAGTGAGGGGGGGGGGGGGGAACATTGTAGATCTTAAAAAGGCATTGTCGTTGTCGTTGTTTTTGTATTTATGTCTGGACCGCCAAACTATGAATTTCAAGAATGGTGGAACAAGCAAAGAGAGAACCACGACGACGACCTCCTCTTCCTCCAAAACAATTCCGAAAACCCTCGCTTCCTAACCGTCGATATCCAAAGCCCCACCGCCGATCGGATCATCGACAAAGACCGAGCTCGGACCGCCCGTCAGCTCTCCTGGCTCTGCCTCTTGCGCTTTCACTAATTCGCCTATTTCATCAATGCCTTCATCTCCCTCCTCCGCACCTCTCGCCGCCGCCTCCACCGCACAGGAAGGAATCGAGGCTCTACTGCACAATATTCCTGATCGTTGTAGTGTTGTTGCTTGTCTTCAAGCTCTTAGCTTACTTCAAGGGATGGCATTTCAGTCCGCTGACGGTGGTGGATTTTGTGGAGGTTGTTTATGCGAATTGGCTCGAAATCAGGGCCAGGTATTTGGCCCCCGCGTTGCAGAGTTTTACGAATGTGTGTGTTGTTTTGTTCTTGGTTTAGTTATTTGATCGAGTATTATTGGTGCTTGGATGTTTATGGATTAAATTTCGGAGATTGAAGCCTGTTGCTGCAGTGGAGTATTCGAGGGATTGGGAAAATATGAATGTGAAGGATTATCTGATGGTGTTGGTGCAGATCCCAATGTGTAATGAGAAGAAGGTAAGATGCAAGTTTTGAATTGGTTTAGCTGCAGATTATGGTAATCTTAGTTGTAATTTGATGAAGTTTTGTTTTGAATTCTGAAACTTTAACTTACTTTGATCAATTAATGGTCTGCTCATTAGTAGTGCAAACTTAGAATTTTTTAGTGTAAGTTGTGGTTCAATGAGCTTATTATTCTAGTGAGCATTATTCATACTGTGCCCTAGAATTATGATACAGTTGGTTTTATTTAAGAACGCTACATAATTTGGCATAGCCGTTAATGTGTTTTAGTTTAACATAAGTGAATGCTCTGCTTCTTCATATCATCGCCACCAGATTCGCCACTAAATAAATGTTGCCAACATAAACATAAAAGTCTGGACTTAAAGTTGTGCGTATGCTTTTTCTTCTAAAAAAAGGGACAAAGAAGAGGAATGTTATGCAACAGAAACATGACAATCTTCATTTTCTGTACAACTTATGCTGTTCATCTTATGTGTTTGTATTTTTTGATGGCAGAGGCACATATCAATTGTAGTGCGTATGCGTATGTATTTTTTGGTGGCATGTACTTTAACCTTTGTCAATGCTGAAGCATTTTTAATTTGTGCCATCGTTCATAGGTGTGCTACCAACATTATCTGCAATTAAAAATGTTCATCTATATATACCTTCTGTATATTTTTATGCTCTCCTCTACAAGAGAATTTACTAGGTAGAATTGGAGTAGCAGAAACCAATTATAGTTACCCTGAATTATTTGAACATATTATTCTGTTTCGCGCTTTATTTTTTTAGATATGCAAGTTGTGCAGTTTTGTTCTCTCTCTATGTGGGCAACTTGCAGACCGTACGGATCTAAGTTTATTTTTCACTAATTCTAAATACTTTCACTGTGGTGGGCCACAGGTGTACCAACAATCCATTGCATCAGTTTGTATTCAGGACTGGCCAAGGGAGAGAATACTTGTACAAGTTTTGGATGATTTTGATGATTTGGATGTTCAGGTCCTCATCCCAAGCAGACGTGCAGAAATGGAAACAAAGGGGTGTGCGCATATTGTATAGACACCGTCTTATACGGACAGGCTATAAAGCAGGTGTATGAGAGGGGTTCAAAAATGTTGTCGGAGAATCCGAATTCTCTAGAAATGATGAGAGACTTAGATTCTTTAACAGTCACAACTAGAAACACAATAGCAAAGAGATGATGAAAATAAGAAATTGGGTGAAGAAGCAGACAAAATAGTTAGAGAGAATAATAGCAAAGCTCTCCCATGGATTTTCCACTTTCACTCTCAATGTGGATAATGGAGAAAGGGAAATTAGTTCTCTCCCAAGAGTTATCTCTCCAAAAATTCATCCCTTGTAAAGTTGTGGGTGGGTACTATTTATAGGCACCTCATGATGTAGGATGGAGCCCATGCACAAGGCACATGGGGAATATTCCCTCTAACTACCTTGTCCAAGAAGGTGATCTCTCTGAGGATGAGGAAAACCCCGAAGAAGAGATCAACCTCTCGGCGAACCTTTTTTCTTAGCCATACTTAAACAATGATCTCCAATCATCCCAAAGGATCAGGGATAGTCCCAAAGGACGTCCTGTCGCAAAAGGGTCTGGGGTAGTTCAAAAGGACACCCTACTGCAAATATTGTCGAGTTTTAAGAACCCCCTAGATCGTGCCACCTCAACTTGGGTATAGGCTAATTTAACCGAAGAGTAAATTTATCTCCACTCACCATTCTCGGGATCGGGTCCTTTGTTTGGACTCCATCACGCCCATGGTTCTGGTATGTAGATCCCAGAAGGCTCCAGGCCCACAAATGTTTTGGAATTCATTAACGAAGCGACTTCTAGATTGCGTTCGAATCCGTTCGAAGCCAAGTGCTTCGGATCTCTAGGTTCGTAGATCCGAATCCCTTCGCGTCCAAGCTCAAATAGGTCTCTAAGTTCGTGGTTCCAAACCCTTTCAAGACTGAGCCAATACCTCAGAGATTGGATCTTCTTCGAGGGTTTCATCTCTTTTAAAAACAATGGTTAACCTCCTCGAACACCCGTATGATCTGAGCTTCCTTGGATGGGCCTGTTGGACTCTCTTTAGAGATATATGCTTGATGGGTCTTCCTTGGCCTAATTTTTTGGCTTTCTTATAAGCTCGTTCAATAGAATTCACTTGGGCCCATTTGGCAATAATTTCTTCAAGCTCACCAATTTTTGGGCTTTTCGATTGGGCTTCGACTGGGCCCAATTAATTTAGTGGGCTCAAGTTAACCCCTATTATATTTTGCCCCATGTATATATGAGAAATTTTGAATTTCTCAGACATGCATATTTTCACTTCTTTGGCCATGCTTCGCATCACACTCTCATGAATATTTTGTCTTCAAATGGCTTTTGGATAAGATTGACAAATAAAGATAAGAAGGATATATATACATATTTTGGTGGTTTCTATGCCATGTTTGGCCAACACACTTTATATTTGTGCCACGTTTTTCTTCAAAAGCCAATCTTGATCCTTTAATTCTTTAAAAAGCCTGAATAATTCCAAATCTTCTAGAACATTTGAAAATCTATTCCTTTACTCCAAGTTAAAGAAAATTAAAGAACCCATTTTTTATTTCTTTCTCAAATATTTGATACCACTAGAATCAGGTTCTTTACTTATTTATATATATATATATATCCTTGGGCTATTTGAGAGACCATTAGCATCATATTTTTTGCTTCACACAAAGGCCAAAACTCTAGTCCTTACTCTCTTTTTTTTATTGCCAAAACCACTATTTCAGCATATTCTCTGTCTAAACAGAGACAAGACCCAGATACCATCTCCTTCAACGAGGCTATACTTCTGCAACACCAGAGCCCACCGCTGTTTGTTTACTGCCCGTTGTTGCAATCACCAAAGACCACACAAGCCACCGCCATCGGCCTTCGTAAGAGTTAGCAGTGACACTGTCAGCGCCGACCACGCAGCCCTTTCAACGCGTTGTTGGTTCGTCCGGCATCTTTCTCACTCACTACCCGTACAGGCTACATGCCTTGCTGCCCGTTATTTGAACATTGTTGCTTTGCGTTGGCTTTAGAGGAATCGACCCGAATAGACAAAACTTTGATTGTTGCATTTTCATAAACTTGCTCGGAAGTATAGAATTGTTGTAGCTTAAGTGATAATGCCTGAATCATGATCTAAAATTGTTATTGCTCGTCTTTGTTTGTCGGTTTTGCTATTTGAGGTGAATGAATTCTTATAAAAACTCCACAACCGCGGGGTCCTCAAAACCCGTACTAATGAAAACAAGGGCTGTCCCTCGGAAGTCCGAACAGAAGCAAGGCTGTCCCTTAGGAGTCTAAATAGTAGCACACACCCTACTTCGGCAAGAAATATCCCTTTTGACAGGCAACCAAGCCTTGAAGGATGTTCTTCGGAAGTTCAAGTGGGAGCACACACTCTACTTTAGTAAGAAAGATCCTCGAAGTTTGCACTGATGGAAGCAAGGTCTGTTCTTCAAAAGTTTGAGTAGGAGCACACACTCTACTTCAACAAGAAAGATCCTCAAAGCTCGCATTGATGGAAATAAGGGTTGTCCCTCCGCAATCCATATGGAAGCAAAGGTTGTCCCCTGGAAGTCCGAGTGGAAGCACACTTCTTTCTTTGGCAAGAAAGATCCTTTTTAGCTAGCAACTGAGTCTACTACTCCTCCTTCTTCTTCAAGGGGCGACAAACAATTGAAAACTATCTCAAGTAACATAACACAATGAAGATATACAATATAGAGAAAATAAACTTCTAATGAAGATACACAATATGAAGGAAATAAATTTCTTTATCACATAAGAAAGAAAGATAAAACTTCTTAGACAATGTAGTAAATACAAATTGTAAATATCATAGATAGATTTCTTCTACTGAATGTTGACATTTGCCCATAGAGTTGCAAGGTCATTTGGAAAGCTTTCACCAGTTGCTCGAGTTGCGGCTTCAATCCATCTTGCATACATTTTTGGAGCCATTTCGGGCTTTTTCACTATGCCCTCATCAGGAGGTTCTTCCTTCAACTCAGGGCCAGCTACGGGAAAAACTGACCCCCCTCACACTTTCATAAGTAGTACACCGTCTTGCCTTCCTCTCGGACCTTCATCTTCTTTCGAGGAACAAGAGAGCTTTTGGGCAAAGAGGAAAGCTGGGACAACGGTTGTTTGATTGACTCAACCTTTGGTTTGTCATTCGAGCAATAAGGCTCACATGTACCAAAAGTCTTTCTGAAGCCTCTATCATCACTATCTCATTTCTCCACTTAGCTTTGACATAATTATGATAACTTGAAGGCACGACACCATACTTGTGCATCCAAGTCCTCCCTAAGATAATATGATAGTTTGTCTCAAAGTCAATGATATGAAACCTACTGGCCGAGGGAATCACACCTACGGCCAAATCAACTATCACATACCCCAGAGTAACTCTCTTTTCTCTTTCGAAACTTGTGATGACTATTAGTTGTTTAATGATGTGGTTTTCGAAAATCTTAGCCTTCTCTAGAGTTACCCGAGTCATGATACTGATAGAAGCTCCGCTATCTAGCAAAACCCTCTTGAACTTAACCTCATTGATATAAGCAGTCACATAGAGTGGTCGGTTGTGTAGAAAAGGGTACTTTCGATCTGCCTTAGAAAAGATTATAGCACTAGTCCGCTCCCTTGCATTCCTTGGAATAGATCCCTCAACTGTTACACCTCCCTCATGGTGTGCCTCGGCAATGTTGATAATGGACTTGGTAATTTCAGTTCTTGCTTCCCTGGAAAGCCTAAGCTGATCAAAGAACTGTTTGAACTTGATATTATCTTAAAGAGTCTTTGCATAGTGATTTGGATCTTTCTCTATCCTCAGTAGCTCATAGTTGACCAACTCCTCAGTCTCATTGAAGTACGATGGCATACAAACATGGTGTTTTCTTCTTGGATTAAAGGATATTTCGTAACCAACTCTTTCTTCTAGATGGAAGGTTCACTATAAAAACTTTCTCGCCTTCTAGCTCAAAGGCATCTTTGGAGGAGTGCTTTTCATCTTCTAGCTCAAGGTTGTCTTCAAGGAAGTGCTTCTCATCCTCCGGCTTGAGGGCGTCTTCGAGGGAGTGCTCCTCATCTTCCGAGTTTTCAATTATTTCAATCATTGGCCTGTCATACACCATCATAGCCACGTTTTCTAGGATACTCTAGAGCCCTTGTTCTTTAAAACTTAGCTCATCTGCTTCAGCTTTCTTTCTAAAGATCTTCTTAAGCGTCCGACACTTTTTTGTAGGATATGCTAATGATCGGTAGAAAACACAATAATTAGGGCCCTCGCGATCCTTCCTCGGTAAAAGCTCTTCAATATGAGGCAACTTCAATTCCCTGCCTGCCACCCATTCTTTGATTAAAGCCTTCACCTCCTCAATACTACATGGAAAATGAGTGTCATCTTCGCAGCTTTTCCTCTTCTGCCCTCTGAATCCCTCCCCCTGCGACTTTCGGGTAAAAGACGTGGAAGCCGCAGTGACAGAAGGTCCACGGGATGACATAAAGTTGGTTTTGTAACTAGTCTCAAACCTGAGCTCCTGAGACTGAGGTATGTTGTTGTTTCGAGATGCTTCAATTAGTGCCGAGAAGGTAGGTAGCTTGTGATTAACAAGAAGCATTTTGTACCCGTTCAATGCCCCTTCAACACAGATTTGGACCAAGTAGTTTTCCTCCACAACCTCATGACAGTCCACAGCTTTGTCTTGGAACCTTTTCACATATTCAAAAATGTCTTCACCCTCCCGCTGCTTTTCTTTACACAGTGTAATTGTGGTCACTTTCTTGGCCACCTAAAAGAATTTGGCATGGAATTTGTTGACCATCTCTTCCCAACTTTAGATAGAGTTTGGGGCCAAGTTAACATACCAACTATATGCTCGGTCAGTGAAGGACTTAGAGAATTCTTTCAGTCGAAAGACATGATTTGAACCATGAATCCCTAAAGTCTCGATGAACCGAACAATATATTCGCTAGCATTTCCTTATTTGCCATCGAATTTGATGAACTTCGGCACTGTGTACCTCTCTGGGTATGGATAACTCAATATCTCGATAGGGTATGATGGCTTGACATCCGGTTCGGGCAAAGAGGGTAAAGTCCTCTTGTCTCGTTCGAGATCGAACATGGCTTGCACATCAGTGAGAGTGAGAAATTGTTGAGGGACAGAACTTGATGGTGGTATTCCTAGAACTTGGCTTATAGACCCGAAGACTGAGCCTGGAGTGACTTGGCCATTTGGGTGTTGAAAATTCACCATCAATAAAGACACATGACGATATTGGCCATCGGCACCTATGGACATGCCATTTGGTGATGGGACATTGAATTGGGTCTCATAAAGTCCATTGCACACCACAGCTATACCGGGTTGGGCTTGCAAACTCGGCGTCAAAGCAAAAAGGAGACCTGCTCGATACGTGGGTAGCATGTACCGTCGGTCGAACAAAATTAGGTACGAGCAGAGCTCCATTTTGTGTAAACATGCCCCCGGAATTTGCTTGAACACCAACCACTGTCGGAGTACCATTCATTGCACCAGAACTTGCCTTGGTCACCATCGGATCATGGCTTGGCCCAGCATAGAGCCCAAACGCAAGCAAGCTACTGCCACCTACTGTGGCTTGAGCATGTGTTGTTGCTGCAGCGTGTTGTGCTACCGCTGCATTTGTTGTGGCCAGGGCATGGCCCAACACTACCTGACCGCACGCCGCCGCTGCTGCTATTATGTTGTCGTGAACTACGTATTGCTCATGCCCTACTTCTCCTTAGGTTGAAGCTTGGTTGTGGTTTGCTCCTCCATGGGGTTGATTTTGCACTCCAGTTGGAACAATTCCACCTCCAGTTTAATTTCCATTTGACGCCGGTGCAAAAGTACAACTCATCACCAACATGGTGTGAGTGAAATTTTGAAGAGTGGTAAGAATCTCTCATTGGGTATTTTGAAATCCTTGAATGGCTTCGAGCAAGAGTGGCTAATCTTGAGCCATGGTCCTCTCATCACCACCATTCGAGGATCTTTGTTGGTGAACTTCTCTTTCTCCCGCCATCTTCACCGAAGTTATGTGAGTTTTGGATCTCGTTGAGACCATTAACCAATCCGCCTCCCTGGTGGAGTCGCCAAAATGTATGAGAGGGTTCAAGAATGTTGTTGGAGAATCCAAATTCTCTAGAAATGAAGAGAGACTTAGATTCTTTAACAGTCACAACTAGGAACACAATAGTAAAGAGATGATGGAGATAAGAGATTAGGTGAAGAAGAAGGCAAAGTAGTTAGAGAGGATAACGACAAGGCTCTCCCATAGATCTCCCACTTTCACTCTCAAAGTAGATAATGGAGAAAGGAAATTAGTTCTCTCCCAAGAGTTATCTCTTCAAAAATTCATCCATTGTAAAGCTATGAGTGGGTGCTATTTATAAGCACCTCATGATGAAGGATGGAGCCCATGTGCAAGGCACATAGGGAATATTTCCTCTAACTACCTTGTCCAATGAGGTGACCTCTCCAAGGATGAAGAAAGCCCTGAAGAGGAGATCAACCTCTCGATGAACCTTTCTTCTTAGCCACACATAACCAATAATCCTCAATCATCCCAAAGGGTGAGGAATAGTCCTAGAGGATGCCCTACCGTAGACGGGTCAGGGATAGTTCAAGAGAACGCTTTACCGCAAATATTGCCGAGTCTCAGGGACCCCCTAGATCATGCCACCTCAACTCGGGTATAGGCTAATTTAATCGAAGAATAAATTTATCTCTACTCATCGTCCTCGGGATCGAGTCCTTTGTTCAGACTCCATTACGCCCATGGTTCTGGTGTGTAGATCTCATAAAGTTTTGAGCTCGCAAGTGTTTTAAGACTCATTAACGGAGCAACTTCTAAATTGCGTTCGAATCCGTTCAAAGCCAAGTGTTTCAGATCTCCAGGTTCGTAGATCCAAATTCTTTCGAGTCCGAGCTCAAATAGATCTCTAAGTTCGTGCTTTCGAACCCTTTCAAGACTAAACCAATACCTCGGAAAATCTCCTCCGAGAGTTTCATCTCTTCTGAAAACAATGGTTAACCTCATCGAACGCCCATATGATCTGAGCCTCCTTGGATGCGCCTGTTGGACTCTCTTTAAAAATATATGCTTGATGGGTTTTCATCGGCCCAATTTTTTGGCTTTTTTATGGGCCCGTTCAATAAAATTCACTTGGGCTCATTTGGCAATAATTTCTCCAAGCTCACCAATTTTTGGACTTTCCGATTAGGCTTCGACTAGGCCCAATTAATTTAGTGAGCTCAAGTAAACCCCTTTTACAGCAAGGAATCTTAAATCTGCAATGAGTTGTGATTATGTCAAAGATTGTGAGTTTGTCGTGATTTTTTATGCAGATTTTCAACGAGCACCAGGTTTCTTGAAGAAAGCTACTCCATATTTTAAGGTAATTCCATAAAACCATGGAGAGAGATGTACACTTGAGCAGGTTTTACAATCGAAGTACAGGGTTAGGCATTGAGAAACTGTATATGAAAGGAAAATTTTCAAACCATCAAGTCACATAAATATGTCTATATTGTATGAATACATGCATTTCTACGTATAGACAATTTTCTTGAATATAAAACTCATGAGTTGCTGTCATGTGGATAATGGTATAGTTCATTATTTTTAGTTAAAACAAAAACGAAATTTCATTTTGAAAGCAAACAAAAAGTGCCCCAAAAACACTTGCTTTGATATATGCATGTATTTTTAAAATTTAATTTTATCAATTTATATAGCATTTTTCATTTTGTTAACATTGACAGAGGTATGTGACGCCACCGGCTGCATTCCCCTAGCCCTTGCAGCTGTATTTGCAACAGGAATGCATTATTTATTGCACAAATTAGTGGCACCATACCCATCCTCTGCATACCTAGGAAATCCGAGGGCCTATCCACAGCTCACTCTAGTAAACACAGATTACCTACAAAACCAACTAAAAAACCAATTTTCCTGAGCACATTTACAGCAAACAAATATTTTTACAAGCCCAAAACTAAATAAATAAATAATAAAGGAGCTCATTTACAAAGCCCTTCAGACTAACTGCCATGGTAGACGAGAGAGGCGTCAAAGGTACTCTACCAATATTCCACAGCCGGGTGAGGCACACGCCCATTACACACCTACTCCTACATCTATGGCAGCTGAGTAAAGAAAACTATAACTCACCCCACAGATGGAGGCATAGCAGTTTGAACCCATTCCAATGACAAAACAGAACACAAACAACACACGGTTAAATCAATTCACTGAAACAAAAACTCAAAAGGTAGGATTTGCATAAATGGAACCACTCATTGATGGAACCGTAACACAATCACACTCAAAATGCGTTTGACCAATTCTCATTCATGAGCAATTCCAATGACAAAACAGAACACAAACAAGACACGATTCAATCAATTCACTGAAACAAAAACTAGGATTTTGCATAAATGGAACCACTCATTGATGGAACCATAACACAATCACACTCAAAATGCATTTGACCAATTCTCATTCATTAGCCATGGTTTCGCACTACAATTATGTCAGCAAATTCCCATATGGAAATCCAATAAGCAAATCCCCACAAGAAATCCATTACAAACTCTTTTATCTCTGCCAAAAGACCAACTAGTCCTACAAATAGATCTTAAAAACACAGAAACGAAAAAACAAAAAACAATGGAATAGAAACCATAAAACGGGTTTAGCAGTCCAATTTGAACTCCACTTATGCTTTGCTGTCTATGCTCATAGGCTCTGATTCCTTGGTAGCTCCTTTCTGCAAAGTGAGGAACACACCATCAGAAGAAGCAGATAACATGAAAACACTAGCATTTTTTTTTACTTATATTACAAAAAAAGTAAAACCATATGAACTCAATTTCGCAAACTGCACATTGCTAGAGGTTTACATTAGGCTCCACTGGCTCCAACTTATTCAACTTTGCAAACATGTTGCCGTAAAACTTGGCATCCTTTTTATTGTATTCCTTCATCTTCTCCTTCAATGTTTTGTATTCTAATTTCACATCCCTGAAAACCAACAAATTCAATATAAATAGTGCTACTTCACAGAAATGGCAAACCACAGCACAAAATTCCCACATGAAATAACTAATACAGGCACAGCAAGTACCTGTTGTTAGGGTCAATTTCAAGAGCTTTCTTGATATCAAACTCTGCCAAATCCAAATCAGCCATGTTGATATAGGCTTGGGCCCTCCTGTAGAGTGCCTTCACATTACTACTCTCAAGCTCTAATACCTGCATACAATAATATTCCACGTAAATTCAGCACAGCAGATGACAGAACTCCAAAACATAGCAAGGGGATGAAAATAGTAACAAAGTTATAATTTTTTTGCTCAACTAACAGATTCTAATTATTAATAAGTGCTTCATTCTCAAAACATACTGTACCTTCGTACACAGCTTCTCTGCCTGCTTGTACTCCTTTAATTTTAGCTTACAAGCCGCATCATTGAGATTGCAAGTAACCTTCAATGCTTTGGCCTGCTTCTTCTCCCCATCACTGAAGGAAGTATCATGCTCGATGTATTTTGCAGCCTGCACAACAACGGAAAGTTCAGCATCGTGTTGCAAAATACAGATAGACAGTCAGTTCACATCGTGATGTTCCTCTAAAAGAATACCTTCTCATATCTCTTTGAGGCCTTTGCATATTTACCCGCCTTGAACAGAGCATTTCCTTCTTCCTTCTTCTTGCCAGCAGCTTCAATTTTTTCTTGGGTGTTCATATCCCAGGATTCCTTCTCCTGAAGAACAAACATGAAGTACTCAAACATGTTCCCCAAACACAGTGTACATTAAAATGCAAACCTGTAGGCAAATGTAATTAAGTAACCTTGACAAAGGAAACCAGCTCGACTTCATAGTAAACAGTTGAGTTCGGAGGGACCACAGCCAGTTCTTGCTTTGACTCAGACGTACCAAAGGCATATTCTGGTGCAATAGACAGTAATGCCACCTCACCCTTCTTCATTTTCATCACCGCTCTGTCAAGCCCAACAATGACTTGCTCTGCTTAAGCCATCAAAACACCCAAATAATGTCACAAATGAGAAATGACAAACTCGCAACATTTAAATCAAGGCTTGGATAAGTGACAGTACCTTCATCTGTCTTGAACTCAAACAGATCTTCATCATTATCTTGACCCTTCTTAAGGAAGATGGTACCATCTTGCAACTTACCAATCAATTTCACTGCCAAAATGTACAAACAAAAATAGACACCACATAAATTTGACAAGTAACCATGTATCCAAATGCCAAGGTTGTCAAACAAAAGCAAACTGAAGGAAAAAAGGAGGTGGGGGCATAGAAGAACTTCGAGACTAACATTGGACAACAGCCCCTTCATTCGGGCGCTCATATCCCTCCCCTTCCTTCAAGGTCTTCTTAATAACCTTCCTATCATCTGTTACTTCGGTCACAGTCTTCCATGACAACAACTCAAGAGTTATCTGCATTGTTGCATTAGGGGGTACTGCACCGCCATCACTGGATGCTGGCTTGCCCTTCTCTCCAAACCCATCTGAAACCAAATGAAAGGAAGAAATATAAGAAAATGCACAACTGAAAAAAGAATGCTTCAAAAGTAAACAAAAATAGGCAACAAGCAAATTATCAGCTAATGATCAACATACATTGCGGCTTCACAGTTAGAAGAACTTTTTCTCCTTTCTTCATTGTTTTCACGGCTTTAGCAAGAGCAGGGCAGAAATATCCTGTTTACAAATGATTATATATGAGAAACTCAAGACTAGAACGCAGAAAATCTAATTATGCAACAGTAAAAACCATTAACAATATCTCATGAAGCTTTACCCTCTTGAACAGTGAACTCTACTTCATCTGATTTTGCAACCAAGGTTCCATCTTCAAGATGCGCTTCGAACTTCACTGCAATAGAATGCAGAGGCACATAATGGAATGTTCAATTCAAGTTACCACATACATACTTTTATGTAGAATCTGCAAGGAGTATGAACATTAGTATATACCTAAAACTTCATCAAGGTCCTTGGGATTCTCCCATTTCTCTCCTTCGGCAAGTATCTTCTTGAATATTCCACCATCCTTGCAAATGTCTTTGACACTGACCCAGGATAGCAATTCTACATCAAATTGGAGAGTAGCATTGGGGGGAATGGTCGGAGGAGAACCAGATTCACCATAGGCAAGCTCAGATGGAATAGTGAAAATAGCATTTTCGCCTTTCTTCATTGTCTTGATACCTTCGTCCCAACCCTTTATTACTTGTCCTGTCATAGCAAAAACATGGATGTCACAAACTACCGTTCTCATTCAAAGGGCAAAATTTATGCAAACAAAACTTCCAGCCAATCATAAGAGCACAACATATTTTAACCTTCTAGAATTCCTTGGCAAGGCAAAAAAATAAATAAATAAAGAAGAAGCCACAAGCCAAGGCAGCATTTAGCCATTCTTCCCAAAATTGTCAAAACAGAACAAAGTGTATAGAAATAAAAATGTCCTACTTTCCCAGGAGCAGTAATACTTCAGTTAATATGCTCCTTGGCAAAAAAACACAATTTGCATTTTGTTTTTGTGATTGGTACGACCTAAAAGTCAACAGAACACGCTTTCGACAAGGAAATTATCTGATTTGTGAATAAAAACAATTTCCACCCATTAAAGGCAGAAAACATTTTTCAGACCTAACAAGATAGACCACTACAAGCTTCTTAGAGCATCTTCAACGCTTCATCAAATTTTTCATCAAGAAGTTTGATTACATATGATGCATTCCAAGGGTTTCATCAAATCAAGGCAATTATCCGGCCGGACATCCAGTCTAGAGTAAATTTTCATCAAATTCTTCCCAAAACCAGTTGTCTAGGGTTGCAAACGAACCGAACCGAGCTTTGTTGAACTCGAGCTCGGCTTGTTTACTTATCGAGCTTGTTTATTGAGCTCGAGCTCGAGCTCGAGCTCGGCTCGATAAGGAAATGAGCTCGAGCTCAGCTCAATAATTTTTTTTAATATTATTTATATTATTTAAATAAAAAATATTATTTATATTATTTAATATATAAATAATGTATTTATATTATTATTTATATACATTTATATATTATTTAATATATAAATAATATATGTATTATACAATTTAAATAAAGTTAAACAAGCCGAGCTTACGCGAGCTCGAGCTCGGCTCGTTTACTAAATGAACCAAGCCCTCAACGAGCCGAGCCGAGCTTGTTCATGAACAGCTCGGTTCATTTGCAGCCCTTCTCCGTAGGGCTGCAAACGAGCCGAGCCGAGTCGAGTCGAGCCGAGCCGAGCTTTAGTGTGTTTTGGCTTATTTATTAAGATTTTTACGAGCTCGAGCTTGAGCTCGAGCTGAATAAAAATTTAACGAACCGAGCTCGAGCCGAGTTGGCTTAGGCTCGACTCGAGCTCGGGCTCGACTCGAGCTCGAGCTCGAGCTCGAGCCTGTTCACGAACCTTAACGAGCCAAAAAATTTATAAATTCATACTTACATGTGAGACTAAAGTTACAATTAAAACTTTGATTATACAATTATATATACAATATATATAAACATACTTAAAAAAAGTCAATATTTTACTAAAATAATAATATTTACTACCACTATTATATAAATATACTATCTATAGTTAAGTATTATTTACATTTATATTTTTTAAATATATAAATAGCATATTTCTCTTATTTTTTATACATAATTTTATATTATTTAATATATAAATAATAAATATTGAACGAGCCAGCTAACGAGCCGAGCTTACGAATGTTTGGACTTGTTTATTAAAAATTTAACGAGCTCGAGCTCGAGCTCGAGCTCGAGCTCGAACGGCAAAAACAATCGGGACGACATCCGGTCCAACAGTCACCTACAAATTTAATGAAAGGATAAAGCCCCCTCGATTTGATGAAAAAATTAACTCTCCCTATTTGATATCAATTTGTTGAAAGGGTTGGAGCTCACTTTTTAGGCATTTTTCATCAAAGTTGAATTTGATGACAAATTTGATGAAGGATTGGAGATGGCCTTACAATGCCAAGTTTCTCCTACAAACAAGCACCATATTGAAGAAAACATTGAACAAAACAAATAAAATAGAGGCAAACAAGGAACTTTTGAGCAAAAGAGGAACCAATCCTTAACACTTTGACTTTCCAGATAACGAAAGAAATCACTAGGTTTCATCAATACTTGACTAATTTAATGATGGGGTGTTTCTTGACAAGACAAGCAACAGTATATCCTTTCTCACAATATCTTTTGCTTTTTTTTTCTGCGAAGTTATTGAATAAGATCGTGAACTACATTTATCACGATTAGCATAAAGATTATTTATTTCTTTAGCTAATTAAATACGAACAGTACGAATCAGATGGTGTAATACTTGAATTAAAAGTACGTAAAACAATCAACAACGATCTATCAAATAAGGAAAAGATTACGAAACCCTTACCCTGGCCAAGAGTGAACTTGAACGGTGTTCCCCTATCACGACTCGAATCGAACTGAGTACCATCAAGTAAAGTCCCAGTGTAATGAACTGAAGTTCAATCCAATTAATCCAAAAAAATCAGATCAAAACGAACACTAAATAAAAAACGATTGATAAGATTGACTGAATAATTAGGACATTATTACCTTCAACTTCATCGCCATTTTCAGGAGTGTCCCAACCTTCACCTTCCTTGAGAAGCTTCTTCTTCAACCCTAGCTTCCCGATCTCCTTCTCTTCACCGACCTTCATGATCGGACTCTGGTCCGGCATGTCGAAATCCTCGTTCATCCCCCCGGCCGCTGGAATATCGAAATCCTCATCCATTTCGACTTGAATCTAGAGAGAAAGTGAAACGAATTTGTAGAGAGCGAGAATGTATAATTGCTATGGAGTTTATTGGAGATAGGGGAAGGAGATTGAGGAGAGGGGTTTTATGGAGAGAGAGAGAGAGAGAGAGAGGAGGGGCTTGCTTGGGTTCTAGAGAGTTCTAAAAAGGGTTTAGTTTAGAGTACCAAAGAGAGTGGAGGGTTAGGATGGTTCCAGAGAAATCAGATCAACTTGATGGATTTATTAAAGTTATCGGCGTGTTTCGGGAGGTGCCTTTTTTTTTAATTTTTTAATTTTTGATTTTTTGATTTTTTTGATTTGTTTTGACTTATTTTTGTTTGTAATAATGAGGGCTTGTTTGGGAAGAACAAAAAAAAAATGTATTTTATATATATATATGTTTATTTGGGTCATATTAATTATCAATATCTTCTTTTTACTTTTCTAATCATTTTTTCTATTTTTCTACACATTTTTTATAAAAAGTTAAAAAATACACTTATTTAAAACATCTTAAATCACTCCTGAATTTTTTTAAAAAGTTTTTAAAAAGTTCTAAATTTTTAAATTCACTTCAACAAGATAAATTAAAAAATTATACAATGTGTTTGGTTTTAATTTTCTAAATTTAATTTTTTAGAAATTGAGTTTTTTTATTTCTTTTGTTTTTAGTAAATATTTTTAAATTTTAAACAATTCTTTTATTTTTTTAGATGTATCTACATAGTAAAATATGTGTAAAAAAATATTTTTAAAAATTAATAAATACATAAAAATATGAAAAATATACTGAATTTTCTCATTTTTTATATTTTTGATATTTGGTAAATTTTTTAAATATTTTTTTCACAAATATTATATTTTTTTAAGTGTATTTATATTAGGTGTGTCTAAAAATTAAAATAATATTTTAAAAAAATTAAAATTCAGTAAATTAAAAAAAACAAAAAAGTAAAGAGTAAAAAAAATTTAAAAAAATTGAATTCTAAAAACTAAAACTAAACAGAGTGATAATTTTTTTATAAAAAAAAATCAAAAAAGATAAAAAAATAAATTAAAATAAGTTTTTTTTTTTTTTCGTCTTTAGTCAACCAAAACTGACCTTTAGTATTTTTTCTGAAATTTTTGAAAAAAAAATATACTTTTTAGATTTATTTTAATAAGACAGATGAGAAAAACAAAAAAAATCGACATAATTTTAAAATAAAATTATTGAAGATAAAAAAAATGGAAAAAAATAAAAAAATAATAAAAAAAATTTGGGTCAAAATGGGCCTTCGTGCGTGTCGACTACGGGATATGCTGCTTCTCACTATTTTCTTGTTTGTTTTCAAATTGAATTTTTTTTGAATTTTTATTTTTAAATAATATTTTCCATATTTATTAATATTTTTACCATTTAAATACACTTTATTTGTATCTTGACAGTTTCTGCCTTCTATTATCTTAAAAAAAATAAAAATACACTTCATTTACATGAACTTGAAAATAAAATATTTATAAAAAAATATGAAAAAAAATTATTAAAGACAATTTAAAAAATTGTGAAAAACATTTTCGTGTTTTTTATATTTTCTATTTTTCAAAAAAATTGTTTTTAAAGTGTATTTCAAAAGGTAAAATAATTTAATTAAAATATAAAAAATATTTAATACAAAAATAATATAAAAAAATCAAAAATCAAAAAAAAAAATTAATGGAACCAATAAGAGAGTCTACTTATTCGTGTTGTTAATTTTTATCCAACTGCCATGTTAACTTTGTATAATTAAGATCATGACAAATTAAGTCGGCTAAAACAAGGAGGGTTTGCAAGGAAGTTTCACGAATTTGTTCGTTCTACGGTAGAAAATAGTTGGCTAGTGGGAACTTGGAATTAAAATATTCACAATATGTTGTGATATATTTATTGTTGTCTCACATATTTATATAATTTTTTTTTTGTTTTTGAGGGTAAAAAGTGGATCAACAAAATTTGACTATGGTTTTAATATAGTGGAGCCATTGCAATATATTGGTATATGTACGAGGAAAACAAAATTGATAACTTCAAATATCAAATAAAAAACCAATCAAAAAAGGGTCATTTTTTTTAAAAAATTTATTCTTAAATGTTATGTTTTATTTAATTCATTTTATTTTTTAATATTTTATTAAGTCCTGTTTAAGATAATATGACCAAATTACCCTTTCAAACTTTTTGGCCGTGTTTCTATTTTGGAACCAATATACAATAAAAAATAGGGGTATTTTTTTTAAGGTCCCTGATATTATGATTTTATAATATAAAGGACATCAAATATTTTCATGATGTCTAAGGTCCCTCAACATCAATCCAGAGAAAATTGGTCAAGAAAAAATTCAAGTCAGAGAAAATTGGTCCAGAGAAAATTCAAGTCAGAGAAAATTGGTCCAGAGAAATTTTGAATTTCTCTGGCCTCCCCAGACCCAGAGAAATTCTCAGACAAAGGGGATCTTCAACTCCTACATTTGAACTCTCTCTCTCTTCCACCTAAGCTGTTAGAAAACCACCTTCAAAGTCTTCCCAAAGTGAATGCATGTACATACTAAATACAAACACATGAAACGTCGACCCTTTGGTGCAAAAGTTTTAACCAATTCAAATAACTCCATTAGTTTGTATCTTTACGTGAAGTGCTTTCGAAAAACACAAGCAGTCGTAACATGTGAACCAAGCTGGAAATCCATATGCTGAAGCAATAACACTACACAAAGGCATCAAAAACATTTTTTGAAGCTATGGAGAGACTTGTTCTGGTCATAGGCTAGAATTAATTGCAGTGCTTTCAGTAATGAAGAAATCAGATCTAATAAAGTTGGTATAGTTGAAAATTTCTCAGAATTCATTCATCAAATTCCACTTGACATTGAAATCTTTCTTCACAACCATAAAAAGCAGCAAGCAATTGATATGCAGCAGACATAATAGTCATAATGGTCCAATAATGCAGGAGATTGTTTCTGTTTTAAAAAACATAAAAAATTAAACTGATACTAAATAGGTGGAAGTATATAAAGCTTACATCACCATTCATAACCTGATTAACATGCAGAATTATATTCATGTTTATAAGGAGGTCCAGCACATTGCCCTTTATTTTCAGAGATTCTCTCACCCAGAGAATTTCTCTGGACTTCACAACCCAGAGAAAATTCCCAAACATATTTCCAAACAAATTCTCTCAATCCAGAGAATTTCTCTGGACTCCACAACCCAGAGAAAATCCAGGAGCTTGCTTAATACACCGAATAATTTCTCGTTGAAGAAAATCTGAGTAATCAAACCTCAAACATGACTAGTCTCTTACCAGGAGGAGGAGAACCCAACAAATAGCATCACTGGCCATCTTCTCTATTCCAAAAATACCATGCAATGGATCGACTCTGTCCTTATCATCATCATCCATGTCTCTGTAGCCACCACGATCTATATATACATATATAAAGATATGTGTATAATGTAAATTGAGAGGTGAATTGGGCGAATCGAGAATGGAGAAAATTCAACTGTGGGCTCTGTAATTGAGCCGATCCACATTGCGGACAAAGCAAAACATGATGACGTATTGTCACTAAAGATTGGCTCACTTGCTATCAACCCAAAGCAGGCCGAACCTAAACCTTTAGAGGTTCCCTCTAATGTTGCTACGGTAGTGGATACTAAACCAGTTGATGTTGTCACAGTAGGGTGGGTAAGAATGGCGGTGGGTTTGGGTGGTGATGGGTCCGATTCCGGCAGCGGTGGTGGCGGTGGTGGGTGAGAGTGGTGTGAGATGGGTGAGTTTGGGAGTGGGAATGTCCACTGGGTAAAGCTTTGGGAAGTGTTGGAAGATGAGAACATCGTCGAGGGACTGAAATTTCTCTGATATATGTTTAGGGACTTTAGACATCAAAAAATAATTTTGTGAATCTCTTCCATTACGAAAAGTGGGAAAGGGACCCTAAACCGATTTTCCCTAAAAAATAATAATAATCTCTCATTTTATGAAGAAAATTTCTCTCTTATTCTAAGGAGAAAATCTCTCATTTATTTTATGGAAAAAAATCTCTCTCTTATTCTAGGGAGAAAATATTTCACATTCTTAAAATCCTAAATCATCTACCTTACTCTGATATGAAGAAGCAATATTGTGAACATTCACATCGATCGAAGTGTAGACACTGTGAACATCTACATTGCTTATAGTTGTATACACATAACAATTGGCTTTAAGTTATGATAAATAAATGTTGATGTGAACTTTCACATTACAAATGTATGTTGGTAAAATAACACATTAATGTTGTTTACGCTTGTATGACTATTTATGAATGTAAAAATATTAACACTGATTAATAATATGATGGTCACAGTACCAATTACAACACAATATAATGTAATAATTCACAATAAGTAATGACTCCTTACAATAAGAATATTTACACCATGTAATAATCATGCAAAATTCATACAATAATCAGTGATATGTAAACATTTACAATATGCAATAACTATGTAATTCATTACTCTACATTGCATATTATGCAACCATCACATGGTTTTAATATTAAAGTTCACATCATAAAATGCACAACATTAAAATATGATAATTCATAACAATAACAATCTCAGTGAATGTGAATGTGAATGTGAATGTGAATGTGAATGTGAATGTGAACATTAACTGAAATACACACACATACATACATGAAGGTATCAATCTGCTGCAAAAACACAAAAATAAGGAAGTGAACACCTACGTTATAACCACATAATACCATAAATATGAAATAACCAATGACGTGTGAACATTTATATCTTAAAAAAAATATAGTTATGTCTATATTTTGTGCTTGTTAATCCTAAACTGAAAACTTTATTGCCATCATTACACATCATTATAGATTAGACAAGTGTAAATCCACACCATAAAATATAATGACAGTAAACAATATGCAAACATTTATCCATAATGATATAACCAATAATATGTGAACGTTAACATTGTTCACACAATATGAACATTCACAACATCCAAAAAAACAGAACCCTATATGAACGTATTACCAGACAAAAATCATAACATCATTAAACAAAAAAAAACTTGCATCTCCATCTATTCTTAAAAATGAAGTTGAAAGCAAAAAATAGAGCATACAATTCTTTATATAAATCTAAACATAAATGCATCTCTAAACAAAATAATATTAACCTTGAGATGAAATTATCTACTCGTTTTCTCCCTCTGATCAATGTCTGACTTCGCAAAATTATATAAAAAAACAAACCACAAACAAGCAACACTAATGCAGTCTTGATTTGTCATCTTCCTCCAACACCAACAAAACCCTGGCATGACGAACCAACACCACAACGAGAGTGAAATTGAATTATGATAACTGTCAAAACAAAAGGATCGTAAAAAAAGAAATGTGTATATCCTATTTGTCTGTAATATATATCAATAATAAATATAAGAGTATAATAGTCAAACAAATAATGTAAATCAAGAAAAAAAGATCTCATAAAATAAAAGTATAAACATATGAGACTAATTAGGTTATAAATTACCTTCACAAACTTATTGGGTTATAACACCCTTAAATGAGATCTGATGATACGGTTCGTCCTGGTGAATGGGCTAGACCGATCCAAGCTCCTTGGGCCCACTGGATAACCTGCAAACAAGTTCAACGGGGAACGGGGTAGTCCCCCGGCGAACCCTCCGGTGTATGAATTAGAAGAGGTGATAGACAATGTAGCAAGAGAGAGAGAGAGAGAGATGGAAAACTTAACCTTCTTGTTGTCTTTCATCTTTGCTTATATCCTCTGGTAATCATTTCACTGTCTCTGCCGACTTGCCCCCTTCGCCGAAAGCCTGTGTTGTCGCTTGCCTTGTTCAGGGTAAGGGGGTCTTGTTCCGGCTGGAGGGTATTGTCGCAATAAATGCTGTGATAGGCTGCCTTAATGGTGATGTGCTATGGCAATAACTTTGCAGATCTTTGTCTACTGACGTGGCTTGTGTCTCACTTGCCGTGTGTCTGAATATCACTGGCCCTCCATGCCCTGTTGGACTCCAGCTGTCTTGGGCTTTGCCAGCCGGGTCCTGTTGTGGGTCTTGAGTGAGGGGGCTAGGGTTGTTCGCAGTGGGCCGTAATCCTTATGGGCCTAGCCCTGTCAGTAGTCCCCCATTCCCGAGTGCAGCTTCAGTCAAACGAAGGGAATAGTAATGAAGAAGGGGCCGACCGTGAGGCTTGCCGAGCGGGAGGGGCCGACCGTAAGGCTGGCCGAGCGGGAGGGGGCCGACCGTGAGGCTTGCCGAGCGGAAGGAAGCCGACCGTGAGGCTTGCCAAGCGGGAGGGGCCGCCCGTGAGGCTTGCCGAGCGGGAGGGAGCCGACCGTGAGGCTTGCCGAGCGAGAGGGGCCGACCGTGGTGCCGTCCGAGCAGGAGGGCGCGGGGCTCAAAAAGCGGCGTGCCACGTGATGTCAGTGGAAAAGACAGGGTAAGGGCAGGAGTCAGTGCATCGCGGTCGTACACGTGGCAGGGGGAGAAGGCCAGGCGTTGGATCGAAAATGAGGCGTTGGGTTATAATGGTAGGTGTGTGAAAAGACAATCTTGGTGGATGATTTGAAAGATTTCAAACTGGCGGGAATGAATTGGGATCCGTGGAATACGGGTAAACCGTGGGCTTTTGGTATTATTCGATTTACCTATCTGTTTTCAAAAAATCAAAACATTCCAAGTATTACACCATTTGTGGCTCGCGATACGCCATTGGAGCATTTCTTCAAGTTCTTAGCCCCTGCATCAGAAGCGATCCGCAGACACAGTTTAGAGATGGCGCAAGAGGAAAATGTGAATGTGAGGGTGGATCCACTGGGAGAGGATGATGCAGTGGATCTAGCGGCGCAGTACAAGGCCGAAAGGGTGGGGGAAACAACGAGACCCTTCCATGGTTCCACCTTGGTGACAGCTCCGACGCCGATCAGTCAGGCAGAGCCAGATCATTGGCACACAAAGGCGGACAAATTGACGATAACAGAGGCGGAGTTGAGGGCAATCCGCGAGAAGTACCAAATTCCGGCGGAAGTGGAGTTGTTGTTGCCAACGTCGACGGAAAGGCCATCGGACGCCAGGCTAGGAGGGTTTTTCCCTGTACGAGGAGGCTCTGAAGGGGGGGCTGAGGTTGCCACTGCCTCAAATAGTGGTGGACGTGCTCAACCACCTAGAAGTAGCCCCGGGCCAGCTGATGCCCAATGCCTGGAAGATCCTGCTGGCCTATGCAAGTGCATGGCCAAAGGCGAATGAGGGGGAGTCGATGGCAGTGGAGGAATTCTTTGCCTGTTACAAGGCCTCAGGGCAACAGGAGACGTGGGTCACCCTGCAGGCAGTTGTGGGGAAGGGGTTGGTGGCTGGTCTGCCTACGTCAATCAAGGGATGGCGGGCACGGTGGTTCTACGTTTCTGCCAACGGGGGGCCTGGGGTGCGCACCATCTGGAAGGTGCCAATCAGGACGGTGGAGGCAAGACTGGGGCCCGCGGCAGGGGAGAGGGTGAAGAGGGTGAAAGAGTGGAGGGAGAAGGAGAATGCGAGGTGGGATGACCTCGTGCAGCCCTCTGCACTGTTTGGGGCAGGACTGGGTCCCCAACCGATCGGTGGGGATCTTGACCGAGCAGAGTTGGAGGCAAGAAGGGAGGCTCAGGAGGCTGAGGATCAAGCCATTCTTGCCAAAGCCACCATGTTCAAGAAAGCACAGGACGACCGACCTTCACAACCGATTGCGAAGGAGAGGATCAGGCATCGCCCAAAGCCGTTGGGAGAGAAGGACTTAAGTAAGTTTGAACCACGAAAGCTCCCTGTGGATCCTGTGAAGGAGAGGGCCAGGGATGGGGAGGAGGCTCTGAAGAGGAAGAGGAAGAGAAGTGCTCCTGCAGAGGCTGCAGGGGAGCCTGGGTCCAAGAAGGTGAAGGAGGCTCCAGCTGCGGTGGAGACCCTTGTGGTCAAAGACACCCCAGAAGTAGCAAGGGTCATCCCAGCACCGGAGGCTGTGGAGGTCGCCCCAGTAATTCAGGTGGCAGTGGGCGTAGGCAGTGCTGAGCCAAGTGCGGGGCAACAGACCCAAAGGGGTCCTGAACCCTAGGAAGGAGGAGTGGGTCTGAATACCGCCTTCTACCATGCTCGCGCGGTGGCTGGAGGGGTGGAAGGGGAAGAGGGGCCAGCTAGGGCAGGGGCTGACCGTCTGTTGAAAATTGTGGGAGGGTCAGACCTGCGCGCGGTCTCCAGATTCAGTGAGGCTGACCTGCTGAGGGGGTTATGCTCCGCTCAGATGGAGGTAACTACCCTGGCAGGGGCTCTTCTAAGGAAGGCGGGGGGAGCCAGGCTCAAGGCAGAGAAAGTTGAGGCACAGCTGGAAAAACTGAAGGCTGAGAAGGCAAGTTGGGGGAATGTCCAGGCTGAGTTGCAAGCAGTCAAGCGGGAGCTGGAGGATACACACCGTAAGGTTGTGTCACTCGAGTTCCAGCTGGTCGGCGAGCAGAAGAAGTTGGAAGAGTCCCAACGAGCCTGTGCCATTGCCAACGATCGGCATGAAGAGGCCATGAACAGCAACGAAGAGCTGGTGAAGCAGAAAGATGAGGCAGATGCTAAGGTTGAGGCTCTGCAAAAGGAGTTGGAGAACGAGCTTGCCAAGGCAGGGGAGGAGAGAGGGAGGCTGATGAGGGAGTTGGAAGCAGAGATGGAGAAGGCAAGGGCGGAGAGGGAGAGCCTAAAGAAGGAGGTAGAGGAGGAGAGGAGGAGGGGAGCCACCGCGGTTGATGCTCTGCGTGGAGAGTTGGAGGCAGAAAGGGCCAAAGCGTCCTCTGAGAAGGCGATCCTACAAAGAGAGCTGGACGAGGAAAGGGCGAAGGCAGCCTCTGAAAAGGCAGCCTTCCCCGATCTGTGCGTGGCAGCAGTTGAACAATTTAAGGGATCGCCTAAATTTCAGATGGACATTGATGCCGCAGTGGCGAGCAGCCTGGCAAGGGAGGAGTCTGGGGGGGCTGGCCCATCACGGACGACGGCTGAAGGAAGACCTGAATCTGAAGTCATAGAGAGCTTCCAACGGTCAGACTTTTATAAGCATGAAATGGCAGAGTACTGGGACAGCGGGTGGAAAATGTTCAAGCGCAGGGCTGAAGAGCTGTTCCCAGATCTTGACTTTAGCAGGGTGACGATTGGGGAGGATGATGTGGCCCAGACCCCCCTGGACGAGGGTATAGAAGAGGCAGATCTTATCTCCAGTGAGGAGGAGGAGTGATCTGAAGAATAAGTGTACTTAGGAGTTTTTGTTTGGTTTTTGTGTACACATTTTTTGTTTTTGTTTTTTTTTTTTTTTTTTTGAAATATTGTAGTAGACTGTTGTACATATTTTGTGAATGAATAAAATGCCATTTATATCTTGAAATTGACCATGTTTGTTTGTTTGGTGTATTTGAAATGGACAAATGCCTGTGATAAAAACTGGTGATGGACTTATGAAAACGTTGAACTGCAAGACTAGGTGGACTTAAGCTAAGTGAACTAAGTGAACTTGAACTAGTGATGATGCTGAGGAGGGATCAATTTGTAATGAAAACTTCATGCAGAGTGAACTGGTAGAATGTCTTCATGCTGAGTGAGATTAGACTTGTATAAGACATTCAGAGAATGAGAGTGGTTGACCCAATTTGAGAAATTGTGTGAAGGGAGGTTGGAATTGGATTAATACTTAAATGTTCCACTGAAAACCTGTAGGGAAGAAGTTTGAGGAGTAGGCTGGGTGGTGGGGAAGATGAGTTGGTCAGCAAATGAAGTGTGTGAGAGCATCCTCGGGATTTGACTAAGTAGAGATGTTGTAAAAATTTGTGATCTCAACTTGTGACTAAGGGTTCTCCCAAACCAAAGGGCATAACATCTTCCATTCAAAATGCCCAGAAGATACTTCAGATCAAATTTAGAAAAGATCACTGCATCACAGAATTGATGGCCTACAAGCTTGTCCAGGACAAAAACAAAAGTAAAGGCAAAGATGATTGATGCCTTGCTGGGGCAAATACCTGTCAGCCTGCTGGTGTTCGATTTACCTGAGTCTTTTGAAGTACTCTGTCTAGCCGAGGCTGTTGAAAGTGCTCGGTCTGGCCGAGGCTTTTGAAAGTGCTCAGGGCGGGCGGAGGCTTTTGAAAGTGCTCGGTCTGGCCGAGGCTTTTGAAAGTGCTCAGGGCGGGCTGAGGCTTTTGAAAGTGCTCAGTGCTGGCTGAGGCTTTTGAAAGTGCTCAGTGCGGGCTGAGGCTTTTGAAAGTGCTCCGTGCTGGCTGAGGCTTTTGAAAGTGCTCAGTTCTGGCTGAGGCTTTTGAAAGTGCTCGGTCTGGCCGAGGCTTTTGAAAGTGCTCAGGGCAGGCTGAGGCTTTTGAAAGTGCTCAGTTCTGGCTGAGGCTTTTAAAAGTGCTCAGTCTGGCCGAGGCTTTTGAAAGTGCTCAGGGCGGGCTGAGGCTTTTGAAAGTGCTCAGTTCTGGCTGAGGCTTTTGAAAGTGCACAGTTCTGGCTGAGGCTTTTGAAAGTGCTCAGGGCGGGCTGAGGCTTTTGAAAGTGCTCAGTGCTGGCTGAGGCTTTTGAAAGTGCTCAGTTCTGGCTGAGGCTTTTGAAAGTGCTCGGTCTGGCCGAGGCTTTTGAAAGTGCTCAAGGCGGGCTGAGGCTTTTGAAAGTGCTCAGTTCTGGCTGAGGCTTTTGAAAGTGCTCGGTCTGGCCGAGGCTTTTGAAAGTGCTCAGTTCTGGCTGAGGCTTTTGAAAGTGCTCAGTTCTGGCTGAGGCTTTTGAAAGTGCTCGGTCTGGCCGAGGCTTTTGAAAGTGCTCCGGGCGGGCTGAGGCTTTTGAAAGTGCTCAGTTCTGGCTGAGGCTTTTGAAGTGCTCAGACTGGCTGAGGCTTTTGAAGTGCTCAGCCTTTGAGGTGCTCAGATTGGCTGAGGCTTCTGCGAGTGCTGTAAGTGAAAATTTCATGGAAGCAACATTCAGATAGTTGAATTATAGAAGATTGGAACTCCAGTCGGGATTTGTATTATGCATTGAAAAAGGGAAAATACAAGAAGTTTTGATAATACAAAAGTAGGAATTCACTGGTAGTAACGCTTCAGATGTTCAGCATTCTAGGGATGAGGAAGGTCTCGGCCATCCATGTCTTGGAGTCGGTAAGTGCCTGGCCGTGGGCGGGCCTTCACAACGTAGGGTCCCTCCCATTTGGCTGCGAGTTTGCCCTCAGTCGGATTCTTTGTGGCAAGAGTTGCTTCTCTCAAGACAAGGTCCCCTACAGAGAACTCCCGCGGTCGGACTCGGCGGTTGTAGTGTGTTCTCATTTTCTGCTGGTACGAAGCCAATCTGACAGCAGCAGTCTCTCTGAGCTCTTCGATGAGATCCAGGTCTGCTCAACGGAGTTCTTCGGTTGAGGCGAGATCCGGATGTAAGACCCTGGGGGTGGGCAGCCCGACTTCTACCGGAATGACCGCCTCAGCGCCATATGTTAAGCGAAAAAGGGTTTCCCCAGTAGGAGTCCGGGCAGTGGTTCGGTAAGCCCAAAGTACATGTGGTAGTTCCTCAGCCCAGAGGCCTTTAGCAGCTTCGAGCTTAGTTTTGATGATCTTCAGGAGAGAACGGTTGGTGACTTCAACTTGGCCATTTGCTTGGGGATGACCGGGGGAAGAAAAGCATGGTTGAATCTGGAGATCTGCACAAAATTTCCTGTATTTAGCGTTGTCGAACTGTTTGCCGCTGTCGGAAACGATGTCCTGAGGGATGCCAAATCGGCAGACAATGGATTGCCAGATAAATTTGGTGGTGTTCCGCTCGGTGATTGTGGCGAGGGGTTCTGCCTCAACCCACTTGGTGAAGTAATCAATGGCAACAATCGCGAATTTGGTTTGGCCTCGACCAGTGGGAAGTGGACCGACCAAGTCGATCCCCCATTTGGCGAATGGGTAAGGGCTGCAGAGGGTGATCAGCTCTGTGGGGGGAGCATGGGGGATGTTGGCGAAGCGCTGGCACTTGTCGCATTTGAGCACAAAATCAGTGGCATCTTGGTTGAGAGTCGGCCAGAAGTAGCCTGTTCGGAGTATTTTGTGTGCGAGAGACCTGCCACCCGAATGAGTGCCACAGATTCCTTCATGGATCTCTTGCATTACATAGGTTGCTTGGGCATGGCTGAGGCATCGCAGGTACGGTCGTGAAAAAACCGCGCTTGTAAAGGATGCCGTCGACCAGAGTGTAGTTAGCTGACCGAGCTCTGACCTTGGCAGCCTGCTGCTGGTCATCTGGGAGTTCTCCAGTGGTCAAGAAGAGGAAGATGTCGGATGCCCAAGGGATGGGCTCCGTCTGGAGGAATTGCACTTCTTGTAGGTCAGGCGAGATGGCCGGGTGGGTCAGGTATTCGAGGCGAACTCCATGGCTAAGGTCGGTATGGTCGGCAGAGGCCAGCTGGGCCATCTCATCTGCTTTGGAGTTTTTTGCCCGAGGTATGTGTCGGATCTGGAAAGTATTGAAGAAGCGAACAAGGGGTAGTGCCGTGTCCCTGTAGGCTCGCATTGTGCTATCCTTGGCATCGAATTCCCCCGTGATCTGGCCGACGATGAGTTGGGAGTCACTGAAGACGCGGATGTGGCTAACACCAATGTCTTTGGCCAGACGAAGCCCTGCTATCAATGCTTCATATTCGGCCTCATTGTTGCTGGCCGCAAACAGGAGGCAGAGAGCACATTTGAAGTAACCCCCCTCAGGGGAGGTGAGGATGAGGCCAGCCCCACTTCCTTCGCTGCGAGACGAGCCGTCAACATTGAGTGTCCAAGAATGAGGATCTTCAGGCTCTGGTGGAGCTGGTGGGGGTGTAGAGGTAGTGGCTGGAGCAGGGTTGGTGAATTCTATGATGAAATCGGCAATGGCCTGCCCTTTGATTGCTGTGCGGGGTCGGTAGGAGATATCAAACTGGCTAAGCTCCACTGACCATTGCATAAGTCGGCCAAAAAGTTCTGGTTGTTGCATGACCTTCTTCAGGGGTTGGTCGGTGAAGACCACTATAGAATGGGCCTGGAAGTAAGGACGAAGTCGTCTGGAGGCAGTGACCAGGGCCAGGGACAATTTCTCCAGCAGTGGGTAGTTCTGCTCTGCTCCCCTGAGAGCTCGACTAATGTAATAGACCGGCCGTTGAACCGAGCCATCCTCCCGAATGAGAGCTGCGCTAACGGCGGTGTTTGATACTGCTAAATAGAGGAAGAGGGGTTCGCCAGGGATTGCCTGCGAGAGAAGGGGGGGTTGGCCATGCATTGTTTTAGCTGCTGGAAGGCCTCTTCGGATTCGGTCGACCATTCGAAAAGTCTGCCGAAGTACTTTGAAGAATGGTAGGCACTTATCTGTTGCGCGGGAAATGAAATGGTTGAGGGCTGCCACTCTGCCTGCGAGTCTCTGAACTTCCTTAACGGTTTTGGGCGACTGCATCTCAATCAAGGCCTTGATCTTCTCGGGGTTGGCCTCAATTCCGCGCTGACTGACCATAAAGCCCAAGAATTTTCCGGATCCCACACCAAAGGCGCACTTCTCTGGGTTGAGCTTCATCTGGTACTTACGAAGGGTGGCAAAGGTCTCCCGGAGGTCGGTCAGGTGGTCGGCGGAAAGTTTGCTTTTGACTAGCATGTCGTCCACATACACTTCCATGTTTCGACCGATCTGGTGTTGGAAGACGGCGTTGACCAACCGTTGGTAAGTAGCCCCCGCGTTCTTTAGTCCGAACGGCATGACACGGTAGTGGTAGGTGCCCCGGTCGGTGATAAAGGATGTGTGTTCCTGGTCAGATGAGTGCATCATGATTTGGTTGTATCCGGAGAAGGCATCCATGAAGCTGAGCATTTGGTGACCGGCCGTGGCGTCGACCAGTAGATCAATCCGGGGGAGTGGATAGCTATCTTTGGGGCAAGCTCGGTTCAAGTCAGAGTAGTCAACACACAGACGCCACTTGCCGTTGTTTTTGCGGACTAGCACCACATTGGAAAGCCATATAGGATAATCCACATTTTGGATAAACTGAGCCTCGAGGAGTTTGTCAACCTCCGCAGCTATGAGATTGTTGCGCTCCGAGTGAAATATACGCTGCTTTTGTCGGTAAGGTCGGAAGTGAGGCTCGATGCTGAGGCGATGAGTGATGAAGGAGGGGGTCAATGCCTGGCATGTCTGAGTGGGTCCAAGCAAAGACGTCGTTGTGTTCGGTCAAAAGGGCAGTGAGGTCGGCTTTTGCTTGGGGGGATAATTGGCTGCCGATCTTGGCAGTTTTCAGTGGGTTGGTGGGGTCAATAGGAACCTCAACGAGCTCTTCCACCGGTTCTCCTCTGATTAGCTCGTCCTCATCCCGGACATCAAGTCCTTCAATGATCATCGCCTCCTTCAGCTTGACTTCTTTAAGTGAGGCAACATAACATTCCCTGGCCACGGTCTGTTCTCCCCTGACTGTTCCAACCCCGAGATCGGTGGGAAACTTGAGGGCAAGATGATAGGTGGATGTGATGGCTCGGAAGGCGTTGAGGGCGGTGCGGCCGAGGATGATGTTGTAGGCAGATGGGCAGTCAACCACCAGGAAGGTGAGCAACTTTGTGGCTTGCCGTGGGTACTCGCCAATAGTGATGGGAAGATCGATGGAACCGATCGAGGTCACGCGGTCGCCAGTGAAGCCGACGAGAGGGGTTTGGAGCGGGGAAAGGCTTTCCTCCCCAATCTTAAGTTGGCGGAAGCAGTTTAGAAAGATGATGTCCGAAAAGCTGCCATTGTCGATGAGAACTCGTCTGACCTTATAATTGGAGAGGATGGCGGAAACGACGAGAGGGTCATCATGAGGATAACGGATGCCTGTATAGTCGGCGTCCGTGAAGGTGATGGGCTCTGTCCACTGCTTGGGCTGTTTGGGGGGTCGGTCTATCGTGGCGACTGCCTTGTCTGAGCCCTGTCGTATTTTTCTGAGTTCTGCCCTCTGAGCTGAGCGAGACGGTCCCCCACAAGCAAGACCGCCTGAAATAACTCTGATTTCACCAACTAGTGGAGGTGGATTACCTTGAGGTCGAGGCTGTTGGGGGGGTCGGTCATGACCCTGGTTTGGTTGGGCTGGCTGCCGCGGTGGGGTATGTCGGCGATTATCTCTGTGGGGCTCGGTTCTTTGTCTCTGCTGAGGGCGGGTGTCTGTGAATCGACTTAGGCGCCCCTGACGGATGAGGGCCTCCACCTGATCCTTGAGACTGGTGCAATCGTCAGTGTTATGGCCATGGTCTTGGTGGAAGCGGCAATATTTAGATTGGTCTTTCCGGCTGGAAGGGTTCCGTGGAGGGGGAGGCCACTTGAGGGGGTAGTCCCGCTGGATCTGGTTGAGGACGTGTTCCATGGGAGAATTGAGAGGCGTATACCGCTCGAACCGACCGGGGGGTGCGGTAAGTCTCCAGATGGTCGATCGGGTCAGTTGTACCATCGAAGGAGTCAATGGTGGGCATTTTGAATTTGGCAGGCAGGGGTTTGTCTCGGATGGAGGCGACAAATGGCGAGTTTGCAGTGGTGGAGGGCTTATGCTGGATATTCTGCATGACCCCTTGTAGCTAGAGCTTCATGGCTCGGAGCTCAGCGTCCCAGTGGGGGATGTTATCACCACAAGAGGGAGAAAGGTGTTGGATGCTGCTGGCTTCCCCCTCGGGGGCTGGTGCTGTAACCGATGGGTGTGGGGGTGGAGGCGGTGGATGTATATGTGGGTGAGGGGGTTGCAAGCCCTCCGAGTTGGGAGGGTTGGGTTGTGGGATGGCATGGCCCGGAATTTGTTTTGGATGGGGTGGAATATCTGGAGGTGGTGGAGGAATAGGGAGGTTTCGTTGGAGCAGAGCATTAATTAAGGCCTGGTTCTGTTCGGCCATACGGTTGATGCTATTGGTGAGCTCAATGAAGTACTGTGGTGGGTTGTTTGGATTGGGAGGGTCGGTTTGGTGATCGGTAGCATTGTGGTGAGAGGCCATGGATCTAGTCGTGACCATACACTTGACGGGTGAGAAATAAAAGTTACTGGAACAGGGTCTCCGGCGACAATGAACACAACTGGCGCACGGATCAACCAGTTCCCACAGACGGCGCCAACTGATGATACGGTTCGTCCTGGTGAATGGGCTAGACCGATCCAAGCTCCTCGGGCCCACTAGATAACCTGCAAACAAGTTCAACGGGGAACGGGGTAGTCCCCCGGCGAACCCTCCGGTGTATGAATTAGAAGGGGTGATAGACAATGTAGCAAGAGAGAGAGAGAGAAAGAGATGGAAAACTTAACCTTCTTGTTGTCTTTCATCTTTGCTTATATCCTCTGGTAATCATTTCACTGTCTCTGCCGACCTGCCCCCTTCGCCGAAAGCCTGTGTTGTCGCTTGCCTTGTTCAGGGTAAGGGGGTCTTGTTCCGGCTGGGGGGTATTGTCGCAATAAATGTTGTGATGGGCTGCCTTAATGGTGATGTGCTATGGCAATAACTTTGCAGGTCTTTGTCTGCTGACGTGGCTTGTGTCTCACTTGCCGTGTGTCTGAATATCACTGGCCCTCCATGCCCTGTTGGACTCTAGCTGTCTTGGGCTTTGCCAGCCGAGTCCTGTTGTGGGTCCTGAGTGAGGGGGCTAGGGTTGTTCGCAGTGGGCCGTAATCCTTATGGGCCTAGCCCGGTCAAGATCTATCAATAAAATCCCATCAAAAAAATATATAAATTAAACCAAAAAGGATGATTTATAACTTCGACCAAAATCATTTCACATTTAGCTAAAATAAATTTTTTAAAAATCACTAAAAAAATTTCAACTCATACCAAAAAAAAAAAAATCAAAAATCAAAATCTCTTCCCATTCACCTTATTTTTTGCACATTTCTTTCATAAAAAAATTTAAAAAGACACTCCCCAAATAGGGTCTAAAATAAAATGGGGTTGGGAGCAGAATTTACTTTGTGGTGAGTCGAATACCCAGTCTGCATTTCTTAGATTTATAGAAAATCAAAATTTAGTCATATTTCTAATCCTTTAATCCTTTAATCAAAATTTAGTCATACTTTAATCCTTGTAATGAATCAGTTTTGGCATATTTCTAATGTTCTTAAATGAATAATGTCTTGTGAAATGCAAATGAAACCATCTTAATTAGTAGCTCCCCCCCTGTCAGAACATAAAAATACTCTCTTATCACAACACCATCCAACTGATCACTACTCTTCAACATGTCTCGATCGCTTGTACAACCAGCCATTTCAGTTAAATAATTCTATCCAAAATAAAAGGTAACCATAAAGTGAATTTTCAATAAATTGCAATTTAAAAAGTCAGGCAGTTATTTCACCAAAAAATTAATTAAACTACTCCTGATTGCTTAGACAGACATAAGAGAACATCCTCACCCATGTTACAAATAGGCGTAGACTTCCAATATCTTAGGGAGCAAAATAAAATTGAATGTCAACTCTATAGTAACTAGGTAACAATCCTTCGACTCACCCAAAATCAAGCTACTAGGAAAACAACATGGACTTGAGTTTTCCCTGACTACAGGTCACTGTCATCTGCATTCCCTCCATCAGATGTTTTCCCATTCACTGCAACAAGCTCGGTGTCGAAAACAAGTGTTGCACCACCTGTGAATGGTCAGAGAAATATTGTAAGTCAAAGAAACCCTAGGTGCTAATGGGGAGACATGGCCCATTTCAGCACTCTTAAGTCCGCACCATAACATACATAAAGTTGATAAAATATTTAGTGAACCTTAATCACTTCATGCTTTTGTGATCTACGGATTACGCTTACCCCAACAAAAGGTTTGCAAGAAAAACAGGACAACTAATAAATTATTACCTGGAATGGTGGGTGGCGACCCCTGCTCTCCATAACCAAGTTTTGCAGGTATTTTCAACTTGCGCTTCTCTCCTATGCACATGCCCAACAATCCTTGGTCCCATCCTGTGAAAAAGTAATTTTTTCAAACAAAAATAAATTTCACTAGGATGTTGGAACTTCACTCGGTCGAATCGTCCATAAAATGCAAAACCCTTTAAAGGGTAAGCATGTTTTAAAACCCAATGCACATACATACAGTTCTTAGCTTTGACGCTACAACAACACAAGCACAATGCACTACTACAATAAACCTAATGATCCTATAATAATAATTTCAAATACAAAAAAATATGCCGAACGAAGTCCAACATTTACCTTAGCATCCTATTATTTTTCACATACAACCTTATTTATGTTTGTTTGTTTTTTTTTTAAAGCCTCACAATCAATGCAGATTTACATATCTTAACATTATTTCAAGGGGTTGAAATTGATGTTTCAATATGGTCATGCAAAATTCACGATGACTGCAGTACATATTGTCTATGGCCATGCTATTGGAGAAAATGCTACAATCCAAGAACAAATTAGAGTACATTTTAAATGTCATCATACATATAAGAATCTACAAACAACAAAAATTATAACAAACATGAGTTCCTTACACAGAAAGCCCAAGGTGACTGCAAAGCTAGAAATGTGTCATGCAGCACCTGCTTGTGGCATGAATCAAATGTATGGCCACCAGGATCTTTTCTCTTGGGAATATGGCAGCCTCAAAAAGATTTTAGTTGTTTGAAGACTTTTTTCACGTGTCAGATATAAGGCAGCAAAATAATTTGTGTCCAATCTATTTCCGTTGTTATTCTTGATTAGTTTCCTTCCTAAACACCCTACTTGTTTCTGGGTTTTTTTCCGTATAGAAAATATAGGGCTCATCTTTCACACAATTTCCCCCAAGTCTAAGACTAGTTTTATCTTCAGTTAAGCACAAGAAGGAAAGAATGCACCAATGTGATAAACATACCAATCCATGCCATAAAAAACAGGTTTCTTAACTACCTCACATTTGGGTCATCAGAATTTGGCTGAAAATTGTAACCTACTTCTAACTCCAGTTTTCAATTTGTTTCCAAGTTAAAAGGAAATAGCTGCACATTTGCAAAAATAGCAATTGGCCATTAAATTATACACCTTTAATCACTTGACCACTGCCAAGTTCAAATTCAATTGGGTCACCCCTTTCAAAGCTGGAATCGAAAACAGATCCATCTGTGAGTTTACCCTGCCAATATAAGTGGAAACCATCATTAGTAAGAAAATGACAGGTAGATCAGAAATGTAGCATTGGTTAAAGGTTTATCTTTTTTCCAGCAAAAGTCATATGAAGAATTGAATGTATATTCTTTATAGTGCAAGATGGCTAGTAATCAAACATATGCATTTATAGATGGTGGTCTGAATCTTACATATCTTCAAGGGGAACAATTAAATTCCTATTTTTAACTCACAACAAGAAAATAAAAACCAGAGGACAAACTATAAGATAATCCAAGCTATGTGTAACATAATTTTCCTGGTAATTGTCCTATGATATTTTTTGGTTAACTAATATCCTACACCTGCACTATCAGGACTAGCATAACCTGTTGAAATGTCAAGTTAAATTTTCTTATTACTTCTTGTGAAACTCATACTACTGAAGACTGAGGAAAGAAGAAAAAGAACAACGTGGTAGCATTTTGCAATAAAATTTAAGCTCCCCAACTCCCTGTCTAGAAGAAGCAATTAGTTAAAAAAAAATCTTATAAAATTCTAATCCTATTTCCGATTTCACAGAATTAAGAATTGAGAGCTGAAAGAATATGCTCATACATTTAGGTACAGATGATGCTAAACTCTGCAAGCATGAACACTCTTCCAAGTAGGTTAATTTTCCAGAATTCAATTCCGGAAGAAATATTCAACCCCTAAAGAATGTGGCTATGGGAAGTGCATATCTGCTTCAAAGTTATATGTTAGACAAACAAAACTGACACAAATCACAAAGATATGCTTATTTCAACTTCCAGAAATAGTAATAAATAGGAGAAGTACTTACATTATCTATTCCCTCCATTTTACAACACAACAAGAGTCAACAGGACCTTAAACAAAAGAGTGGCATTTCTTCCAACTAAATGGCTCAACTATTCCAAACCAAATTTATTTATCCAAATAAACAGTACCTTTGGAATTTAAGATCTGATGATTGTTACAGGTAATACTTTCTGATATGATCATCACTGAATAATGAGAGCAGATAAAAAGGAATGTCTTGTGGATCAAAATACATCATTCTAATAATAGGGCACCCATCAAGAAATTAAAACACATTTAACTGTAGCTGCAACTCCAACAACCCTCAGTAAACATGCAACTTCTTCAAACAAGTGGTTCAACTTTATGGAACTACAGCATTTTACCAAAATGATTATTAGCTTCAGAGATCAAGAACTTGATGATATAACTGGAAACAAAACAAAATAACTGAAAAACATGCTATTGTCAGAATCTAAAAAGATTGTCTAAACATGCGTGCAGAACAACAGCGATGTCTCACCCGATAATGTACTTTGACTCTATCACCTTTGTGTGCCTGAATGTCACAAGTTTTCGGCTTATACTGCAAGAACAGTATAAAGATCCAAAAGTCAAGTAAGCAAGAAACAGACTGAAACAAGAATAGTAACACATATATTTAGCTTATAAATGTGCCGAAGTCTCCCTCAACTATCACTCCAATATATCTAGTAATAAAAACAGAATCTTGAAGCATTGAAGAAACAAATAACAGTTCTGCAGAAACAAAAACCTGCAAACATGTATCAGTTTCTTCCACCATAAGTGGTCACTATAAGTCAAAAGTAAAATTTTCCTCTATATTTAGGTTTCCGGGACCATATGCATTTCAGAGGTAATTGATCGTCACTAAATTTTAGTGGTCAGGATATGAACATCTACAGAATTCCCTTGAGATTGACAAAGGCAATAGGCCAATGTAAATACATCACAAACCCAATTCATGGCATATCTCTAGGTCATGTTTGGTTCACTAGAATGAAAGCCAATGATGATTCTACTTACAATATATTCTTTATCAATTTTTTTAGTGAACCAATCGCGACTGAGAATGGACAATATGATCATTCTATTTCACTTGATTCCAATGAAGCAAACATAATCTAAGTAGTTTAACACTATGCAGGAACACAAACCTCAATTCCCTTCCTAATTTCCAATCAAGTGTGTGTGAAATCCTCATAAATTTCAAAAGAACTCAACCCCTTCTGCCTTGCAGGAGTTTTCAACAAAATAAAACAGAAAATAGGGGAAAATCTAACATAATCCTATTGAGGCTAAACTAAGTTGAATCACAATAAAACCAGTCAGATAAAATAAAACAGCATACAATTAGAATCTAAAAGTTATAGCAAATCAGAACAAGGAAACAGAAAATAGGGGAATTTACCTTTACACCGATCTGTAACTCCGTAACATCTCCTGACTTCTTCGCCGAAACTGAGAATCAAATGAAAGTTATTGTATTTCGATTTTCTCGGATCCAAATCAACATTCTTCAAAATTTAATTAGAAAAACAAGTCTCTTCTACAGAATGGTCAGTCACAAATCACACAAACAAGAAGAAAAGTGAGAAATTAAAATCACCTATTGAGATAAGAACCAACACAAGCAATATTGAAGTCGCACATCTGAAACTCATCTTCACCATTTTCGCTCTCGCTCTCTCAGACGAATCTCTGTACTTAATTCTCTTTTTTTTGTGTGTGTAATTATAAAACGGGAAGACGGCAATGAGATCGGAGCCCTGAGATCGCAGGACACGACGTCGTAAGATACAAAGCTTAGCAAGTTGGACCAATTAAATTACGCCAGGTAAGCGGAAAGCGACCTCTATGACGCGACGAGTCTTGATTGGTGACTTGACGAACTGCAACAAGATTGACCGAAGAGGGAGATTTTTTTTTTTTTGGTATTTTTTTTGCTTTATTTTTTGTTTATTTTCGTTTTTAGTGAATTTTTTTAAAAAAATAGTTTAGGTTTTTAGATTCAACAGGACCAAGAAGATTATAATTTTTTGAATTAATTACCTAAAAATTCTGTTTATAAATGTTATGATAGGTCAAATTCTATTTAAAGATTTTTTGAATCAATAAGTCTTATTTAGTAAAATTGATAATATTATCAATTTTTTTTAATTTTTAAAACTAAGAATATTATTAATTTTGCATAGTAATATTTCAAATAATTATTTCACTAACTGATAAAAAAATAGAGCATGAGATTAAACGTTTTTGCCATTCTATTTATTGGTTTGATTCAATTATTCAATAAAATCGAGAACATTAACAGTTTTTTTTAATTTTAAAACTGAGAACATTATTATTTTTTTATTTTTAAATTTTTTTTCAATTTTGCACATTAATATTCCATCATCATACTTCTTTATAAACACAAAATTTTCAATTTCGCACAAAAATATAATTCAATTTTTTCAATTTTTTTGCACATAATTTTTTTAAAATTTTTCAATTTAAAAGTTAATGTTTTAAAGTTTTGAAAATCAAAATAAATATCAAATCATCATGTTCCTATATAGATAATCATAAATAATGAACAATTATTATTTGAGAGGCAATTTCTACTATTAAAAATTTAATACGACTCGAAGGTCAAAATTTTTTTAGTTAAGACTTAATAGAGTACGGTGGTGTTTGTTTTGAGGGATAAGGCTATGAGATTGGACTAATAGCCCCTCCGGACTAATAGTCCGTTGTTTGGTTGTTCAATTTTGTTTCGGACTATTAGTCCCCAAATATGTAAGATTATTGGCCACGTTTGTTTGGCGGATTAGGTTGGATGAGATTATTATTGAGAAAATTGTTAGTGAAGAGATTGTTAATGTGTGGATTGTTAGTGAGGGGATTAAGTAAAAGTGTATTTGTTTTGATGATAGTGTGGGAGATGATTAGTGATGAGATTGTTAAATTATTTTTATATAAAATAAATAAATAAATTATTTCTATATTAAAAAAAAACTAAAACAAATATTAAAACAAATAGATGCATTTGGTTAAAAAAAAAATTAAAAATAAATTTTTGATATAAAATAGACTCAATCTTCTCACTATTTTCCTAATTTCACCTAAAATTCACCCAAGTTAATCCCCCTATAGAGAGGATGACTAAGCCCCCTATACTACTAATCTTATGACATTTTATTGTATGCAAACAAGGTTTTGATAGGTTCCACGAATTGATAATTCAATCCATCCTCTCAAGCCCCCAATCAAACATGGCCATTGTGTCCCATGAGAGAAAGAGAGAGAGGGGGGGACGGGATAAGGAGAGATATGAAATAAAGGGCGAAATAATCATCTTGACTCTCTACTATTTAATTATATATTATATTTAGTAAAATTCAATAAAATTTAAATGTCTCAATTTAAAAATAAAATAATTTAATTTAATTTTTATTGATGTTTTATTTATTTTAAATAATTTTTATAGATATTTTATTGATATTTTATTTAAAAATTTTGTTTATATTTTATTTAATTTCATTATTTAAATTTTAATAGATGGTTTATTTAATTTCATTATTTAATTATTATTATTTAAAATAGATTTATGTAAAATTTTATTTAAAAAATAACATATATTTTTATTGATATTTTATTTTTATTTTATTTTTATTTTTTTTAAAAATAAATTTATTTAATTGTGTAAAAATAAAATAAAAGAAATTTTTAATCTAGCTAAAAATACTTAAACTATTAAATATATGTTTAATATTGCTATTACTTAGTAAATAATTGAAAAGGGTAAAATAGTCATTTGAGCATTCATCCTTCTCCATAATATCCCAAATAAATATAGGATTTATATCCTATCCAACAAAATAATCCTTTCCTGATATCTAATCCCATAACTAAATAGACATGGGATACAAATCCAGTCCAACTAAATAGTCCGGAGACAATATATCCTAGGACTAACAATCCGATGAGATTCTAATCCTCCCTTATCCAGTCCATCCAAATAAACACAACCATAACAATGTTTGTTTGGGCAGACTGGATTATGTTAGATTAGCATTTCCATGACTAATAGTCCTAGAATTACGAATCCCTTCGGATTGTGTATCATATTCTATGTTTGGATTGAGTTAGGATTATAAGGAAGGACTAATAGTCCAAACTTTAGCTTAATCCTTCAATTTATATTTCACCCCCCTCTGTGGAATTGAATAGTCCATCATATACGAGATATTATATCCTGATGGATTGTTAGTCTGTAATTTAATTATTTAACCAAATATTAGATTAATAATTTTAGAGAAAATTATTTAGAAGTCCTATTAGGGAGACTTATGCTACATATGGTCCTACTAAAAAACTTATGTTCCCATAAGTCCTGTGGGAAGTTTGTTGACACATTTACCCTCAATATTAGTTGTTAATATCATAAATTAGTAATAAAATCATATATAAGAAATTGATATAAACGTAACGTAACGTGACACCTACATAAACGTAACGTGACACCTATATAAACGTAACGTGACACCAATGTGAACATAATGTGACACCTACATAAACGGAACGTAACGTGACACCTATATAAACGTAATGTGACATTTACATAAACGTAACGTAATGTGTCACGTTACGTTTCACAAACTTAATAAGTTTTTATTTTTTTAATCCGTTTGTTTTGAAATAGATATATAATCTTAATATATTTTTATTTTGTATTATTAATTGTAAAATTTAAAAAATTATTTATTTTTTGAATTTTTTTATTTTTTTTATATAGAAAAATCAAAGAAAACATAGGCATTTAAAGAAAAAAAAAATCATTACAACAAACATAGGAGAACAAACCCATACACTGTAACACACACACCAAGCACACACCCACACACGGCACTGCTAACACCCACACACACCACTGCTACCTCATAGAATACACACACCCTCCACACATGGGCACCCACTTCTGTTGATCTCTCCCCAAACCAAGGACCAAACCCAGCATTACTACACAACCCAGCTCTCTCTCTCTTCTCTCTCTAACACACACCCGTACACTCTCATACAGGAAACACACACCCACACACCCTCACATGGCACACTCTCTCTCTAGAGACCCATACACACACATATAGGAAACACACACCCACACACCCTCACACGGCACTCTCTCTCTCTAGAGACCCATGCACACACACACCGATCTCAACACACACCCACACACGGCACTCTCTCTCTCTAGAGACCCATGCACACACACACGGGCAGCTCTCTCTCTCTCTCTCTCTCTCTCTCTCTCAAGACAGGCACGACATCTCTCTCTCTTGGATTGCATCTTTGATCGCTTGTGAGGTTTGTCTGTGATGTGCTTGCCGCCACTTCCTCTTCTCATTTCGCTCCTTCTGCTCCTCCTCCTCCTCTTCCGCCGCCGCCGCCACCAGCTCCGGCTGCCTCCGTCGCCTCAGAAGATTGTGGTGACACCGTTCGCGAAGAAGCTTGCGAAGCAGCACAAGATTGATATCAATTCGGTGGTTGGGAGTGAGAGAGAGAGCAAGAGAGGGAAGGTGTGAAAATGGGGTTAAAAAGATTAGGATCTTGTGGAATACATTCTTATGAAAATAGGACTTGATACTCTATAAGAAATTACACAGGACTTAGCCTAGCATAAGGTTATGAAAAAGGACTTATAAATAAGTCTCCCATAATTTTATTGGACTATTAGTCTAATCCCAAGCTCATGTTTATCCAAAAAAATATGGCCTATAAGTTCATAAATTATGACTTGTGTGTAAATGCCTATAATTTTAATAAAAATTTTTTTACAAAGGATAAAAATAAATCAAAATAAGTAATTTTTTTGACTTAGGCCTTATTTGGGAACTCAATATTTTAGTTTAAAAGTTAAAAAATTACTAAAAAAATTAAAAAGTCAACAATCTATATCAAAAAGTCAGATTCTCTTTTTTACTCTACTTTTGCACAATTTTTTTGTAAAAAAACTAAAAAGTCATTATAAACATACTAATTTTTTTTAGTAAGGATCCTTGGTCACTCTTTCCTGCGGCCCTCCTAGCCGTCCTCGCCAAAACGACGCCGTTTTGTTTAGTGATTTTTTTTCCCCCCAAAATTTGATTTTCCCACTTCTTCCACTTTAATCTTCCTCTGATATGTTCTATTTAGCCGTACCATCAACAGGTAGACAGAGACGAAAGTGAGAGACACTAGACAAAGAGAGAGAGAGAGAAAGGCGGGGAGAGAGAGAGAGACATAGAGAAACGAATTAAGAGAGATGGTAGAAGGACGCGACGATGATTGCGATGACAAATGACGAAGGATAGTGAGGGAGGAGACGGCAACGGGGAAGGACGGACGATGGTGGAGGAACGCGACGCGACGGCAATGCGAGATTGCGGCAATAATGAGGTTCATTTCATAATTTCAGATTTTTCTTGCTAATATATCATTTCATCTTCCTCTGATATGTTACGTATATAACCATATTTTTCTTCCTAATTTTTGTATCAGAAATTTTTGAAATGACTGTAAGCTATATTACTTCATATATTACTTCATGTTGAAAATAACAACCATATATTACTTCATATCCTTCTCCCAAAATTTTTTGTATCTGCTTTTAAATTTCTGCAAGCTGTATTTGTGGTTTAGTATGGTTTCATTTATGGTTTATATTGATTTCAACTAGAGTTTCCATATCCTCTCTCTATTTATCTATTTCATTTAGTGATTTTAGTTAATTTGTGAAATTATAGTTTCTGGTTTTTTATTTTTTTTAATAATAATTTTTGGAAAATTTTGCAGTCTTGGGTTTGTTAATTTGTGAAATTTTGGCTGCTGGGTTATCTGATTCATAATAGAAGGATGAAATTGATTTCAACTAGAGTTTTTTAATTTGTTTTTTTTTTTTTTTTTTATGTTTGGTTTGATACTAGAATCTGGATCTATTTATATTCCTTATTTATATGTTCTTTTCTTTTTGTTTATGAAGATTGGATGTGTTTGCTTATATTCCTTATTTATATTCGTTGATTTGTTGAGGCAATCTGAATGGAATGATTTGTTAAGGTTTGCTGAAGTGACTATATATATATACATTTTATCATCTAATGGAATGATTTGGCTGAAGTGAGTAGTATGGAGAAAGACTAATCATTAGTGTGTTTAATAGTCTGCTTTGAAAAACAATTAAAGGTAAAATAATTAAAGGTAAAATAATTAAAGGTGAGTCTGGAAGAGATGATACCCAAAACTGGTTGAAATATTGACAATTTGTTCAAGTCAAAAACCTCTATTCTATGTTTATTCAATTGTTGTTTATGCGATTTTTTTATTATTTGTATGGTACTAAATTGTAGGTAATGGAAGAAAATAATGTTGTTGATGAGTTGGCTAGTTGTGGTTGGAAGCCGAAATTGGGCATGTCATTTGACTCTGTACAAGCTGCGTATGACTTTTACAATAACTATGACAGAAAGGTTGGCTTTAGTATTAGAAAGGCGTATGCACACAAGAATAAACAAACTAAGGAAATAATTTCATGGACTTTTATATGTCACAAAGAGAGAACTCGGGGTATTGACAAGCGAGATCCACTAGTAAAATTTCCGAGACAATAGGTGAGATGTGGTTGTGGTGCCCGACTAAGTATCAAGTTAGATAAAAATTTATGAAAATATGTTGCAATTGATTTTGTTAAACATCATAATCATGACCTTGTGCATCAAGAGTGCATTCATATGTTGCCATCCTAAAGAAAAATATCTACCACCCAAGCAATTGAAGTAGAATTGGCTTCAGAATCTGGAATTCCTCTTAGGTCTTCTTATGATCTATTGGGTAGGGAATCAGGTGGAAGAGCAGCACTTGGCTTCACGAAATTGGACTAAAAAAATTACTTGAGATCGAAGAGACAAAAAGATTTGGAATATGAAGAAGCGGGTAGTGTATTGCAGTACTTTCATAAGAAAACTGTGGAAAATCCATCCTTTTATTATGCAGTCCAATTAGATTGTGAAGAGCAGATAAGTAATATATTTTGGGCTGATGCTCAAATGATAATGGACTATGCTCAATTTGGTGATGTAGTGACCTTTGACACTATTTACAAATTAAATAATGAGCATAGACCTTTTAAAACCTTTGTTGGATTTAATCATCATCAAGAAACAGTTATATTCGGTGTAGCGTTGATGTATGATGAGATTGCTGAATCATTCACATGGTTGTTTTAGATTTTTTTGGAGGCAATGTCAAACAAAGCTCCGAAAACTATTTTTACAAATCAAAATGCTGCGATGGCTAAGACCATTCCAATTGTCATGCCTACTACAAACCACCGACTTTGCACATGGCATTTGATGCAAAATGCGGTGAAGCATGTAAGTTCTCTTTTTGAGGATGTAGGGCTGAGGGGTGAAGGGTGTGTTTTCAAAATTTATGCATGAAATTGATGACGAAGAAGAATTTAGAATACAATGGGAACAAATGCTTGATAGGTATGATGCACGCAACAATCATTGGTTAGAGCAAACTTTTAGTGTGAATGAGAAATGAGAATGACCATATATTATGAATTCTTGGGCAGCTGGAATGAGTATTACTTAACTAAGTGAATCTTTCAATGCATTTTTGAAGGATTATCTCAATTGTGATCATAACTTAATGGAATTTTTCATACATTTTGAGAGGGTGCTCTATGAGAAGAGATATAAAGAATTAGAAGCTGAGTATAATTTGTCCCAAAAATTGTTAAGTGTTTCAATTCCAACTTTGATGTTAAAGCAAGTGGCAGAGATTTATACCAAAACAGTTTTTGAGAAATTCCAAAATGAGTACGTGCAGTCCATTGAAGCATCCATTGTAGGCACTATTAATGATGGTGAGAGTACTATATTCATAATTAGAACGGTGGTAGATGGAAAAAAAAAAAAGATAAGAATGTGACAATGGATAGAAATGGTTCTTTGAGTTGTAGTTGTAAAAAATTTGAAGTGAAGGGCATATTGTGTCGACATTGTCTGAAGGTGCTTAGAGATATATTCAATGCAATAGACCTTCCTGCACAATACATACTGAAACGCTGGACTAAAAAAGTAAGGGCTGAAAGTGTGAAAGATAGCTATGGGTATGACGTCAAGGCTGATGTGAAACGACGTCAAAGCGACCGATATAGGTCATTGATGAATATGTTTAGAGCAATAGTAAGTAAAGCCGTTGAAAGTGAAGAAACTTATCATTTGTCACTTTCAAAAGGTGAAGAATTAAGTGTACTGGTTGAAGACAAATTAAGTGTGCACACTTGTGGTCAAGTGGAGGTCACTGAATTGAGAAATTCCTCAACTAACACATGCCCACAGAGTGATGAAGTAGATTGTCTAATCCAAGCTAAAGGACTGAAGAAAAGACAAGCAACTAGTAAAGGAAGAAGGAGGATTAAGGGCGAGATGGAAAAATCTATTACAAAGAAGAAAAGAATGCAATCTAAGCAGGTAATTACACGAAAAAGTTGCATATGATTAAATGATATTTTGTTATGTGTTATGTGATATGTGTTACCAATTTTCTGTCATATGTGTTGGAAAAATAATGAATTAAATAAATTGGTCGTTTGTAGGGTGATATTTTTTGTACTCCCGAAGGTCAATCTGAGCCTCTTGTCGCCATGGGTAATAATTCTAGTCAGGTAATATTTACTATTGTGTGTAACCTTGTATTAATCTTGTTGGATTGGTTATTCTTGCAACTAGTAGGGTGATATTTATTATTTTGGGTCTTTTGTGATGCATGTACAGTGGTTCTTTTTGTGCTTCCCAAGGTCAATCTCAACCTTCTTCTGCCATGGGTAATTATTCAATACAGGTAATATTTAATATTGTATACAACCTTTGACATGCATAGATCTTAGGGAAATTGAACCTCATACGGAACCATTGTTTTTACTTTATTAACTAAGATTCCCACATATCTTCAATTGGTTCTTCTTGCAATCTAGTCATGTGAAATTTGTTGTTTTCGTGCATTGGTTGTATAAGGTGTTGCTGTTTATACTCCCCAAGGTCCATCTCGACCTCCTTTCGCCATGGGTAGTAATTATGTTGAGATAATATTTCATATTGTGTGTTTTTTTAAATGAAAATGCATTATTAATTTTTTTTTCATTTCATATATTATTTTCTTTATGTTGGTTTTACTTTAGGGTCATGGTCATGGTGTCTATATTTCTCAATCTCGACCTGAATCCCAATCTCAACCTTCCTTTGCCATTGGTCATACAAAGTGTTCATCATGTCATGTATCCTACATATGATGTGAGTTGTAATTGTTTACATACTTTACATTGAAATGATAGTACACATTATATAAATATTTTAATAAATGTAGCTCTATTACAGTGAAATAACACGCCTCAGTCAATGCCTTTAGTCTATCCCACTCAGACATCGTTTCAGGAGTTGTTTCGAGGTACCAATGCTCAACACTTTGCAGTCCAATTGTCGCAAGTCTCACATAATCCTGCTGACAGTCGTGTGGATGGACATCCTTGGAAGGCTTGTACCGAACGATGATGTTATTATATTTTTGGATTTGGGTGTATTTTTTATGTTGTTCGGATTTGGGTATTTTTTTATGGACATCTTTTTTATGTACTTTTTTTAATGTTTGGGAACAATGTTCTTCTCATTCATTGCAATGGGAACAATGTTTGCAATGGGAACAATATTCTTTTTTGATGTTAGAGATGGTTATGATGTTAGGTGTTGGTTGTATGACTAGGAAGAATATGTTGGCTTTATGATGTTGGGTATTGGCTGTATGTTTGTTTCATAAGTGTTGGTTGGCTTTATGATGTTGGGTGTTGGGAATAATGTTATGTTTTTTATTCTTATGTTACGAATGAGAGCAGAATACATGCATATGATATGATTTTTATGCTATGATTTTTTTGACTTTTTAGAGCATAATTGTTGAGAGTAGAATTCTTATGCTATGGTAGCAGAATTCTTATGCCATGATTCTTGAGAGCAGAACTCTTATGGTATGATTTTTTGATTTTTATGTATGTTTGATCCATGGTGCAGAATGCATGCATATATATATATTTGGGATATGGATGGACAGATTCTTTATATATATTTGAGCAGAATGCATGCATATATATATAATTAAATTGGTACAATTTATTTAAAATGGGTCATCTAAATCGTTATTGGTCATTACAAGCGAAAACAGTTCTGTTATAATTGTGAATATACATAACACCCAATTTTATTAATTAACACAATTGACATAGCATAGTAACTTCATTAATTAAGCATTGTCTGGATTTTACATACACATATAAAAGTTTCAAAACCAAATTCAATTTCTACAAGCAATGGTTACATTCAGTAGAAATGGTTACATTTACTTGAGTAGCACCACTAGCATGGCAAAACCAACCATTACTATGGTTGTCAACATCATGAATTTCATAGCTTCAAGTCATTCTTGTTCGTTTGCCTCAAGTTGTTCCAAGATATTCAAAACTTCATTGTTTCTCTCAAAATCATAATCATACTCGCTCTCATCTTCATTCTTCATATGAATAGCTTTACTTATTCTCCTTTGGATATTTGATGCATTCCCAATAAAAGCCACTCTCCACGCAAAGTAGTGTAACAACCCTCGTACTGATTATCGATAACCCACTGAATTACGTACTGATTACTGCTAAACTGAACTGATAATGACTGATAATTGGAATAACTGAAGTACTGAATGAATTGATTGAAATCGAAACTGAAATTGAATAAGTTATCTATTGAATTACATATTGCATCTGTTTGATTGATTGATTATCTGTTAGAATTTATATGTTTAAACTGCTAATTGAAGGCCTTATCGGCGGCCGAATTAGGAATCGTTTAGTGTTTCATGATCAGTAGAATATTTGTGATTTAATGGTATATTTATCTGAAAATTGATTAGGAATGATTAAACTAGATTAAATATTGTCATATTGCAAACTTGGGCTTAATTACCATGTTGCCACCTAGTGGGCCACTACACCACACCTTGCACAAGACTTGGTCTTGCATTATACAACACTTCTTTGGCACATTTGAGTCCACCACCGAATTGAGAGAGAGAGAGATTAGGGAGTGAGTGTTTTCATCTTGTGTTCATAAGACTTGCTTGAAGAGATTGAAGTGTAGTTGCTAATTGAGCTCATACACCTTGTATACAAGACTTAGGTAAGTGACTTTATCTCCATCTTGTTGTCTTTGAGCCTCATTTTGCATGGTTCATGCCCAATTAGAGAGCTAGGCCATGAATTTGCTCATACATGTTGAATTGGACCTTAATTGTTGCATGCATGGCCATTTTGGTGCATTTGGAAGTTAAATACATGGTGGATTGTACATGCATGTCCATGTTTATATTATAGTCCATGTTTTCATTTTGTTTTCCAAAGATTGGAGCTCAATAGAGCTAGACTTGGAGCTTGAATTTGGTTAAAAACTCATGCATGTCATGTTTGCATGTTGTTCTTGAGAACTAGTTTGAAAATGAGTTTGAATTAAACACCCTTGGGCTTTGATTTCTTAAATTAAGTTTTGAAACATGTTATTCTATGTGTTTAACAGAGTTTTTCCAGAAAATAGCCCAAGAGGATCGAAAATATTGCTTTTGAACTTGGTTTTGAGCTTGGGACTCAAATCTGGGATTTCCAGATTTCTGTTGTCCGCTCGAGCGGAAGAAGTGGCGCTCGAGCGGAGAAAACGAGCTCCCAGCATCTTGCTCTGTGCATCAGTCCGCTCAAGCGGAGTATTGGGCGCTCGAGCGGAGGACTGGGTGATGCGCTCGAGCGGGCGTCGAGCGGAGACTTCACCTATCCAGTACTTTTTGGTCCGCTCGAGCGGGGATGTTGCGCTCGAGCGGGGACCTTTGTTTGCCTGTCCGCTCGAGCGGGGAAACCTGCGCTCGAGCGGGACTCTGTTTCACTGAAAATTCTGCAAATGTTTTCTAAGTGCATCTTTGCATCCTCATCCCATCCTAGGCATTCTTAGGCCTAGTTTAAGGCATCTTAATGAGGATATAGATGTAGAACACACCGAGGCATATTAGGAAGTTAATTATTGTACTTCCCCAACTGTTAAACTTAGAGTGTGTTCTATTTTGTTTACTGTTTAGGGTTGGCTTCGGGGACGCGCTCTAGCTGCTATTAGCCCAATCTCTGTGAATAACAGATTGTGTAAAGATATGTTCAAAATGGTTATCTTTTGAATACTGAACAGAACTGTTTACTGAACGGATATTATTTATTGAATGAATGTATGTCCTGTATTGTGAACTGTACTGTGGCATCCTTAGCACTTATTGATTACTGTTATTGTTACAGAGCTCTGTCGGTTTCCTTGTGGAACCATACTGTTTATTGATTAATGGGCATCACTACTGTTGGGTCTGTTAAGACCCGGTCCTTTTGGACCTACTGTTTATAGGCTAATGGGTGTACCACATATGACTGATTGACTGAAATACTGTAAGATCGAAATACTGTTTAATGAATTGTTTTCATTACTGTAAGGACATTCATTCATAACCTCTTTACACTTATTGTTATTCACTGGGCTTTAGCTCACTGTTTATATATATATATGTAGGTTCTCAGCAGCCAGACCGGAGCTAGGAGCGTGGGTTGGTCCCCAGTTTTGTCAAGCCAGCCTATGTGCCTCACTGCGAGGTTCCGAGACGCCATGCTATGGCTTGGGGTGTTTTTGTGTCCCCCACCTGTCTCTTGACTGTTTTGTTTATTGTATAAACTGTTTACTGTTTGACCGTACTGTTATCGGGGGATTAAGTCCCCGTACTGAATGGTTGTATATGATTGTATAGACTATACTGTTTTGACTGTATGAATGCATGAAAAATGTTTTTGGCATACAGATTGTCACAGCTCAATGGACACTATTTATTTACTGTATTGGCTTCCGCCAGGCCCTGTACTCTGTTTTACTGTATTACTGTTCAGCAGGCCTTCGGTAATCTCGGATTACTGGCCAGTTACGGTGCTAAACCCATAGGGCCGGGTTTGGGTCGTGACAAGTAGTCACAAATCTTATCTGCACACTTGAAATACAATCTCCCTGGATTTTTCTTTGATTCTGATATGTACACTCCTGCTTTTCCCCCACATTTGCATCGTTTATTTTGCAAGAATCCAACATCATTGTTTGAACCCACTAACATGTTAATCCTAATTACAAGTAAACACAAAATTCAATTTCATATATAACCATAGAACCTTAATCTAGGCAGCTAATTAAGCATGTAAAAAATTAAAAGAGTTATGACCACAATAATTATCTATCTTTATGAGCAAATGTAAATCGCTTAAAGTAATGCATGGTGTTGTGTTCTAGGACTAGTGGGCAATCATGCATCGAAACAAAGGAGTTTGATCTTGTGCGCAATATGTTGATTGCTGCTGTTGAGGAACGATATAGAGATGCAGGTATACTATTACCGTGGAATTATAATTTAATCATTGGAGATTTACATTGGATTCCAAATAGCCTCATTTTCCTTACCCAGTATAATAGTTGTTTTATTACTATTTGTAAGAAATGGTTCTGGAAAATATGATTTTTCCTTAACTTTGGTCTATTTTTTAGGTGGGACCCATACGCTAAAGTTGGTAGGTCTAAGTAGTAACGCGTTTTATGCCCCATTGTGATTTACGTAGTACATTTGGTTGCTTAAAACCATTATCGGGTGAATGAGAAATTGAAGTCAAAGAAAGCTCCATGGAAATGGTGTTTTTGGTGAAATTTCCTAAATGTTTGGTTTAAAGCTTGTCCCAGATTGATTTGGTGGGTAAACTTTGAGTGGGTTTATAAGGTTTGAGGTTGGAACTTGGGATAGGCCCTAAGGGGCACCCAAGTTTTGTAGAGGGGGGGGTTATGGGTAAAGTGAGCTAGACCCATTAGATCCAAAATAAACACAGCATGTGGCGCCGCCACTCTGTCTGTTTGGCTGGGTTGGGCTTGGGCTTGGGCTTAGACACGGGTGCGTAGTGTGAGGTTGAGTTGGGCTTGTCCAGCCCAATACCTATATTTTTAGGCCAAAAACATTTGAATTTAATTTAATTTTTTTGGTAAAATAAAATCTGTCTAGAATTAAAAATTAATTTCGAAATCTGTCCAGTTTTCTCTCCACCCAAACAGGTCTATATCTGGCCAGTATAAACCGGACAGATTCAAATCTGTTTAAATTTCAAACACAAACAGTTCGTATCTGTTAAAACAATACCTTACTTGTTCAAATTCAAACCATACCTATTGGATTTAAATCTGTACAACTACCTTTATATCTATAAATAGGCAGTCCCTCCCTTGGTTTTTTAACTTAATTTTCGTTCCAAATTCTGCTTGCTTTCTCTGCATTTTGCTACATTTAATTTTCTATGAGAAAGATTGTAAACACAAAATGTGTTCGCTTTGTGAATAATTTGTAGTGCTGCTATTATTCGCAGTTGATCATTTTATCCTAGGAGATAGACGTCTACAATCTGAAAACACCGTGAAAAGAACGAATCTGTCTTAAGAACACAGTGTTAAACACTGGACTTGATTAATAAAATTTGTTCAACAAATTAATTTGGTAAGTAATTAATTTACTTTCTATTTTATTATTTTTCTGTTTCAGATTTTGATTTTGTTTTTGTAACAAAATGAAAATCTATTTTTATTTATTTATTTATTTTATATTCTGGTTTGATTTTTGTAATCAAACAATCTCTTTCTTTTTTTTTTTTTATTTCTTCTGTTTGTTGTTGAGTACATAAATATAATTTATTCGTAATACAATGAAGATTGTCTATCAATCTTAAGACAAATTATTTTTTAGTGTCTTCATTGTATTTATTTTTCTGTACTTTCACAAAGTGATTTTGGTTGGAAAATTCAAATAGTAGTAACATACTATTTGACAAATAATAGTAATATACTGTTTGACAAATAATAGTAATATACTGTTTATTTTCTTTGACAACTAGTAGTAATATATTGGTGTTATTAACAATTTCAGAATATTAATTTGTGATACATAAATTTATTGTGGTATTTTATTTTTCTAGTTTTAGTAACAAGGAAAGTAAAATTATTTTGTGTTATAATTTATTTTCTGGTTTTAATAATTAAAAAATTAATTTGTGTTTTGGTTTTTTATTTTATTTTTGTAATCAGATATTATGGCTACTGCAACTGAAACTGCAATTGAAAGTATTACTCCAATTGTTATATCGACTCCGGTCCCTATCCAGAACCATGTTCAAGTTTCAATAAATCATAGAGAAAAATGGGAAAAATTTAACGGTACTAAGTTTAAGAGATGATAGTAGAAAATGTTATTTTATCTTACAACTCTAAATTTGGCCTGGTTTCTCTGTGAAGAGGCTCCAGTACTTAAAGAGAGTGAAAGTGATCGGCAAGTTGTTGCCACTGGAGACGCTTGGAAACATTTTGATTTTCTGTGCAGAAACTAAATCCTCAATGGCCTTGACAACATGCTATATAATGTTTACAGTCCTTTGAAAACAACAAAAGAATTGTGAGATTCTTTAGAGAAAAAATACAAGACAGAGGATGCCGGCACAAAGAAATCTATTGTCGGTAAATTTTTGGACTTCGTTATGGTAGACTTCAAAATGGTAATTTCTCAAGTTCAAAATTTTCAATTAATTTTGCATGATATTCATGCTGAGGGTATGTTTCTGAGCGAGTCTTTCTAAGTCCCTGCGTTAGTGGAAAAATTACCACCGGCTTTGAAAGATTTCAAAAATTATTTAAAACATAAACGCAAGGAGATGACCATGGATGAATTGATTGTAAGAAGAATTGAGGAAGATAATCGTAAGGCTAAAATGAGGAATGATAAAAATCCTATTGAGTCCAAGGCTAATGTGGTTAAACATGTGCCCAAACCATATAACAAAAAGAGAAAGTTTGCTGGAGATGGTCCTAAACAAGGTGACAACAATGAAAATAAAAAGTTCAAATGTAAATGTTATAACTGTGGCAAGACTGGATATCGAGCCTCTGATTGTTGCCGCCCTAAGAAGGATCACGGAAGTACAAGCAAGAAGACTACCAATAAAGCCAATGTGACAGAACTTGATTACATCTCTGACGGGATAAATGAGATCAATCTCTTTGTTGTGGTGTTTAAGGCTAATTTGGTTGGAAATCCCAAAGAATGATGGGTTGACACTAAGGCAACTCGTCACATTTGCGTGGACAAGAAAATGTTCACTACCTATAATGAGGTTGCAAATGTGTGAGCAACTATTCATGGGAAATTCATCTACTTTTGTGTGGCTGGACAAGGGAAAGTAGTCTTGAAGATGACATCGGGGAATAAACTAACCCTCAACAACGTGCTGCACGTACCAGACATCAGAAGAATTTAGTTTCTGATTCTTTGTTAAGTAAAAATGGTTTTAGGTTTGTATTTGAGTATGATAAATTTGTATTAACAAAGAGTGATATGTATGTTGGTAAGAAATACATGAGTGATGGTCTCTTCAAGTTGAATACAATGATGGTTGTACCAAAACTTGCTATTAATAAGAATAACACATCTTTTGCTTATATTCTTGAGTCAAATTTATGACATGGTAGATTAGGACATGTGAATTTTGATGCTTTGCATAGATTAATTGGTTTGGATTATATACCAAAGTTTGAAATTGATCCTAATCACAAATGTGAGATTTGTGTAGAAACGAAACTAACTAAAGCTCTATTTAAATCGGTTGAAAGAAAAATTGAACCTCTAGAATTAATTCATACTGATGTGTGTGATCTTAAATTTGTTCAAACTAGAGGAGGCAAGAAGTATTTCATAACATTTATCAATGATTGCACAAGATATTGTTATGTATACTTACTTAGAAGTAAAGATGAAGTCTTAGAAATGTTTAAACTTTACAAAACTGAAGTTGAAAATTAACTTGGTAAAACCATTAAAATGTTTAGAAGTGATAGGAGTGTTGAATATGATGCACCTTTAAATGAATTTTGTGCACAACATGGCATTATTCACCAAACTACAGCACCCTATTCTCCACAGCAAAATAGAATTGTTGAAAAAAAGAACAGAACCCTTAAAGAAATAATGAATGACATGTTACTAAGTTCAGGCCTACCGCAGAACTTGTGGGAGGAAGCAATATTATCTGCTAATTATGTTCTTAACATAATACCCCACAAGAAAACCAACAGCACTCCTTATGCATTGTGGAAAAGACGACCACCTTCCTACAAATACTTAAAAGTGTGAGGGTGTTTGGTGAAGGTAGAAGTTCCTATTCCTAAATAGACTAAGATAGGACTAAAAACCATAGATTGTATGTTTATTGGTTATGCTCAGAATAATAGTGCATATCAGTTTTTGACTTGTAAATTAGAAATACTTGATATAAATATGAACACTATTATAGAGTCAAGGAATGCTGTGTTTTTTTAACATGATTTTCCTTACAAGAGAGGACAGGAATTAAGTTCACATAAAAGAACTTATGATTGTACACAAAGTCAAGAGACTAATGACAATCGAACGCAAGAGACTAGTAATGGTCCCGACCAGCAAGATTTAACTGATGATAATCCAAGATGAAGTAAGAGAGTAAGAACATCAAAATCTTTTGGTCCAGATTTTCTGACATACTTGTTAGAAAATGAACCTCAAAACTTTAAGGAAACAATGACAGGTCCTAAAGCACCTTTGTGGAAAGAGGTTGTTAATAATGAAATTGAATCTATTATGCAAAATCATACTTGGGAATTGGTGGATCATTTACCTGTCTTGGATATAAGTGGATATTCAAGAGAAAATGAAAGCAGATGGTTCAATAGACAAGTATAAAGCATGACTTGTAGTAAAAGGTTACAGACAAAAAGAAGGTCTGGACTATTTTGACACATATTCCCCTGTGACAAGAATAACATCTATCCACATGCTTATTGCCATAGCAGCGTTGTATAATTTAGAGATACATCAAATGGATGTTAAGATAACTTTCTTAAATGGTGATCTAAATGAAGAGATCTATATGGAGTAACCCAAAGGGGTTGTAGTGCTAGGACAAGAAAAGAAAGTTTGTCGGCTTGTAAAATCTCTTTATGAAATGAAAATTTTGATCATACTATGCTTACTAATGGCTTCAAGATAAACAAATATGACAAGTGCGTCTATGTTAAAAACATTGACCAAGGATATGTCATAGTTTGTCTTTATGTAGATGACATGCTTATCATGGGAAGCAGTCAAAACATGATCAAATCAACTAAGCAAATGTTGAACAAAAGATTTGATATGACAGATATGGGAGTCGTAGATGTAATATTAGGAATAAAAATTACTAAAACATCTGATGGATATGCATCATCGCAATATCATTATATTGAGAAAATTCTTGAAAAATTTATTAAGGATGATATGAATGTAGCTAGAACACCTGTAGACATCAGTCTTTATTTATCGAAAAATAAAGGTGATGCGGTGTCTCAGCTAAAATGCTCCCAAATCATTGGAAGTCTAATGTACCTAATGAATTGCACTCGTCTTGATATAGCTTATGCTGTCAGTAAATTGAGTAGGTACACTAGTAACACCGGAGAAGACTATTGAAAAAGCGATCATTCGGGTTCTTAGATATCTAAGATTTACCCGTGATCATGGTTTGAACTTTACTCGATATCCTGCAGTATTCAAAGGCTATTGTGATGCAAATTGGATATCAGATACTAAAGATTCAAAATCCACTAGTGGATATGTCTTTACTCTGGGTGGAGCTGCTATTTCTTGGAAATCCATGAAACAAACGTGCATCGCACGATCCACAATGAAATCTGAGTTCATTGCGTTAGACAAAGTAGGAGAAGAAGCAGAATGTCTTCGTCACTTCCTAGAAGACATTCCAATGAGGCCAAAACCCGTGCCAGCTATCTGTATTCATTGTGATAGTCAATCTGCAATAAGCAGGGCACAGAATCATATGTATAATGGTAATTCAAGACATATTCGTCGTCGACATAATACTTTAAGACAATTGCTCTCAAATGGAATAATTTGAATAGATTATAAAAAATTTAAAGAGAATATTACGGATCCGTTAACAAAAAGTTTGACTAAAAAGCAAGTATATAGTTCATCGAAGGGGATGGGATTAAAGTCTATTACATAAAAGTCATCATAATGGTAATCCTACTTAAATGACTGGAGATCTCAAGAACTAAGTTCAAAGGAACAACTAAGTTACGTGTGGCTTGCTAGAAATTACCAAGGGATTAAAATTCTCTACCCATTCCTATGGTGAGAGTGATATCTGTAACATGTGTTGTATATAGGGGTTTAAGGATAAACTTTGCTTTTAATGATTACTTATATCTTGATTTGAGCATAAAAATTAATACGAGTATAAGAGATACTCACAATAAGAATCACCTATATAAGTGTCGAACTAGGGCCAGTCATATGAGAATGAAAAGGCTAAATTCTCTAGAAAGTACTTATGAACAACTAGGAGCGTTCAAGGCCAAAATGAACACAACCGTAAAAACTACGATGTGTTAGAAGATATTTTGTATGAATTCTATTGTCTTGACTTACACAAACGGTTGAACAATTCAAGGCATCGCGTACATTGGTTAGCTAGTAAGTCTTATAGGTTATCATTAGGGAAGGTTCAAGGTCGAAACCTACCTATCTTGATGCAAGATATTTTCGATTTATACTCTTTTGCCAAATTCTGTATATTGTTGCATTTCTGTTGTCATCAAATTCCATTCATGTGGGGGATTATAAGAAATGGTTTTGGAAAATATGTTTTTTCCTTAACTTTGGGCTATTTTTTAGGTGGGACCCATACACCAAAGTTGGCGGGTCTAAGCAGTAACGCGTTCTATGCCGCATTGTGATTCACGTGATATATTTGGTTGCTCAAAACCATTATTAGGTGAATGGAAAATTGAAGCTAAAGATAGCTCCATGGAAATGGTGTTTTTGGTGAAATTTCCTAAAGGTTTGGTTTAAGGTTTGTCCCACGTTGATTTGGTGAGAAAACTTAGAGTGGGTTTAGAAGGCTTGAGGTTAGAACTTGGGATGGGCCTCAAGGAACACCCAAGTTTTGTAGAGGGGGAGGTTATGGGTAAAGTGGGCTAAACTCATTGGATCCAAAATAAACACACGCACACGCCGCCGCCGTCGTCCGGTCTATCGGATTGGGTTGGGCTTAGACGCGGATGCGTGGTGTAAGGTTGAGTTAGGCTTGTCCGGCCCAATACCTATCTTTTTAGGCCAAAAACATTTGAATTTTATTTTATTTTTCGGTAAAATAAAATCTGTCCAGAATTCAAAATTAATTTCGAAATCTGTCCAGTTTTCCCTCTACCCAAACAGGTCTATATCTAGCCACTATAAACCGGACAGATTCAAATCTGTTTAAATTTCAAACCCAAAAAGTTCGTATCTGTTGAAAGAGTGCCTTACCTGTTCAAATTCAAACCATACCTGTTGGATTCAAATCTATACAGCCACCATTATATCTATACATAGGCAGTCCCTCACTCGGTTTTTAACTTAATTTTCGTCTCAAATTCTGCATGCTCTCTCTGTATTTTGCTACATTTAATGTTCTGTGAGAAAGAATGTAAATACAAAGTGTGTTCATTGTGGTGCTGCTATTATTCGCAGTTGATCATTTTATCCTGGGAGATAGACGTCCATAATCTGCAAGCACCGTGGAGAGGACGAATCTGTCTAAAGAACACAGTGTTAAACATCGGACTTGATCAATAAAATTTCTTCAACAAATTAATTTGGTATGTAATTAATTTATTTTCTGTTTTATTATTTTTCTGTTTCAGATTTTGATTTTGTTTTTATAACAAAATAAAAATCTGTTTTTATTTATTTATTTATTTATTTTATATTCTGGTTTGATTTTTGTAATCAAACAATCTCTCTCTTTTTTCTTTATTTCTTCTATTTGTTGTTAAGTACACAAACATAATTTATTCGTAATACAGTGAAGATTGTCCAACAATATTGTATTTCTTGAGTCTTGGTATTTTTGTTGTCTATTACAGCTCAATGGAGGGACAAACTAACTCAACTCAAGTCCAAGAGGAATTGGGCATAGCAAGTATTTTTGTTGTCTATTACAGCTCAATAGAGTTACAAACTGACTTAACTCAGCAAACCTCAACAAATCATTCTATTCAATGAAAAAATGAATAGAATTAACAAACATTAATAGAAGAAATTTCACAAATTAGATAACCCAACGCCCAAAATTTCACAAATTAACAAACATTAACGGAAGAAAACCCAAAAATACCACATAAAACTCAAACCATAATTAATCTTAGGTACTTCTTTTGAAGAACTAATATCACACAAGTGCACCGATGATACTAAAATTCACAAAAAAAGATAAACTAAATAGATACAAAGTGAGAGAATAGCAAAACTTCGGTTGAAATCAATTTAAACCTAAATCTACCCATATATCTCAAACCCAGGACTGCAAAAAAAATTTCAAAAATTATTACTAAAAAAAATTAAAAACCAGAAACCATAATTTCACAAATTAACTGAAATCACTAAATGAAATAGAGAAATAGAGAGAGGATATGGAAACTCTAGTTGAAATCAATTTAAACCATAAATGAAACCATAAAATTCAACCCAGTACCCAACACTACCCAATAAAAGTAAACCCAAAAACAGCTCACAAAATTCAATAGAAGTAAACCCAGTTCCCAAAACTACCTTAACAAATTAACTGATGATATCAATAGAAGTAAACCCAAAAACAGCCCACAAAATTCAAACCATGATGAATCTTAAACACCTCTTTTGCAACACTAATACCCACAAATAAATGCACAGACAAAACTGAAATTTACAAGCAAATTATCACAAACTAAGGGGGGGAGAGAGAGAGAGAGAGAGCACTAACTAGATAGGCAAAGGATTGGATTTCTGGAGAGAAATGCAAGGCAATCTGTATTGAGTCTAGGTAGTTTGAAGGCTCTCTTTGGATAAATCAAAAAAGAAGGGGGGAGAGAGAGAGAGAGAGAGAGAGAGAGAGAGAGATGAAATGAACCTCGTCAAACCTCAACAAATCAACACCAAATTTGTGTTCGTCTCTCGTCGCCTCCACTCGCCTCACTATCGTCTCTCTGTCTTTGTCACTCGACGCCTCGCGTTCGTCGCCTCTCTCGCTCGATGATCTATTTAGCTCTGTTCGTCTCTCTTAGAGGGGCTAGGGCTTAACAACCAAAAGGGGCTGAAAATAAGAGGGGAAAAAAAATAGTCAAAATGACGTCGTTTTGACGCGCGGCAGGAGGGTCGCAGGAAAGTACGGCCGATGATCCATACTCAATTTTTTTTGTCTCATATTTTAGTAAAAAAATTTAAAAGTTACTATAGTATATTCCCAAACGAGGAGTTATTTTTATCTTTAGTGATTTTTTTTAAAAAAATTTAAAAAATATACATTTTTTAGATTTATCTTGATAAGACAGAACGAAAAAATAAAAAATTGTGACCTAATTTTGAAAAACAGAACTAAAGATTAAAAAAAAATTTTTAAAAATGGTGTTTTTTTTTTTTTTTTTTTTGATTATTGCCAAAATGGATTTGCGTGTCACTGCTTTCTACTAATCACAAATATATATACTTTTATTATTTTTCAAATACTCAATTTAAATATAATGAATCTTATTGTCATATGTAATCACAATAATAAAACATGCATATACCCTATGAGGCCCCGTTTGTTTTGGGGTGTAATGAATGGACCCGTTTGTTTTGGGATGTAATGAATGGAATGAGATTAGGATGGAGATGAGGTTATTTAGCCTCCGTTTGGCAAGGGCTCATTGGGCTCATGAGCTACAAAAGACAAAATAGGCTCATGAGCCACAACAGACAAAATATCACATCCAACCCCATAATCATTACACTCTTCTCTCACAAAAAAAGTCAAAAAAGCCAAAAAGCCAAGAGCCCTTCCCAAACCAAGTTTTTGAGCCCAGACTCATATAGCCAAAAAAGCCAAAAAGCCAAAGAGCCAGCCCACTTCCCAAACGGAGGCTTAGTGTTGTGGTTGTTTGTAGAGTTGAGGAAGGGATTAGAATGGAGGAGAGGATTAAGATGGAGGTTGGAAGGGGCATTGAGATAAAAGAGGTGGATGTGGTATTAGAAAAATAATGAGGGAATTAGAATTTTTTTTATTTTTTACATATTGGGAATTTTTTTTAAACATTAATGTTTAATTTTTTGTATTTTTTATTTATTTTATTATTTTATATAAAAATAATTTAACAATTCCTACACTAACAACTATTATCAAAATAAACACAATTTTACTTAATCCCTTTATTATCAATTCCGAATCCCTTTCCTTCTATCTCTGAAAACAAACAAGCGTGCCTTCCCATATAAATAACATTATGCCACGTAAGCATATCAACCTCCCGAATAACGGTCAGCCCGTCCCCTTCTCTCCCTTCGCCCTGAATTCTAGCAACCTCCAACTAGCCACCCCACCATCGGCTCCATTCTTCCCTCCCTCCCTCTCTCTCTCTCTCTGTCTCTGTCTCTGTCTCTCTCTCTCTCCTCTCTATGTCGCAATGAGAGACATAGAGAGAAAAAAGATACAATGGAAGGAAATGAAACATCCCGAAGAAATCTCCTCTTCTTCTCTCTCTTAACAATCATCACTGCCACCTCTCTCCTCCGCCTCTCCGCCGCCGCAACCTCCGCCAACAATGACGATGCCGCAGTCATGGCCAAGCTCGCCAAGTCTCTCACCCCAACTCCCCTCCGGCTGGTCCGCCCGCAGACCCCTGCGACTGGACCGGCGTCTCCTGCGACTCCTCCGGCCACATCACCTCCATCAACCTCGCCTCCAAATCTCTCTCCGGCCATTTACCTTCCGAATTGAACCAACTCTCTCACCTCATATCTCTCTCTCTCCAACGAAACCACCTCTCCGGTTCCTTCCCTTCCCTCTCCGGCCTCACCTCTCTCCAACGACTCAATCTCGACTCTAACAACTTCACCTCCGTTCCATCACCGTTCCTCTCCGGCCTCACCAGCTTACAGATTTTAGACATCGGCCAAAACCCTAATCTTCCTCCATGGACTCTCCCCGAAACTCTTTCCGATTCCACCACCCTGAACTCTATCGACGCCGGCGAATCCAATCTCGTCGGAACCCTACCTGACATATTCGAGTCCTTCCCGAATCTTCAAAGTATAAGGCTTTCATACAACAATCTCACCGGTCCTCTACCGAATTCCTTCGCGAAATCCGGAATTCAGCACCTCTGGCTCAACAATCAGGCCCTAGGGCTCCCCGGGAAGATCGATGTGCTCGGCTCGATGTCGGAGTTAACTCAGGTTTGGCTTCACCAGAACCAGTTTTCAGGTCCGATTCCAGATCTTTCAAAGTGTACGTCACTGTTCGATCTATCGCTTCGCAATAACCAGTTAACAGGTCCTGTACCTCCTTCTCTGACTACTATCCCTAACCTAGCCAATGTTTCACTGCAGAACAATAAGTTACAAGGTCCATCACCTAGCTTTCCTAAAGCTGTTCATGTGAGTCTTGGAACCACAAACAATTTTTGTAGCTCAAGTCCAGGTCCATGTGACCCACAGGTCACCACATTGCTTGAGATTGCAGGGGCATTGGGGTACCCTATGGCATTGGCTGAGTCCTGGTCCGGAAACAACCCTTGCGATGGATGGAAATCGGTTTCCTGTGATTCAAAAGGCAGCGTAACGGTGCTCAATTTTGGGAAACAGGGTTGGGTTGGGACAATATCGCCTGCCATTGCTAACCTCACCGCGTTAACTACTTTGCTTCTGAATGATAATAACCTCACTGGTACTATACCTCCAAGCTTGGCAAATTTGGCTCAACTCAAGCTTCTTGACATCTCCAACAACAATGTTTCAGGACAAGTACCTGAATTTGGCTCAGGTGTGACATTGAAGACTTCTGGCAATCCGTTTATTGGTGTAGATGTGCCATTGGAAGATGGAAGTTCAAGCTCGAGTGGTTCATTGGGTGGAACAGCAACAGCAATGCCGAACAACTCGTCCCTTTCTCCGTGGGTGATTGTTGCTATCATTTTTGCCGCTGTGTTTGTTATAGCAGCTTTTGCATTTGTAACTTACAAGTATATTATGAAGAAAAGGAGTGGGAAATACAAATTGTTCGTCAAAGGATCCGTAAAGGGGACCAGAAAGTATATCAAGGGTGCAGATGATGCTGGGAATGGTTACGGTGGATTTGGAAGTGAACTGCCGAGTCAAAGCTGTGGTGATAACATTGACATCCAAGTTTATGATGGTGGCAGCGTTGCCATCCCCATGGAAGTGCTCCGAGAAGCAACAGACAATTTCAGTGAAGACAACATTTTGGGCCAAGGTGGTTTTGGAATTGTTTACAAAGGCCAATTACACAATGGGACACGAATAGCAGTGAAAAGAATGGAAGTAACTGTGGCAAGTTCACAGGGGGTAAGCGAATTCCAAGCTGAAATTGCCGTTCTGTCGAAGGTTAGACACAAGCATTTAGTCGGACTACATGGCTTTTGTGTCAATGGAAATGAGAGGCTTTTGGTTTACGAGTACATGGCTCAAGGGACATTGGCACAACATCTGTTTGGTTATAGAGAAATGGGGGTTTCTCCGCTGACTTGGAAACAAAGAGTCACAATAGTGTTGGATGTTGCCAGAGGGGTTGAATATTTGCACAGCTTAGCACAGCAGAGTTTCATCCATAGAGATCTGAAACCCTGTAACGTACTTCTTGGAGATGATATGAGAGCTAAGGTGTCTGATTTTGGCTTGGTTAAGAATGCCCCTGATGGGAAGCATTCGATGCAGACAAGGTTGGCCGGAACATTTGGATATTTAGCACCCGAGTATGCTGGTAAGCACAACTTCTTTCATATGAATTAATTAGACATTTATCAATCTGTGAACAAGCCAATTCAAATTTTTCTTAAGCATTGAATAGAACATATTTTATCTTTTAATGTATGGTTTAGAAAGAAAATGGTTAAGTTTATATTTTTATTTTTAAAAAAAGAAAAAAAAAAAGAAGAAAAAGAAGAAGCAATATATCATAGACTTTCTTAGGATTTTCATTTTACAGTCATACATTAAAAACCTAATTCATGGATCAATAAATTCCAAAATTGCCAAATTTACATCTTAATTTGAATGTTGATCCATCATCTTTTGCCTCCTGACAGCCACCGGAAAAGTGACCACAAAGGTGGATGTTTTTGCATTCGGAGTGATCTTGTTGGAGACAATCACTGGCAGAAAAGCCCTAGATGAAAACTTGCCAGATGAGCAATGTCATCTAGTCACTTGGTTCAGAAAGCTCCTCAACAGCAAAGACAACATCAGGAAATCTCTAGACCCTTCTCTAAATCCAGATGAAGAAACCTTTATAAACATCTGCAAAGTAGCAGAACTGGCAGGACACTGCACAGCTCGTGAGCCATTTCAACGGCCAGATATGGGCCACGTGGTTAGTGTCTTGTCTCCCCTTATCGATGAATGGAAACCCACCACCCATGATGAAGAAGACAGCTTCAGCATTGACCTTGAAATGAGCCTTCCTCAAGCTTTACAGAGATGGCAAGCTAGTGAAGGTGGTTACACATCTACAAGCTCGTCTAAGGGAGCTTCTACATTTGCAAGCTCATGCAATTCCATGGATGCTCGATGACCTTTTAAAAATATAAAATGCTTTCGTACACGAGGCTCCAATTAAACTGTGGTCTGTGCCAAGAATTCTCTATTCGTATATCTCTTTTTCCCTCTGTTTCAAAATGCTCATAATATTCAGATTATTATAAATTTCAAAACACGGTAATTTAAGGACATGGCTCAATTGGCGTGGATGATTTGAGATAAGTGGACATAGGGATTTAAAGACCGATGATATTGTGGCCTATAGGGACAAGATGTAATGGAAACAGTAAATATTCAAGATGTGAAGACAGGTTTCTATTCTATTTGTACAGTGGCTATCATGGAAGGCTTGATTTAGTGTACTATATAAATCATATTATTCTTTTTTTTTTTTCTTCTTAATTTTCTTCTACTTATTATTTCATTTGAACTTATATAGCTTTCTGTTCTCAGTTTTTTGTTCATATATAAAGGTATTAGGAATAGATGAGTTTCCTGTTTTGCTGATCCAGTTTCCTTGTTGTGAGAACTCATAATGAACTTAAAATTGTTGCACAATTTGTTTATCACAGGAGTGGTTATAATTGTTATTTTATAATTATTCATGTTATGCTGTGATTATATGCAGTTTTGTTTTCATCATTTAACTTCATACTTTTTTATCGAGTGAAGGGTAGTTTGATTTAATGATGAACGTGCTGTTAGCAGTTTTTGTGATTTAGGTTGAAATCATAAAAACAACATATTTAAAAATCGTTATATGGGTATGCACACTTTTTTTAAACTCTACTTTAATAGGAATCTCATACATTATTGAAATACTTTTGTACTATTTTATCAAAGCAACATGGGACTTACTCCCATTTTGGTGTGGTTTTCTGGCATGAAAGGTCAAGATTAGGTAATATATTTTTGGGGAAATTACTGTTCAAGAGGAGTTTTAAAAAATTATTACACAAAAGTGAAAAAGTTCATAATTTTAATTATTAATATTTATAAAATTTATCATTTTTTTATAAATTTATTTCTGACACACCACTAGTGTGTAATTCCCCCTATATTTTTCACTTATTGTTATGTTCTGCTTTTGGGGTTGGAAGATTAAGGAGACTGGTCTATCAAACTTATCACACTGCTACATCCCGGCGTAAGTCTACTTTGTCATCCCATCTCTCTCTCCCTTTCTCTAATTCACTAATTTTGCATTCTTTTTTACTTTCCATCTTTATAGTATATAGATTTTAAAGACTTGTTTTCTTCATGGATTATGCTTCTTGTATCCATTCGATTTTCAGTTTATCAAAGTTGGTCTAAAATATAATTAACCAATGAGCATGACTCAATTTGTAACCCACCCGATAGAAGTAAACTACATAATTTGTCGACCAAAGTTGGGTAATTATCACTCCTGTTTGAAGCTAGGCAGGGTGGGATGACCTTAAATCCTGATGCCCAAGAAAAAGATCTGATAGTAAAAAGCACAATCTGCATTAGTGTTTGGACTATAGCATAGGTTGACAATTTCATGACTTTGTATGTGTAAGATGAGGTAGGAACCAACTGCCACTGTTGGAAGCTTGAAGAGATATGGGTGAATTTTAGGTCTTAAGCCTTCTTCTGAACCCTTGTTTCAAAGGGTCCTTCCAAGATGACATTTTTTTGTGATGTTTAGTTTATGGAAAATCTTTCACTGCTGGCAAGGATGGATCTGGGGGGGGGGGGGGGGGCGGCCGCACCCCCAAAAATTTGAAAAATATCATATATTATACTAGAAATTTTAAAATAATTTAAAATTATAGGAGTTCGCACCCCCAAATTTTTTTTAGATAATTTCAAAATTATATAGAGTAGCCCCCCAATTTGTAGTTTGATAAACATGTTCAGTGCTACTTGTGTAGTCCTAAGAAACATAATTAATGATAGAAGCAAATCGAATCAACGAGCTGAGGCAGATGGAGTTTATGATTCCATTACATCTTTTGAGTTTGTTTTCATCTTACATCTTATGAGGGATATCATGGAGATTACTGATGATCTTTGCCAAGCTTTGTAAAGTAAATCTCAAGATATATTAAATGCAATGCATTTAGTTTCTACTATGAAAATACTTATTCAAAAATTTAGAGAAGATGGATGGGTCCCATTGTTGGAGAAAATTAAATTATTTTCTAATGATCATGGTATACAGATTCCTAATATGAGTTGTCCTTATAAAGGAGGCCGAGGTCGGTCTCATTCTGAAAGAGATCAACTCACCATGGAACATCATTTTCGAGTTGATATTTTTATGGTTACAGTTGATTCTCAATGACAAGAATTAAACAATAGGTTTAAGGAAGATGTAATGGAATTGCTTTTTCTTAGCTCAGTTTTGGATCCTAGGGATGGTTATAGATCATTCAAAATTGAGGATATTTGCGAACTTGCAAATAAATTTTATCCTATGGATTTCTCCGAGCAAAAAAAATTGCATTTGAAATATCAGTTGGAAAACTATAAGCTTGATATTTCCATACTTCCCGAGTTTCAGAAGCTGTCAACCATTTCTGAGTTGTGTCGAATGTTGGCAAAAACAAAAAAGTCGACAAGTTATCCTCTTATTAATAGATTGATCCGCCTTGTGTTGACTTTACCTGTTTCAACTGCTATATCAGAACGTGTATTTTCAGCTATGAAACTCATTAAGTCTAAATTGCGCAACAGGATAGAAGATGGTTTTCTGGCTAGTTACTTGATTACGTACATTGAAAAAGACATTGCTCGAGGGTTTGATGTAGATTCTATCATCCATGCTTTTGATATTATGAAAGAGTATCGAGTTCAATTGAAGATGCCTAATTTTAGTAAATAAATGCATGTAGAAATAGTTACTACTTTTTGTAAGTGAATATGGGCAAAAAAATATTCTCAATTGTATAGTTATCTTTTGGTACTCAACTATGTTGACAAGGAATATATAGTTCAATATTTTATCGTAACATTATTAATTTTTTTTATGTTAGTAGAAATTGGTATTGAACTTCAAATTTTATTTGTTAAAGTTAAACGTACTTTGGCCCCCCCAAAGTCATAATCTTGAATCCGTCCCTGACTGCTGGTAATGTGATTCAATGAAAACATGTGACTGAAGTGGCACTGTATGCTGTGAATTGGTGAATTATCTTCTTATTCACTTCGTAGTGGTAATATAGCTGTAGGCATTGGCTCTATCTTCATTTCGAGTGGACTGGGTGTTCTCTTATGGTGCGGAGAATCTTCCAATAAAGATGATAAATATTGAAAATAAAGTGAAAAATCACCAACCCATTGATCCTACACAGTCTCACATGATCCTACTTGCAGTCCTAATATATTACCGATTTGACAATGATTTGGATTGTTTTGACAATTTAGGATCGAACAATCTTACAATCTGAATCAAGATTTTGATAATTATGCATTTGGCTTGTTTCAATATTCTTTATGTTCTTCATTGTTTGCTTGTTAGGAATTATATTGCATTTACATAATTATGTAGTCGGAACCTTCTTAGTGGTGTCACTACAAGAAAATTGGCCTATAACAACGTTTTTCTTATGGCGTTTTTTTAAAAAACGTTGTTTAAAAGGTTTTCAAAATATTTTATAGCCAACTCATTTAAAAAAACACGCGTGCTGGGTGTACTAACATATTTCCCCTTTAAGCCCACGCGTTTTTCATTCTTCCATTTCTCTCAGTCCTTAGATAGATCTAGGGTTTTCTTGTCTCCTCATCACTCCTCTTTCTTATGGTGAAAGTTCACTAGATTGAGCTCTCTATCCGGCTCCGATTCACGATCACGATCTCCATCTTGGCTCAAAGCTCCAATTCATGATCGTAATCTCTATCCAGCTCTCTCCATCTTGGCTTAAAGCTCTCGATCAATCCGATTTGAAGATTAATTTTGTGAGTCTCATTCTCTAATTTTTTGATTGTTTATATACGAACTCAGATCTGTATCTACAATCTTAGATCTATTTGATATATATATACACTAATTTATGTTAAAGTGAACACAGATCGATCGATTGATTGATTTTTAGTCTATTGATCGCGATCGAACACTCTCTCTCTGAATTTGATTGATTGATTGCTTTCATTAAGATCTGTAAGGTTCGTTCAGACACTTGATTTCCACTCTGGTGAGTCTTCTTTGATTCCCTCCTTCCTTACCTTGCTTATGATCTGTTTGGCCCTGTAGTTTGTGCATCTAGTGAGTCTTCTTTGATTCCCTCCTTCCTTACCTTGCTACTTTCCATAAATTGGTTTCCACTGTTTCTTGTGTTTAATTATTCTTTTGCAAACATGGATTGATTATAAATTTATATAGAGATTTGCAAAGGTAAAAATAAAAGGTGAGATAAAAGTAAATGAAATATAAGTTAATATAAGTGATAAATAAGTGTGAATATTACACAAAAATGTTTGTTGGTCCATCACATTAATCAACATTGACTTCATCTTTTTGAATGGTTGTGGTTTTGTACAATACAGGTTCTGTCAGTGTTTGATTTTTACAAAGAATGTTACGTATCTTTTTCCATACGATACAATACGTATCATACGATTTTGACTACACTGCCTGTGGTTTAGTTGGATTCTGGCATGATCAAATCCAAATCCAACATGATCTTATTTTATATAGTTACAAGTTTTCAGAATATATTAAATATTTTAGTTTTTTATAAGGTAAGTAATGCGAAGTGGGTATTGGTTGACCTGTTTACCAAAAAATAGATATTTGGTTGCATAGTTTTGACTGGTTTTTAGTGTGTAAGAAGCTATATGTGAGCTGAATTATCACTACCAAGAAAAGGAAAAAGAAAAAAGAACTGAATTATCACGAAACTATTTAATCATTGATGGAAACTTTCAGTGAAACAATCGGACATTTTAGTGAAATTTTAGTTCTGTTTGTGAATCATAGGTCACTATTGTCAGTGTTGCGGTGATGACAAGAACTTACCTTGAGGACTCTGGGGAACGGAAGGAGCTCATTCTTCTCCAAAACATAGCAAGCTACATGCTTCTTGCTTGTGGTGCCGTTTATCTTATCTCGGTAGGTCAATTATTTCAATATGAATCTATGATATAGAAACTTGCTCTGCTGTGGTGATATATTTTCTGAGCACCAACACGTGGCCAAGGTGACACCGACGTGTCAGTTGAGGTGCCACGTGTCACTACAAGAATTTACACAATTGCCGACCACTTTTGCCGACCAAAAAAATTTTGGTCGCAAAAAAATGACATTTGGCTACCAAATATTAATTAGTCGCGAATAATCATTATTTTTGGTGACCAAATATTATTGGTCGCAGAAGGTTATATTTTGGCGACCAAAAAATGAGTTGGTCGCAGAAAGTGGTATATTTTTGCCGACCAACTACAAATTTGGGCGCGGAAGGTCACATATTTTTTGGCGACAAAAAATTTGGTCGCGAAAAACTTATTTTCAGCAACCAAAAAAAATTAGTCGCCAAATTACTACTTTTAGCGACTAATATTTTAGTCACCGTTAATTGAGATTTGGCGACTAAAAAAATTTGTCGGCGAAGGGTTCCTTTTCTGCGACTAATTTGATATTTTGGTCGCTAACAATTTGTGAAGGAAATTTGAAACGTGGGGCGGAAATTGAAATTTTGATTCTTTAGCAATCTGTTAGCTCACACATTTTCCTGATGCTCCTCTCTCATCTGTTTCTCTCAAACAAACAAACAAATATATCAAAATATGACCACAATGTATCCCTGTTTCTCTCACTCTCTCCATCTGTTTCTGTTTCTCTCTATTATTCACACAATCACAAACCCTAGACCACCATTCAAAACCACCACCACCAAAAATGTCTCACGCCGTGGTGGCGTCGCCCTATTTCCCCACCGTGAGGTCGGCGGCGAACTGACCAAGGCAGAGGTCGCCGAATTGACCAAGGCAGAGGTCGGTGGCGAACTGACCAAACCAGGTAGCAGTGCGTGGAGCCGCCTACACTCTACCATTGCTAATCCTCTCGATTTTAGACCTCTTGCATCAGGTAAACACGCTCTCTCTTTCTCTCTCTCTCTCTCGCTCTCGTTCCCCCAATTTCAAACCCTAACTATAATTTTCAACTTTTCAGATCTTTGCCTCTCAAGAGTTTCTTCACCTTGAATTTGCTAAACCTGTAGTTTTTGCCTCCTGTAATTAATTTGATTGACATGGATTGAAGAAAACCCCTTTTTCTGTGAGACTAGGTTCACCAAATTCTTCATAATTGCTCTTCTATGTCATAGGGAAGGCTTGGGAGACTACATGAGAGATTAAATTCATTTTTTTGTTCCTCCAATTTTTCTGGCATGGTATTTGACCCGATTGTATTTGACACAACTCGATTCTAATAGAAAAGGCTTGGGAGACCATTGATAAGGTAAGGTCGAGTAGAAGGGTAGTTCTAAACTGTCAGATTAAGTTGAAGTATGAAGTGAATATTAATAAAGTGGAGTTTAAAATAAGAAATTCGCACAAAACCCGACCCATTGTTCAAGCTTGGGACCCTTCTGATGTATTATGAATGACTGAAAACTGATTTTTATTTATTTATTTATTTTGTCAAAGTTCATCAGCAGTAGTGAATTAGTTAATAAAAAAATTAGTTGCAAAACAGGCCGCAAGGAGAAGGTAGTTTCAACATTTAATAAGAATTGGGAAAATTTACTTTTAAATCCACAAATTGTGAGTTTTATAATTTCTCTGTGGTCTCTTCCTTCTTTATATAGTTGAATGAGATTCGAACTTGGTGTTGCCCAATAATAGCCCCATTCCATACAACATTTCATTTGATTTGGCTACTATTAATTCAGTAGCTTTAGAAATTACAGAAACCATGAGATCCTGACATACATACAAGGTCCAACATTGGTGTTCTCACGACAAATAAACAGTCAATTTGAATCATTTGTGGCAATTCAACTTCCTATAAAACAACAGCAGTTCAATCAAGGACACATCAACTGATATCTCAAATAGTTTTTGTATTGGTTAGACAACTCCCATTTTACCAAGGCCAAATCTCTAAAGTGGTGCAACATGAAATGGTTAAAACTGATATGATTTATTTATTAAGGCAACACCGTAGGCAATGGAGTGAAACTGTGTCACAATTTACAAATGCAGGTTGAGCAAGATATACATGTGCCAAAGTTGGGGCATTTATGTGTTTCAGTGAGAGCAATATGTTGGCCTATATAGAATCTGTCCACTTAGTGTTGCGATGAGAAATTTTTTAATCCAATGATGCAGATATAAAAAAAACGCATTTTATCTTGCATGTGGCTTACAAGTGGAAGAGCAAATTCCAACTTATTTCATCACTTGATCCCCCAAGATAATGAAGGTTATAAAAAACAAAATGACGAGCAGAGGGTGGATGGTGGGATTTGACATTAGATGCTTGATTTAGGATTTAAAATGCATGTAGTGTGATAAAGCCAACAGGTTCAGCTGACAATCTCTCTACATTTTTATTTTTCTTTGATTTAGTTCTTAAGGTGTAAGCAAATTGTGATCAGTTTGACAAACGTAGATTGACAGAGATACATGTTTCAATATCTAATTTACAGTTGATATAAATATCTAATTTGCTTTTTACTAGATCATCTAGGTGATACTTAGGTGAAAATGTAGAATCATGTTTCTGGTTCATTTTTGTTGATATAAATATCTAATTTCCTGATTCATTTTTGTTAGATTCTACGGTGATTAGTTATTGTAAATTTGGAGAATTGGAAGAAGCAAAAACCCATTTTGATAGGCTTATTTCAATGACATCTGTTCATTTTAGAGGGGCTTGTAATGCTCTCCTTGAGGAGGTATACAGTACTTTATTGGGGTCAATGATGCTGGTAGTCTTCTGGGTTAGTAGTGTTATAATATGCTGGTTGATGGGTTGTGCCTCAAGAGATATTTAAATGAAGCCATGTATGTGTTTGATATAATGCATGAGAGAGGGATTCCATGTACTGTTCATTTGTACAAGTCATTGATTTATAGTTTTTGTAAGAGAGGATGGGTTGAAGAGGCCGAGTTGCTGAGTACAGAAATGGAGTCTTGAGGTCTTTTTATGGATAAAGTAATGTACAGTACTCTTATTAATCAACAAGAGCAAGAAAATGAAAATAGCTCTGATAAATTGCTCTGTTTTTCTCAATTAATCTAGAAAAAAAGAAAGAATATACATTGCTCTCTTTTTCTCAATTAAAATTGGTAACTAGCTGCTTTCTTGGGAACATGATTTGATCAAAGTATATATATTGACCATTATAGTTTTACCATAACAATTAACAACATTATCAGTTTGTTAATTGAAAACATAACATGTATATCATCACAATTCCAAAACCCCACCTAAAACTCAACCCATTTCCACCAAATCCATAAACCCCATCATCTTTTTCTCTCATTGACATGAGAGCTGAGATATCACTAGGAACTACTGCCTATAAAGATGGTTGTTTGTGTATCCTAATTTTGAAGGTAATGGAATATGTATCAATGAATTCTAGAATTGAGATGGAAGAAATTGCAAAGTTTCTATACTGTTAGATGGAAGTGTGCTATCCTCCTTTGACTAATGTACTGAGATTTTTGAACTCTCACAGGCGCATCTTCAGGTTCCTGAAGTGCTTCTCCAGGAGATCAAATCTCTTGACAGCTCATTTGTTGAAGAATTCTGGCAAATCTGGGCAGTACTGTTTAAGTTTTAAGGCTAAAATTTTGGTGAGTTACCAAAACACATTGACTATTTTCTTCTTCTTCTTCTTCTTCTTCTTCTTATTATTATTATTATTATTATTGCATAATATTGTATAGGTAGTTGATTCACTTGAGAAGGGCACTGAACATGAAGACGAATATATGATTAGTGAGAAAGAACTCTTTGTGAATAGGTGACAGTTCTTCACATTGGCATTTATATTGGGACTTACAAATAGCTGGTACTGTTATAGTTTATTAAATGTTGCTGATAGTCTATGTTTGCATTGTAGATTTATTTCAATACCAAAAGACATGGGGACATTTAATTACGGTGCATTTGTGGCAGGAATAGTAAGGGTGTGTACTACATTACCTTTGTTTTCTCCTAAATGGTTAAAAGTAGTTAAAAGCTTTGATGAATTTTGTTTTTTCCTTTGTAGGGTGTTTTGGATGGGGCAGGATTTTTGACTGTGGTTACAGCACATTTTGTGCCTGCAGAGGGTCAGCAATGACCTCGAACAACCATTTTAATAAAATTTGCCGAGGAGGTAATAACTAAGAACTGCATTAAATCAATTCTCTCCCTCTTTATCTTCTGCCACCCTGCCGATGATCCTTCAAATTTTTATTTTTTTTTTGGATTTTATTTTGAACTCTCCTAATTAGTTACCATGGACTATGTTTGCGTCGTTGTAGATTTGTGCAGAAACTTTTAGTTGCAAAATGAGTTTTTGAGTTTCACTAGTGTCGGTTGAGTTGGATGTTAAAAGCCTAGAACATTTTTTTTTTTTTTTGAAGGAAAAGTAAACTGGCAAACATGCATATACTCAATGGACAAACTAGACAATATTACTAGGTTGATTTCATTCTTCTTGCTGTAAGCATACATGACACTGAACTCCCCCTACCAAAAAATAAATATAAAAATAAAAACTTCAATGCCTTAGCTTGCGTCCCTGTAAACCTCATAGAGGTATACACATAAGTTTAATGTTAGTGCTAATCATTATTTGTATGTGTGTGTCATGAACACAAGACTAATGCCTTGTGAACAGTTATTCCATGCAAATGTAAGGTAATTGAATATAAAACTCCATCATATGCCAGAAGGGCTTAACTGAGATAATAGTTGCCTGCTACTGCATTTGACCAAGGCCAGGAAAGAACTTCAAAATTCAACTCAAGTAGGTAGGCCAAGTCTCAATTACTTGGAGTTTGTTACATGGATATTTTCTCTAACTAGCTTGTTTCCTTCCTAGCCATATGTTCAAATTAATCCAAGACAATCACGTTATTTCTCTGATGTAGGATGAGTATTGGAACACTCCTACGAGTAGCAAGCTTTTAAATTTTATAACATGAAGCAGAAAAAAGCTCTAATTTTCGGGTTGAATTCTCTACTTTATGTGGCCAAAAGCTTGGGAAGAATATAGAATTTTAGGATTCAAGGTGGTAACAAAAGGGTAAGCTTTGGCATGAAAAGAAATAGTGCAGGGGCGGTTCTAATAGGATGTGAACAGTAGCTAGGCTGGTTTTGGGTTTCTTTTGCGTGATTTGGTTGTTAGGTTGAACTTTGAAGGAAGAGTGAAAATAGGCTTGCAAAATAAGGTTGAAAACTTGAGAGGAGTGAACCAGTGGCTGGGCAGATTTTGCTGAGGTTTGAAAAGGCCAATAATTGCAAGATAAGAAAGAGGGGGGTATCTAGGAATCACTCCCAGAACTGGGCATCACACCTAATGTTAGAATTGTATCACACTAATTCAAAGAAGCTATAAAAGCTCTAAAGATTCTCTAAAAACTTAACTCGTTTAATTAAAAATCATTACCCAACTTTATATTGCTGGTATTTTAGGTTACTGGTATTTTAGCGGGGCTTTGTTTTAGGAAACTATGTCAGATTGTTATACATAATATGGATAGTCATGATGTGCATGATTTTTGAATTTCGCCATTTATCCATTTTTTGTCAATTATGTTTTAAGTCATGACTTCTTGCCTATGGTCATTGTGATAACACTTCGTAATGACTTGACATGAATTGACTTGGCTAGACAGGGGTGCAAATTGTTGATATTTGTTTGGGTACCAGACCCCATAATGGGGGTTTGATCAACTTGGAGGAACTCTGTAAATTGCTTTGTCAGAGGCGAAAGAGTGCTCGTGAAGCTGTGTCCGAGGATGATTGCTTGTGTGCCATTAGTAAGCTGAAGGTATGTTTGTTGAAGATTTATATTAGTCTTTGATAGCATATTATGGACACACATTGAGAGTCTGCTTGTAGACGCATTACATTCACTACCACATGCCTCTATTATTTGTTTATGGGTTATAGATTCTAGATAATGAAGCGAATGAGGATGGATTCAGAGATGTCACAAATTTTAGGAGTTGAGGCCAACGGGGTTGTATTTTGCCTTTTGTTTTCAATTCCGTTTTTATTTGTTAACTAATTTTGTCATTTAAGAACAAAATATCTAATGATATGTGCATAAGCGACTGTAGCAAAACAAATATCATATATCACTGAACACTTCCCATTAGATAACTGATTTCTTGGGTACTAAGAGAGGTTTTCCTGGGAATGCGGTAAGAACATGGATGTAAGATTTACAAAATTCTCGCGCCCATGTGATATAATCCAGGAGATCTCCTAAGCAAGAGTCAATCAATTTGATCAATATAATCATCACTGTTATCAACTTATTCTGGTGAAATATAAATGATGATGTAAAATTTTGGACTTCATGCTAATAAAAATATGAAACCATAGATTTTAAAATTATTATCTTGGTGAACCTAATCGTCTTGTGACTTGTAAAAAATACAGCTCACCATTGTGCTTTAGTAGTCTGCAACAGTAGATAGGTTTCTTCACTTCATGCTTTGTAAATTTTCAAATTTATGTTTGTACAATTACTTAACATTTTTTTTTTACTTCGATTTGTTTTATGAATCTGGATTAGTTAAAATGACTTTCATCTTGGCTGTGTAGCATAGCATACTGACCTGTAGTGCATGGATTATTCCAGGTATTAGGTAGTGGTTATGAGGTGATCTCTGTTGGAAAGAGAAAGCTTGTTCGGTCAGTTCCAACTGAGTTAAATAAAGACCACAATGAAATTTTAGAGCTGGCCCAGGTTATTTATAATCTCCCTTGCAACCTTTATTGTCGAATCTTGTTTTCTTGCAATATTTCAAATTGATTCAACTCATAATATATAACACAATACTATAATACTAGGAATACGATAGCAATCAATAAGAGTCTTTCAAATTCAGACATACATGAACATTCCCACCCAGAGGGCAGAACATATAACAGATAAATGGCTTTCCATATTTGCTTTCTATAACCCTTGCAATTATACTCAAACCTTGTGATACTTGTACTTCTGCTCCAGATTAAATCTAGTAGTACTGTCGTTGAATCCATTGAGTACCAGATTCCTCACTGCATCAACCCCTTGTTGCAGTGCTGCATTCACCTGTCCCAATAACCCATGACAGTTAGTCTATCAGCATGCTCACCAAATATAACATACACAGAGAGAGGTGTATATATATATAAAATGATTGGGATGAAATGTTTGAGTGTTGGAGCATTTGGGGTCAAGTGGATGAAGTATATTTTACATTCTGGCGTAAATAAATTTCGTCTTCACACAAATTGGAATTTGGAAGCATATTTTATTTCCTTCCTGGAAAGACATTTGTAATTAAGAATGTGGCGAGTTTCAGTTTACTCAGGGTTTCTTGGTTCAGAATGTTGCATATATATTTTTATTTATGCCAATATTTTATTTGGTTTCATGGATGTTTGCATATGCTCATGTGCATTTGAACCTTGGACCGTTTTGTTGGCTCTGCTGTTCAAGTTCTGTTAACTGGTTAAAGAAAATGCTTACGTTTCTTTGGCTTGTCTTTTTTAATGGTTAATGTTTTGTTCGCTAACGTATGATTTTTTTGTTTTGTTTGATGCATGTAATTGTGTATGACTGCCAAGCTAGCGCAGGCCCAAGGGTATTGATTCTTGGTGTGAGGAGGAAGTTCAAAGGATGTGTTCTCATGCCTAACATCAGTTATGGTTCAGTTATGCCTAACATCAGTTATGGTTCAGCATGTAGCACAACTATATATTGTTGCTACCAACAAATTGGCCAGGTTGCGCAGCCAGGAAGATGAATGATCATTGGTGCGGGATATTAGTGCGGTAAGAACATGGATGTAAGATTGGGGTTAGAATTAATTTGAAGCCCTGATTCCAAAATGCGTGGTTATGGAATTTGAACCCGCAATGCTATTGTGAAGAACTTTTGATTAGTAAAATAAAGCGTGGCCAACATAACGAATTTTAATGTTCATTTAATATATTTGTTTCTTATGACCTTTGCATGGGCAAGGTCGTCAGTCTGTATAAACGAAACTATAATTTTGTTTTTGAGCACTGAGGTAGTCACTAATATCAGTTGTCCAGCTTATTATATTATGGGGCACTGTCCAAACAATAAACTTTTTTTTTTTAAAGAACTGGACATGTCAAAACAAAATGACCTGGGTGAGAGGCTTCAGTCATATCAGCCAAAAAATTATTACTAGATTTGATTGACATTTCTCGCATATCCTGCAGGTATTGTTTAGATTGATTTGATGCAGGATTGAACACTATCTTTTATTGCATTCTTTACATCATGAGCAAACCAGTCTTCTCTAATTATAACTTTTTGGTACTAAACTGCCTTGTGCTTAGAGGCAGCTACCTAATACATATAGAATCCTTGTTAAAAGTTTATTGAGCACTGAGAATTTCATATTTCAGATCTCTAGTTGGAACTTTTTTGTACTGAACTGCCGTATGCTTTAGTTACTATATCATTCATTGTTGCTTGTAGGTCGGTGATCCTCTGGAGAAGGCTGCACTTAAGGGAATAGAATGGAGTTATAAATCTGATGAGAAGGCTATGCCGAAAAAGTAAGCAGCAACATTAGTTGTCACTATTTAATGAGTACTTAGTTGTTTGTCTTGGTCTTCACTTTATATAAATTGTTCCAATCTTTAATCTCTCTTGCACCCTCGATTTCTTCTAACTAATGTTATTTATCACTTTTCTTATTGTAGTTAGGTATCTTCAATGTTGTACTTATAAAAAGAAAATGATGAGGGAAAAAATATGCTAATGGACAATATGAAAGGCTAAATTTTATCTTCACTTGTGAAACAAATCTGAATCAAAGGCCCGCTGCCCTCATTAATGCAACGGAAAATATATTTCCAGCTCAGTTGCACAGATACAGACTCGAACACACATGTATAAGTGCTCCAGCAGTGCTTTGGGCCCTAAATGTGTTGAAATCTGATGCTCCTCCACTCTTACTCCCTCTACTGCTCATGCTCTTGCTATGTAAATTTTCCAAGCTGGCAAGGTCGAACAGGTTTGATGGTATCTGCTTACCTTATTTATAGTGGCATGTCAGCAGAGGAGGCTCTTCAAGTGTATGCACATAAACGAACTACCAATAATGAAGGAGTAAGTCATATTATGTATAAAAGGCTACCATGTAGGACTTTGTGAAGTAAATGACAACGAAATGCAATTTAGCAGTTTGCACATTTTCAGTTTCCAAATTGGTTCACTAAGGAACAGGGACGTGTATGGGTCGGTTTGGTTTGGGTGGGCAACTAGCAGAATCAAACCAAGAAACCTTGGGTTGATTAGGGCTACTTAGTATTGAACTATCTATACGTTAATAAATTGAACATGTTAATTGATCTGCATGTATTGGACAGGGCTACGTAGTTAATAATTGATCTGCATGTTAATAAATTGAACCTTGGGTTGGTTTGCACATTTTATATATTTATCATGCTTCTCTGATAAATTTTCCAATTCTGTTTCTTTATTAGGTGCCTTACATCACTAATGCTTTGATGGATGCGAAGCTTGGCACGGAAGGGCGCAAGGATCTTTTTGATTGGCTATCAAGGCAACTTAGTGGATTAAGCAATTTTCCTGATGCTGTAAATCTAAATTATGTATTGTTTCAATTTGTTATGCTAGATGGATGTGACTTGTGAATGAAAATTTAGAATAGTTGTATTGTGTCGAATGTTAATGAATTATGTATTGTGTCGAATGTTAATGATTCAGTTAATTTGAATGATGCTTTCAAATTATAGGTTTATTATGGATTGAATGAATTATTAGGAATTACAGGTGTATTGTTTTCCTGCTTTGGCGACTAATTTATTAGTCGCGACAAATAAATTATTTTTTTTGGCAAAAAATGACAATTGCCGACCAAGAGTTTTGGTCGCAAAAAATACATGTATTGCAGACCAAAAATTTTGTTGGTCGTGGAAACTCACTTTTGCCGACCAATAGTTTTGGTCGCGAAAAGTAACAATTGGCGACCAAACTAATTTTGGTCGCAGAATGTCACAATTGGCGACCAAAATTTTTGGTCGCGAAATGTCACAATTGGCGACCAAACTTTTTGGTCGCGAAATGTGTCAATTGGCGACTAAGAAATTTGGTCGGCAAAAGGTGACTTTTCGCGACCAAAGTGTTTTAGCGACAAAATGAATTAGTTGCGGTAATTAAATATTTAGCGACCAAAAATTTAGTCGGCAAATCCAACTTTTGCCGACCAACGAAAACTTTGGTCGCGAATTACTTTCCGCGACCCTCAATTGGCGACCAAACTAGCGACCAAAAAAATTGGTCACGGATAACTTTTGCCGACCAAAAATTGACTTTTAGCGACCAATTTTTTTGTTGCTAAAAGTGTGAATTCTTGTAGTGTGTCCTGGTCATGACGCCGAGGTTATCTCGGCGAGGCCGAGGTTATCTCCGAAGATATCGGAATTCGAGATAAGCGGATAAGGTACATGAGTCCTAGAATGAGGAAAGACTTCAAGATGGATAAGGATAATGTTCTTAGGGAGTCTATCCTTATCTCTTGAGGAGTCCAAAGTAAGCACTGAATGGGAGTCCATAGAAGTCAGGCTTCTATCGGGACTAGGATTGAGTTAACTATAAAAGAAAGGCACCCCCGTGGGTCTAAGATACGCAATTTATATTCTGAACAGTGAGTTTGCACTATTGATTATCTTTGAGAGATATACTGACTTGATCGTCGGAGTGCCCCCGGGTGGACGAACCACCACCGGAATCTTCTCTTTCTGCTGCAGGTTAGCCAGGTGTCATCTATTCTGCCAGTTCTCTCCAGCTAATCACTGAGTTGGCAGTGTGGTTAGAAAATCACTCACACAATTTGGCGCCATCTGTGGGAAAGATAGGAGAATAGATGGCCAACAACGGACAGAAGGAAAAGATTGGGGACGACACTCCTGCTGGGAGTGAGAGACCTATTGACCTTGATGTCACAGGAGACGAATGCAACGCAGAAACTCGTGACCAGAATCACGGAGTGAAAGACGTCGGCTAGACTAGCGACGCACCAAAGAAACCAGATTGAAGTGGCTACTACAACGAAGGCGACCTCCAGGTATGGAAGGATAGATGCCCGTGGAGGGACGAAGAGGTCAAGGAGATGGCAAACAAATTGGCAGACCTGCAATCGGTGGTCAATTTCATGATGCAAAACAATGTCATGCAGCCACCGTTCCCGCTGCAGGACACGCCGATTCCAGCGGCTAATGCCCAGAAGGGAGGGCAGAGAACAATCCCCGTAGCTCCTCAGCACAACGGGAGCGAAAGACACTCTCACCGACCTTCCAGGGAGGTCGGACAAAGGGAGTCAAGAAGAGAAGAATCACGGAGGACGCATCACACAAAGGTGGCAGACCTCAAAGGACATCGGCATGTTCAGGGGCAGGCGCTATGCTTTGACACAACTCATGGAGAGGGGTCGAAGAGGACTCACCACGAAGCTGAAAGTAGTGCACCAAAAAGACTGAAAGCAGGAGATAGCCGAGCTCCTGGGAGGACAAAAGAGGACTTAAGAGATTACCTCAAGAGGAAGCAACAGAATGCCGAAGCCGAGGTAAATTTCCCAGATAAACCGAGGACACCATTCTCGGTGGAATTAGACAGGTTTGAGGTGCCGAAGAGATTTAGTATGCCGAGGTTTCAAATATACGATGGCAAGTCAGACCCCAACTTCCACGTCGGATTATATTTGAACCCAATGGCACTGTATAGTGGGAACGAGCCGTTGCTCTGCAAAGTGTTCCCCTCATCCTTCGGGGAGATTGCATCAGATTGGTTCCACAAACTACCAAAGGGAAGCGTGAAGACTTGGGAAGGCCTGGCCCAGATGTTCGTGGCTAGGTTCGTGACAAACAAGCTGCAGCCATTAAGGGTGGACGCATTAATGGCTCTGAAGATCAGCAAGGATGAAGGCCTTAGGGCCTATGCAAAAAGATACTATGAGGTATTCAACCAAATACTAGAGTGTAATCAAGAAGTGGCAGTCGTGTCGTTCAAGAACGGCCTAAAAGACAACTGTCCACTACGGAAGTCTTTGGCAAAAACTTTGCCAAAAAGCATGGAAGAGCTCATGGCGAGAATCGAGAAGTATGCCAGAGCCGAGGAAGACACTTCAGGGACTAAGGAGATAAAGCAAGAGAAAGGAAACGGCTCGCCGAAGTGAGGCCGAGGTAACAACGGATCGAACAAGCAAGAAGCAGAACTGAGGGCTGCCCAGGCAGTGACGACTGTGTTCCGAATTCCAATTCACAAAGTCCTGGATGAAATTCGGAACCAGCCCTATTTCAGAGCACCAGCAAGGGCACCGGGGGAATTTATGGGAAGGAACGTTGTGCTTACCACAATGAAGAGGGGCACATGACTCAGGGTTGTAGAGCCCTGAAAGCACACTTGGAAGACTTGGTAAGGCAAGGCCATCTGAGAGATCTGGTCGACGAGGCCAGAACAAGAGAAGAACATGCAAGATTGCCCCAGGCGCCAGCAGCTCCGCCTCCCCCAGTACAACAACCTCAGGCAGGAGGATCTCGAGTAGTCAATGTGATTCACTCAAAGGTCAACGAGAACGAAATCAGAGGGGAGACCCAGAAGGTAAAACACCTACAACATGTCTATCAAGTCGGAGAGAAAAGACATCGGGCAGAAGAATGCCAGAGATCAATGATAACCTTTACTGAAGCCGACCTAGAGATGGTCCAGCATCCGCATAATGATGCCTTGGTAGTATCCCTCCAGGTTGGGGAGTGCCAAGTGAAACGCATCCTGATTGACCAAGGCAGCTCTTGTGACATCATGTACGTCCAATGTTACAAGGAGCTCGGCCTTCACCTGGACGATATGGAACAATCCAATGGCCCAATGGTTGGGTTCAATGGAACGCCGACATGGCCACTGGGAGCAGTAAACTTAGAGGTGCAGGCTGGCACTAGGAAGATCAAGACAGAATTCACCATCATCGACACACCCTCCCCTTACAACATCATCTTGGGAAGGCCATGGTTGCATGCGATGGGGGCAGTTCTCTCAACATTGCATCAACTATTGTGATTCCCAACAGAGCATGGGATAGAGGAAGTCAGGGGCGATCAGCTGCAGGTGAAGAATTGCTCCATGGCAGCAATGAAGTCTACCTGCAGCATACGAGAGCCAGAAAAGGCAGAAATTGAAGATGAGGACGTGGAAGTCCTAGAAGACGTCGGCAAGGAGCCAGGATGAGAAGAGCGAAAAGGCACTAAAGAAAATCCTTGTCCAGGATGGGAATGAAGAACGCTTCTTTCTTCTCGGCTCGGGTTTAGTCGAAGAAGAGGAAAGAGAGTTGGAAGTTTTTCTAAGAGCAAATATTGAGGTGTTTGCTTGGACACCTTACGAAATGCCTAGCATTGACCCCGAGGTCACTTGCCACAAACTGAATGTTGACAGGTCAGCCAAACCTGTAATTCAACGAGCTAGAAGACCGACGTTGATGCACGTCAAAGCAGTAGAGGAAGAAGTAGACAGACTTCTGGAGGCTAGGGCCATTAGAGAAGTTCACTACCCGACATGGCTATCCAATACAGTGGTGGTAAAGAAGAAGAACGGTAAATGAAGGGTCTGCATAGACTTTACCAGTTTAAACAAGGCCTGTCCCAAAGACAGCTTCCCTCTACCCAAGATTGACCAGCTAGTGGATGCCACTTCGGGGCATGGAAGGATGAGCTTCCTGGATGCCTACAGGGGGTATCACCAGATAGCTATGAACCCTGCGGATGAAGAGAAGACTGCATTTATCACTCCCAAAGGGCTATACTGCTACAGAGTAATGCCCTTCGGGTTGAAAAACGTAGGAGCCACTTACCAAAGATTGGTAACCAAGATGTTCAAATACCTAATTGGCCGAACAGTAGAAGTCTACATCGACGACATGGTCGTTAAGACCAAGGAGCCTGACGGTCATCTCGCTGATCTAAAAGCAGTCTTTGAAATCCTTAAAACATATCGGCTCCAACTCAATGCATCGAAGTGTGCATTTGGAGTTGGATCTGGTAAGTTTTTAGGATACCTGGTGACCAGGAGGGGCATTGAGGCCAGCCCAGATCAGATCAAGGCCATTTTAGAGTTGAAGAGTCCGACGTCAGCAAAACAGGTGCAGATGCTAACTGGAAGTGCCGCAGCCCAGAACAGGTTCATAAGCAGAAGCTCAGACAAGTGCAAACCTTTCTTCAAGTTAGTGAAGAAAGCCACAGACTTTCTTTGGACAGAGGAGTGCGAAGAAGCATTAGCCGATCTGAAGAAGTACCTGACCACAGCTCCAGTTCTTTCGAATCCAGAACTCGGGGAGGACCTGTTCCTGTACTTGGCAGTTTTAGAACATGCGATAAGTGCAGTATTAATCCAAGAAGAAAAATGGGAGCAAAGGGATGTTTACTATGTAAGCAAAACTCTAGCCGACGCAGAAACAAGGTATCTACCCTTAGAGAAATTGGCACTGGCCTTAGTAATGGCTTCAAAGAAGTTGAGCCATTACTTTCAGGCCCATAAAATTGTGGTACTGACAGAACATCCATTGAAGTCCCTATTGCAACAGGGAGACTTAACAGGAAGAATAGCCAGATGGGCAGTCGCCCTAGGCCAGTATGATCTGGAGTACAGGCCCAGAACTGCAATCAAAGGCCAGGTTTTGGCCGACTTCGTGGCCGAGTTCACCGGACATCGGGCTCCGTTGAGCCAAGATAAACAATGTCCAAACAAGCAAGGAGAAGCCCAGCCAAAGACAAAAGAACAAAGGAAAGAGGAGAAACTCAGACCCTGTAGCATTTACATCGGCGACTCCTTTCGGCTGTTCGTTGATGGGAGTTCAAACCGACAGAGAGCGGGGTCAGGAGTAGTACTGATATCCCCAGATGGAGAGATATTGGAACAGTCCATCCGATTGGGCTTCAAGGCCTCAAACAATGAGGCAGAATATGAAGCATTGTTTGCAGGACTGAAGCTGGCAGCAGCAGTACAAGCAGATGAGGTAATAGTTTTTTGTGACTTACAATTGATAGTTAACCAGACAACGGGCGAGTTTGTAGCGCGAAATGAAAGAATGACGGCCTACGCAAAGGAGGTCATCAGGCTGGCAACCTTATTCCAGAACTGCAGACTACTTTAAGTCAACCGAGATGATAACAACCATGTCGATGCATTGGCCAACCTAGCTAGTGCAATATAACCAGGAAAAGCAAGGACAATAATGATTGACTATTTGTCGGGCCCGAGCATAGAACCACCGACCATAGAGCATGAAGCAATGTGTGTAGACATGGGACCAAGCTGGATGGATGCAATTGTTGCATTCCTAAAAGAAGGAAAGCTACCAGATGACCGCAATGAGGCACACAAGATCAGATTGAAGTCGGCAAGATTCAATCTGACAGCAGAAGGACATCTCTACAGAAGGTCCTTCACTGGACCCCTTTTAAGGTGCGTACACCCTCTGCAGGTTGAAGATTTTTTATATGAAATTCATGAAGGAATTTGTGGAAGCCACGCTGGGGGCAGATCACTAGCTCACAGGGCCATTACCCAGGAGTATTGGTAGCCCTATATGCAAAAAGATGCAGAAGCCTACGTGAAGAAGTGTGAACAATGCCAAAGGTTTGCACCTTTCATACACTAGCCAGCTGCTGACCTGAATCCTGTATCCAGTCCTTGGCCATTTGCCCAATGGGGCATGGATCTCGTTGGGCAATTGCCCCAAGCAACTGGGCAAAGGAAGTACCTGCTGGTAGCAATAGATTACTTCACGAAGTGGATAGAAGCAGAACCTCTTGCCAAGATCCGAGATGTGGATGTCAAGAACTTCATATGGAGAAACATCATCACCAGATTTGGGATTCCAAGAACAATTGTTGCAGACAATGGAACTCAATTTGACAGTAAGCTGATCAAGAACTTCTGTGCAAAGTTCAAGATCAAGAACTATTTTTCAACCCCAAGCTTTCCACAAAGCAATGGACAAGCAAAAGCATCCAACAAAGTAATTCTGGATGGGATAAAGAAGAGGCTGCAGGCAGCAAAAGGGAAGTGGGTAGACGAATTGCCCAATGTACTCTGGGCATATCGGACTACGCCGAGAAGATCAACAGGGGAATCCCCCTTTGCCATGGCTTATGGCACAAAAGTAGTCATTCCACTGGAGGTCGGCATCCCAGGGATCAGAACCCAAGGAGTTAAGAATGGGACTAATGATGTACTTTTAGCCTGAGATCTGGATCTCCTAGAAGAAAGAAGAGAGAAGGCTGCAATACAGCTTGCAGCATACCAGCAACAGCTTGCCAGAGCTTATAACAAGAAGGTTAATCCTAGGAAATTTCAAGTCGGTGACCTAGTCCTGAGAAAAGTCATCGACAACAAGAAGGATCCCAGGGAGGGCAAGCTTGGCCCAAACTGGGAAGGACTCTACAGAATCACTTCGGTATTGGGAAATGGGGCATATCGGCTTGAAGATAATGAGGGCAAAGCATTGCCAAGACCCTGGAACACTTGTAATTTGAAATTTTTCTATCATTAGATGTTACTTGCTTTTTACTAACGACATTAATAAAATCTTAGCAGAATTCTTCAACACTTATGACTAATAAAAATGCATAATGTGGTTTCTGGAAGACATGAATAATAAGAACCCAAGTGGAACTCAGGTTCACATTAGGGGGCAGAGAGAAGATAGAGTTGTCTAACACTTGTTGAAATTTGTAGCAATTTATAAGTTGAAGTTAAACCGATGTTATGTTTAACACTTGTTGAAATTTGTAGCAATTTACAAGTTGAAGTTAAACCGAGATCATTGTTTAACACTTGTTGAAATTTGTAGCAATTTACAAGTTGAAGTTAAACCGAGATCATTATTTAACACTTGTTGAAATTTGTAGCAATTTACAAGTTGAAGTTAAATCGAGATCATTGTTTAACACTTGTTGAAATTTGTAGCAATTTACAAGTTGAAGTTAAACCAAGATCATTGTTTAACACTTGTTGAAATTTGTAGCAATTTACAAGTTGAAATTAAACCGAGATCATTGTTAACCGAGGTAAGTCACCCCGAGAAGGTTGCGCAAAGAAGGAAGAGTATATTAAAGACATGCAGAATATTCTAAGTATAGAATCATACAAAAGCAATAAAGAGAAGATAAAGATTCAAGCATTCAAGGAAAGCAGATGCATTTGTACACAAAATAAGGCACATCGGCCATATAAAAAGCTTACATTGTTTCAAAAAACAAAGTACAAGAAGGGAAAGAAAAGACATGAAAATTAAGGTTCCTCAGCATCAGCAGCAACTTGGGTTAAGACCTCGGAAGACTGTTGAGAAGCAACCTCGGCCACCTTCTCCGCCGCGAGCTCGGCATCAATTTCTGCAAGAGTTTCATTTACACTCTTGTTGGCAAGAGGAACGACAACCGATGTCTTCTCAGCCACAACATCTTTAAGAACCTCATCACCATCCCCATCTTGAGTCAAGTCTAGGACTTGCTCATTTTAAAGAGAAGACTTGGTCCCAGCAACATCTTTTGATTTCCTTACCAAAACTTCCTCCTCGGTCTCATCCTCAGAATCAGATTCGTTGTCAGAATGACTAGGAGGTGGAGCTGGAGGAAATGGCAGGGGAAGGGCATCAGTGTTCCTCAGGGTAGAGTCCTCAGGGATATCAAGTTTTTTCAGCAAAGTCATCCAACCAAGGGAGAAACCCTTGTTGCATGCTTGCTTGACTTGCTTTTCGTAGGCCTCTGTAACATCGGCCATGCCCTGAGCATACGCCTTTTCGTCGGCATCTTTGATTTCGGCCTCTTTAGTGGCCAAGGCATCTTGAAGCTCCTTCTAGGCCTGGGCCACTTTGTCCTCGGCCTCTTTCAGCTGGGCTTGAAGAACTTTGTTTATTGCCTCAGTGGCACCAACTTTTTCCTCAGTATCGTCCTTCTCTTTGATGGCGACCTCGGCCTGATCCTCCAGCATTTTCATCTTTGACTGCAGGCTCTTATTGGTTTTCTGAAGTGTGGAGACCTCCCTCTTCTTCTCGGCTAGCTTCTCACGGTTTTCAAAAGATTGCATCGAGAAAGAGTAGGCATGCTGGATGGCCTGAAAGAAAACAGAAGTATTAGAAAATATTCTAAGTATGAAATGAAGAGAAAGAAAGAAAAAGTACCAAGCGAAAACACTCACCTGAATAGAGTGTTGAAGCATGAGAGCGTAGTTCTCGTACTCACTGAACTCGGCGTTTCACTCCAGGTCACCTGGAAGAAGCAGTGCAGTACTGAGGGCAACGCCGACATTGATATCGTCGGCGCTGTCACTAGCCATAACGGGCTTATCTTCCAGAGTAATCTCGGGGGCCCAGGGGACATCTGGCTTCTTAGACCCCGAGGTCGTTGCAGAAGATGACCTCGGCCTTTTGGACTTCATAGATTCGGATGGAAGTGCTTCAGTAGACCTCTTCACAGGGACAGAAGCAGTCTTCTCACTTGGAGTCAGCTTGGAAATTGGCAAGGTATCCTCAGAATCGATCTGAGTCACCTTTGCCTTGGGTTGAGCCTTTTTTATTCATTTTTGCTTGGGAGGAAGCTGGGTTTGTGTTGGTTGTGCATCAACATCAGAAGCAATGCTGGCCAAGAGGTCTTTTGCAACTGGTTTTGGACACCCCATCTCGGCGGAAGAAACTGTTCGGCGTCAACGGCGACGTTGGGATATTGGAATCAAGTATGGAGTCGAGGTTGATGGCTGTTCTGCTGGGTCAGAAGTTGATCACTGGTTTGTCCGAGATGTGGACGCGGTTTGTGGAGTTGTGGCAGAAGGTGGAGAAAGGCTTTTTTTCTTCCTCCTATGGACGTCGGGCAGAGCTGACTTGTATGTTGGAATAAAGTTGAGAAGCAGAGGCACCTTTCGTTTTTGGACTGGCAAGTCCAAAAGTTTCTTCAAATCCTTGTTGGGAATGAAGGATTGACAAAAGTTTTTTGGTGGCTTAGGAACAACTACAAGAAAGGCAGACATTAAGAAATAGATAAAGTGTGAAAGACTTTAAAAAAGCAAGTAGGTATGAATGCAGGGCTCTTACCATTGCCCTCTACAAAGACTGATCGAGGGAGAGGGAAGAGATGGAGGTCTTCATATGGGGCGAACTCCCAGTTCCCCGAAGTAATGAAATAATCATCCCCAGCTCCCTTGTTGGAGTCAGGGAGGTTGGCAACGATTTTGTATTCAGTGGACCTCGGCTTGAGATAGTAAATGTAGTTAGTGTCTTTTTTGAGGCCACACATAGTGTAGCAATATTGGATGTCGGCTAAAGTGATCCTAGTGTTTTCTTGTTTTGCTAAAGCTATGATACCATTGATGGTTCGAAAGGAATTGATGAAAAGTTGCATTGGGTTCAACTTGTAATAATAAAATATTTCACGGAAAAGGATGTTGAGTAGGAGCCGAAGTCCACACTCAATGAAGGCTACTACAGGGAAAGGCATGGAATCGTCAGTAGGCATGATGGAGTCATCATCCCCAGCCAACCTCAGATGGACGTCGGCTGGAATTTCAAACTCCTGTCTAAAGAATTCTAGCTTGGATGGGGTGTTTACCCTATGTTTCCACATACCCATGATGTCAGCTTAATCGAAGGGGTTGGATTTCAGAAGATGTTTTGAAAGGGTTATTGGGACCTCGGCAAACACTTAGGTAAATACAGGTTTCAGTTTTTTCCTAAATTGTGGGTTCTACAGACAAATCCCAAACCTAAGTCTATGGAAACGAGGATTGAAGGCACAAATCTGGAAAAAACACAAGAAAACAGAAAACAAGAACAAGTTTCAGAATCAAGATCAAAGATGGACTATCAAGAACATAGTGAGTACAAGGGGCACAAGGTCAAGAACAGTGGCAAAAGTGCAAGAAAATGGTGAACAATGCATATATTCAAGACATGGGCAAAGGCAAAATCGTGTAATAAACACACTCAGATATGAAGATTCACAAATCGAATGTTTCAACAAAGCAGTAATGGCAACAAGTAGTAAAGAGCATCAGAGAATTGAAAATGAAAGAAACAGTGGCTTATCAGAAAAAATGAAGCCGGTATGAAGATCGCCGAAGTCAGGCGACGGTTACAGAAGTAGCAGAACAACGAAAGCTTTACCAAGAGGGAGGAACGAAGGCAGTTGCAGAGCTTGAAGTCTGGAACAATGGCAGATTCGAGAGAAAGAAGTAAGAGAGAGAAAAAGCAAGAATATCGAATGAAAAGTGAAGAAATGAAAGAAGAGGGAAAAGTTTTGTCAAAACTTGAAACGGCGGCAAAGAAGTCATTAATGAAACCTAGAAGAACATATACGTCAGACGGCACACGTGAGAAATAAGACGGCTTATAGGCGCATCACGGGCACGATTCAATGAGGATAAGACGCGTGAATGAAGTGATTGAATAGTGATGCATGACAGCTCATACGAGTGAAGGAATTCATTGGAATTCTTGTTCTTTAAGGAGACATGTCGGCCTTAAACAATGATCTCGGTTAAAATGATTTAAGCCGACGTACTGGAAGAAGGTACCGATATGGGTCCCATCACCTCAGGATGCCGAGGTAATAGAACCTAGGGGGCAGTTTTGGGGATATATTTTCTGAGCACCAACACGTGGCCAAGGTGACACCGACGTGTCAGCCGAGGTGCCACTTGTCCTGGTCATGACGCCGAGGTTATCTCGGCGAGGCCGAGGTTATCTCTGAAGATATCGGAATCTGAGATAAGCGGATAAGGGACATGAGTCCTAGAATGAGGAAAGACTTCAAGATGGATAAGGATAATGTTCTTAGGGAGTCTATCTTTATCTCTTGAGGAGTCCAAAGTAAGCACTGAATGGGAGTCCATAGAAGTCAGGCTTCTATCGGGACTAGGATTGAGTTAACTATAAAAGAAAGGCACCCCCGTGGGTCTAAGGTACGCAATTTATATTCTGAACAGTGAGTTTGCACTATTGATTATCTTTGAGAGATATACTGACTTGATCGTCGGAGTGCCCCCAGGTGGACGAACCACCACCGGAATCTTCTCTTTCTGTAACAGGTTAGCCAGGTGTCATCTATTCTGCCAATTCTCTCCAGCTGATCACTGAGTTGACAGTGTGGTCAGAAAATCACTCACACACTTGCCATTAACATGGTTCAGTTGTCACTCATTTGCTGAACTGAAGTTGGCTTTTTCATGGAATAAAACAGAGTTTAAATAAAGTGTTGGTTTGAAAAATTGAATAATAACTGTTTTATTCTTTCAAAAGTCCTATTCCAATGCTATACTTAAGAAAGAAGTTCCCAAAATTTTTCCTTTTCACTCAATTCTCGTGATCTTTGTGATTTCCTGTTTTGCTCGTATCATGAATGATATTGAAGAACTGATGAAGAATTTGTCGTTTGGGTTGGCTAAGCACACTATTAGAATTTTTTGTAATTGTATAAATTTATAGGCAATTTCCAACAACGAAAAAATAATTGAAAAATGAAATAAAAATTTGCCATTGTTAGACATGGGTATTTTGTAATAAGTGATGCTGCTGCTTGGATTTTGTACAAGGTACCTGAAAAGGTTGTGTCAAAGCCTTGCTCACATGTTGTTTGATTTTTCTTCTGTCTAAGATTTTTGACAAGCTTTATGTGATTTGAGCTGCTAGTAATTTGGAATTTATTTTCTGAATTTCATATGCTAGGCAATCAACATATTTATTTACATGGTATTTTCTTAATTATGTCTATTAGATTGAAGAAGATAGTCACTGAATTCCTTTAGCAAATGGGTTTTCAAGGATTTTGCTTGTAGTGTTGTAAATGGGAAAACACTTGTGGACCGAAGATGCTGATGAGCAAATTGCGAATAATCAGCCGGGCTGCGTGCGGGGTGTCCTTCATGCTCTTGACTATCTTCACTGGCATTACAATGTTAAGAAGCTGCTACCCCACAAGAAGCATAATGGACCAAGACATGTGAAAGGTAAGCAATATGAATTTGCGCTGTGCTTTCTTTTTCTTGGTGATTATGGATGACATACAAGGTTAGAAGTGCAGACTTGGTGCTCTATTTATTATTTTGGTCTTTGTAGAACCTTTGAGTGTACACACAATGCTTGTGCAAAGATACATAGTTTATGAACGAAGATGATGAATAGAGTTTTAAATTTTTGAATCAGTTTCACATGACAATTTTTAAACTTATCAATTGTTGTAGGCATTTTTGAAAAATCAAATAGGCGTGACAGAGAAAGTGTTCACATCAACTGACTTATACACTTTATATAATAATATAGTATAGATAGTGTATATATATATACATATGCCCATCAAAAGACATAGAAGTACTTACATGAACGTATATGCATGGAGATGTGTATATAAATCTTTTATGTTATTGTAACCATCGTGTCGTCATTTTGTTCAGGGTCAGGGGGGTACTCATATTTGTTGGAACCTTGGTGGTGGGCTGGGATGATAACTAGTAAGTACCATTAATTTGTTCTGCTTGGCTTCAAAGCTCCTCGTTGTTGTTGTTTTGTAATTTTTTTTTCCCTGTATTTTTTTGCTTTGTGCTATTTTGAATCTTTCAGTTAAAAGATTGCAGTGTTAGGACATAAATTTAATCTTTTGCTTTAAAAGATACATCAGAATGTTCTCTCTTACAGCATGAAAAATATTGTTCTTGCTTTATATTTGGCCTACCTACCAACCTAAATCTTTTGAATTTGGGTGTTTATAATATGGTGGTCCTTTATTGACAACTTGTGCATCAATATTTTTTAATCTTAGATTTTTCTGGGTAGTCCACTAAATTGTGTATTTATTTGTTGATTTGTGTTTAGAGAAAATTGATTGTTGTGGAAGTTGAAAATTTTCTCTCAATTATTGCTTTTCCACAACTGTGGTAACACGTTTTGTTGATTAGGTGTGCTCTCATTTTCATTTTATTTTTGAACAAGGTGTTAGGAATATTAATTAGTGTCAACAAATAGATTTTTGCTAGTTGCAAAGTAAAGATTTGGATTGCAGATTGGTTTGCACAATTGAAAAACAAAATGGGGGGTGATTTGAAGAAAATTTAGACTATTGGACAGTGGATGGTTGAGATTTGGAAAGTTGTAGGGTTAAATTTCTAAGGAGATAAAGTGAAATTTTTATGGTTTTCAATTTGGCATTGTAATTCAAATTTGAGATAATCTGTGTTATTTTATATAAATTTTCAGTTAATTCTCTCTCTCTAGTTAAATTCTCAATTAATTGGGCCGTGTGTTATTTAAAAAAAAATGGTTTTTTTAGCAGAAGTCACTAAATGATGTCATATAAAGTATAAAAATGAAGAAAGGTGGCGTTTTTTGAAAAAGCGCCACTAAACGATGTCAGGCTTAAATATTTTGCGACGTTTTTAAAAACGCCGTCTAATGTCTTTAGCGACGTTTTTAAAACGTTGTTAAGCAATTGCAACGGCTGTATCAGCGACGAAAATTTTAAACGCCATAAAAACCTTTTACAGCGTTTTTCAGACCTATAGCGGTGTTTTTGAAACGCTGCTGATAGTCAATTTTCCAACAGTGTGTGTATGGGTCAATCTTGGCCTTCTGCTTCTTTATTCCTTGTTACATTGTTACATAATTAGTTTTGTTGTTGTCATGCCATTGCTACATTTATGTTTTCAAATAATTTTTTTAATCAAAATTTTGGGAAAGACATTCTTTTCCCCTCAGCAAACTGTTTAGACTTTTACTATATATTGCAGATATCACTAATTTTAATACATCATAAATGTGGATACTACAACTGTTGAATCCGTCAAACAGGTTTACTGTCTACCAAAGAGAGACACCTTGACTAGTAAGGTTTTTTGAAAATTTATTTTTGGATCATTAGTATATGTATATATTTTGTGAACTGTTTAATTTTTTAAAGCTTCTTGGTTGTTATCTTTATCATTATAGATTTTTTGGGGTGCTAACAAGTTGTACAGTTAGACCTGAGCATTTTTATGGAAGATTTCGGGAATCCAACAATGTTTTGGATAATAGGAAACAGCTGACAGAGGGGTAAGATTTATCTTTTAGAATTTCAGGTGGTAATGCCATTTTGACATTATTTGTAAAACTTGTTGATTAGTGTTTTATGAGATTCATGTTTGGGATGAAGAAAATGTATGCTTTTTGCAATACCTCAACCCCATATTTGTGTACTTCCAATGTCGTGGCCACTGGCCAGGCTGATTCATGATGCAGTGCAGTTAAGAGTGTTTTGGGAAGTTAGTAAAAAGTTGATTTTTTGACTTTTTGACTTTTTTGACAAAAAACTGGCTTCTTTTGACTAAAAAAATTAAAAAACCAAAAAGCTAACTTTTTTAGCTTGTTGCCATAATGAGCCTTAGAATATGTCCCAAAAAAGTCCTGTAAAAGTGATGTCATTTCTTTGTTTTTTTTTTTGGCATTGTCAAGTATTATTTATGCTGTTGATCTAAATGGTGGAGTGTTAACACAATGATATGATATGATGGTTATATAATGGAATTGTGGAGTTGTTCTTATATATATCTATAATATTATAATCTAATCTTGTGTAGTCAAGTAGTAAGGGTTAGATTTATCACACACGAAATTTAGGTTGTGAGTCTGTCTTCTCTTAGATTAGATTATACACTTATACTATAAATATTATAACTTTATCAACAAAAAAAAAAAAAAAACTACTTTTGATTTTCTATATTTTAATTTTTTTTTGACTTGTCATAGTGATTTTGGAAGATTAAAATCCGATAAAATGTTAATTAATTGAATTGTCCAAGATATCCGCAAAAAATAAAAATGAAAAATAAAACTATGAACAACCACCTTAAATTCAACAACCATATGCTAGGTATATCTATTTTTTCACATATTGTTTTAATTGTACATGATTAGAGCCGACGTAATGTGAGGCTCCCACATACCCTTATGTATAAAAAAAATTCAATATATGTATCATTCTACTAAAATTATTTGTAAAGGGAGAATTGGATTGATAAAAATGTCATGGGACTTTTGGGTTCGTTTGGGAATGGTATTGGCTTTTTAGTTTTTTGGCTATTCTAGCATGGGACTAAAAAGCCTCGTTTGGAAATGATTTTTTTATTTTTTTGATTTTTTGTAAGAGAAATAAGATAATGATTATGGGTTAGATGTGATATTTTGTTTTATTAAGCTAAAAAATCTATTTTGTTTTTTTGTGACTATTTTAACAAAAAAAAGACTAAACTCTAACTTCCCAAACGAGCTCTTTGAATACCTTTTAACCAAGGGATTCAAAAGAGGAAAAAAATCCTATGGTGTGGTGGGTTTACTAAGGCCCCATTTGGGATAAAGATTGGGGCTAAAATAGTCATATAAGGATAAAACAGGTTGTTTTAGCCAAATAAAACAAAATGTCACATTTAACCCATAATCATTTCATTTTTTTTTCTTACAAAAGTCAAAAAAGACCAAAAAAAGTCTATCCCAAACAAGACTTTTTAGCCCCAGCCTAAAATAATCAGAAAGTCAAAAAATCAAAAAATCAACTCACATTCCAAACGAACCCTAATACAATCCCATGCTATTATAAATAAAAATATTATTTTCTCATTCATTTAGAATTTTTCGCAATTTTATGAATTAAATTGGAAAAATTACTAATAAATCCCACTTTGGTAAATGTTTCACTAGTTAGTCCTGAGCGTTTTTTATTAAATCATTTAGTTTTTTTTTATTTTTGATATAATATATTTTTTTGATTTATTGCATATAAGGTTTACCTTTTTGCCTATATTATGATTTGTTTTTGATGTTGTTCTGGTGCGTGGGTTTGGGAATATACTATAACATTACTATTTCTTAGGAGAGAATTTCGTGGATGTCGTGGACTCATATAGAAGCGTAGGTTGTTTCCCAGTTGGTGTTCTTATTGATTAAGTTGTTTTGGGTGTGTAAAAACAATGAAACACGACAGAATAGTACCATGATAACAATGCACACTAACACTACTATCCTACCACAAACTTCCACTACTTAATCCTTCAGTCACCATTTAACCGCTTGCCCCAATGTGCCTGCGACAATGTTGTGCACAATTTAACACTATGCAACTACCACATTCATACATTTGTAATCAAAACACTGTTTGACTAACGTTTCCAAAAAAAACACACATGCATACGACCTCCATTAGCCAAGGAACTTTATCGACACAACAAAATCATCGGTACAAAACTCACTGAAATTTAAGGACTTCACAACTTAACATGAACATTGAAATTTTAACAACACCACTCCAACTATTAACTTATTCATATACCCTACAAAAACAGGGAACCACAGCCCACACAGAAACAACAAAAAATCATTTCCAATGCTCACCCCCTCATTTTTTACCAGTTATGAACACATCATCCAAAACTAGTGGTCCTTCACCCACGTAAGCAAACACACAAATCGATCATCACAAAAACAACAGAATCACGGCAATGGCTCACTCAAACAAAGACACAAATCCACATTACAGCACAACTACATCATAATAAAGGGCACAACAGCCGCAAACATTAATCCCGACATAGAAGTCCTGCCATTAACACACCATTGTATAACACAGAACACAACATCAACCCAATGTATTCTCGCACACATTATCAACAATCGATGATCGGGATTAATGTTTGGGTTGATGTGTGCGAGAATACACCATGTGTTCACACGACAATTGCCGGCGCCGACAATGTCTTCCTACTCGATTCAACGCCAACTGATGGACAAAACGTTACTGAGACCCGACTTGATGATGTTCCAACGTATTTCTACGAATGAGGGTTTGAGCTACCGAGGGTTTTCGGCGGCAAACAAATGAGAAATTTTGAATTCACATCAACATTACCAAACCAAACACCAACAAAATCACACGAATCACGCGAACAGAATCGCTGCAACGTCGAAATCACAATCGACAACCCGGAAACAACCTTCCACATTCACCCACAGTAGAGGGACAACATCAGAACAATGCATTTCAATGTTGGACACTTTGGTAAATTAAACACCAACAAAAACCCCTATTTACCCTTAATTTTAGACACATACCTCATAAAAACATGGGCTACAAAGTCTTTTACATTGAAATAAGATCTATTTGTCTTTATAAAAACATAAAGAACTACATGGTTTAACATTTCCAAAACTAGGATCTAATGGTGCTTTCCCCAATTAAATTCTAACAAAGTAATATAGCTATAGTAGTTACAATTAATAATAATTTATCTTATATTTTTAACATAATACTACTATATTAATAATTTTTTCTGTGCTCGTAATTTTACCTAATCTATTCATAATTTTACCAAATTTAATTTGATAAACAAGCATGGCCCAAATTCAAACAAAAGGGCAGTGGAAGAATAGCTGGTGGTGGGGACTCGGATCAGATGAGGAGGCGATGGTCCATGGGCCTCTGCTGTCTCCACTCGCACAGGAAGTGAAGTGCACCTCTTGCTGCTATAGGGTATTTTTGAAAAATGGTTAAAAGTAATTTTTTTTATTTTTTTTGACTTTTTTTAAAAAATGGAGATTTACCAATAAATCCTAAAATTTAATCTTATGATCCAATTAGTCCCATTTTTTTTTTTTTTCTAATGAACCATTTAGTCCTGGGGTTTTTTTGAAGGACGTTAATGCCCTTATTTACATGTTAGTAGATCAGTTACAGCTGGGTTAGTGAGCTTTGGGTTAGGTGCATGTGTCACATGCGGGTAAATAAGAAAGGGATGTGTGGTGTATGTGGCACGTGATACATAGAGGGGGTGCCACAAAAGGTCAAAGCGCATAAGGAGGTTTTGGGCTTAGCTGGTGTGTTTAGTAGTTGACACACGGTACACAACCCAATTGACTACATGTGGCCCCAACCATCCATGTCACACTAACACAATCAATTGGAGCACTTATTCACATATACATAACCAACCAGCCCACAACACGCACCACCAAATCGTTGTTTACCACTATATGTGGCCCCCACCATCAATGTCCTACTATCACAACTTATTTGCCAGCTAATTCCCATACACATCACACACCACCTCACAAACCAACACAAAAAAACAATAAAAAAACCCAAACAAATTCAATTACCCACCGTCACATTGTCAAACCATGGCCCATGAACTCAACAAAACTACCACACCAGACACACATAAACCAAAAACATATCCCTTTAATGCCCCTGCAGTGCAAACAATATATAAAGCCCAACCCACACATACCTAATCCTACAATGGAATCATTGTTTACCACTATACGCGGTCCCAACCATCACTGTCCAACTGACACAATTTCTTTTGCTGCTTATCCTCATATACACAACCAACCAGTGTGTCACACAGCTGACACCAAAAACACCATATTCAAATTCACAAAACCCTAATTGTCAATGACTAAAATGTATTTGAATGTATCATTCAAATTAGCCAAACCAAAACTTCAATGTTTTCAAACAAGAAGTGGTCTTGCAAAACACTTCCCAATTACCACAAGGGCACAAAGGTCCACATAATGAAACCAAAAATGGAAAACAAAATAAAAAAGGACCAAATCTCCCCACTAGCAGGACTAAACGAAACAAAAGAATAAAAGTGAGACTAATTGGTATAACCGTTTGTGAAGTGTGATTTATTGGTAAATAATCCTTTAAAAAATGTGAGAGATGATGTCACGTAAAATGGATTAAAAATTGAGAAGTGACTTTCAACCTATCACCTATATGTATATATATATGACCTCATACATACATAGATAAGCGGTAACAAACTCTATATTCTCTCTGTGCCATTTTATTAGTTTATTATCTCATTTTTTATTGCCTTAAAATGTATGCCTATTTTTAAAAAATCAAAAATTTAAATTTAAATTTTTTTAAAATTATCCCTTATTAATAATTATAAATAAATTTAAAAATAAAAATAAAAAATATTTTTGAAATTAATATTTTAAAATTTAAATTCAAATGTAATAATTACTCGTCTTCTTAAAAAGTTAAATTTTTTAAAAAAGGGCACAGCTTCTCTCCAGTCCAGGACGGTGCTGTCCGGCCCTTGGGGGCCCACTACGGGTTGTGTTTCGATAATCTAAACCGTTCAATGTGTAGAACTCGTCGAGTACTATATGTCTGTAAAAAATCATGTTGATCGGATATCAATAGTTATATGATCAAATCAGTTTTTTGTAAGCCGTTTATTTTTTGCCGTCCATTTTTTTCATAAAAAACTGATTTGATCATATAGCTATCGATATCCGATCAACGTGATTTTTATAGGCATATAGTACTCGACGAGTTCTACACATTGAACGGTTTAGATTATCGAAACACGACCCGTAGTGGACTCTCAAGGGCCGGACAGCACCGTCCAATCCAGATTTGGACTGGAGAGAAGCCGTGGCATTTAAAAAATGACTATTAAAATGGGACGGAGGCGGTATAAAACAGTGTAACTTTCGGTGTCCTGTTTTCAATGGGAACGCTTATGTTGTAGGTAATTCAATTTATGGATGTTCAAGTACGGCGTTCCGGCAGCGTATCATTTCTTAGGGTTGTTTGGAATGTTTAAAATAAATATATTTTTTGATTTTTTATAAAAAAAAAAAATATGTAAAAAAATAAAAAAAAGTGAATAGGAAAGTAAAAAGAAAATGTTAATAGATGTTGATTGATGTAATCAAATAAGTGTAGGTATAAAAAAAAATTTATTTTTTTAGTACATGCCAAACACTTACTTAGAGCTCGTTTGAAAAGAAAAAGTCCAAGTCCAGGGTTTTTTGGCTATTTTAGCTACAAAAAAAATAGGTTTTTTAGCTTAATAAGATAAAACATCACATCCAACTCATAATCATTATATTTTTTCTCTCACAAAAGTCAAAAAAATCAAAATATTCATCCCAAATAAGACTTTTTAATTTCAGACTAAAATAACTAAAAAATTAAAAAGCCAAAAAATTATCCGATTCCAAACCAACCCTTAGTTGCGTTGACGGAGGATGATGTTAGTGACGTGTTTCTAGACAAACCAGTTGTACGCAGAGATGCAGTGGGAAGGGAGACATGGATCACTGAAGATGCTTATAAGTTACAACCATGATGGACGCACGATTCCTCCTATAGGGATAGGGACGGACATGCTTTTTGTAGTCCATATTTATCATAGCTGGGGGTGTTTTGGGAATGGTATTTTTTGCTCTTTTTTTTTTTGTATTTTTTTTTGGTTTTTATTGAATTTTTAAATAAAAAAATTTGAAGTTTTAAGTTTTTAGATTCAACTCGACAAAACAAATCGAAAAATTATAATTTTTAAAAAAAAAATTCATGAAAGATAAAAATAAACAATGTTTTTTTTTTTTCTTATTTTGGTCTTTAGTGATTTTTTTTTATAGAATCTTTAAATAATTTTTAGTTGGACCGAGCAAACAGATGAAAAAGGAGAAATGAGAAAAAAGAGAAACTTACCAGCACCATTGATTTTGTTGCCGAGCGAATGGCCTTCAACTCGGTAAGGTGATCGTGGTGCTCCATATCGGCTGGAAGGCAGATGCTCTTGGCAAGATTAAAGGCCAACATATGGTCTTTTTCAGCGACCACTGAGTCGGAGTCAGCGATAGCGCGGTTCTTATAGGTGATTTTTGGCACCCATTTAGAGGAGACAGCTCGGTCAGAGCGCTTCGGTTGTGGGCTCGGTGGTGTGGTTTGGGGAAAGATGGTTTCATCTTCATCGACAAGGTGTGGCTCGATTGTGGAAGTCCGAGCATGCTTGCTTGGCCGAGATGATGACGGCTAAGAGGTGGGAAGAGCTACCACGGTCTCCTGTGTTTGACCGGCTTGTGGTACCTTGGGCTGGTTTGTCTCAGTGATGAGGGCTCTTACGGCTCTCTTCTTGGCCATTTCTTGTTCAGCAGTTAGTGGGATCAGGTTGATTTGAGGCAAGGTGGGATCTGGTTCTGGCGAGGGCTTCAACAGGAAGTCGGTCACCCTGGTCTTCCTCCTGCTGCTGTATCTGTAGGTCGGCTCGAAATTGAGTAACTCGGCCCAACTTCGATTGGGATATCTTAGTGCGGCGCGGAGGGCGTCAAGGTTTGGGTAACTGTATTGTGACTTTAGAAAGTTTAAATCTGCATGAAGGAAAAAGAAAACGGTTAGTACGGTTGAAAATAAGCAACAAAGTAAAGAAAAACATGAAACTAAGCCGTGGTAATTATACCGGCGACTTATTTGTTCCAGTTTATTCGGTCGCCTGGGATTTGGGCCTCATGGTCTTCAAAATTCCCAGAAACTTAGAAAAAATCATCGTCGTTTACATCTTTGTCCGGGGTATTTTTTATTATCTTTTCACGGCGGCGCCTTATTCTTAAATAGTAAACCTAGTCATCCTCATTTTGGCCTAGAGAGTACTGGTGAAATAGCTCAGCCAAACCAAGGTTGAGGCCAAGCCGACGGTTTAGCTCGGCAATGCCATTTATTATTCGGTATGAGTTTGTTGAAAGCTGGGTAGGGCAGAGGTTTGTTTGTCTAAGGAACTCACAAAGAAGAGGCTGTACAGGGAATCGGAGTCTGGTTTCTACAATATAAAGAAGGGTGAAGGGAACGAAGCCCGGGTTTCCCCAGGGTGTGGTGTCTAGTTTGGCTAAAGTAAAATAGACATCATCAGGGATATGGTAGTGTCACGACCCAAACCCGGCCCTATGGGTTTAGCACCGTAACTGGCCAGTAATCCGAGATTACCGAAGGCCTGCTAAACAGTAATACAGTCAAAACAGAGTACAGGGCCTGGCGGAAGCCAATACAGTAAATAACTAGTGTCCATTGAGCTGTGAAAATCTGTATGCCAAAAACATTTTTCATGCATTCATACAGTTCAGAACAGTACAGTCTATACAATCATTTACAAACATTCAGTACGGGGACCTAATCCCTCGATAACAGTACAGTAGAACAGTAAACAGTCTATACAGTAATACAAACAGTCAAGAGACAGGTGGGGAACACAAAAACACCCCAAGCCATAGCATGGCGTCTCGGAACCTCACAGTGAGGCACATAGGCTGGCTTGACAAAACTGGGGACTAACCCACGCTCCTAGCTCCGGTCTGGCTGCTGAGAACCTACATATATATATAAACAGTGAGCTAAAGCCCAGTGAATAACATAATGCGTAAAGAGGTTATGAATGAATGTCCTTACAGTAATGAAAACAGTTCATTAAACAGCATTTCAGTCTTTCAGTATGTCAGTCAATCAATCATATGTGGTACATCCATTAGCCTATAAACAGTAGGTCCAAAAGGACCGGGCCTCAACAGACCCAACAGTAGTGATGGCCATCAATCAATAAACGGTATGGTTCCACAAGGAAACCGACAGAGCTCTGTAACAATAACAGTAAGCAATAAGTGCTAAGGATGCCACAGTACAGTTCACAATACAGGACATACATTCATTCAATAAACAATATCAGTTCAGTAAACAGTTCTGTTCAATATTCAAAAGATAACCATTTTGAACATATCTTTACACAATCTGTTACTCACAGAGATTGGGCTAATAGCAGCTAGAGCGCGTCCCCGAAGCCAACCCTAAACAGTTAACAAATAGAGAACACACACTAAGTTCATAATCGGAAAGGATAATAATTAAATCCCTAAATTTCCTCGGTGTGGTTCTATGTCTAAATCCTCATTAAGATGCCTTAAACTAGGCCTAAGAATGCCTAGGATGGGATGAGGATGCAAAAATACAGTTGGAAGGAACTTTTCAAAAGTTGCTGAAAATAGGCTCCTCGCTCGAGCGAGCCTTCCTTCGCTCGAGCGAGCTTCCAAAATCAAAGGATTCGCTCGAGCGAGGAATCCTTCGCTCGAGCGCTCTGATGAAACAGTAAAAGTACTGGATGCTCGATTTTTACGCTCGAGCCACCAATCCTTCGCTCGAGCGTGGCTCAGAGGAAACCTTGGTCGCTCGAGCGAGGAATCCTTCGCTCGAGCGAAGAAGCCAAATCTGGAATTTCCAGATTTGCCTTCCAAGCTCAAACCAAGCATTCCCAACTCAATACTCGACCTCTTGGGCCCAAATTCTGGAAAATACATCCCAAAACAATGTATAACAAGTTTCAAAAGCCAATTTGAGAATTCAAGCCCCAAAGGTGAGTCAAATTAAGTTCAAATTCAAACCCAATTTCAAGAACACTTTCAAAACATGCAATGCATGAACTTTAAACCAAAATCAAACTTCAAATCTTGCTCTAATGAGCTCAATAGTTGGAAAACAAAATGAAAACATGGACTTTAATATAAACATGGACATGCATGTACATCTCTTCCATGAATTCACTCCAAAATGCACCAATTCAAGCATGCATGCAACAATTCAAGCATAATCCAACCCATTTGCACTAAATCATGGCCTAGCTCTCTAATTGGGCATGAACCATGCAAGATTAAGCTCAAACACTAAAATAAGAAGATGGAATTCTACCTTAGATCTTGAATTATATGATGACAAGCTCAATTATGCAATCCTCTAGCAATTCCTACAAATTCTTCAAGTTAATCCCACAAGATGAACTTCCTCTCTCTCTATCCTCATGTTTGGTCGGCTAGGTGTGTAGGAAAATGGCTGATCAATTGTTTGTTAAGTGTAATAAGGCCCTCCAATAATAATAAACAAATGGGCCACTCACATGGCAATTTGGTAATTAAACTAGACTTGGCAATTAACTCGTTTAAATCTAATTTAATCATTCCTAATCGATTTTCAGATAAATATACCATTAAATCACAAATATTCTACTGATTCCAAAACTCTAAATGGTTCCTAATTCGGCCGCCGATAAGGCCTCCAATTAACAGTTTAAACACATGAATTCAAACAGATAATCAATCAATCAAACAGATGCAATATGCAATTCAATAGATAAACTTATTCAATTTCAGTTTCGATTTCAATCAGTCCATTCAGTACTTCAGGTAATCCAATTATCAGTCATTATCAGTTCAGTTTAGCAGTAATCAGTACGTAATTCAGTGGTTAATCGGTAATCAGTACGAGGGTTGTTACAGTCTCCCCTCCTTATAAGGAGTTTAGTCCTCTAAACTCAAGTTACCTTCAGTCTGGAAGAAAACAGGATTCAGTGGAAACAGCTCTGGGTATCTTTTAGCCATGTCATCTTCCCTTTCCCAAGTGGCATACACACCACCATGGTTCTGCCAATCAACTTTCACTAGCGGAATCTCTTTGTTTCTCAGTTTCTTGATCCGTCGGTTTACAATCTGTATAGGCCTCTCCTCGTAAGTGTAGTCATCACTCAACACTATCCGAGTAGGCTCAATCACATGGAAAGGATCCCGGAGATAATCTCTCAACATAGAGATGTGGAAGACGTTATGCATATGCTCCATTTCAGGAGGAAGTGCAACTTGATACGCCACCGGATTGATTTTCTCAACAATCTCATAAGGTCCAACGTATCTCGGCGCTAACTTGCCTTTGACTCCAAAACGAGTCTGGCCTTTCATTGGTGTCACTTTCACAAAAACGTGATCACCCCACTTCATATTCTCGGTCTCGTCTTCTAACATCTGCATAACTCTTCTGTCTACTCTGTGCAGTTTTCAATCTTTGCTGTATCAGTTTTACCTTTTCAGTTGTTTCATACACAATCTCGGGCCCAAGCAACGGCCCATCTCCAACTTCTGCCCAGCAAATTGGAGATCTACATTTTCTGCCATACAATGCCTCGAAAGGCGCCATACCGATGCTCGAATGGTAGCTGTTGTTGTAGGCGAATTCAGCTAGTGGCAAGTGACTTTCCCAGTTTCCTTGAAAATCAAGGACACACATTCTCAGTAGATCCTCTAAAGTTTGGATGGTCCTTTCTAACTGTCCATCTGTCTGAGGATGATAAGCACTACTCAGCCTCAATTCAGTACCCAATGCAGTCTGTAGGCTTTGCCAAAATCTTGATGTAAACTTCGAATCCCTGTCAGAAACAATAGACACAGGCACTCCATGCAATCTCACAATTTCATCAATATAGATAACAGCCAATTTGTCCGCATTATAGATTGTCTTGACAGGTAGGAAGTGTGCAGATTTAGTCAGTCTATCAACAATAACCCAAATTGAATCCATACCTTTCCTGGAGCGAGGCAATCCAACGATAAAGTCCATCGTGACATGCTCCCATTTCCATTCCGGTATGGGTAAGGGTTGTAATAATCCAACGGGTCGTTGATGTTCAGCTTTGACTTGTTGGCAATGAAGACATTTGGACACAAAGTCGGCAATTTCCTTCTTCATTCCTGGCCACCAAAAATTCTGTTTCAGATCTTGATATATTTTCGTATTCCCTGGGTGGATAGAAAATTTTGAATTGTGGCCCTCTTGCAGAATTCTTCTTTTCAGTTCAGTGTCATTCGGTATACACAGTCTTTCTTGAAATTTCAGTACATCGTTCTCAAATTTGAACCCCGGTCTCGGTTTAGAATCTCTTTCTTCAATGATTTTCTTCAAGTAATCATCCAGTTGCTGTTTTTCTTTAATTTCTTCAATCAATGCTGGTTGAGCAGAAATGGCAGCTAAGGTTCCACCTTGTTCCTTCAAAACAATTTCAATTTCAGACTTTTCAAGGTCACAAAGCAACTCCTTCTGTCCAGTCAGCAAACAGGCTAAGTTCCCAATCGATTTCCGGCTCAAAGCATCGGCAACGGTGTTGGCTTTTCCCGGATGATACAGAATCTGTAGGTCATAATCTTTTATCAGTTCAAGCCATCTCCGCTGTCTCATATTCAGTTCTTTCTGTGTGAAAAAATATTTCAAACTCTTGTGGTCAGTATACACTTCGCATGTTGCTCCATATAAATAGTGACGCCAGATTTTCAGTGCAAATACTACTGCAGCAAGTTCTAAGTCATGGGTTGGGTAGTTCTTTTCATGAGGTCTTAGTTGTCGGGAAGCATAAGCAATTACTCTCCCATTCTGCATTAAAACGCATCACAAACCCTTATGAGAAGCATCACTAAATACAGTATAACCATCCGTACCTGTAGGCAAGGTAAGAATTGGTGCAGTCACGAGTCTAGTTTTCAACTCCTGGAATGCTGATTCTCTTTGGTCTGTCCAGTCAAATGATGTCCCCTTCTGAGTTAACTGAGTCAATGGTAGGGCAATTTTGGAGAAATCTTTGACAAATCTTCTGTAATATCTAGCCAATCCCAAAAAGCTTCGGACTTCAGTCACATTTGTTGGTCTAGGCCAGTTCACTACAGCTTCAATTTTCTGCGGATCAACAGAAATTCCATCTTTGCTAACCACATGCCCCAAAAACATTACATGATCAAGCCAAAATTCACATTTAGACAGTTTTTGTCTATTTGTCTATTTTGCTGACTTAGGCATCGGAGAGGTATCCGGCACACACCCGCCGGCTAGCTCACGTTTGTGTTTTCATGGAGTAAAGCGACGACGTCTGAAGGAGCGCAAACTTGATCAACAGGATTATATGAGAAGATTATTTCTTGCTCGTACAGGCTGTGTATTATATTTTTTATAGTTATATTTCAAAAAACACAGTAGTGACATATGTTCTAAAACCACTAATCTCTTTTATAAAAGCTAACAAATAAACATTTTATTTACGTTGTATTTGGTTGAGAGATGTAAATATATTTTATTCACATTTTATCTTATTTATTTATTTCGAAATTCCTTCTTAAATCTCTCAATCAAACACAACGTTAATGTATGGATTAGTGAATAGTTCAAAGGACAACTTAGAACGAAACTTACAAGAAGACCAACTAAAATATTGAAAGATTGAAGCTCTATGTGACAATTGTTTACAAATTAGAAAGATATCATACTTTAGTAGGGGTAGGCATTCGTTGGACCGGGTCGACACTACATAATAAGGAATTTTGTGTTCGTTCAAACCCAACTTGACCCTAATATCGGGTCTCTATATATGCCCAAGTCCGGCCCAAAAAATAATCATAAATCTCAAATCTACCAATGGAGTTATATGTTAGAAAAAATTTAAAATATTCTATAATTAAATTCAATCACACATTATATTTCTTAAATAAATATACTGACATCATTATAAATTGAAGGATATTATATATAAATTGAACAATTTCTTAAATAAATTCAATCACGTATCACCATAAATGTGAGTTTTAATAAAATCAATAAAAATAAAGTCTAAATCTCAACAAAAAAATAAAAAATAAAAAAAATGTCCAATTTGATATCCAATTGATAAAAAAAATTTAAAAAAAAAAACTAATATCCAATTTGATAAAAAAAAAATAAAATGAAAAACACTCATTATTTTTGTATGTTGGACTACAATTGTTCAATTTGATTTACTTTTTTTTATATTTATAATTAATTTCTTTTCAAATGAAAAAAATATAAATAAATAAAACCAATGCATTCATCTAATTGCCTGACATTTTATATCTTATACAAGGAAATCGCATATTTCTTCTAAGTTGTTTTGCCTTATCCTAACAATATAAAATGGAGCTCTTGCTTTATTGACCAGCAAATTTGGGTAATCAAAATTCCACAAAGTAAGAAACATATCTTTTATATTGATATGCCTTGGCCCAATGTCACATTCATTGATTATGAAAGTAAGCAAATCAATCATTTTTTTTTTTTTCTTTTGGTCAAAAAAAAATGTATTGGGTGACCCTTGTTGACTTAAAGTCTTCTTTCACTTTCCAAGTTCGAATAAATTTTATGAAATTACTTTTTGTATGTGCAATTTTACCATAATATGATTCTTAATCACTAATGGAAAATATGATTACATTAGAGAACTGACTAACCTACCTCTCCCAAGCCCCATTTGAATCCTATATGGGTTGGAGGGTAATCCACCCCCACCAAACACCAAACTTTACCTTTACTTTTTTGGTCCACAAAAAATTATTAAATATAGACAGTTCATATGACTTTCAACTTCCAAGCCTTGTATAGTTCACCATCATTCTAGATTCACATGTACTATTCAACTAGAGATCAGTATACATGCACTTAATGTAGAACATGATTACATTAAGAGCAATACTAGGTATTATGAAAAAACTTTTATGAAAATGATCATGAAAGATTTATAACTCTTGGATTACACTTTAAATAAAGCACTACACACTAATCAAGGTAATCGAAGGGTTATAATTCTTTCATGATCATTTTCATGAAAATTTTTTCATAATCCTTAACTTTTCTCTTACATTAAAGATAATCAGGCCACCCATCATTTACAATGTGGAAATGATGGACCCTAACTTAGCCAAATTTTGAATACCACATTTACATGTATATGTATGAGCATATATAATTAGAGATAAAAATTGTGCCATATTTGATCTTTATCATATCATCTTAGGTTTATTTTGGAATTCTCTTAATGCTATTCTAATTTGTTTAACTAATTGTGTCGAATATTTTGACACTAGCATGACTTAGTTATAAATGTATCAATAAGAAATGACACGATTGATCAACGTCGATCATGTTTAGGAGATAAAGATAGACTTCCATCAACAATTTTGAGATAAAATTAGAAACAAAATCAATTAAAATTTTAGTGTATCAATTGAGGAGATATAACATTATTAAATAGTGATTTTGATATTTATATAAGGGTTATTTTCATTATTTTATTTCCTAAATTATCATTATTTTTTCAATTTCAATTTAAAACTATTAATTTCATCTTTTTAATCCTTAAAGTTTATAATTTTAGTCAATGTGGTAAATCAGAGATGGTTGTCACTTTAAGCTTAATTTGATATGCAAAAAAGTCACTTTAAAATTTGAACAATTAAAATCATGCAATTAAATACTTATTTTTTATTCACTATTAGAAAACGAAGGATAAAGAAAAAGCTGAATGTTTGGTTGTTGGTATAAATTGTCTAATAAAGTATGAGTACGAAAATAAATATTTGGTTATATAATTTAGATGGTCTAAATTATATAATTTTATATATATAATGACTATCCCAAATTGAATCATATATAAAGTGAAATAAAAAATTTAAGAATTACATAAATAAAATTGATAGTTTAGAGATAATATAAATAATAATAATAATAAATTAAGAAAAAAATAAAATTAACCTTTTTATATAATAAATTGATGAAACTCAATTCTAACATTTTTATGACCAGTTGATGTCGTTCGGAAAATAATTTTGTTCATTCACTCGGTAAATGAGTGAATAAAACCCTCAATTATAAAATTTAAAAGGTCTATTTTTAATAATTTAAATTATTCATCTTATAAGGTTCGTTGAGTATATTATTTATATAAAAAATTAGTTCATTCAAATATGATTAATAATTATTTGATTGGATTATATTTATTTTTAAAAAATTAGACGAACTATTTTAAAAATTATATAATTAGTCCATTTTTTCATATAAATATAATCTAATCAAGTGATTGAAAATATTTAGGCTGTGTTTGGTTGTATTTTCAAATTAACTTTCAACGAGTGAATTCCCGCTTGACGTTTGGATAGGACACTCAAAATATGATTCCGTGTGTTAATTCAAGTTACGGTTTGAAAATCGGTTTGGCATCTCGTAGTTCATTTCTCCGCTTTCAACGTGTCTGTCTTCTTCCTCTTTTGTTCTGAAAAGCTTCCCTTTCCTTCTCCATCGTCTCTGAAAATTTCCCGTGACCCTCGTCTTTCTTTCTCTTTTGATCTGAAAAACTTCCATGTCTTTCTCCATCGTATCTGAAAATTTCCTGTGAACCTCATATTTCTTCTCTGTATCAAACATCAGACATGGAAGCTTCGACTATCTGATAGGAAACTGAGTGGGAGGTGTGAGATGGGATGACCGGCCGGTTGACCTCCCGGTTGTCTCGGTCCGACTTCCTGCTCTTCGACTATCTGAAGCTAAGGTTCAGAAGGTTCAGGTTGTTTTTATTTTTTTTTATAGAAAGGCTGAGGTTCAGAAGGTTCAAGTTGTTTTTTATTTTTTATTTTTACTTTTTATTTCTTATCTATTATTTTTTTATAATATTAATAATTTTTTAATAATATTACATCCGTATACTGAATTACTAAATTAATAACGTGTGATAAATGAGAAAAAAAATTGATAATGTTTTGTAAAGTTTACGTTATGATTTGTATTTTAAAATATTACACTTAAGTGTATTTATGTTAATTTTTATTAATATGTATTCTCAAAATTTGTTGACTTTAACAAAATTTTAAAAAAATATATAAAACGTATTGTAGAAGATGTTTGTACAGACATAAAAAATGAATTGATAGAAAATTTAATTGACACAAAATAATTGACATAGATTTATTTTAAAATGAAAAAAAATTTTGAAAAAAAAATTATTCAAAAAAAATTAATGAAAAAAAATTAATTGAAAAAAAAATCAATTTTTAATTTCAGTATTTTGAAAATAGTTTGGTTATTACTGTTGATAAAAAATACGGATATCGATATATGAGTTGTGTGTTTGATTATAAATTATTGATTGAATTAAGTTTTGAAAACTATTTCCAAAACACATCACTAAACAAATTTTCTTATTTCACATGTCACATCAAATTTTCAAAACTGAATTCAAAATACATTTTCAAAACACATTTCAACACTATATTTAAAAACCATAACCAAATAAATTTTTACACTCAAATCATAATTCCGCAACATAAAAACTCAAAATACAACTCATACTCTTAAATCACATTTACAAAACTCTACCAAACGCTATCTTAATCGATCCGGCGGCCGTGCCAACGTCAGCATTACCAAGGGCGAAAACCTTTGTACTGCTGTACAGCGGGAAACACACATGAATATTGACGCTTTAGTACTATGATTGAGCAGTCACACACCTTCCAATAATGATATATATATATCAATTAATATATTAAGGGTAAATTACACTGACACTCCTGAGATTTAAGTTTATTATAATTTCTTCCCTCACCTTTTGAAAATTATGACTTTGTTTGGTTTGTTTTTCAGAAAAATTTTTGAAAAAAATTCTCTACAAACAAAATTTCAAAAGTAATCAAACTAAATAAATTTTTCCAAAAAAAATTTCAAAATTTTGTTTAGTTACTTACTTTTCAAAATCACTCTCTCTCATATACATCAAATCAATCACTTTTTTTAAAACTCTCTTTCCAAAATAATTTTCCAAAGCCATTTCTGAAAAAAAGCAAATCAAACAAGTTTTCGTACTTTTTATTTCAAAAACTACTCTATAAACACAAACTAAATACACCCATAAGGTTTAAAGTTTCATTACAAATTCATCTCGACAAGAGGGCAGAAAAGTAAAAAAAATTGATATAATTTAAAAAAAAGATCACTAAAAACAAAAAAATTCAAAAAAAATGTGACTGTTTTTTCTTTTCTTTTTTTTTTTGTGCCAAAATGAGTCAGAGTATCTTCATCAAAATACTTCGGATTGATGGCCCTCTGTCTGCCAAATTGTTATTTTCTGCTTCTCGGGCTTGGAAGATGGGCTAAATCAAAACTATCAAATTTAAGTAAGAACACAGTTTTCTTTCTTATTATAGTTCTAATATTATAAGGGAATACCATTTACTGATTTTGCGTGTTTCTTATTATAGTTTATAGTTTTTTATCATGCAATTTGTCTGTCAGATTATAAAGACTTTGTTAAAAGGTGATTTGAGATCCGCACCATATATATCAAATTTAGCCTAAGTTTGACAACTTTAAAAAAAGTCAAAAAGTTAAAAATTTATCACTATTCTTTAAAAAAAAAAATATTAAAATAATAATTTTTCACACATCACACAACTCAGCCGTCATGAAAAGTCAAACGGGCTGTGCAGCATTTGTCCCAAGTATTAGACAGTTTGGGGCTATTTTCACACACTGTTGTTCGGCTCGTGGGGGCCTATCACGGGTCTTGTTTTGATAATCTGAACCGTTCAATGTGTTAGGAAAAATATATGATTCCCACAAGTAAATCAATCAATGGGAATAAAAACTAATGCGGAAAAATTAAATCAAAAGCAACACAAGAATTTTTATGAGGTTCCCTCAATGTGAGGTACGTCCACAAGATCGAAATCCGATTCCACTATCAACCAAATAGTTTCCAAACCATTACAAATGAGACACGAATAGTCTCACAAAACCACCCTTAAGTGAATTCTGAATAATCACAAATAAATAATAGGAAAGATCTCACCAAATAGATGAACCAAAATCTTTAAAAACCAAAATTGTAAAAGACCCAAAATAATAACACAAATTAACACCTTTTGCGCACCGAAGTTGTCAAAGCCCTTAAACAGTGCTTGAAAACAACCCACTGACTTGAATTTATATCAAACAAATTGTTGCTACACACATGCAAAGTGCACCGAATTGATTACCAAATGCTATCTCACCGAATCAATTAGTTGCTACTGCTACACCCATGCATCGGAGTAACTAAACAATATATATTTATATATTGTTAAATTTTGGGTTTGTTTTAACAAAATTCTCGTTGTTACCAAATTGAATTGGGTCTCCACAAATTAGATATAATATATTAAAATATATTATACCTAAACCAAACTAAATTAAAATTTTTTAACAAACCAATTGGGTCTCCAACTCCAATAAGGAGATATACCCCAACACAATGTGTATAAATTGTCGAATACTATATGTCTGTAAAAAATCACATTGATCGGATATCGATAATTAGATGATCAAATCAGTTTTGTATAAAAAAATGGATGGTGTTATAATTAACAATTGAAAAAAAATAAATCTGATCAGATAGCTATCGATATCCGATCAACGTGATTTTTTATAGCCATATAGTGCTCGACGAGTTCTGCACATTTAACGGTTCATATTATCAAAATTGAACCCATGATGGCCCCCCACGGACCGAACAAAATAGTCCACTACAATGCCCGAAAAGTACCCAATAATTTTTTACCAAGAATTCGGCTGCGGGATTGTACAGTTGTCATTCACTCATCTCCAATCTTCTCCTACACACTTCTTTATATAATTTTTTAATACACATTTTTTCATAAAAAGTTAAAAAGTTAACTCAAACATCTATATTTTTTTCCTCAACTTTTTAGTCTAAAAAGACAAAAAGTACACTTATTTAAGACACCTTAAACAACCCCTTAGACCTATTTTAAAATATGTTAAATTTAAACAATTATTATTTTACTATATAAAAAAATTCAAGTTATTCAAACTTAAAAACAAGTGCATTTCAAAATAAAGAAGATTAAGAAATATATTGACTTTTCCCCGTGATACAGAGGGTGAGTTTTATAATTTATTTCAAAATTATCCCAATGATGTTTTAATAATATTGCCATCTCAATTTCAGTACTGGTCACTTCCTTCTCCTTGGACTAGGACTAGGAACCTTGGTTATATATAACTGTTAAAATTTAAAATTAATAATGTCATTTTAGTGTCTGTGCGTAATTGATAGGTAAGAGTATATTAATTTTAAAAACCTTGCAACATAATATATATTTATCAATAGGTAAGAGTATATTACATTTTTACAAATATTAAAAGCAATTATGTTAAATTGGACAATCAAACATTCAAGAAAGTCCAACACCTAACAACTAAGACATAATACAAAAAAGCATCCCATAGCGGAAAAAAAATAACGGAGTTTTGCTTTTGACAAGAATTAACCTTCTAAACTCAAATGACCAATTACGTATTGCTATAATAAAAAAATATATGATAATTATTCTAAAAATTCATGGTGGAGAATTCCTATTTCTTGCACTTGCCCTTCCCCCTTTGCTCTTGGAGACCTTGGCAGTGGCACCACTGCCACGGTTGTGTGCAACCACGTTAGGAAGGCCTTGGTTCAATGATGGCTTGGTGGGTTTGGTATGGCCGCAGCCTGGGTGTGGACCGCCAGGCCTTCCACATGGATCAATGGTGTACCTGTATTTCAGAGGATGTGATCTTGCATGAATGAAGAACATGCACGATAAAGCAAAACACAACCACCAAGACTTCATTGTGATGGGTATCATGCCATTGTTTGTTATTTTATTTATTTCACTTAGAAAAAAATTGTCAACTTTGGTTTCTTTGATGATGTTTCATAGATTTATATTAGGCCTTAAACAACCATAATGGTCCAACAACCACAAGGGTTTGATTGGTTTGTTTGGGATGAATGGTTGTGAAGGTTTAGCCATGTATGGTTAAGAGAAAATTAATGAATTTTTTCTTTTGTTCTGTTTGTCCCTTGCCCGAAGGTTAATTTATATGATAGAAAAAATAAATTAATAATAAATAGAAATATACAAGGAAAATGGATGCACCGAAATAGAAATGAGTTGTGAATCCGAATATATGTTTGTTCAATAATAGAGATCACCTGGACACATTTTTAAAAACAAGATTGAAGAAAAATTCATCAATAACTTCTTAACTTGTTAAGTATTAATTAACGACTAATAACTGACTTTTATCTATTAAAAAAATAAAATAAAATTGTTCAGAGCAAGACATGAGGGGTCTAACCCGGCCCAACTGCTCAAGATATTGACACGTGAGTCCCACTATATTCTTCCCAAACAGACGGACTTGGGCCAGCGTCAATCCCCACAAAGAGCATAAACCAAGGATCTATTGATACAAGTCGTATGTATTGCACTCATTTATTCATGGTTTCTAGGTGAATTTTTTTAAAGTATTCGTTCTCATTTTGATAATGAATTTTTTTTAAAACTGTTTAAATGTATGTTTTGTGTTGATGGAATAATCATTTGGTATGGATAATAATACTAAAAAATTTATCAAGATGATAAATGATTTTGATATTTTGACTTTAGTTTTTGAGTTTTGATTATTTGATTATTATTATTATTATTTTGTGTTGAAATATGATGTTGAAAGTATAAGTAATTGAATTGAATTTTTAAAAAATATTTTTATAATAGTAAATTTATTATTAAAAGTTAGAACAGGATCTATTGATAAATAAATTTGATTTATAATTGTCCAAAACTCGTTAAAGGACTAAACCGCAGTTTGATACTTGTGGCTAAGCAAATGGAATTAACCAAACAAGAATCAACCGTTTGTGTAATCACTCCTCTATCAAGGGAGAAATTATTTAAGCTATGTTTTTTTTTTTAGATAGGATATTTAAGCTATGTTTGGCATGTCTATTTGGATTAAAATAAAAACTAGTTATTTTAGGTAAATAAAACAAAATATCACATCCAAATCTTAATGATTTTATTTTTTCTTTTAAAAAAATTAAAATATCTATCTAAAACGAGACTTTTTAACCATTGGCTAAAATAACCAAAAAGACAAAACGCCAATCCACTTTCCAAACAAAGGTTCAGTGGTATAGAAGCATCACCTAGCAATGCCGTTTGTCAATCACTCACGTCTCCAACTGGTTCCCATCACTTAGGTCTCGTTTGGGAACCCTCTTATTTAGTCAAAAAGTTACTAAAAAAGTTAAAAAGCCAACAGCCCATACTAAAAAGTTAAAGATTCTCTTTTTTCTCTACTTTTTGCACATCTTTTCTTAAAAAGTTAAAAAGTCATTCCAAACATACTAGTTTTTTTTAGCTCATATTTTAGCCAAATAACTAAAAAATTACTAAATTAGCCTGTTCCCAAACGAAGCCTTAATATAAATTTGTAATTCTCATTTTTTTCACAAATCATTATATGCTTTTGTTTGACATGAGCTAAAATGAGACTTTTTAGTTAAAGTAGTCACAAAAAGACAAAATAAGTTTTTTTAGTCGAATAAGATAAAATATTACATTCAAACTATAATCATTTTATCTTTTCTCTCACAAAAATCAAAAAGATCAAAAAATCTATTCCAAATAAAACTTTTTAATTCCAGACTAAATTAACTAAAAAATCAACAAATCAATACACATTCCAAACAAACTCTATATTTGAAACGAGACGTGATTATAACCAAGACCATCAAATAACTTCTCCAGAACGCCTTATTCAACCCCACTTGTTTTGTACTCCACGTCAACATTGTTCTAAAATTTTATTTTATTCATTAATTAATATTGGATATAGCCGCGCCAAAAAATAATAATTGATATAGCGGTCTAATCTGAGGTCAGCAAACATGCAAGGGATAGCCACTCTTCAAATTCTTATTACTTTTTCTGAATCTTGAATTTGGGAGATTTAGAAGAAAAAAAAAAAAAACAGAGCTTTTACTTATAATTATTATTATTATTTTTATTGAAATCTAAAATTCAAACACAATTAGAACCTAACTAATTTTGAGTTAGAAGTGATGAGTTTACCCTTGTCTCACCACAAAAATTTAAGATTTTGGGATGATTTAAGATGATCTAAATAATTGTATTTTTTTGTGAAATATGAGTTGGGTATAAATTGAGTTTAAAGTGAAGTGGTAGAGAGGTAATATGACTTAAATAAGATAATATGACTTAAATAGGATAGTAACTTTTTAACTTTTTTAGAGTAACTCAAATAAAGCCTTTTAGGTGCAATAAGTACAAGTACAAGTACACAAAGCTGAAAATAATTTTTTGTTTTCTTTTTTATTTTTATTTTTATAGAATTGATATTTTGATTCCAATAATGTACTTTTAAATTTTAGTGTATACAGTTACACATGACACAAGTCTCAATACACACCAAAAATAAAAGTTTTGAAACGCATTTATAACTTTCATTTGACATAAGTTAAAATGAGATTTTTTTATTAAAATAGTCACAAAAAAATAAATTATATTTTTTAGTCCAATAAGACAAAATGTTATATCAAAATCATACTTGTTTCATTTTTTCTCTCACAAAAGTAAAAAAATTCAAAAAGTCTATCCCATATGAAGCTTTTTAGCCCCAAGTTAAAATAGCCAAAAAATTAAAAAGCCAACCCACATCCCAAACAAACCCATAAAGTTGTTGTGGAAGAGAAATATTTCTGAAATTAAAATTAATTTAGTATAAAATCATTTGACTTGTTATTGGACTATATAAATAAAAGTATTATTAACAAGTGTCTTTCTACTAGGGGTGGGCGCGGGTCGGTTGCGGCCACGGAACTCCCAATCCGCCATCCGTCCGCCAGATTAGCGGATTTGGAAAATCAATCCACATCCGTCTGCCAATTCGGCGGATGTGGATTGAGCGGATTAGCGGTTTGGCGGATGGATGTGAATCGGTTTGGCGGTTTAAAATTTTATAAATTTTCAACATAATTCAACTTATGTACTTCCTCAAAAAAAGAAGAAGAAAGTATTACAATCAATAACTTAAAAAAATATTACAATCACTACATGCCTCATCCAAAGCAAGAAAGTTTAAAATTTTAGCATATCACAATCACTGCATGCCTCACCCACATACTACAATTACAGCATGCCTCATCCACATAAAATATTATAATTGTTGTTCTTAAAATATAAAAATAATTCAAACCACCAAAACCATGAATAGAGCAGTAGTAGATAGGAATGGCAACAGAGGGGGGCGGGGCCGAGAATCACACTCCCCGTCCCCGATCCCCGACGGTGAAAATCCCCCCGTCTCCGGCCCCGATCCCCAACGGGGACCCTAAATCCACCCCCACTCCTGCCCCCTAACGGGGATCGGGCTTCCCTGACCCCGAAAATTCCCCAAAAAAGAAAAAAAGTTAGATCCAACCCATTAACAGATCTGATGAGATGAGCTCCAAAAAAAAAAAAAAAAAAAATCAGATCTAACAGATCTGTTCATCATCATCATTATCATCAACAACAACAACATAAACATAGAAAGAGAGGGATCTATTCATCATCAACAACAACATAGAGAGAGAGAGAGAGAGAGAGACAGAGATCTGAATCTGATGCTCAAATATACTATATATATTATATATATAACAAATCGAGAGAGAGAGAGAGAGAGAGAGAGAGAGAGAATATTCCAGATCTAGGGTGAGGGTCGCGGCGGAGATTCGCGAAGCTTGGCCTCACCGCCGGATGGTGTCATTGCCGGATCGGTGAAGCTTGGTCGGTGATGGTGGCGGTGATTCGGCAAACTTGGCCTCACCGCCGTTAGAGAAGAAAAAGAGACGATGGAGTTGTGGGAGGATAGAGATCAGCGGTGGGAGAGACGGTGGAGTTGTGGGAGGATGGAGATCGGCGGTGGGAGGAGGGAGATCGGCGGTAGGAGATGGAGATCGGCGGAAGGTTTTAGAAAGAGGGAGACCGAGAGAGATGAGAGGCGTTGATGATGAGTGAGTGTGAGTGTGAGGTGAGGCCTGTGTGAGTGAACTGTGAAAGGATTGATTTATATATATATATATGAGGGGTAAAATGATAATTTTGCTTCGAGGAAAATTCGGGGTCGGGGACAGGGACGGGCCGGGGCTTGAACACTGATCACCGTCCCCGGCCCAAAACTGATCGGGGTTTTAATTTTGAATACCATTCCCGTCCCCACGGGGGTATTTTTCGGGAAAAAACCATTCTTATCGGGGTCGGGGGATCGGGTCCCCATCGGGCCGAGTTTAAATTGTCATCCCTAGTAGTAGAGATTGTATGTCTCTGTATTGTTACATCTATATTTGTTTTTGAAAACAAAAACCAACCAACATATATCATATTTTCTATTTATTATTTTTAGAGATAGATTTAAAAATCAAAAAATATAGATAAATAATACGTTTATTTTTTTCAATTCAAAAAAGATATTCAAGTTGAAAACTTTTTTTCAACAGAATATTTAAACTCTTTTTTAATTGAAAACACAAACATAATATTTAAATAAACTGAAAATACAAAATCTTATAAATTACTAGGGTGCTCGCGGTTTGGCAGTTCGATTGCGGCCAAAGGAATCTCAAATCCGCCATCCATCTGCCAGATTAGCAGATTGAAGAAAATTAATCCGCAACCGTCCACTCGTCATCACGCATTCGTCCAAAATGCGGCGGATCGGATTGGTTTAGTCGGTTTTGGTAGATCGGTATATCCGCTGCTCACCCCTACCTTCTACCTAATAAAAAAGGGTAAATTCCAACACAACACACTATTCACAAATTTTAAAATATTTTTAAAATCATTTCTACATAATTTTTAACATTAAATAATATCCCAAGAGAAATTGGTAACATGTTGCTGTCGATTAATACTATAAATTATTATAAAGCTTGGTTGGTCAATGTGATACTCTGTTAATTAATTAGAGTAGGAGATAGATTTCTAATACAATTGACATATTAGCCAATATATAGGAATCATTCAAAAGTAAGATCCCACCTTTTAAATTAAAAAATGTTATACATAATATTTTAGTGAATAATGTGATAATTATATTTTTTTAAAACTACATTGATGAGTCCTTCAAGTTGAAATGATAAACTCAGAACCTATTATATTATTATGTATAACTGTTGTATTTATTTATATCGTTATTCAATGAGTATACATTGAAATGAAGAGAATCTACCTTACTCAGCTAAAAAATCTTAAGGTTGTGTTTGGAGAGAAAATTTTTAGATGAAAAAACAGATAGTAAGAGCAAATTTTAAAAATATATATATATATAATTCATTCACATTTCGCTTCTCTAAACAAATTACTCCCAAATTAATAATCCAAACTGAGAGGGTAATTTGTAAACAAATTGGGCTGAGCTAGGAAGAGTCTTCTTTGGGAGTTAGGCCGCGTAATGGGCCGAGATAAGGGCTGGTGTAACTCGGTCTTAGGCCAAGAAGACATCTCATATTTCGGGTTTGGGCCGAACTATGGGCCGAGGTAATTATTTATGTAGCATGGTCCTTGATCATCTAAACATCGGGTCGGTCAGAGATTGGCTACTAGTGACCTGACCTAGCTATCCTGGACCGAGGTATCAGTAGAGGGAGAATCGAGCTAAAGGATAACTTTGCAGGGCGTCATCTCAGAGTCAAGACTGACAGTGGTGCTTAAAGTATCACCGAGCTGTGTGAGCACGGTTGACCGCAATGTTAGCCGAGTAAGGGTTCAGCCATCTCACTTGGCTTGCAGTGATGAGGGTGTTTTAGGAATAATCATTATCCTTGGGCTTGAGACTCCTAGGAGGACTCTGCTAAGGAGAGTAGAGTCCTACTAGGATTATGCAAAATCATCTCACTTAGTTGGTAGTGAGTAGGAGTGTGACTCCTAGGAGGACTCTGCTAAGGAAAGTAAAGTCCCACTAGGATTGTGCAAACCATCTCACTTGGTTAGTAGTGAGTAGGGTATGTGATTCCTAGAAGGACTCTTATAAAGAGAGTTGGAATCCTACTAGGATTGTGCCAAGAAAAGTCTATAAAAGCTCATGACCAGACCTATGTACATGTATCCCAATTCTTACTCTAGAATACACAGAGCTTATTGTCTATTGTCTAGTTGCTGACTTAGGCATCGGAGGGGTTTCCGGCACACACCCCCCGGTTAGCTTACGTTTGTGTTTTCAGGTGGCAAAGCAACGTTGTTTGGAGGAGTACAAACTTGATCAACAGGATTATATGAGAAGATTATTTCGTGTTCGTATAATTGGCGCCGTCTGTGGGAATTTCACAAAGAGCAAAATCTCTTGATCAAGTTTTCCTCTCTAGTTGAAAACAATGGCGCACAATGAAGACTTGCCGCAATCTGCTATTGATGGGCAAACATCGGAAGGGTGTGGAAGGTGCGAAGGTTTACCTTTTATCCCACCCATGGCGGAATTAGATCCCCAGCGAAGGAATCCGCGGAGAAAAGCGAGAAAAAGACAGGGCTCAAGTCCACACCGCTCTCAAAGCCCTGATAGACAGAGGTGGAAGATGGATCCTCAGGTTCTCGAAGATCGCGTAAGGGAGCAAGACGAAGTAATAAGAAGAATGGTGGCTGACATAGAGTCTATGAAGAGCCGGATAAAAGGCAAAGGGGTGGCAATAAAAGAGGGGCGCAAAGGCAACACACGCTCTTGCCACTCAAAAGATAGTGACAGACAAGTCACACTATCACAAACTGAAAGTAGAAGCCTCAGGTCGGGCGATACACAATCAAAGACTTCCAGGACACGCTACTCCAGGCCTGAGAAAATGAGGACTGAAAGGGCTCGAAGGAGAGAAGACACTCAGGCTCGCGATACCCGCAGAGTCTCCGCACTACAACGATTGGTTCCTAGAACACATGTGAGTGCCGAGGTAAGAATGCCAGAGCCGTGCCTTGCCTATGAACCAGCAGACAAAGTGTTAGCAAGGTTGCAGAGCTCGCCGTTCATTCTGGCAATAGAGAACGCACCACTACCTTCAGGCTTCTACCAACCCAAATTCACTACTTATAAGGGGAAGACAGACCCCTACATGCACTTAAGCCACTTTCGCCAGGTTATGGCAGTATACCGGCGAAATGAGGCCCTGATGTGTATCCTATTCCCATCTAGCCTTAGCGACCTAGGTCTAACCTGGTTCGAAAGGCTACTAGAAGGCAGCATCGCCTCATGGGCACAATTGGCAGAGGCGTTCGTGACTAGATTCAGAACGAATACCAAGACACCAGTGGAGATTGATCAGCTACTCTCTATTGACATGGGCGAAAATAAGACATTAAGGTCTTACAACAGTCAATATTGGGAGACTTTCAACTAGATTGGGGATTGTCCTACAAATCTCGTCATCGCACAATACAAACGAGGTTTACCAGTCGGTAACAAATTGAGGGACTTAATGACAATGAGGCCACCTATCACACCCCAAACTCGCCCCTAAAAGTTTGGGCATGACCTATTCAGAAACGGATATTTAACCTGATATACATAACATACGGGGCTTGGACGGAAGTATTTAATATCACAAAGTAATAGAAAACAATCTCCATTGAGCTAACACTACTATGCCAGGATCACAAACATCGCAACAGGTAAATAATATACAGAAAACATACACTTGAGCATTGGTTATAAACATACACATATACAGACCCAGCCCATGATTGGGCATATAACAAAACATTGGAGGTTAAGGGAGTTATGTACATTCAACCTCAGACAGACAATTAGAGTACAAGCCCATAGCTTAACAACTCTCCACAAAAAAAAATAGCGGCTTCATCTAGTGCCTGGACACACAGAGGTTGACAAAAGAGAACAGGCATCATGGGTTAGGACTGACCTCCCGGCTAGTTACCTACAGAAGCAGACATAACACAGAATGAGCCAGGCTCAATGAATAATAGTACTTAAACAATTCGATGCTCAACTTAGATCATGATACATAACAAAGTGTACGGAAATGCAGAGATCATATGGTTAATCTAATTCTGCACTAATTTCAGAACGGCCTTAGGCCCAGTCTTTAAACAGAATGGCTTTAAGCCCTTGAACAGAGTGGCATTAAGCCCAGAATGCAGAACGGCCTCAACCCTATTCATGCATGTATGAACTCAAGAGATGTCTCGCACGGATTCTAGAGGTGACTTACACCGTAGTACTTAGTTCCGTACAACACTTTGTTTCATACCAGAAAATACAGATTGGCCATGGGCCCAGATATCGTCAGAGCAGACTAGTTTCAGAATCTTATAGAGTTCTAGAGTCATATAAGAGTATTCACATCTTTTCCATCGTTCATTCACATAAGTTACATAATTAACATGCAATAACAGAATGCTAATGGTAATCATTAGCTGTAAGTAAAGCATACTACGATAGTGCTGCTACTCACAGTGTTGTGACGACATGCTAGTTCCTCCCGGAGTGTGCCCTGCACACCTTCATAATTTGCAAATTAGTTCATTTCTCTTGTTGAATTATTTCCCTGATTCATCTCACTTCAAATGAATTTTACAAATATCAGTAGGCATAAAATACAAATTCTAAAAATATCCGAGGGTCAAGCACGCAAAACGGAGCAAACTGTTTTTCTCAACATAGGCCGCACGTGCGGCTATGACCCCCACACATGTGGCGGTTGGTCCCGCACATGCGGCTGGGAAGTCCCACACATGCTTTTTAGGCAGTATCCAAAACCCAAAATTCACCATTTTCCCGCACGTGCGGCCATGACTCCCGCATGTGCGGTGGTGCCCCCACACGTGCGGCCATGACCCCCGCACGTGCGGCGATTTGCCCAGTCTGCTGTCCGAAATTCAAGTAAAACTCCTCTTGATGAACACATAGCAAGGCTCAAAAATAAATAACTTTAACACAAGAACATGGTTTGAAATCACATAGGGACTAATTACAAACTTATTTTGAATTCAAAACACAATCAATCACCATTTAATTCCTTTATATTGCACCTACACATGATTTTTCACTCAAGTATGTATACATGGCCCTCTAACTACACAAGTGAGTTTATGTATGGAGATAAACTTCCCACAACATGCAAAATCTAGGGGAAAAGATGAGAGCACTTAACATAAAGTTTAAACCCAAAAGCACAACTTCAACTACAATTAAACAAGGATACCTACACATTCATGATCTTGATCTTAATCACAAGCTTAACTTCTATGTTGCAGAGAATTCTTTACTCATAAGGCAAGAGAGATATAGCAAAGTGAATAACACATACCTTGAACTTAAATTCCTACAACCTTCTCAAATCTCCCCAATTCCTTCCTTGAAGAAATCTCCTCCTCCTCTCAACTCTTCTCTTTCCTTTCTCTTAGGATATTTTTTTGGTAATAAGCTCTAAGTCAAACATTTGAGAAAACAAAGATATATATATAAAGTGAATAAGACAAAAATTAAACAGTTTAATCATCCCTAATCAAATTTATACAAAAATGCTTATTATTACTTAAAAATTATGTTGATCTCAAATGTAAAATCAATTTCGGATTACCAAGCCTTTAAGGCTCTCAATTTCTTATCCAAACATTCTAATTGTAATAGATAATTCTTTTATTAGACAGATATGAATTCACAACCATAAGTCTCACTTAATCAAATTTAATTTCACATGAAATTTCACCATAAGTATTTAAATGCTCAGAATAGGGGACCGAAAGTATACCAGAAACACATACAAGGGTCGGGTTATTACACCACCCCTCACGATGGAGGCCCTAATGAAGAGAGTGCACCAACACATCTAGGAAGAGGAAGATGGGGCGCGCACCAAGGCAGAGTCTGGCACAACAGCGATGTCGAACAAAACACCTTCGGCAAAAGTTAACACGGTTGACAAGTAGGACCGACCATGCAAAAATCTTTGCCCAACTGGGGGCAAAGTGGGTTGGCAAGATTGACCAACTCTTTCTAACAAGTCTTTGCCTGATTAGAGGGCAATAAAAAAGGTTGGCAGGTTTGACCAACACTTTTTTGCACCCTTTAGCCGAGATCAGGATCTAGGCTAAAGGCGGTTGGCAAGTTTGACCAACACTTTTTTGCACCCTTTAGCTGAGATCAGGATCTAGGCTAAAAGCGGTTGGCAAGTTTGACCAACAAAACTTTTTTACACCCTTTAACCGATATCAGGATCTAGGCTAAAGGCGGTTGGCAGGTTTGACCAACAAAAACTTTTTTACACCCTTTAGCCGAGATCAGGATCTAGGCTAAAGGCAGTTGGCAGGTTTGACCAACAAAAACTTTTTTACACCCTTTAGCCGAGATCAGGATCTAGGCTAAAGGCGGTTGGCAGGTTTGACGAACAAAAACTTTTTTGCACCCTTTAACCGAGATCAGGATTTAGGCTAAAGGTGGTTGGCAGGTTTGACCAACACATTTTTTCTTCAGCCGAGATAAGGATCTAGGCTCAAGAAGGTTGGCAGGTTTGACCAACAAGATTTTTTGGCACTCTTTGACGGGGATGATAGTTACCTCGGCCAAAGTTGGCAAGTTTAACCAACAAATTTTTGAACGATTTGACCGGGATGATAGTTAGCTTGGCCAATGAAGGTTGGTAGGATAAAGTAAAAGCTAGTGAGCCCGGCCAGACATGCAGTTAATATAAAGCACTACAATGAAGGAAAAACAAGGGACCGAGCTCGTATTTTAGCTTGGTCAGATTGGGCATTTCTTAGCTCGGTGAGGCCAAGGTACGTATCTCGGTCAAGCTAGTGAGTTTGGCTAGGCATGCGGTCGGAATGATGCAAAAGATTAAAAAGAAACACAGTAACCGAGCAAAGAGATCGAAATTTTTCATTAATTAGAAGATGATTACAAAAGGTGGGACATATAGCCCGGTTACACTAAAAAAACGCCTTCTCATATGATTGCGAACTCGAAGGCTATAAATATTGAAGGCAAAAAGGCGGGGCTGTTCAAAATTTGAAGGTACATGACGGTTGTAACAAGAGAACAAGGATAATGGGGGCATGCCACGTATCTTGGGAAGGACGTCGTGCCAGATTAGTAAAAGAACATGTTGAGCAACTGACAAGACTTATTGGGGCCGAACGAGCTATGAAACCGAACAACTTTTTAGCTCGGTAGAGTGGGGCATTCTTAGCTCGGCTGGAGGAAAAATAATCCCAATCACGTTACGCAAATGGAATTAAGGGGCAATTGAGAGGGTAATTTGTAAACAAATTGGGCCGAGCTAGGAAGAGTCCTCTTTGGGAGTTGGGCCGTGTAATGGGCCGAGATAAGGGCTGGTGTAGCTCGGTTTTAGGCCAAGAAGACATCTCATATTTCGGGTTTGGGCCGAACTATGGGCCGAGGTAATTATTTATGTAGCACGGTCCTTGATCATCTAAACATCGGGTCGGTCAGAGATGGGCTACCAGTGACCTGACCTAGCTATCCTGGACCGAGGTATCAATAGAGGGAGAACCGAGCTAAAGGATAGCTCTGCAGGGCGTCATCTCAGAGTCAAGACTGACAGTTGTGCTTAAAGTATCACCGAGCTGTGTGAGCACGGTTGACTGCAATGTCAACCGAGGTAAGGGCTCAGCCATCTCACTTGGCTTGCAGTGATGAGGGTGTTTTGGGAATAATCATTATCCTTGGACTTGAGACTCCTAGGAGGACTCTGCTAAGGAGAGTAGAGTCCTACTAGGATTATGCAAAACCATCTCACTTGGTTAGTAGTGAGTATGAGTCTGACTCCTAGGAGGACTCTGCTAAGGAAAGTACAGTTCTACTAGGATTGTGCAAACCATCTCACTTGGTTGGTAGTGAGTAGGGTGTGTGATTCCTAGAAGCACTCTTATAAGGAGAGTTGGAATCCTACTAGAATTGTGCCAAGAAAAGTCTATAAAAGCTAATGACCAGACCTATGTACAGGTATTCCAATTCTTACTCTATAATACACAGAGCTTATTGTCTATTGTCTAGTTGCTGACTTAGGCATCGGAGGGGTTTCCGGCACATACTCGCCATTTAGCTCACGTTTGTGTTTTCAGGTGGTAAAGCAACATTGTTTGGAAGAGTGCAAACTTGATCAACAGGATTATACGAGAAGATTATTTCGTGCTCGTACACAAACATAATCTTAAATCTTTTTATTTTTCTGTCTCAATGCACTCTCAATCATTCAAAATAGGTGAATCTCAAGACATGAGTTAATTACTTAAAAGTCCTATCTACAAATGTTATGGTACCTCATGTTCTATCTAAGATTTTTTATACCAATGAGTCATATTTAGTAAAACTGATAATATTATTAGTTTTTTCTATTTTTTTTTTAATTTTTAAACTAAGAATATTATCAATTTTACATAGTAATATTACAGATAATTGTTTCACACTAACTGATAAAAATATAGAGCATAAGATTAACATTTTGCCCTTCTACTTATTAGTTTGATTCAACTATTCAATCAAACTAAGAATATTATCATTTTTTTTAAAATTTTAAAACTGAGAACATTATTAGTTTATTCATTTTTAATTTTTTTTCATCAATGTTCCATTATTATGCTCCTTTATAAATACAAAATTTTCAGTTTTGCACAAAAAAAGAATTCAATTTTTTAAATTTTTTCAAAATTTTTTTGTTTGCACATATTTTGTTTTTTAAAGTTTTTTCAAATTGAAAATTGATGTTTAAAGTTTTAAAAATCAAAATAAATGTCAAATCATAATGTTCTTTTATAGATAATTATAAATGATGAACAACAATTATTTGAAAGGTGATTTCGATTATTAAAAATTTAATAGGACTTGAAGGTCTAAAAAAATTTAGTTAGAAATAAATGGAGTATAAGTTCATAAATTAAAATTTGTGTGTAAATGTCTTAATTTAATAGGAATTGAATACATTGGGACAAAAAATGAGAATAAAATTTGAAAACAGAGAATCTGTGCCACTTTTGCCCACTAGACAGGATCAAGAAGTAGAGGAAGTAAGATACGAGGATGGTGGAGAAGAACAAGACGAGAATAGTGCAGCGAAGAAAACGCCATAGACCCCAGCTTTTCTTTATTTGACTTCTCCAAACGCGTCTTAAGGGGACTAGTAGTAATTAACATACAATTTCTCTTTAGATCTTATCCTCATTATTTTAAATTTCACTAATCAATACGACAAAACAAAAACATTTTTTAAAATGTTATTCCTTAAGACTTCGAATTGCTAAAATGTGCAGACAACACAACTACTCCTTATAAAATACTACCCATAAAAAAATCACCCAAATCAAATTCAACAATCCAACCGTATAAACTAATAATCTTCCAAACACATCCTGCAAACAAAACTGAAACCCCTTTTCCTTCCTCCTCAAGCATTTTTTGTCTTCGTCTTTTTCCTGTTCCTCTCTTTCCCACCAACCAAACATGGTTCTTTTCCTCCTAAATCTTATTTTCACAGCCTTGAGCACATTATCAAACCTAATCACTAAGTTAATCTTCAACGTGACAGCATATTTTATCGTGTTAATGATCCAAGCCTTCAAAGTCCCCGGTGAAGCCTTCCAAAACGGGTTAGAACAAGTGGCGGAATTAATAAAGTCATTGATTGAGTATTTGGTTGGGCTGGCAGCGGATGCAATTAGCAATCTGATCTTGAGTCTTTTTAATCTTGTTGTTGAGGGTGTTTCAGGGTCTGCAGCTGCTACTGGGTTGGTGCTTGGAGGACTAGTTGAACAGACGAGGAATTCGCTTGACGGGTTGTTCAAAGATTTGCCAGATGTTTTGGGAGGGTTCAAAGAGATGATTTCAACCATAATATCAGATTTGTGGAACAATTACAAAGAAGCTGCAGGATATGTAACAGAGAATGCTTGATTTATTTTTTTTATTTTTTGGGTCAATGTATGCTTGGTAGTAAAATATATTTGTATCATGAAATACCGTAATGTTGAGTACTAATCTTTAAGAAAGACGTCTCTGAAGAGTTATCAAGTTTCAATTTTTTTTGTTTTTTTTTGTTTCCATTCTCCCTCTCTGGCTGTTTTTTGATCTGCGGAAGTAGTCTCCATCAACTTCCATATATCTTGTTGATTGTCATAACCTAAGTTGTGTTTTACCTGAAATTCAAATAGAGCACACCATGGTAATCTCTAAACCAAGAAAATGACTGTAGTTTTAATTTTTAAAGAGATGGCGTGACATCTGGGCTGATCGATACATTCTCATGTTGACTTGAATCCTTGGTTCTTTAAGGATATACCTAAAGAGGGTATCAAGGTTTTGTCCTACAATTAATCTCCAAATATATGCAATCCCCCTCTCACACATATTGGGTAATTATCTTGCACAGATTTGGTGGCCCAAAGGGATTATATGTTTCATGGGATTCAAACTTATGTTACATAATATTTTTCATAACTGAACTTGTGAATCAACTAACTCCTAAGTTGGGTTTTTGAACCATTTAAAATTACATTTAAGAAAAATGCTACATACAACCTCATTTATTATGGTATTTTTATTAATGCGGATCTTATTATTTTGTGTTTAGAAATAATAAAATATAACAAGAAATTAAATTATGTATAATATTACTCAGAATTTAATAATATTTTTAGTTTTTGATTTTCTTATAAACCATAGAATAAAAAATCACACAACACTAGAGATTGCTTGGTGTTGTTAATATCTTGGGGAGGGCTTTTCTTATTAGGTTGGAATGGAAGTTGAAACTTGGAAGGAAAGCAAAATGTCAATTTCAAGTTTTGAACTACGTCTCTTAAGGACTTGGGCTCTTTTAACAAAGAAACTCTCAAACGCCTACACTTTGTCCACAATGAAAAAGGTCCGGTAGTGTATTACTATAGTTTTTTATAATCCTAAAATCTTCAATTATGGCCTAATAATGAATCTGTTTGGAATGAATCAGAGAAATTAAAATCACTCTTTCACAACTTTGAGATGATAAATTTTTATTTTAAAAACAAAATTGTCTCATACTATAGCATAAGGTTTGTTTCGTATGGACTAAAAAGTCAATTTATTAGTTAAAAAAATTTAGGTAGAGTTTAGTAGAGTTTGAGAATTATAATTTGATAATAGAGTTATATTTTGAGTTTGTGAGTTTTGAAATTATGATTTGAATGGAGAAAATTTGTTTGGTTATGAGTTTTGAAAAGAGTTTTAAATTTTTGATGTGACATATGAAATGAGAAAAATTGTTTGGTTATAAGTTTTGAAAAGAGATTTCAAAACTTAAACCAAACATACAACTCAAAACTCTATTGAAAATTATATTCAAAACTCATAACCAAACTCTTTTTAAAATTAATTAAATTTTTTTTTTGTCATTTTGGTCTAAAAAATAATTTCTATATTTAAAAAATATCAAAAATATTTTTTTTTATTTTCAAATAACAGGTGACGATTGACAATTGCCCCTCCAAAAAAAAAAGTACTGTTTCGGTCAGACGACCAGCCGAACATCCAGGAGGATGTCTGAGCGGACGACTGAGTAGACCAAAAATTCAAAAACTGTCTGGTTTATTAAACAATTTTCCAAATGTGTTTTGAAATTGATTTGGAATCATGATTTAAAAACCTCTACCAAACGTAACATTTAAATATAAGAGTGGAAAATTAATTAGAGTTGCACACCAAACATGGCCTTACTGTTTTTCTAATTTTTTTTTTTAGCTCATTTGGCATATTTTTCTACTAAAAAAATTTATCTTTAGACATTTTAAAAAGTTATTATAAAAATCAAAAAAATATTATAAATATACCAAACAACCTAAGGTTGTGTTTAATAAGGCTTTCAAAACTCAATTTCACCTCTTGGTTTGTGTGTGGTGTTTGATTATAGTTTTTAAACATTGATTCCACACCCACTTTTGAAAACACATCTACCCGGTCATCCTTCCAGACGTCCCGTTGGTTTTCCGGTCGGTTGATTAGAACAAAGTTCGTGTTTTTTTTTTTTTGACACCTGTTATTTTTTTATTTTAAATAAAAATTATTTTCAAAATTTTTTATGAGCTTTGAAGAAAGTTTTGGATTGTGTGTTTAGTTATGAGTTGTAAGTTTTGGAATCAAATATCATATGTCATATCAAAAATTTCAAATTCAATTCAAAACTCATAACTAAACAAATTTTTCACTTAAATCATAATTTCAAAATACACAAATTTAAAATATAATTTTATTTTTAAATTATAATTTTAAAACTCTACCAAATACAACTTAAATTTTTTAGGATGGATTTAGGTTAGTCAATAAACCCTACATCATACAAAAAGAATAATTTTAAATTTATAATTGCGTCAATTAGGCCAAACTTGCCATATTGTTAAATTAGTCAATAGACCACTTACAATCAATTGGGCCGGGCCGAGGATTGATCAACCGGAGTTCCATTAAAAATTTAAATTTCGAAAAGGGTGGATTGGATCTACTCCGTCATTCATCCGGATATTCTCTTGGACGTTCGGTTAGTTGATTAGAATAGTGTAAACCTTTTTTTTTTTTTTTTTTTTAACAATTGCAACATGTTATTTAAAAAAGGTGATAATAGAAGCGCATACATATTCTCTTATAGCACATTACCCCTCTCATGTGATGAGTGGGCCAGTTAGGTATTTGGTCTCCACCTTCCGTGGGAATTTGCCCCCCTTAATCCTAAGGGGGATATTACCGCAGTGAGACTCGAACCTCTAATCAGAACTGGCTTTGATACCAAAGAGACGGAAGCAGCACATAAATAAAAATAAAAATAAAACAAGTTAAATAAACTAAATTAAATGAACTAAAATAAAATAAAATATTTTTAAATAAGAACATATAAGTAAAATAACCTCACAATTGTTTAAATTAACTTACAATTGGTTACTGGAAGTAATCGGAAAATATAGAATTATTTGCTGGAAGTAACTGGAAAATATAGCTTCTACTTGCATCCTTAGAAACTAAAATTTAAAACAAACTTATAATTTTACAGAGAAATTGAGAAAAACTATGAAAGAAAATTGTAAACCCTTTTTGCTCTGCTTTGGCCTGAACTGAGAAGCCTCTTTTATAGGTAAAGAGAATAACTGTTGAGTTTGTGAATCTTGAAACTATGAGGCCCGTGACAGTAGTTGTGAGGCTTGTGACTTCAAAAATTGAAAAATACTGTGAAACTTGTGACTTCTGAAAAACCTGAAAATAAGAGGTACGTGGGTGTAGAGAGCATCTTTCTGTGACCGAGAACTTTTTTACTCTTTTTTTAACTTGCAGTGAGGGAACGTGACTGCACAGTTGACTAATGGGGAATCAATATATATATATATATATTAGCAGCTTTTCTCAAAGTAAAAGTAGTGACTGAAGCTGATTTGTACATATATATAGAATCCAATAGCTGACTGCTTAAGCATATAGTTCCTGAGCATCAAGAGAGACGAAAGTTAAAACTGTTGATTTATTTGATATGTATTTATTTTAGATATTTTTTAAATATAAAAATTATTTTTTTAGATTTTTTATAAAAATAATTTAACAATTCTATTACTAACCATCTTCAACACTATATCATCAAAAAAGTTTTAAAAATAGTTTTGAGTTGTGTGTTTGATTATCAGTTTTGAAATTAATTTTTAAATTGAGTTTTGAATAATTTTGACATATATGTTTAATTATAAATTTTAAAAAGTGATTTGAAAATTTTACCTTTGAAATCATGATTTTAAAGGCAAATCAAACACAGCCAAAGAGTTTGTTTGATTTAAATTGTCAGATATTATTTTAAACGAGTTTTTGTTTATTTTTATTGCATTTTTTTATTTTTTAATTTGTAAATGCATTAAGATTAATATCATCTAAAAAAAAGTTTAAAAAAAAAAAAACTAAACATGAAAAAAAATTATTCAGTATGTTTGATTTGAGTTTTTTGGATTAAGTTTTTTGAAACTGAGTTTTTTGGTTTTCTTATTTTTTTTGTTTTTAGTGAATATTTTTAAAATTTTAAATATTTTTTTTACGTTTTTAGATGCACTTTACTTAGATGTATCTAAAAAGTAAAAAATTTGTAAAAAATTAATAAATAGATAAAAATTTACTAAATTCTCGTTTTTTTTTTTTGTTTTTGGTATTTAGTGAATTTTTAAAAGGTTTTTTTCAATTTTTAAGTATATATATGTTAGATATGTCTAAAAAATAAAAAAATTTAGTAAAAACAAAAAAAATACGAAAAATAGAAAAATAAATTTTTTTGAAAAGTATTTTTAAAAAAGAGAAACCAAACAAAGTGTGAAATTATGATGTCATTGATGATAAAACAAAAGTTAAGATGTCATGGATGAAACAAAACAAGTTAAGATGTCATTGATGACAAAACAAAACAAATTATGATGTCATTGATGTCGTCTTCCCCCCCCCCCCCTCCAAAAAAAAAAAAAAAGAAAAAAAAAAGAAAAAAAGAAAAGGAAGTAATTGACTAGAAAAGGAAATAATTGACTTCGGGTGGAACATTCAGGGAAAAGTTAATTTTTACGTTTTAATCTGTTTTAAGTTATAATATTTGTCACATTTTTTTTAAAAATTAAAAATTAAAAACCTAAAAAATAAGCTTTTAATCATATTCCAAAAACATTCCTCAATCTTCAAGGCTGTGCGGATGTGAATTGTCTAGTAAGGCCTTTTTTGGAAAGTGTGTTAAAAGTCATTCTTCAATTTTTAATCCATTTTAGATTATATCATGTCTTACATTTTTTTCACATTTTTTTAGAAAAATCAAAAAAAAAAATTTTAACCATCTTTTCAAAACCTTCCGAAGTGAGGGTTCGTTTGGGAAGTTAGTTAGCTTTTTGACTTTTTGATTTTTTAGTCTAGGTCTAAAAAGTCTCATTTGGGATTGACTTTTTAACTTTTTTGACTTTTGTGAGAGAAAAAATGTAATGTAATGATTATGGATTGAATGTGATATTTTCTTTTAGGAAAATTAGTTAGACCCCTTCAAGGAGACACCCCCTTTGACCCCCTCTCTTTCTGATTGGCCAATTTTTTTTTTTTTTTTTTCTTTTTTCCTTCTCCTCCAATCACCACCCCGCCACGTGTGTGTGGGGCTAGTGGGGATGGTGATTGAAGGGGGACTCAATCACTTCTTTTTGTTTTATTAAAGTAAAAAATCTTTGTTTTTTTGGTAGTTAAAATAATCTAAAACCCAACCCAAGTTGCCAAATGAAGGCTGATTATCATTAGGGCTATTTCTGACAATTCTCACAAAAAGAAAGGCTCACCATGATGGCACGTGTGGATAAAAGAGTTTTTTTTTTTTTTTTTTTGAAAAAAAATCCATGAAACTTGATTTCAGAATAATTTTTTCTTTTTATTTTTTTTTTATCACAAGTTCCAGATTGTTCAAATATAATTCAATTCATAAGAATGGACTCACACTAAGGTCTCATTTGATAACTACAAATTTTAGGCAAAAAATCAAAAATTATTGGGTGTAGTTTGTACTTTGAGATAATTTTTTTAAAAAAAAAATTAGAAAGAGAGTTTAGAATTCTTTTTGATTTGTTATAGTTGAGTAGATGTAAGAAAAAAAGTGATTGAGAATGAGAGAGGAGAGAGAAAAAGTGATTTTGGAAATTTTTTTTCTAAAAATTTGAACCAAACAAAATGTTGAAAATTTTTGTCAAAAATTGTATCTTGAAATACAAACCAAACAAGCCCATTGAAAGGGAGATTTGTCAAGGTCGGACATGTAGCGCGGTCCTGGAGGAAGATTGTGATGCCGCACTGGACACATCTCTATAAGAAGTACTACGTGCCATGATTGGATTGTAAGAAGAAGATTCTGTTGTCCGTGCGTTTCAATACCATTAGGCGGTTTCACCATTTGGTATTTGGCAGTATTTATGCTTATACATGAAAAAAGATAAGCGAGGAACATATCCACGCGTCTAAGGGAGGACGGACAGAGAGGTACGCGTATAAACTATATAAATGGTGCAGCGCCTCCATGCACAGGTTTGGAATTTTCTGATTATTAAAGCTACTTATTCCTTTGTCTCCCCCTTTTCTCTTTTTCTTCCTCCCCAAGTGTACTAACTTGATCCTTGGAGGGATTTTCCGACTGCACACTCGTCAGGTAGCTCACCGTCTTTATGTTTTTAGGTCGAGTGACATTACTCAGAGCTTGTACATGAGGAGTACGGAGAGCGATGAATATTTCCTACCCGCACACCCATTATAAATTATCACATCACTCTCTTTATTTTTATACACATATTTTTATATAAAACTAAAAAATTACTAAAATAACTTATTTTAAATGAAACCCACAATAAACTTCCTCTACATTTCACAACAATAAGCTGAGTCAAAATAGAACATGATGAACCAAACTTATTTATGCCCCCAAGAATTCGAGCCCAAACAACTGTCTAAGGGATTGTTTAGATTTGCTTATTTTAGTGCTTCCTCTGTTTCAAAATAATAATTTTTTAAAAAGAATTTAATTTTTTTTAATAGTATAATTATTACACTTTAAAAAAAATTAAATTTTCAAAACTATCATTTAATAGTATGTTTTTTGAAAAATATCAATTGTCATAATTGTACTTTTTGTGTTATTAATGAATTTAAAATAATGACAAAATAAAAAATTTATATTATTTTAATTATTAATTTTTAAAATGAATTAATATTTCAGGACAATAAAAAATAAAATATGAAACTAATATTTCAGAATTAAAGAAATATATTTTTAAAATTTTTATAAAAACATATATAAAATATAAAAATCTTATATGACCCAAATGAATATACTTATTATTTGTCTATCTAAAAAAATAAAATTATCCCAAATAACACCCAACTAAAATTCCCCAAACTACTTATAAATATCTCTGACCCTGCCTCTCCTTTGTACTCGCATCACATTTCCGCTGCTTGATTTTTCGTCTTTTGTTGCCTCTCTTTCTCTCTCTCTCTCTCTCTCTCTCTCTCTCTATAGAGTGGTATAATTTTGCTACCTCTGAAGAAATCTTCAGAATTTGTGATTTGTGATAAAAATGGCAAGGAAGCTCATGAATGCGGTTCAGTATGACTCTTATGGCGGAGGAGTTGCTGGTTTGAAGGTAACTACATATGTTTTGTTTATTTTCTTTTCCTTTTTGTTTCGTTTTGACTCTTCTCGCCTTTCTAAATCTGAGTTTTTAGTATTTTTCATGTAATCATTCAATTCAACAACTTTCGAAGATGAGGTGGGCTACATACAATTGACTGTAAATATTTTTTTTGTGTTGTATAATCTAAGGGACGAATTGCTACTGCGGGAGTTTTTTTTTTATTATTTATTTTTGTGGGGGATCAAATGTCCTTGATTTGGTTTCGTTTCCAGGATTAATGTTCTGAATTAAAAAAAAAAAACTAAAATCTAATGTGATGAAAAAAACAAAAAATATTCTATGGTCTTATATTTCCTGGAGCCAAAACAATATTTTAAAATTTGAAAATATCTAACCAACAGGTTAATTAGATTGACCAGTACTCCTACACCTCATTAGCAAGTCAGTAGTTTGAATCTCACTACCTGTGTTTGTATTGTATTTTATCTTTATTATTATCATTATTGTAATTCATTAACTTGTAATATCTTATGAATCAAATTTATAAATATAAAAAAAATAATTTTATCTTTATTTTTATCAAATTAATTTCTATCTTTTTTACACACCCTCAAAAAAAATAAAAATAAAAATAAAACTGAAAACTGAAAACCAAACCAAACCAACCTGACTTATGTATACAGATATAGTTGCACATATATAATCTTTCTTTCTGTGTTATATTAACTACCACCTGTGGGGTTTATTCTCACTGAAGACATACAACGTGAAATTAATACACTGCTATTCTATCATCTATGAATTAGTGTTTTTTGAATTTCATTGGTACAATTTGGTTGAATATATGTGGATATTGGGATTTCTGCTAAAATTGATATTACACCATTTCAATTGGTTTTAAGTTGCGTTCGATGCATCTTGCAGCATGTCGAAATTTCTGTTCCTGCTCTGAAAAAGGGTGAGATTTTAATAAAAATGGAAGCAGCAAGCTTAAATCCAGTTGATTTGGGAATTCAGAAAGGCCTCATGCGTCCTATTTTTATTCCTCGCAAGTTTCCTTTCACACCTGGTAACTTCATTGATGTCTGGCCTAAATTTGCAACTCAATTATTTTTTAAGTACCTTTTCTTTTATGACCTTGTATGTTTTTGTACCTATCTTTTGTTTTCCTAGTTGAACTATGTCTTGTCGCAATTTTAAATTTGGATATCTGTTTATCTTGTTGTATCTGATGCTTTTTGTCCTTCACTCTTACAAATCAAAGCGTTTGTTCCTCTGTGTTATTAGAATGCTTTTTTCCCCTCAAATAGACCCTCATTGTGGCATTAATTCTTGGTTAATATGGTCAATATAAGGGCATGTTTGTCATGGAGAATCCAATTTCTTCATGGTGTCCTCATTGCTCTAGAACCTGGATGTGGCATGATTTTATTTGAATATGTCTTTAAATTAGAAAAGTCCAACAATATTTTATACAAACTTGGCTCTTATCAATAAAATCTTTTATATAATCTAAGCAACCATTGGTAGAGGAGAAACATTTGTATGCCCTTGATTGTTAAGTGTAGTTAAATTGACATAATGTTGCTAAGTAGGGAGGTGAGTTTAAATTGACCTATGCATTATTTTCAGGCTAACATTCGAATCAGCTCTATTAAACTATTATAACAGATATTTTCCTCAGAACATGTGTGTGTTCCACATGATTTCTTATTCACCACATGCCTGTCCTCTTGGCATCACCACAGTTTGGGGGAAATTTCTAGAAAGAAATAAATGAGGAAAGCAATGGAGTTTGTAACTGGAATGAAATAACAAAAAATTCTAGAATTGTTACAAATTTAGTGGTTCACAAATTATATGAAAATTCTCTTTTGTTTAATACCCATGTAATTTGTGAATGACTCATGATTCATTTAATTCAATATGGATTTGAAAATTTCCTTTTTTCCTGATTCAACGGTGTTTACTTGGCCACTATGTATCTTATATCTGAAGGAGTTTTCTTGCATTTTATGTACCTTAATACGTCAAGCCTCATGCTAAGTATTATTTACAGCCTAGGTGTTTGTAATGTAAACCTTAGAAGAATTGAAGATTACTTTCTAGGCTACTTTTTCCCCTCTTATGGTTGGTGCAGCAACTGATATAGCAGGAGAAGTAGCGGAGGTTGGAACTGGAGTCAGAAAATTTAAAGTTGGAGACAAAGTTGTATCCTATCTTGGTCTTTCTGTAAGTATCATTTATGCCATGTTGTGTTCTACTTTTTATTTAGTATTTACTGTGTCTCTCCACAGTTGGACAAGTTGCATAGTCAAACTTGTAGTTAAAATGCTTTGCAGGATCACAACTTTTTTCATGAGGAGATCATGTCATCATTAAATAAATACTACTGTCATCTCATAAGTCATTTTGAGGCTCACCTCAGTGTGAGGTGGTTTGCCTTAAAGCTTTTGAACTTTAACATCATGTACTTACGCAAAAACAAGGTCCAAGTCTTATTGGGCAATTGCCTTGTGAGCCTAGGGTTCTTAACCGTTTTCTTTTTATTTTCTCACCATCTTTATGCTTTAACCATGAGGTAACTTGATTCTAAAATTTCTCTTGTTTCTTGGTTGTCTAGATTTTGCCCCTTGTTGGGCATATAGCAGGTGTTTGGCATCCCCTAAAAAAATTAAAAAGTCAAAAGTCACAAAAAAAGTAAAAAAATTACACTATTCACATGTTTGGGCGGACAATAAAAGTCTGAATAGACGGAAGGTAAAAAGACATATTTGCCCTTGGTACACTCCCCTTCTAACAGTGCACTTTTTGGTGAAAAAAAAAATCAAAATAGTGCAGCACACTGCACTGATGCGGTACACTGACGCATAGTGCAGCACATCATAGTCACTGACATGCACGGAAGCATGTCAGTGCTCAGAAGGGTATCAAAGTAATTTTACTAGTTGATATAATATTTTAATATATATTTTTTCGTAAAAAATTAAAAAATTATTCCAAACATACATTTTTTTTTCCCTCTATTTTCTTAGCCAAAAAGTCAAAAAGTGCACTTATATAGTTCATCTCAAACAAACCCAGAGTTTTCTACTTTGCATTTTTGCCTCTGAAAACATTGTATGCCTTCCAGAAGAGAATTATACTTCAGTGCAGAACTTGAAGGACATTTTAGAAACATTTTCCAGATGCATCTGATATAATATGGATGGCAAACCTTCGAAGGCCTAAATGGGTCCAAAATCTTTGGGTTCCACTCACCTTCAAAACTGTATATAACCATAAAATTTTGTCACTTTCACCCCTCCAGAAGGGAGTAATTTTTACCCTTTTTTTTAGTTAAGGGGTCTAAATTTACGGTTTTGAAGTTGATGGCGTTAAAGTGATATTTCCTTCTAACTGATCCTATTTTTTTGAATTGTTTTCTCTCATTATTTTGACACAGTCTTCCTCCTATTAGTCTTGGTCTACTGAATATACTGAAGAGAGAAAACTAAGCCTGCTTTTGGTTGTGTTTTGTAAATGTGATTTGAGAGTATGAGTTGTATTTTAAGTTTGTGTGTCGTAGAATTATGATTTGAGTGTAGAAAATTTGGTTGGTAAAGAGTTTTGAAAATAGTTTTGGAACGGAGGTTTGATTTGAGTGAAGAATTGTTGATGTGACATTTGATATGTGATACAAAAATTTACAACTCATAACTAAACATACAACTCAAAATTATTTTAAAACACATAAAAAATTTTAAAAAATTCAGAAAATATTTTTCCCGATTATGTAAATCAATTGCAAAAAAAAAAAAAAAAAAAAAAAAAAAAAATCTGGAATTCAGAGGACATCCGGGTGGACGTCCCCAAGGACAACCGGGTGGACATCCGGGTGGTCTTCTGGGTGGACTTCCTCAGGCAAAATTTTGACAAAAAACGCGGCCTGTGCATCAGAGTTCTCTGCGGGGAGTGTAGAAAATTGATTTCAAAACCATAACCAAACATCATACTCAAACACACGTGTAGAAAATTGATTACAAATCACAACCAAACAGAGCCTAAGATTTTATATGAAAATGTCCCTCAGGATTTAAGGGATTAATTCCCACCATTTTTGTTTCTGATTGTTCATGGAACTGAATCACAGAGTGGAGGTGGACTAGCTGAGTTTGCCGTGGCTAACGAGACAATGACAGTTCCAAGGCCACCTGAGGTATCAGCAGCAGAAGCCGCGGGCTTACCCATCGCTGCTCTTACAGCTCACCTTGCCCTTACCCAATCTGCAGGGGTCAAGCTTGATGGAACAGGCCCAAAAAAAAATATTCTGATCACGGCTGCCTCTGGCGGTGTCGGTCACTATGCAGTTCAACTCGCAAAGCTCGGAAACACGCATGTGACGGCCACTTGTGGAGCTCGCAACCTCAATTTTGTGAAGAGCTTAGGTGCGGACGAGGTAATCGACTACAAAACACCCGAGGGGCAAGCTCTGAAGAGCCCATCGGGCAAGAAATATGACGTTGTTGTCCACTGTGCCAGGGACTTTCCTTGGTCAACTTTCGAGCCTAGTCTAAGCACAAATGGGAAGGTAATTGATTTGACTCCCAGTCCGAGCACCTTTATGACTTTTGTAGTGCAGAAACTCACATTCTCTAAGAAGCAGCTTGTACCACTGTATTTCTTACCCAAAGTTGAGAACCTTGAGTTTGTTGTGAAGTTGGTGAAGGAAGGGAAGCTTAAGACAGTGATAGACTCGAAGTATCCTGTGAGTAAGGCTGAAGAAGCTTGGGCTAAGATCATGGATGGTCATGCTACAGGGAAAATCATAGTGGAGTTCTAAGATATCATAATATACGGCGCCGTTTGGGAAGCAAGATTTGAGGCTTTTTTGGTTATTTTAGCCACAAAAAACAGAATACGCTATTTTAGTTACAATAAACAAAACATCACATCCAACCCATAATCATTACACTCTTCTCTCACAAAAAATGTCAAAAAAGTCAAAAAGTTCTTTCCAAATCAAGCTTTTTAGCCTAGGCTAAAATAGTCAAAAAAAGTCAAAAAGTCAAAAAATCAACCAAGCCGTAATTAGTCTGGTTGTTTTGTTTTTGTTTATGTAATTATGGAAGAGGGTATGGACGTGAATGAATGTGTTGTGTGCAGCATTAAGTTAGTTAAGGTATTTGATGGTGTGTGTTTTCTGTTTACTTTTTGTGTTGCTCCATCTTAATCTATTTTTGGCAATAATGGTGAGAATTTAAATTTAATTTATATAAATTGAATTTTAATCCGATCACATAATGACGTGTGTACATTGAGTGTTGTAAGAAATTTTTTTTTTAAAAAGTATATTGTAACTTTTAATTCCTAAGAAGTCTTAATATTTTATTTTATACAATAGTAAAGATACAGAAGTATAAATATTGATTTAAGCTCTCCTCTTGTTCAATTACTAAGCTATGGATAGGAGGATCCATATTCAAAATATATATTTAGTATTCTAATTAGATGACCCAATTTTTTTCAAGATAACTATTTTTTTATATTTCTTAATCAAGCAATTATTAAAATTCAATCAAATAAATTTTTTATAATAATAATCTAGTGATTGTGTGGCAGATTATGGGTTCAAGATCACTGGGCTAAGATTGTGCGGTACATTTTAGGTTTACCTCGAGGATGACTAATAATCTATTTGATTAAATAAAATAATTATGATTTAGATGTGATATTTTGTCTTTTTAAATTAAAAAATTTATTTTGTCTCTTTATGACTATTTTAACCCAAACTTGACATGCCAAATAAAGTCTAAGTTGAATTGATAAACTCGAAACCTATCATATTATTATGTATAATTGTTGTATTTATATATTTCGTTATTCAATGAGTATGCATTGAAATGAAGAGAATCTACTTTACTCGCCAAAAAAATCTTAAGTTTGTGTTTGAAGTGAAAATTTTTAGATGAAAAAAAGATAGTAAGGGAAAAGTTTAAAAAAAATATATATACTATAATTCATTCACTTTCAAATAGGTGAATCTTAAGACATTTGTTAATTATCTAAAAGTCCTATTTATAAATGTTATAGTAGTTCAGGTTTTATCTAAAAAAATTTGTACCAATGAGTCCTGTTTAGTAAAATTGAAAATATTATCAGTTTTTTTCTAATTTTTAAAACTACAAACATTATCAATTTTGCATAGTAATGTTTTAAATAATTGTTTCACCAACTGATTAAAAAGAAAAACAGAGCATAAGATTAAACGTTTTTGCTCTTCTACTTATCAGTTTGATTCAACTATCCAATAAATTCGAGAATATTATCAGTTTTTTTTTCAATTTTAAAATTGAGAAGATTATCAGTTTTTTCATTTTTAATTTTTTTTTCCATCAATGTTTTATTATCATGTTCGTTTATAGATACAAAATTTCCAGTTTTGCACACAAAAATAAAAATTCAAAATTTTTAATTTTTTCAATTTTTTTTTTTTGCATATATATATTTAGTTTTTTTTTTAATTTGAAATTTGATATTTTAAAATTTTAAAAATCAAAATAAATATTAAATCATCACGTTCCTTTATAGATAATTATAAATGATAAACAATCATCGTTTGAAAGGTAATCTCGATTATTAAAATTTTAATTGCACTTGAAGGTCTAAAAAAATCTTAATTAGGACTTAATGGAATATAAGTTCATAAATTAAAACTTATGTGTAAATGTCTCTAATTTGGAGTGTTTTGGAAAATGGATAAAAGTTTATTCTTTGATTTTTTTTACTTTTTATATAAAAAATAATGTGGCTAAAAATAAATTAAAAATTAATTTTTAACTTTCAACTTTTTATCTTTTTATTCATGTTCCTAAATAGCCCCTTAATGGATATGGAGTACATTGGGACAAAAAAAACTTGAAAACAGAGAATCTGTGCCACTTTTGCCCACTAGACAGGATCAAGAAGTAAAGGAAGCAAAGTACGAGGATGGTGGAGAAGAACAAGACAGAGGCATCTCAATGCAGTGAAGAAAACGCCATAGACCCCAGCTTTTTGACTTCTCCAAACGCGTCTTAACGGGACTAGTAGTAATTAATGTACAATTTCTCTTTAGATCTTATCCTCATTATTTTACGAAAAATGTTTGAGGGCTTTTGGCAGTTTTGAGTCATTTGAGCCACTGTTTTTGTGACCCTCTACCATTGCTGTTATTTTACATTTCATTAATCAATACGACAAAAGAAAAATATTTTTTAAAATGTTACTCCTTGGACTTCGAATTGTTAAAATGTGCAGACATCACAACTACTTATAACATACTACTCATAAACAAAGCGCCCAAATTGAATTCAACAATCCAACCATATAAACTAAGGGGTTGTTTGAGATGATATAAATAAGTGTACTTTTTATCTTTTTACGAAAAGATGTGTAGAAAAGTAGAGAGATGATGTGATGGTAAAAAGATAAAAAGATAGATTATTTAGGACTTCCCAAACTTGGCCTAATAATCATCCAAACACGGCCTACAAACAAAACTCAAACCCCTTAGCTTCTGTGGGTGTTGATTTCCAACAACATAATTAAAAGGAGAACTCAGTTAAAGAATATTGGCAGAATAGATTAAACCCAACAACCTGCATAAGAAGATGAGAATCCGGCGATAGTTTGCCCACTCAGGGGTACTCCGACGATCAAGTCAGTTATTTATCAAATATATCAATTCAAGCGTTTAACTCACAATTCACTACTCACCGTATATCACACATACCTGAGATTGACGGGGGTGCCCTGCTTTTATAATTAGCAGTGACCTGATCCCCTTAGAAGCCTCACTTCAATGGACTTAAGCTCCATACTTATCTTGGATCCTCATCTAGATAGAGATAAACTCTTCTCGAGCCTTATCTTTATCCAGACTGAGATCTTCTCATGTTCTAGGACTCTTGTCCCTTATCTGCTTATCCCATATTTCGGTACTTCCGCAGATTACCTTGGCCTAGCCAAGATCATCTCGGCGTGTGACCACGCCACATGGCACCTTGGCTGACACTTCGGTGTCACCTTATCCATGTGTTGTCATTCATAAAATACTTCCCCACAACTGTCCCCTAGGTTTTATTGCCTCAGCAACCTGAGGTGATGGAACCTATACCGTTTGTCAATATAGCATGTTGGCTAAAACTTACTCTTCGCTTCGACTGAGATCATGACTCGCCAGTTTCAGGTGACTAGGACTCAGATGGCTACTTTATCGAGGATCAAGAACCAAGAATCATATTCTTTAAGATCTCTGCGGAGATCGTTTCTCTAGCCGAGGTTATTGCCTTATTACTTCAAGAATTCCAAAAGTTCTAACTGCGCATGAGCTGTTACGCACAGTCTTTTCAACTGTTTTCTCCACGTGTCATATCCGTATTGGTTCGTACCTGGCACGCGCCATCAAGTCACGTCGATTTTGTTCACGTTACCTGACAAGCACGTCATCCAAGGCACCTCATTACATTTTGCCACCCCTTTGTATTTTTAACAAAACTCTTTCTCTCTCTCTCTCTCTCTCTCTCTCCTTGCCTCTTCACTTTTGCAAACTTGATTTCCCTATTGTTTCAGATTTTCTCTCTCTACGAAAACCACCATTTTCAAGCTCTTAAGCTCTATGATTACTCCGTCCGTCACCGGCAGCGCACGTTTCATCATTTGGCTCCGACCGTTCGAGCTTTCTAACTTCGGCACACCTCACTCCGACGTCCTCGTTCTTGGCCCCATTTCAGTAAGTTCACAATTTCTCTCTTTAATTTCAGTCTTCCACTATTCTCTTAATATGTTTTTTCTTCGAATCTGCCACATGTCGGGGTGTTTTGGGAAGTTAGTAAAAAGCTGGCTTTTGGCTTTTTACCAAGTTTTTTGGCTTTTTTGGAGGTGATTTGGGAAGTTAGTAAAAAGCTGGCTTTTTTTATTTTTGGTTTAATAATTATTTATGGCATCAAATCAAAATAAAATGACCAACATACCCTTGCCAAACTTTGGAATTTTAAGCAATTTGTTAACATGGAGGGTATTTATGTAATTTCATAACGCAGCTTTTTTGTCACTTCCCAAATACAAGTCCCGGCCTTTTCGGCTGCTGGCGTTTTCTTCACAAGCCAAAAATGTGGCGTTTTTGGTGTCTTCCCAAAATGATGCTGTATCTATTGCCATTGAATATGTATTCGTAGCTATACTTTGTTTTTCTTCATTCACTCCCTAATTTTGGTTGCTATTTTTCATATTGCAAATCAACCTTTGTTCTTGAATCTGTTTTGTGCTTCGAGGTTTTATCATTGTGTTTCTAGAATGTCAATTTGTTTTGCTTGTGATTTTCATACATTGGCACACATCCACTCAATGCTTATGACTTTGTAACTTTCCACGTTTCTTAAATGTTGCTTTCTTGATTCTGATTCATGTTCCTTTCTGTTTTCTTGGTTTGTTTTCTAGATTCTTGCCTTTGCACTTTTGTTTCTATAGTTCTAGGTTTAGAATTTTCTTTAGAACCCATATCTTTTAGGAAAACTGAGACAAATTTTCCCTTAGATCTTCAAAAATCCTTACCTTAGTGCTTTCTAGGGTTTAGATGAGTTCTCTGAACCTTTACCAAGCTTGTTACCAAAAATTTGCTATCGAACCCACTTTAGCCAAGATAATGGGTATGTTCAAGTGGAGAGTAAACACTCCGACCAAACTAAAATACTTCAGGCAAGAGTTCTCTATTCCAGCTGACGTTCAAATCAGGTTGGCTGGGGAAGAGGACTCTATCATGCTTGATGGAGACTCTTTGTCCTTCCCCGTGGTTACATTCATTGAGTGTGGACTTCGATTCCCTCTAGACACTCTTTTCTGAGAAGTCCTCCACTACTACAAACTCAACCCTATGGAACTAGCCATCAACTCATATAGAGTCATCAACGGTATAATCGAACTAGCACGTCGAGAAAAAGCTAGGATCACACTTGTCGAGATCCAGTTCTATTATATCATGTGTGGCCTTAAGTCTGACAAAGGCTACATGTACTACCTCAAGTCTAGATCCATCGCCTTCAAACTTATAACTGACCTCCCAGACTCTGATAAGGGTGTTGGAGATGACTACTTAATCGTTTTGGGCAACTGAGAATTTGTGCCTGATGATGATCTTCATCTCTTTCCTCCGCGCTGAGCAGTGTTTAGAAAGGATGAAGGTAAGAACTGAGTCATCTCATAACTCCATCTCTGTCAAGACTTGTCAATTTATATATCTATATTAATGTTTGTTTCTTTGCTTTTTGCAATTCTTCCCCAGCCATCAAAAGATTTTCGCCAAACTTTCTTCCTCAGCAAAGACCTAAAAAGACTACTGGGATTGCCAATTGAGAAGCGCAAAGCCCTACTGCTGTTCAATTACATATCAACATACCAGAGTCCTTTGCCTGACCCTCCTAGAAGCAAGACATCGGCGGCCACTCAACCAGCGACTTCTTCGTCGAGGCCAGATCAAGCCTCCTCATTTGACCCAGTGGACCAGCCCTCCATTTCTGCTCTAGTTTAACTAATTCCACCATCTTAGTGCCGATGCTGATGCTGACGCCAAGCTCCTCTGAACGCACTGGCCGGTAAGACTTGGAGCCGCTGACGCTGAGATTCAGAGGCATAGACCTATGACCCAGTGAACCCACCTATTGCCCTGCTAGCAATCCGTTTCTGCACCAAGGTTACTATCGCTGCAACAGCCGATGAGATAGGCCGCAAACCAACCATTGTTAAAGACCTTCTTGCTAATATCCTTGGAGTTGTAACTGTTCAATCCTCCTCTTCTCCATCCCAAACCAAGCCAAAGCAAAAAAGGGTGAAGAGGGCTAAGGCAAAAGCGTTTGCCACCCAAGTTGATTCTAAGGACACTGTGCCAATCTCGAAGCTAGTCGAGATCGAGAAGACTGCCATTACCGCCGAGAGGAGGCCAGCTGAGACCGCAGCATCCGACGCCCCATCTCCGAAGAAGCTAAGGTCCGATCGCCTAGAGGGTAGCAGTAGTTTCCCCTGCGATCAGACTTGGGCACCCGAGGTCATGTTTGGAGACCTACTTTTGACAGCCGACGATAGTGCAATTAAGAACGTGGAGGTCGGCTTCGCTCTGTCAATGGCCATGCTCCTTCCAGTTGACATGAACTATATGGCCGATCTCCACGAGTACGAGAACTTCGGCCTTATGATGCAATATTCCATCTTGGTAAGTTTCTTACTTCATTTTTTAAAGTTTTCCAACACTTAGCCAAATTTTACTAATCTGTTTCATTCTTTGCAGGCCATCCAGCATGTCCATTCGTATGCGGTTAAGAAAACTCAAGAAGCAGCCAACCTCCTCTCTTCTCTTAACTAAGCTGAGACCAGCAACTATCATCTGATTGATAAGGCCAAAGCTGCCAAGGCTGCTCAAGATCAGGCCAAGGCTAAAGTCGAAGCTGCTGAGGCCGCTACTGAAGCCGCTAAGGCCGATGTTTAGGCTGCTAAGGCCAGGGCAGCAGATTTTGAGGCCAAGCTTAAGAAGGCCATTGAATTGAAGGAGGTCGAGGTTAAGACGGCCGACGAGAAGGCTTTTGAAAAAGGTCAAGCTGCCGTTTGCGATCAGTACAAAGAGTAAGTCAATCTAGCTTACAACTGAGGTTATTAACTTAGCTGGACGGCGGTGCTCAACAAGTTGTCTGTCCCAATGGACTCTATCTTCTGAGATATTAACTAGCTCAGTGTGCCATTCCCTCCCTCTTCAAAGGACTCTAAAGACGAAGCCGAAAAGGAGCAAATTGAAGTTGAGGATGTTGATGAAGAGGAGGAGGTTGCTGTTAGGGCTAAGTCCCCCACTCTAAATGATCAAGTCCTAGACTTGACTTAAGATGAGGAGGACGAGGTCTCCAAGAGTGTCTCTCCCAAGAAGACAACTTCTGAGGCCGAGGTCCAGACCGCTGAGAAGAGCCTCAATGAGACACTTCTTAAGGATAGACGCCAAGATTCAGGCTAAGAAGACTGCTAAGAAAACTTTCCAACTGTCTGCCGAGGCTGAAACACCGCCAATTGCCAAAGTAGGATAGTCTGCCCAAGATCGTAACACTTAGAATTTTTTTTCCTTTACTTTTTCTAATTTTGCTTGCTGTAATCTTTTTGCTTTTGTCGGGCTGAAATGCGTTCGTTTCTGATTGATGCCAGGTCGATGTGCCTTTTGCTTTTGGATTTAAACAAGTTTTTTCTTTTGAATGCATGTTTCACTTTTCTTCCTAAGTGTTGAGTGCTTGTTTCTTTAAGTTTTATCTGTCTTCACTGTCATGTATGCTTCCATACTTAGAACATTTTTGTACTTCTACAACTTCTTGTGTGATCTCCTCAGACAAGTATTACCTTGGATCTAGCCTTGGTTAGTCACCTTGGACCAACTTACCTCGGAGTTCACATTTTGCTGTGATCTCAGCCAACGAGCACTTTACAAAAATTCTTTGAATAATATTCAACAAGTATTGCTTCCTTACTTGTACTTGTTGTCTTTCATCAAGCCTTCACCTTTCCAACCCTTCCAAGTTTGACAACCTAGTTGGTGACCTTGGGTAACAAATTCCTTAGGTATAAAACAATACTCTTATCCCGGATTAACTCATCTCAGATAGTTCCATCTATCAAAAATATCATAAAATTTCTCAAGTGTTATGCATAACTTCAGCTTGAAATTTCAGAAAATTTCACAAGTTTTAAGCTCATTCTCACTTTCTACCGCATAATGTGAACTTAAATACCGCTTATGTTCACATTAAGCATGTATCTCCAATTGTTGCCGAAGTCTGATTCAAACAAATCGTTGTCGAGGTTTTCTACCTCGGTGTCTCTGTTAATCCGACTAGATTAAACTTAGTTCAACTCTACTATATGGCAAGTGTTAATTCAACTCTACCATATAGCAAGTCTAAGTTATTCGTCATGTTTCATTTGAAAACATCGCAAACTTAGTTCAACTCTACCATATGGCAAGTATTAATTCAACTCTACCATATGGCAAGTCTAAGTTATTCGTTATATTCACTATGAGAACATCGTCATAAGACTTTTTCAGTCCTATCGCACAAGTGTTAACAATAATATATGAAAATAAAATCATGCTATTGTTTTATTAAAAATTCGACTAATCACATAAATCTCTAAAAAAAAAAGAAAAAAAAAAGACTAATGATAGAAAAACTTTAAATTGCAAGTGTTCCAAGGTCTTGGCAACTCCTTGCCATCACTGTTTTCTAGCCGATATGCTTCATTGCCGGTAACCGAGATGATTCTGTAAGGCCCTTCCCAGTTTGGGCCAAGCTTGCCCTCCTTGGGATCCTTCTTATTGCTGACGATTTTTCTAAGGACGAGGTTCCTAACCTTAAATTCCCTTGGGTTGACCTTCTTGTTGTAAGCCCTAGCAAACTGCTGTTGGTATGCCCCCAGCCTAATTGTTGCTCTCTCCCTTTTTTCTTCTAATAGGTCCAGATCTTAGGCCAGGAATGTCTCATTCGTCCCATTCTCCACTCCCTAAGTTCTAATTCCAGGGATGCCAACCTCCAATGGGATAACTACTTCAGTGCCATATGCCATGGCAAAAAGGGACTCCCCAATTGATTTTCTCGGCGTAGTCCGATATGCCCACAGCATATTGGGTAATTCCTCTACCCACTTGCCCTTAGCTGCTTCCAGCCTCCTCTTGATCCAATCCAAGATGGTCTTGTTGGATGCTTCTGTCTAACCATTACTCTAGGAAAAATTAGGAGTAAAGTAATAGTTCTTAATCTTGTATTTTGCACAAAAACTCTTAATCAGCTTATTGTCAAACTGAGTGCCATTGTTTGCTATAATAGCCCTTGGGATCTTGAACCTGGTTATTATGTTTTTCTAGATGAAGTTCTTCACATCAATATCTCGAATCTTCAGCATCTACCTACTTTTTAAAGTAGTCTGTGGCTACTAACAAGAACTTTCTTTGTCTAGTTGCCTAGGGCAGTGGTCCCACCAGGTCCATGCCCCACTGGGCAAACGACCAAGGACTGGACACTGGGTTCAAATCTGCTGCTGGCTGATGTATCAAAGGTGGAAACCTTTAACACTTCTCACACTTCTTAACATAGGCTTCAACATCCTTTTGCATGTATGACCACCAGTATTCCTAGGAGATGGCTCTATGGGCAAGTGACCTGTCCCGTACATGACTTTCATAAACTCCTTCATGGATTTCATATAAAAAGTCCTTTACCTAAGAGGGATGAACACATCGGAGTAGAGGTTCAGTGAAGGATCTTCTGTACAAATGGCTTTCTGCTAACAGGCAGAACCTGGACAACTTTAACTTGGTTTTGTATACCTCTTTTTGGTCGTTTAGTAGTCTATCTTCTCTGAGGAACACAACTATGGCGTCCATCCAACTAGGACCCATTTCCACGCACATTGTTTCGTACTCTATTATCAGAGGCTCTACACTTAGTCCTATTAGATAATCAACCATGATTATCCTTGGTTCCTTTGACTTTATTGCACTAGCCAGGTTTACCATGGCGTTGGCATGACTATTATCATCTCGGCTAATCTGCTATAATTGACAATTCTCAAATAGTATTAGCAGCCTGACAACCTCTTTGACATATGCTATCATTCTTTCATCTCGGGTTGCATACTTACCCGTTGCCTAATTCACAATAAGTTGGTAGTCACAGAAAACTATCACATCATCGGCTTCCATGGCTACAGCTAGTTTCAGTTCTACAATTAGCGCCTCATACTCTGTTTTGTTGTTTGAGGCCTTGAACCCCAAACAAATAGATTGCTCAATCATTCGCCAATCTGGCGATACCAACACCATTCCTGCCCTTGCTCCTTGACAGTTTGAACTTCCATCAACAAACAGGCATAATGAGTCGCTGATGTAGGTGTCGCAGGGATTTGGTTTCTTTGCCTTATTTTGTTTTGCTGGAGTGGGGTCCTTTGGCCCTAACTGGGTCTTTTCCTGCTCCCATGGACATCCTAAGCCGCAGCTTATCGGAGCCCGCCTTGGGATTGCACTAGGAGTGAACTCGGCCACAAAGTCAGCCAACACCTGGCCCTTGATTGCTATTCTAGGCTTGAACTCCAAGTCGTATTGGCCCAGCACCACTACCTATCTAGCTATTCTGTCTGTTAGATCTCCATATTGCAACAAGGACTTCAGGGGATGCTCAGTCAGTAGTACAATCTTGTGGGCTTGAAATTAGTGATTCAACTTTTTGGAAGCCATTACCAGGGCTAGTATCAATTTTTCCAGGAGCAAGTACTTGGTTTTTGGAATTGCTAGGGCTTTACTCACATAGTATACTGCCTTTTGCTCTTCCTCCTCTTCTCAGATTACCACCGCTTTTATTGCGTGGTTTGAAACTACTAAGTATGGGAACAATTCTTCTCTAGGTATTAGATTGACAGAACTGGAGCTGTTGTCAAGTACCTTTTCAAGTCGGCCAAGGCGATTTCGCACTCTTCTGTCGATAAGAAATCTGTGGCCTTCTTTAACAATTGAAAAAATATCTTGCATTTATCAGAACTTCGACTGATAAATCTATTCAAGGCTGCTGCCTTCCTGGTCAAAATCTAGACCTGTTTGGCTGATGTCGAGCTTTTCAAATCAAGGATCGCCTTGATCTGATCTGGGCTTGCTTCTATGCCCCTCTTGGTGACCAAGTATCCTAGGAACTTACCAGACCAGACTCCAAATGCACATTCAAAATATTGAGTCAGAGCCAATATGTTTTTAGGATGTCAAAAACTGTCTTCAAGTTGGCCAGATGATTTCCAGGTTTTTTGGTTTTCACGACCATGTCATCAATGTAAATCTCTACTGTCTTCCCAATCAGATGCTTAAACATCTTGGTTACTAACCACTAATAGTTTGCTCTTGCATTCTTTAACCCGAAGAGCATCACTCTATAACAATAGAGTCCTTTCGGGGTGAATGCCGTCTTTTCTTCATCCGGAGCATACATTGCTATCTGGTGGTGACCTTTGTATGTGTCTAGGAAACTCGTCCTCCCATGCCCTGAAGTGGCATCTAGTAATTGATCAATTTTGGGTAGCGAAAAACTATCATTGGGGTAAGCCTTGTTCAGGCTGGTGAAGTCCACGCAGACCCTCCACTTGACGTTCTTCTTTTTCATAACTACTGTGTTGGACAGCCAGGTTGGGTAGTTCACTTCCCAAATGACCTTGGTTTCTAACAGCTTGTCCACTTCCTTCTCAACTGATTCCACATGTACTAATGTTGGACATCTAGGTTGGGTAGTTCACTTCCCAACTGGCCTTGGTTTCTAACAGCTTGTCTACTTCATCCTCAACTGATTCCACATGTACTAATGTCGGCCTCCTTACCCGCTGGATGACAGGTTTAACCGACCTGTCTACATTGAGCCTATGGCAAGTGACCTCGGGTTGATGCTTGGCATCTCATAGGGCATCCAGATAAACACTTCTATGTTTGCTCGCAAGAAAGCCTCTAACTCCCTTTCTTCTTTATCGGCTATACCTGAGTCGAGAATGAAGAATTGCTTCCATCATCTTCTTGGACTAGAATCTTCTTCAAAGCTTCCTCACTCATGTCGGCTGGTTCTTTGCCGACATTATCTGGGATCTCCATGTCCTCATATTCAATTTTTACTGTCTCTGCTTCTCAAACATTGCAAGTAGACTTCATTGTTGTCATAAAGAAATTTTTTGTATGCACTTGATCCCCTCTGACCTCCTCAATCCCATGTTCGGTTAGAAATTGCAACAGCTGGTGTAATGTTGAGGGAACAGCCCTCATTGCATATAACCATGGTCTATCCAAGATAACATTGTAAGGGGAGGAGGTGTCAATTACTGTAAACTTTGCGCTTACCTTCTTCGTGCCTGCCTGCACTCCAAAGTCGTGGCTCCTAAAGGCCACACCGGCGTTCCGTTGAATCTAACCATCGAGCTGTCGGATTGTTCCAGATCATCACGGTGAAGGCCAAGTTTCTATAACATCTAACATACATGATATCACAAGAACTGCCTTGATCAACTAGTATGTGCCTTACCTGGCACTCTCCAATCTTTAGCGTTATCACTAAGGCATCGTTATGTGGATGCTGCACCATATCTAGGTTTGCCTCAGTAAAAGAGACCATTGGTCCCTGGTACTCATTCGTTCATGGCTTCTTTTTTTGGACCTGATACACATGTTACAGGTGCCTCACTTTCTGAGTCTCCCTTCGTACATCATTCTCATTGACCTTCGAGTGAATTACATTGATCACCCGAGGTCTATCTGCTTGTTACGGTGGTGGTGGTAGAGGTGCTGCTGTCGGTGCTTGGGGTAGCCTTGCTTGCTCTTTTCTTGTCTTAACCTCATCTACTAGGTTTCTCAGGTGACCCTGTCTAACCAGATCCTCCAAGTGTGTCTTCAAAGCCCTACATCCTTGATCAAGTGCCTATCCTCATTATGGTAAACACAATGCTTCCCAAGGCTCCTTCTCATAAACTCGCCAAGGATCTTCTTCGGTGCTTTGTAATACAATTGGTTCCTGATCCTTTCCAAAACTATGTAGACCAGGATCCTGAATATAGTAGTGACTGCCTATGTAGCCCTCAACCCTATTTTCTGCCTGTTAAAACCAATATTACCTCAATCTCGCTTCGGCGAGCCGTTTCTCTTCTCCTACTTTGGTGTCTTCATCTCCTGCATATCTTCTTCTACTCTGGCATACTTCTCATTCCGTGCCATGAGCTTCTCCATACTTTTTGGTAGAGTTTTGGCCAGCGATTTCTGAAGAGGACATTTGTCATCCAGGCCGTTCTTAAAAGACACGACTGTCAGCTCCTGGTTGCAAGCAGGAATTCGGTCGAACACCTCGTAATATCTCTTGGCGTAAGCCCTGAGACTTTCACCCTCGCTAATGTTCAAAGCTAGCAGGGAGTCCTTCCTTAGTGGCTGCGGCTTGTTTGTTACAAATCTGGCCACAAAAATCTTGGCCAGGCCTGTCCAACTCTTCATAGTTCCTTTCAGCAACTTGTGGAACCAATCTGATGCGATTTCCCCAAAGAATGAAGGGAACACCTTGCACAGCAACTGCTCGTTCCTGGTATATAAAGCTATTGAATTTAAATATAAGCCGACATGAAAGTTCGGATCAGACTTACCATTATAAATCTGGAACCTCGACATATGGAACCTCTTTGGGACCTCAAACCTATCCAACTCTACTGAGAATGGTGTTCTCGGCTTGACGAGGAATGTGACCTTGGCGTTGAGCCGCTTTCTCTGGAGATAATCTCTCAGATCCTCCTTCGTTCAACTGGGAGCTTGGCTATCAACAGATTTCATCCTTTTTGATGCGCTGCTCTCGGTGTCATTGTGTGTTCTCTTGGACTTCTCTTCATTTACTGTATCAAAACACAGGCCCTTCCCTTGGACATGCTGAGGTTCTCTAACATAAGTTCCCTTGGTATGAGGCGTCTTCTACGACTCACCTCTCACTGACTCTACTCGCCCGACATCCCGTGAAGGTCGATGTAAGCGCTCATTTTCCTTGTCATGCTGCGGGACTATTGGGATTGTTTTCTGTCCCTTTTCTGGGCATCAGTCTTGGTCGTTGGTACCGGCATGTCCTGCAACAGAAACAATGGTTGCATCACGTTGTTCTGCATCATGAATTTGACAACCGACTGTAGGTCTACCAACTTGGTTGCTATCCATTTCATCTCGTTGTCCCTCTTCATGCATCTATCCTTCCATACTTGGAGGTTGCTTTCATTGTAATACTCATCTTGGCTAGCTTTCTTCGGGGCGTTACCCTATTTGCCGACGTCCTTCTCCCTAGGATTCGGATCTTGTGCTCTTTTATTGTAGTCTTCTTCCTTGACGTTGGGATCTACATGCTCACCACTCTCACTGTGGATATCGTTCCTAATCTTTTCTTCCTACTGGTTGTTGGCCATTTATTCTTCTTAAGTTCCCACAAACGACGCCAAATTGTGGGTGTTGATTTCCGACCACACAACCAAAAGGGGAACTCAGCTGGAGAGCACCGGCAGAATAAATTAAGCCCAACAACCTGCACAAGAATATGAGAATCTGGTGGTGGTTCGTCCACCCGGAGGCACTCCAACGATCAAGTCAGTAATTTCTCAAAGATATTAATTCAAGTATGCCCTGCTTTTATAACCAACAATGACTTGATCCCCTTAGAAGCCTCACTTCAATGGACTCAAGCTCCATACTTATCCTGGACCCTCATCTAGATAGAGATAAACTGTTATCGAGTCTTATCTCTATTCAGACTGAGATCCTCCCTTGTTCTAGGACTCTTGTCCCTTATCTGCTAATCCTCCATTTCAATACCTCCGCAGATTACCTCGGCCTAGCCGAGATCATCTCAACGTGTGACTAGGCCATATGGCACCTTGGCTGACACTTCGATGTCACCTTAGCCACGTGTTGTCAGTCATAAAATACTCCCCCACACCTTCCTCCTCAAGTCTTTTTTTTTTTTTTCTTCTTCTTCTTCTTCTTCTTCTTCCTTTTCCTCTCTTTCCCACCAACCAAACATGGTTCTTTTCCTCATAAATCTTATTTTCGCAGCCTTAAGCACATTATTAAACCTAATCACTAAGTTAATCTTCAATGCGACAGCATATTTTATCATGTAAATGATCCAAGCCTTCAAAGTCCCCAGTGAAACCTTCCAAAGCGGGTTAGAACAAGTGGCGGAATTGATAAAGTCATTGATTGAGTATTTGGTTAGGTTGGCAGTGGATGCAATTAGCAATCTGATCTTGAGTCTTTTTAATCTTGTTGTTAAGGGTGTTTCAGGGTCTGCAGCTGCTACTGGGTTGGCGCTAGGAGGACTAGTTGAACAGACAAGGAATTCGCTTGACGGGTTGTTCAAAGATTTGCCAGATGTTTTGGGAGGGTTCAAAGAGATGATTTCAACCATAATATCAGATTTGTGGAACAATTACAAAGAAGCTACAAGATATGTAACAGAGAATGCTTGATTTATTTTTCTAATTTTTTATTTTTTGGGTCAATGTATGCTTGGTAGTAAAATATATTATTTGTATCGTGAAATATACCTGTAATGTTGAGTATTAATATTTAAGAAAGACGTCTCTGAAGAGTTATCAAGTTTCAATTATTATTTTTTTATTTTTGTTTTGTTTCCATTCTCCCCAGTAATTTTCTCTCTGGCTGTTTTTTAACCTGCAGAAGTGCTTTCCATCAACTTCCATATATCTTGTTGATTGTCATGACCTAAGTTGTGTTTTACCTGAAATTCAAATAGAGCACACCATGGTAATCCCTAAACCAAGAAAAAGACCGTAGTTATAATTTTTAAAAAGATGGAGTGATATCTGGGGCGATCGATACATTCTTATATTGACTTGAATCCTTGGTTCTTTAAGGATATACCTAAAGAGGGTATCGATGTTTTGTCCTATAGTTAATCTCCAAATACATGCAATCCCCCTCTCATACATATTCAACCATGCTAAATACCCCCACTGGGGGTCAACCCCCAGTGAGGTGGCGGGCCTTGATTTGTTGAAAATCAAAAAAAAAAAAAAAAAAAAAAACAGTTTTTTTTTTCAGCCAATGGGAGGGCAGCATCCACGACCCCCAGTGACCCCCACTGGGGGTCTGAGGCATTTTCCCATACATATTGGGTAATTATCAAGTACAGATTTGATGGCCCACAGGGATTATATGTTTCATGGGATTCAAACTTCTGTTACAGAATATTTTTCATAGCTGAACTTGTGAATCAACTAACTCCTAAGTTGGATTTTTGAACCATTTAAAATTACATTTAAGAAAAATGCTACACACAACCTCATTTATTATGGTATTTTTATTAAGATGGATCTTATTATTTTGTGTTTAGAAATAAAAAAATATAATAAGAAATTAAATTATGTATAATATTACTCAGAATTTAATAATATTTTTAGTTTTTGATTTTCTTATAAACCATAGAATAAAAACTCACACAACACTAGAGATTGCTTGGTGTTATTAATATCTTGGGGAGGGCTTTTCTTACCAGGTTGGAATGGTTGAAACTTGAGAGGAAAGCAAAATGTCAATTTCAAGTTTTGAACTGCATCTGTTAAGGGCTTGGGCTTTTTTAACAAAGAAACTCTCAAATGCCTCCACAATGAAAAAGGTCCAGTAGTGTATTACTATAGTTTTTTATAATCCTAAAATCTTCAATTATAGCCTAAAATTGAATCTGTTTGGAACAAATCAGAGAAATTAAAATCACTATATCACAACTTTCAGATAATAAATTTTTATTGCAAAAACAATTGTCTCATACTATAGCCTAAGGTTTCCTTTCGCATTGACTAAAAAGTCAACTTATTAGCTAAAAAAACTTATTTTTTTCTAATTCTTTTTTAGCTCATTTGGCATATTTTTCTGCTAAAAAAATTAACTTTAGACATTTTAAGAAGTTATTATAAAAATCAAAAAAATATCATAAATATACCAAATAAACTAAGTTTTTTAGGATGGATTTATTTTAGTCAATAAACTCTACATCATACAAATTTTAAAAAAAAAATAAATTATAATTGCATCAAATAGGCCAAACTTGCCTAGATTGTGAAATTAGTCAATAGACCACTGACGCCTGTCAATTGGGCCGGGCCGAGGATTGATCAACCTCAGTTCTATTAAAAATAAAGAGTTTGTTTGGTTTAAATTATATTATTTTAAACAATTTTTTTGTTTGTTTTTATTAATTTTTTGTTTATTTTAATTAATTTTTTTAAAATTTGTAAATGTATTAAAATTAAGGGTAAATTACAAATATACCCCCGAAATTTGATTAAAATACAAATCGCTCCCTATGATTTTGAAAATTACATTCCACTCTATGAGGTTTCTAATTTCATAACAAATCGCCCATTTTATTAATAAATCATCAAGTCAATTAACAGTTTTTAATGATATTAAAAATGTGTTTCAATTAATAATTTAAGTAATTTTATTATTGTATATGAGAGCAATTATGAATTTTATTTTTTTAGTTAATTATGTTAAATAAAAAATTCTAATTAGGGGTATTTGTAATTTTTCAAATCACAGGGAACAATCTTTATTTTAAGAAAATCTCAGGGTGTATTTGTAATTTACCTTCAAATTAAATTCATCTAAATAAGTTTAAAAAAAAAAAACTAAATATGAAAAAAAATTATTAAAAATTATGATGTCATTGATGATAAAACAAAACAAGTTATGATGGCATTGACGACAAAACAGAACAAATTATGATGTCATTGATCCCAAAAAAACAAAGGAAATAATTGACCAAAAATGGTACAAATCTTTTTTTTTTTTTTTTTTTTTTTTTTTTACATTTATAATTTCTACAGACATATGTCAATCAGAGATAAAAAAAAAATAAAATAAAAATAAAAAATTAATCAATCATAATATATTGAGGGTGGTGGTGATTTTCCAAAAAAAGGTCCCACCCTTTGCCATAATTGACTTCGGGTGGAACATTCAATCGTCAAGGCTACGTGGGTGTGAATTGTCCAGTATGTCATTAGGGCTATCTCAACGAGAGTTATGTTAAGGATTTTAAATAAATTATTAAATTTTTTATCAAATTTTTATATAGGTGTGAGGTTTATAATATGTAATTTGTATGGGTTTAAGAGATTTAATAAAAAATTTAATAATTTATTTGGGATTCATAACATTTTTTTTTCTACAATTCTCACAAAATGATGACACGTGTGGATAAAATAGTTTTTTTTTTTTTTTGAAAAAAAAGGGATACATTGTTTGGAATGATTTAAATAAATGTACTTTTTTATTTTTTATTTTTTATGAAAGATAAACAAAAAAATAGAAAGGTAATGTGACTTAAAAAAAAGATAAAAAACAAAATATATATATATATTTTATACAAGTTTCAAGCTTACTAGATTTAATCCAATTCATAATAATAGACCCACAGAGCATCCAACCACTTTACCTAAATTTTATCTTAAAATATTATTAAAAAATTTATTCCCTATTTTAGGAATTATTTTTTCATTTACTTCTCAAAATAGACTCCTTATTCTTTCTTTATTCTATTAGCAAACTCCCTATTTTTTTTCTTTATTTTATTAAAATATAATTTTTAATTATAAATTTTAAAAAAATAAAAATCATAAATGTGTATTGCAGTCTTCAAACAAAGCAAAGAAAAAAAAAAAAAAAAAAGAAGAAAAAAAATATAAGGGAGCTACAGTGACTCCCTACAAAATAGGGAGCCACTGTAGCAAAAACTAATTTAGGAGATTATATTTAGGAGAGCTGATGCCAGTATATAGTGAGTCATTTACCCCTTCAAATAGGTAATGAGGAGGTTTAAGAGTTCTTGTGGGGATGCTCTAAAACACACATGATTAGATTTAATCTAATTCATAAGAATGGACTTACACTAAGGCCTTGTTTGGAAACAAACTATTTTAATAATTTTTTGACCTTAAATAGTTAAAAAGATTATTCTTTAGCCTCCATTTTTTACTTTAATTCATATTGTTTAGTTATGTTATTATTAAAAAAATATGGGAGCTTTTTTCCATAAATCCATCTTTAATTACTTATGTTCCATTCAACCCATACTCTTTTTGACTATTCCATTAGGTCCTATTTGAGATAAGAAGACCAAAATACCCTTTTCATCTACTTATGTTCTATTTAGTTCATATTATTTTCTTATGTTTCAATAAGTCCTATGGGTGATATAATTACCAAAATACCCCTAATGTAATCTACTTATGTTCTATTTAGTTCATATTATTTTCTTATGTTTCAATAAGTCCTATGGGTGATATAATTACCAAAATACCCCTAATGTGAATGTTCACACCGTCAATGTGAATGTTCATATCGTCAATGTGTAGGGGTCCGGCCCATGTACAATGTAAATATTCACATTAACATGTTAACATTCACATTGATAGGAGTGTAAAATTAGCCGCGGCCTGGGGCGAGCCCGGTCCGGCCCGTGACAATGTGAATATTCACATTGACATATTAACATTCACATTGATAAGATTGTAAAATTAGCCCGCGGCCCGTGGGCGGCCCGGGGCGAGCCCGGCCCGGCCCGTGACAATGTGAATATTCACATTGACATATTAACATTCACATTGATAAGACTGTAAAATTGGCCCGCGGTTCGTGGGCGGCCCGGGGCGAGCCCGGCCCGGCCCGGCCCATGACAATGTGAATATTCACATTGACATATTAACATTCACATTGATAGGAGTGTAAAATTAGCCCACGGCCCGTGGGAGGCCCGAAACCCGCCCGCTGCCCGGGGCCGGCCCGGCCCGTGACAATGTGAATATTCACATTGAATATTAACATTCACATTGATAAAAGTGTAAAATTGACTCGCGTCCCATGGGCGGCCCGAAGCCCGTGGCGGCCCGGGGCGAGCCCGGCCCGTGACAATGTGAATATTCACATTGACATATTAACATTCACATTGATAGGAGTGTAAAATTAGCCCGCGGCCCGTGGGAGGCCCGAAGCCCGCCCGCTGCCCGGCCCGTGACAATGTGAATATTCACATTGACATATTAATATTCACATTGATAGGAGTATAAAATTGGCCTGCGGCCCGAACACGACAGCCTCGGGTCGGGCTGGTGGGCCTGAGCCTAGGCTCGAGCTTAGGCCGGGCTTGGGCGGGCCTGGCCATTTTTTTTTAATTTTTTTTAATTTTTTCTACCAGAATTTTATTATTTTCCACAAAAAAAGACATTGTGCCTCAGGTGGACTGGGCCTCGGACCGAGCCTTGAATGAGCCTTAAGCGGGCCGATGGGCCGGGCCGAGCTTCAAAGTGATGGCCTAGGCCCTAGCCTAGGGTCTCGGACATGCTCGGGCCCGGACCCAAACGAGCCTGTCCCGAGCCGTGGACGAGCTTCGAGTAGCCCACGGGCCGCGGGCCAATTCTACATTCCTATCAATGTGCATGTTAACATGTCAATGTGAATATTCACATTGTCACGGGTCGGGCCAAGCCCGCCTCGGGCTGCGGTCGGGTTTCGGACCGCCCACGGGCTGCGGGCCAATTTTACACTCTTATCAATGTGAATGTTAACATGTTAATGTGAATATTCACATTGTCAACGGGCCGGGCCGGGCCCGCCCCGGGCCGCGGGCGGGCTTTTGGCCGCCCATGGGCCGCGAGCCAATTTTATACTCTTATCAATGTGAATGTTAACATGTCAATGTGAATATTCACATTGTCAACAGGCCGGGTCGGGCCCGCCCCGGGCCGCCCACGGGCCGTGGGAGGGTTTCGGGCAGCCACGGGACGCGGGCTAATTTTATACTCTTATTAATGTGAATGTTAACATGTCAATGTGAATATTTACATTGTCAACAGGCCGGGCCGGGCCCGGCTCGGGTTGCCCACGGGCCGTGGGCGGGTGTTGGGTAGCCACGGGGCGCGGGCTAATTTTATACTCTTATCAATGTGAATATTAACATGTTAATGTGAATATTCACATTGTCAACGGGCTGGGCCCGCCTACGAACCGTGGGCGGGTTTCGGGCAGCCACGGGGCGCGGGCTAATTTTACACTCCTATCAATGTGAATGTTAACATGTCAATGTGAATATTCACATTGTCAACGGGCCGGGTCGGGCCCGTCCCGGGCCACGGGCAGGCTTTTGGCCGCCCACAGGACGCTAGCCAATTTTATACTCTTATCAATGTGAATGTTAACATGTCAATGTGAATATTCACATTGTCAACGGGCTGGGCCGGGCCAGGCTTGCCCCGGGCCACGGGCGGGCTTTTGGCCGCCCATGGGCCTCGAACCAATTTTTATACTCTTATCAATGTGAATGTTAACATGTCAACGTGAATATTCACATTGTTAACGGCCCGGACCAGGACCGCCCCGGGCCGCCCATGGACTGCGGGCGGGTTTTGCGCCGCCACGGGACGCGGGCCAATTTTACACTTCTATTAATGTGAATGTTAACATGTCAATGTGAATATTCACATTGTCAACGGACCGGGCCCGCCCCGGCTCACTGACGGGTTTCGGGCTGTCCACGGGCCAATTTTACATTCCTACCAATGTCAATTTAAAAATATGAATGTTCACATCATAAATTGCTAACCGTTCAAAAAATATTTATAAGGGTATCAAAATTAAATATAAGGGCATAAGTGTCCAAGAAAATAGTGTAAATCAAGAAAAATGACTTTATGGAATAAAACTATACATACATAGGACTAAATGGGTTAAAAAATTCCTTCATGGACTTCTTGGGCTAAAACACTTCTAAATAGGATTTATCAATAATTTTCCCAAAAAATATTCACATTTAAAAATAGTTAAAAAGATTATTTTAATAAAATAGAGAAAAAATAGGAAGGTTGTTGGAGAAAATAAATAAAGAAATGATTCTAAAAATAGGAAATGAATTTTTTAATAATATTTTAAGATAAAGTTTAGATAAACTAGTAAGAATGCTTAGTAGCTAGCTATTAAAGTCTTGCTAAGCATCTGTATGAACAATTAGGTGCCGTTTGGCAACACTTACGTTTTCAGTTTTCTGTTTATATTTATAAAAATTTAAAAAACTCAAATAAAAACTTGTTTGGTAAAATTTTTGATTTATAAATCAGTGGTCTCAGTTTATAAATTTGGCCAAAAAATGAAAACATAAAAAATGTGTTTTCATTTTGAGTTTTCAGTTTTTTTTTTTTTACCACCCAACACTAGCCACCACCAGCCACCATTTTCCACCACCGTCTTCCGCCGCCGCCACCCACCACCCATCTCGCACCACCACCTGCCACCACCACTCACTACCCACATGCCGCCGCCACCACCACCCGCCACCACCACCCACCACCCACCTGCCACCCACTCGCCACCACCACCCACCCCTCGTCGTCGCCACCACCACCACCGGCCACCACCCACCTGCCATCCACTCGCCACTACCCACCACCCGCCACTACCATCCACCGCCCGCCACCACCACCTGCCACCTACTTGCTACCACCACCTGCCACCTACTTGCCACCACCACTCACCACACACCTGCCACCACCATCCACCACCTGCCACGACCACCCACCCACCACCACCACCCACCTGCCATCCACCCACCACCACCACCACCACCACCACCACCACCCACCCGCCACCCACCTGCCACCACCACCCACCACCACCACCCACTCTCTACTACCTACCACCCGCCACCGTCACCCACCCACCCACCCACACCACCACCCGCCACCACTCGCTATTTGCCACTCACCTGCCGCCACCACCCGCTACCACCATCATCACCACTCACTCGCTACCACCCACCCATCCACCAACCACCCGCCACCACCCACTACCACCCGCCATCCGCCACCTACCTGCCATCACCACCCACCACCCCCACCCACTCGCTACCACCCACCACCCGCCACCATCACCCACCCATCCACCACCAGCACCCGCCACCAGCACCCACCCGCCATCCGCCACTCACCTGCCACCACCACCACCACCACCACCACCACCCACTCGCTACCACCCACCATCCGCCACCGCCACCCACCCACCCGCCACCGCCACCCACCCGCCACCACCCACCACCACCAGCTACCCACCGTCACCATTTTCCACTACCGTCTTCCGCCGCCACTTGCCACAACTTGCCATTTCTCACTTTTTTTTGTATTTTTAAATTTTTTTAAACATTTTGTCAATTACCAAACGCGTTTGTAGTTTATATTTTTTTTTAAATAAACAAAAAATAAATGAAAACCAGTTTATAAAATTTTTGTAAATATAAACTGAAAATGTAAATGTTACCAAACATCTCGGAACTGTAATTTAAAAGCCATAACTTTAATCAGCTTGTAACCTGAATGAAAAAGAAAAAAAGTTATGATTCATTGGGGAGTGGATCAATTATTTAAGAAAAGGAAAATGTTTGGTAGCTCAAAATTTTGTGGCTTAAATGGCTCAAATCTGCCAAAACGACGTCGTTTTACACTCAAAATCTGTTAAAACGATGTCGTTTTGAGTGATTTGAGCCATTTGAGCCACAAAATTTTGAGCTACCTAGCATTGTTGTTAAGAAAATATGAGAATTTTTTTTGAAGTGCAAATTTTTATTTTATTTTATTTTATTGCACAAAAAGAGTAATATTTTATGTGTTTATAATTATTTTTGGTCATATGCTGATTTGTAATTTTTTTAATGAAAAATCTTTTGAATTGTTGGGTATACCTCCTTATTTGAGTGTGGGACCCAATTGGTTTATTAAAAGAATTTTAATTTAGCTTGGTTTAGGTATAATATATTTTTATATATTATATTTGTGGAGACCCAATTCAATTTGGAAACAACTAAAGTTTTAATAATAAAAAAAAACCCTAGATTCACAATACATATGTTTGGTATTGTTTTTCCCAAGGAAAAGGTGTTGTGCGGCTGCCAACATTGATTAATTCAATTGGGTGAGTTAGTGCTCCTTTTCGGCTGATCTTTGAAAGTTCTCTTTGCTTCGTTTTTCGGTTCTTTGAAGCATTATCAGTGTGCTTATTCGGTTGGTTGGTGAAACTGATTTGTTCTATTATTTTGGATCTTCTACAACTCTGGTTCTGAAGATTTTGGTTCATCTATTTGGTAAGGTCTTTCCTCTTTGTTTATTTGTGATTATTTAGAATTCACCTAAGGGTGGTTTGTGAGACCATTAGTGTCTCGTTTGTAATCGTTTGGAACTTACACTACAACAAGAAGCACTTTCAAGGCAAGTCCTCAGGGCAAAGAAAAATTACTTGCGTGGATGTGGGATAGGGCCACAACCCTCTTCCACAACTTCTAGTGCGGCATGAGCACGTGATAAACATGTGGAGGCAATGAGAGCGGAATTGGGGGTTCTTCGTGAGGAGCGTCAAAGAGATCACGAGGAGTTGCTCAAGGAGAAAGAGGAGCGCCAAAGAGATCACGAGGAATTGCTCAAGGAGAAAGAGGAGCGCCGAACAGATCACGAGGAGTTGCTCAAGGAGAAAGAAGAGCGCCAAAGAGATCGGGAGGACATTACGAGGGAAAGAGAGGAGCTGATCAAACAAGTCGAAGAAGAAAAAAAAGCACGAGAGGCACAACAAGTACAACTGAATCATCTGAACGATGTGGTGTCACGGTTGACAACCCTGTTGGAGGGTTCAGGTGGTCATCCGACTATTCGGTAAACATACTTTTATTCATAAGCTAATGCAAGTTCTACAAAAAATATGGATCATATTGACATAGAATTGTTGTTTGAGTTGCTATGCAAATTTTTTGTTGTTATGTGCTTGGAATAGGTTTTGAGGCATAATGTGAGTAGACTTAGCAGCAGACGACTTGGTGTTTCGATACATTACACAAAGGACCGTAATCTAATTTCCATAAGGTAACTTCATCTGGACACTTTAGATCTACTTTTACAAGTACTTTCGAACTTATTTTATAAAATCGAAGTTGTTTAATGAAGTTAAGTTTTAAAAATATGACTTCAGGTTTAGAGTGGAGTTTTAAAAACACAGCATCCAATATGGTTATGCATGTTTTAAAAATGACGACGTGAATGAGAATTAGTGTTTTCAAAACAAACACTAATGGGTTAGAAAGGCACGAGTTTGGTAAAAAAAAAAATTTAATATGAAGCTTCAATGTGGCATCTCGTGCACCTTTGTTGGGACTACTTTTGATAATGACTAATTTAATATGAAGCTTCAAAAGATTTTAAAAAATTTAATATGAAGCTTCAAAAAATTTTAAAAAACTTGCTTAATGATAATGACTACTTTTGCTTCTTACTGAAATTTACTTTCTTTGGTTATATCTTGAAACTCTTTTTGCTTGTAAATGATTGGGACAGGTTTCTGCACTTTTAGTTTCATCACCTTCATTGTTTTTAAGTTATTCTAGTAATCTTGCTGAAATTTGTTTTCCTATTAGCATAATAATTTCTGTCAGTTTGTCTTTCTTTTCTGTATGAATAAATGAAGATTTTACTTTGTTCTTCTTAATTAAGCACCAGTCCAAAAAGTTTAAGCTGTTAGGAAAGAACCCCAACAATGCATATCAAACTCTCCAATACCCTGTTCACATGCAACTCTGTCTTGCACATGGAGTTGCAATCATCCAAACTTAAAGAGAAACAAAATGTAAACAGGGAACAAAAATCTAGACAGAGGGACTTGAACACAAGATGTCCCCGAAACTGAGCTATGATACAATGTTACATATCCACTAATTCCAAAAGCTTAAGCTGTTAGGAAAGAGGCCCAACAATACATATCAAGCCTTCCAACAATTCTAATCTTGGTTATCTCTAAAAAAATTTAATATGAAGCTTAAATTTAATATGAGCCAAAATTTAACACTAGATACAAATATGCTGCCATGTAAGTTATATGAAGTAAGACAATAATATACAAAAAAATAAAAAAACTAACAACAATGCAAGGCAGATGTTATAATAAGGATAAAAAAAGAGAATTCTGCCTCTTATTTTGCACCTTATAAAAGTTAAAACCTAGAACCTAACATGGCAGATATGACATCTAGAAGTATCAACTGCCAGCCATGCACAATGAGAAACAAATTTAGATTATATGTATCCCACATGAGAACATTTAAAGACCAAATGAACATAGATTCAAAAACTAACTATGCTTTAAAGAATTTCCTACCTGCGTTTAGAGAGAGAACAAAAGAGCGTTTATCAAAATGAATGCTTGTCATCTAGCATGCATTTCTGTGTTACTATGTACATAAAGACTTACTTATCTCCATGATCTGCTTGTGAAGAAGCAGCGTAATGTCCAGCTAAGCCCCTGCAACTGAGCGAAAACATTTTCATTTCTTAACACAGTACACCCAAAGCAAGAGACGGTATAAGAAAAAATAATTGCCATGTCCTTAACAAAAAATACTCCAATGAGTAGGAAAAATTAAAGGATTTAAGGCACCATCCATATCATAAAGCCTGCACAGCAATTCAGGTCCAGTTATGCTTGGATTCGAAGAAATGGTCTAGGCTATCCTGTTAAATAATTCATATGACCCAACCTACTAACTGAATTATTAATATCTGTAAATTAATATTGGACGATTATCCTGGACTAAATGAATTTACTAGGTCAACTTATGATACTTGAAGTAATAATATTGGCTCTATTCATCAAAAAATTTCCAATAAGATGTTATTTGTTGTATTTCTTGATTCATCATTAAATATATTTTTCATCATTAGATTATATGTATCCCACATGAGAAGATTTAAAGACCAAATGAACATAGATTCGAAGTGTATTCATCTCAGTAGAGTAATGCATTCCTTGCTTCCTAGATTCATATTCTCCTCTTCTATTCATCCCTCTTTCTGATCATGTTAAAAATGGTTCAGATAAAGACGTTCCTCTGGTTGTGTGGACTGATTAGAACTCTCATTGCAGCCATAGGTACCTCGTTGTTGGGTTAATTAGTAGTCTTAGCGGCCTGTCATTTGTTTACATTGAAACGAATATCTTGAGATTCAAAGCGAATCAAAGCGCCTCTTTTTGTTAATGGGCTTTGCTTCACTCGTAATGTGGACTTCATTGCCCAGTCCGGGCCGCTTGGTTAAACGTGTGTCCTAGTTTGAATAGCGAAATTTTTGTAACGAATACTTCCTAAATTCAAAGTAACCCTAAATACAATTTCAATTATAATTGACATCCTTGCAATTTGTGTTGTGTAGATGGTTGCAATTTTTTGTTGAAAATTTTTGTTTACAATGGAACTAATGGGTGTAATTTTTATTGTGTAGATGGCTATTGGCATTGACATGTGGATCTTCTATTTTTTTGTCCGGAAGATAATTCACAGTTGTGCAACATTGGAAAGTTTTTGGACGTCCTCTAGTTTTTGTGTGGAATTTGGATGAATCATGAATATAATTTTTGGAACTTGTTTTAATTGCTTTGGTGATATATATAGATTACCTTTTGTCGTGGTGCATATTACCATGGTAATTTGTACCATGCCAAATGGTCAGTATAATACATAGTATAGTCAGAATGTTGTGTGTACAGGACATTGTTTTGGTAGGACATTTGGAATGTATGATGTTATTATTTGTAATTGGAATATATTAGTTGGTTTGTATATAAGTTTAAATTGTAAGGTGTTTTTTTTTGTTTGATGGTTGTAAGTGAAACATGCATTATGGAATAGATGATAATATATATATTGATTTGTTTTTATACCTATCACAGGTTGTGGTGAATATATATAGGTTGTGAACAAATTTATTAAAATGAAAAAAACAAACCAAAAAAAAATTTGATATTTTTGGTGACAAAACAATTGGTAGCCAAAAAAAGAAATAAATATTTTGGCGACTAAACATTTCGTAGCTAAAACAAAATAAAAAAAGTTTTGGTGACTAATTTGTAGTAGGTAAAACTCACAACAGTTTTGGCGACTAAATATTCAATAAGTAATGCGCGACTAAACTCTGTAGTAGCTAAAGAATAATCTACTTTTCCGCGACTAAAAATTTGGTAGCTAAAAATAAAAATTTTTAGCGACTTATAATTTAGTCGCCGTAGATAAAAATTTAATTTTTGGCGACAAAATTAATAGTAGCTGAAAATGTTACTTATGAATTGATTCACCCCTTGGGCGACTAAGAATTAGTCGCCAATGGCAGTCATCCGCGACTAAATGACATTTAGTTGCTAATGCCCTACAGTTTTGCCTACCAACATATTAGTCGCCATTTGTGTTGAACTTATGCCGACTAAAAATTGTTTTAGTCGCCATTACCTTTGCCGACAACGTACCCGCGACAAAGCCAGCGACTAAAAGTTTTAGTCGGGGAATATCTTCGGCGACCAAAATCAGGGCTTTTGGCGACTAAAAAATTAGTCGCCAAAAGTGTAGTTTCTTGTAGTGTTATTTGGTTGATAGTGGAATCGGATTTCGATCCCGTGGACGTACCTCACATTGAGGGAACCACGTAAAAATTCTTGTGTTGCTTTTGATTTAATTTTTCCGCATTAATTTTTATTTCCATTGATTGATTTACTTGTGGGGAATCACATATTTTCCCTAACAGAATTTACATCAACAACCACGATTGATTAGGGTAGGTTTGAGAAGTGATTTTTTTAGTATTTTTTAAAAAAAAATTCTTGGCTAAAATATAAGAAAACAAAATGTAAATGCTTGTGAATTATTTTTTAATTTTTTATGAAAAGATATAAAAAAAAAAATAGAGAGAATAAAAAAAAAATCTTTAATTTTTTTGGATATGAATTGAGTTTTTTTGACTTTTTAAATGGTCTTTTTTTTTATAAAAAAAAAAAAAAAAAAAAAAAAAAAAAATTGATTAAAATATTATCCACCGGATCGAGACTTACAACCTAACCATAGTTTCCTTATCCAATGTAGGTAGCTGAGTTAGCTGTTGCTTTCAAATTTCAATTGCCGACTTGAACTTTTACTTCATTGGATATAGACGCAAAGGCAAGGGCCATGGTTTTCAAAGGGTGATATTTAGCGAAATGATATTTGAAATTATCAAATAATACGGGTGTGTTGGGTAACATTTAGGTTTTCAGTTTATATTTATAAAAATTTTATAAATTGAGTTTTGTTTATTTTTTATTTATTTTTAGAAAAATATAAACTATAAACGCGTTTGGTAATTAACAAAATATTTTTAAAAAAATTTAAAATATAAAAAAGAGTGAGAAATGGCGAGTGTTGGCAAGTGGCGGCGGAAGACGGTGGTGGAAAGTGGTGACGGTGGATGGTGGGTAGCTGGTGGTGGTGGTGGTGGTGGTTAGTGGGTGGGTAGGTGATGGTGGCGGGTGGTGGGTGGTGGTGGTGGCAGGTAGGTGGCGGATGGCGGGTGGTGGTGGTGGGTGGGTGGGTGGGTGACGGTGGCGGGTGGTGGGTGGGTGGTTGGTGGCAGGTGGGTGGTGGGTGGTGATGGTGGGTGGGTGGGTGACGATGGCGGTTGGTGGGTGGTAGCGAGTGGGTAATGGTGGCGAGTGGTGGCAGATGGCGGGTGGTGATGGGTAGTGGCGGGTAGGTGGCGGGTGGTTGTGGTGGTGGGTGGGTGGGTGACGGTGGCGGGTGGTAGGTGGTAGCGAGTGGGTGGAGGTGGTGGTGGTGGTGGTGATAGTGGGTGGTGGTGGCAGGTGGGTGGCGGGTAGGTGGTGGGTGGTGGTGGTGGCGGTGGTGGGTTGTGGGTGGTGGCGACGAGTAGATGGCAGGTGGCTGGTGGTGGCGGGTGGCTAGTGGTGGCAGGTGGTGGATGGTGGTGGCAAGTGGGTGGTGAATGGTGGTGGCAAGTAGGTGGTGGTGACGGAAGACGGTGGTGGAAAATGGTGGCGGGTGGTGGCTAGTATTGGGTGGTAAAAAAAAAAAAAAAACTCAAAACTCAAAACGGAAACACATTTTTTGTATTTTCATTTTTTGGCCAAATTTATAAACTGAGACCACTGATTTATAAATCAAAAATTTTATCAAACAAGTTTTTATTTGAGTTTTTAAAATTTTTGTAAATATAAACAGAAAACTGAAAACGTAAGTGTTACCAAACGGCTTGGAGTTTGTGGTTGTAAATTTTTCAAGGGAAATTGTATTATATGCACTTTAGTTATGATATTTATAATATTTGATTATAACATATTATGGTATTAGTTATGATTTATTGTGATATTGGTTATTACATTATTTTGATTATGACTCAATAAATCTTTGGTTATATTTTGTGTTATTTAGTTATAATTTTTTTTTTTTTTTTAAGTTAAGACCTGTAGCATTTAGTTACTATATATATGATAATCAAATTTCAAATATCATAACTTAGTGTTGGGCTTCCCTCCTTGGACCTGTGGAGGCTCACCACGGGTCCCGTTTTGATAATTTGAATTATTCAATGTGTATAACTCATTGAGTATAACATGCCTGTAAAAAAATCACATTAATCGGATATTGATATCTATCTCATCGGATTAGATTTCTGTCAACCGTTTATTTTTTCACCATTTATTTTTTATACAAAACTACTTTGATCATATAGCTATCGATATCCGATCAATGTGATTTTTTACAAACATATAATACTTGACGAGTTCTATACATTAAACGGTTCATATTATTAAAACGAGATTTGTAATAAATCCCTATAAATCCAACAGTATCATCCCGTCCGATCCTAAACGGAAGGAAGCCAGCCCCCATCACTTATATATGACACAGTTTTTTTGAGAATGTGTACATAAACTTCGTCCACATATCGCAACAGGAAGTAGAGTCGAAATAGAACACGATAAACCAAACTAATTTATGGCCCCAAGAATTCGAGCCTGCCCTATAAGACGGTTGACACTGCGGCTTTGGTTGGTAGCTCAAAAATTAGTGATTCTAATGGCCTTAATTTTCATATAAAGTAAAAAAAAAAAACAACAAAGTAAAAAAAAAAAAGAAAAAAAAAAGACTTACCCAAAAAGGAAATTAGGGCCATTAGGGCCACTGTTTATAGGGCCACAAAACATTTTTGGTTGACACTGAGCGTTGTTTGAATTTTAGTGTATATATTTTAAAACAGTTGACTACGGGCTGTCTGAATTTTAGGGATCATTTGGGGTGTTCTAGATAAATGTAATTTTTAATTTTTTAAATTAAAAAATTGAGGGAAAAAATAATTATTTAGGTTAATTTTTTGACTTTTTATGAAAAAATATATATTAAAAAATTATATAAATTAGTGTGTAAGAGAAGATTAGGAGTGTGAGTTGTGTGACTATACTAGCTGCGTAGCTGAATTGATGCCAAGAAATGATTGGCTACTTTTTTGGGCATTGCACTGGACGGTATTGTTCGACCCGTGGGAGCCATCACGTGTCCCATTTTGATAATCTGAACCGTTAATGTATAGAACTCGTCGAGTACTATATGCCTGTAAAAAATTACGTTGATTGGATATCAAAACTATCTGATCAGATTAGTTTTTTTTCAACCGTTAACTATAACACTATTCACTTTTTTATACAAAACGGATTTGATCATGTAATTAGTGATATCCGATCAATGTGATTTTTTACAGACATATAGTACTCGACGAGTTCTACACATTGACGGTTTAAATTATCAAAACGGAACCCGTGATGGGCTTCCACGGCCGAACAACAATGTGTTAAAATTGCACCCAACTGTGAAATTTTTCTTAAAAACACAGCCATAGATCCATCACCGGTTAGCTTGACTTGTAATTTTGTGTGTAAAATTAATTTTTTAATATTTTTTTTAGTGAATAGTGATAACTTTTTAACTTTTTAACTTTTTTTATACATGCCAAACCATGCTTCAGTCTATGGCTCCGTTTGGGAAGAAATGTTTGGAGTTTTTTTTGGCTAAAATAGTCACAAAAAACAAAATAGGTTTTTTAGTCCAATAAGATAAAATATCACATTCAACCCATAATCATTATGTTCTTTCTCTCACAAAAAAATCAAAAAAGCCAAAAGCCCTTCCCAAACCAGGCTTTTTATTCCCAGGCTAAAATAACCAAAAAAGTTAAAAAACCAACTCACTTTCCAAACGAAGCCTATATATTTTATAGAAAATATTTGGGACTCTCTTTTAAAGAGATCCCACCACTCCCACAGTGATATGAATTAATGATATATTTGTATCATTATTATTTTTCTTTTTTACTTAGACCAATTACAAATAAGTAGAGGTTGTGGGGGTAATATTTTGTAGGGATCTGAATCATTACTGATATTGTAAATCTTTTTTATAAAAAATAAAAAAATTATATAACCTAAACAAATATACTTATCAAATAAATATATTTATTTATCTATTTAAAAAAATAAATCTATATAATAAAACATGATGGTTTTTGAATTTGTCCTACTGGGATATTTGGACGGCTCAGATCTATTCAAATTATAAAATAACGACTGAGATATATTTTCCAAAAAAAATCCTACATGTATATTTTCTATTTTATCGCTTCTCTCTGTTATTTGTTCCTTTTCTCACCCATCATTCTATGATCTCATGATCCCATATTCCTCTCTCTTTTTTTAAAATTTTTTTTATTTTCTCCCATTTTTATTTTTCTCTCTATTTGTTTTTTTTTATTTTGTCCTTTTTGTACACTTATTTTTATTCATGTTATATGGAAAAGTTTGTGATCCTAGAATTATGAGCTAGATTTTACTGTGTATAGTAGAGATTAAATTAATGAATTTTATAGTCCAAAATTAAATGAATTTGAGCAATTAATTATTATTTTTAAATATATTGAATACTTGATAGACTTCATAAATTTAGACCTCATATGAATTTTCAAAATCCATATAATAAAGTAGGATAGTTTTTGAATTTGTCCTATATACATTTGTCTTACTAAGACATTTGAACAGCTCTGATCTATTCAAATTATAAAGCAACGGCTGAGATATATTTTTCAAAAAATATCCTACATGTGCATTTTCTATTTTCCCGCTTCTCTGTCTTACTTTTTCCTTTTCTCACCCATCCTTCTATGATCCCATGATCTCATTTTCCTCTCTCTTTTCTTTTTTTTTTTATTTTTTTTTATTTTCTCCCATTTTTATTTTTCTTTCTATTTGTTTATTTTTTTTTCTCCTTGTTGTTCACATATTTTTATTCATATTATATGGAAAAATCTATGATCCTAGAATTAGGAGCTAGATTTTAGTGTGTGTAGTGGAGATTATATTAATTAATTTTTTAGTTCACAAATTAAATAAATTTGAACAATTAATCATTATTTTTAAATATATTGAATACCTGATAGACTTTGTAAATTTAGATTTCATATGAATCTTTATCATATTTTAATAAGGTCGGATGGTTTTTAAATCTTCAACATATTTTTGTCCTATTAGGATATTTGAATAGTTCAAATCTATTCAAATTATAAAATAATGGCTGAAATATATTTTTCAAAAAATATTCTACATATACATTTTCTATTTTTCTGCTTCTCTTTCTCTCTTACTTTTTCGTTTTCTCACACCTCTCCTTCTATGATCCCATGATCCCGTATTTCTCTTTCATTTCTTTTTATTTTTTTAATTTTCTCCCGTTTTTATTTTTCTCTCTATTTTTTTAAATTTTTTTATTTTCTCCTTTTTGTTTAATATATTTTACACATTTTCGTACAATATATGTATGCACATTATACATTAGGACATTACGGACATACATACAATTTTCATATAATTATATAAGCAAAATAAGTATTGTATGTATCAATGTTTTAAAAACCGGACTGGTGAGCGAACCGGAAAAGGGATCGGGTGGACGGGTCATCGGTTCAACCGTCGGGTTGAACCGGAATCGAACCGTGACGTAATAAATATATTAAAATTATATTTAAATAAAAATATAAGTAATAAAATTATAAATTAAAAATATTAAATTATCTTAAATATTTAATAATATATTTTAAAATATTATTAATTTCAATTTTGGAAGATGAAATCAAATATTTAATATTCCCTCCATATGATTTTAATTCAAATAATTTGATTGAAAGGAGAACAAAAATTTTGGAGAGATATCAAAATTTCAATATTGCCTCCAATACATTTGATTGAATCCCACATGGATTTCTTGAGTCTTTTTGAAATAATTTTTTTCTTATAAATAGGTGAAGACTTTTACAATAATTTCATCAAGCTCTTAATGAGATTCCTCACAAGAGGAAACCCTTGAAAAAGAATTTCAAATTAAAATTTTCTTATATTCTTATATTATATATATATATATATATATAAAATAAGAAAGAAAGAAAGAAAATAAAAAAAAAAGAAAGAAAAATCTAAAAAATAAATAAATATTATATGCACCGATTTTTAGTTTTGGCTGGTTCAACCGTCGATTTTCTCGGTTCCCACTAAATACACCGGTTTTTAGTTTTGGCTGGTTCAGGGAGTGCATCCGGACCGGAACACCGACTGATCGAAGGTTTAACCGGTCGAACTGGCCGGTCCGATCCAGTTTTCAAAACCATGGTATGTATGTCCATAGAAATTGTATATATGCTAGGCACATTTATCTATCTAACTATTTATTATATATGCAAAAACAAGTTTTTGAAATTTTTTTTGTAAAAACTTCAAAATTTTATTATAAATTTGAGATTTATCAAATTAAAAAAATAAATTTAAACAACATTGAGATTATAATTATTCCTAATATTATTTACACCTTACCTTCAGTCACACACCTTCCGTCACACAGACACACGCTAGTACACTTATATGCCTCATCCCAAACAACACCAAACCAAAATTCTCCAAACTACTAATAAATATCTCAGACCCTGTCTCTGCTTTGTACTCACATTTCCGCTGCTTGATTTTTCTTCTTTGTTGCCTCTCTCTCTCTCTCTCTCTCTCTCTCTAGAGTGGTATATAATTTTGCTATCTCTGAAGAAATCTTCAGAATTTGTGATTTGTGAATAAACATGGCAAGGAAGCTCATGAATGCGGTTCAGTATGACTCTTTTGGCGGAGGAGTTGCTAGTTTGAAGGTAACTCAACTGCATATGTTTTGTTTTGTTTTCCTTTCCTTTTTGTTTCGTTTTGACTCTTCTCGCCTTTCTAAATCCGACTTTTTAATATTTTTCATGTAATTATTTAATTCAACAAATTTCGAAGATGAGGTGGGCTATATACAATTGATTGTAAATATTTTATTTGTGTTGTATAATCGACGAATTTCTATTTCGGGATTTTTTTTTTTTGTTTGGTTGTTATGGGGTTCAAATGCCGTTGATTTGGTTTCGTTTCCAGGATTAATTTTCTGAATAAAAAAAATCTAAAATCTAATGTGATGAAAAAAACAAGAAATATTCTATGGTCTTATTCTTATATTTCTTGGAGCCAAAACAATTTTTTAAAATTTAAAAATATCTAACCAACGGGTTAATTAGATTGAGCAGACCTCGTGTGTGTTTGTATTATATTTTATTTTTAGTATTATCGTTATTTTAATTCATTGGTTTCATTATGATATCTTATGAATCAAATTTATAAATATAAAAAAAATAATTTTATCTTTATTTTTATCAAATTAATTTCTATATTTTTTACAACCCCAAAAAGCAAATCAGACTGAAAAGAAAAGAAAACCAAACCAAACCAAACCAACCTGACTTATGTATAAAGATATAGTTGTACATATATATTCTCTCTTTCTGTGTTGTATTAACTACCACCTGTGGGGTTTATTCTCACTGAAGACATACAATGTGAAATTAATACACTGCTGTTCCATCATCTATGAATTAGTGTTTTTTGAATTTCATTGGTACAATTTGGTTGAATATATGTGTATATTGGGATTTCTGCTAAAATTGATATTACACCATTTCAATTGGTTTTAAGTTGCGTTCGATGCATCTTGCAGCATGTCGAAATTCCTGTTCCTGCTCTGAAAAGGGGTGAGATTTTAATAAAAATGGAAGCAGCAAGCTTAAATCCAGTTGATCTGAAAATTCAGAAAGGCCTCATGCGTCCTATTCTTATTCCTCGCAAACTTCCTTTCACACCTGGTAACTTCATTGATGTCTAGTCTAAATTTACAACTCAATTATTTCTTAAGTACCTTTTCTTTTATGACCTTGTATGTTTTTCTACCTATCTTTTGTTTTCCTAGCTGAACTATGTCTTGTCGCAATTTTAAAGCTGGATATCTGTTTAGTTTGTTGTATCTGATGCTTTTTGTCCTTCACTCTTACAAGTCAAAGAGTTTGTTCCTCTATGTTATTAGAATGCTTTTTTCCCCTCAAATAGACCCTCATTGTGGCATTAATTCATGGTTAATATGGTCAATATAAGGGCACGTTTGTCATGGAGAATCCAATTTCTTCATTGTGTCCTCACTGCCCTAGAACCTGGATGTGGCATGATTTTATTTGAATATATCTTTAAATTAGAAAGGTCCAACTATATTTTATACAAACTTGGCTCTTATCAATAAAAACTTTTATATAATCTGAGGCCTTGTTTGGCATGTAACAATTTTAGCTTAAAAGTTAAAAAGTTACTAAAAAATTCAAAAAGCCTATAACTTATACTAAAAAGTTAAAGATTCTTTTTTCTTTCTACTTTTTGCACTTCTTTTTTGTAAAAAACCAAAAAGTCATTTCAAACATACTAGTTTTTTTTACCTCATATTTTAGCCAAAAAGTCTGAAAGTTATTAAAATAGCCTGGTACCAAACAAGTCCTGAGCAACCATTGGTAGAGGAGAAACATTTGTATGCCCTTGATTGTTAGTGTAGTTAAATTGACATAATGTTCCTAAGTAGGGAGGTGAGTTTAAATTGACCTATGCATTATTTTCTGGCTAACATTTGAATCAACTCTATTAAACTATTGTAACAGATATTTTCCTCAGAATATTTGTGTGTTCCACATGATTTCTGATTCACCACATGCTTGTCCTCTTGGCATCACCACAGTTGGGGGAAATTTCTAGAAAGAAATAAATGTGGAAATGAAATGGAGTTTGTAACTGAAATGAAATAAAAAAAAATTCTAGAATTGTTACAAATTCAGTAGTTCACAAATAATATGAAAATTCTCTTTTGTTTAATACCCATGTCATTTGTGAATGACTCATGATTCATTTAATTCTATATGGATTTGAAAATTTCCTTTTTTCCTGATTTACCAGTGTTTACTTGACCACTATGTGTCTTATATCTAAAGGAGTTTTCTTGCATTTTATGTACCTTAATTACTCAAGCCTCATGCTAAGTATTATTTACAGTCTAGGTATTTATAATGTAAACCTTAGAAGAATTGAAGATTACTTTCTAGGCTAATTTTTTCCCTCTTATGGTTGGTGCAGCAACTGACATAGCTGGAGAAGTAGTGGAGGTTGGAACTGGAGTCACAAAATTTAAAGCTGGTGACAAAGTTGTATCCTATCTTGGTCTTTCTGTGAGTGTCATTTATGCCATGTTGTGTTCAACTTTTTATTTAGTATTTACTGTGTCTCTTTACAGTTGGACAAAGTTACATAGTCAAACTTGTAGTTAAAATGCTTTGCAGGATCACTTGTTTCATGAGGAGATCATATCATCATTAAATAAATACTACTGTCATCTCATAAGTCATTTTTGAGGCTCACCTCAGGGTGAGGTGGTTTGCCTTGAAGCTTTTGAACTTTAACATCATGTACTTACCACAAAAACAAGGCCCGAGTCTTATTGGGCAATTGCCTTATGAGCCTAGGGTTCTTAACAGTTTTCTTTTTATTTTTCTCACCATCTTTATGCTTTAACCATGAGGTTTCTAAAATTTCTCTTGTTTCTTGGTTATCTAGATTTTGCTCCTTGTTGGGCATAGAGTTTTCTGCCTCGCGTGTTTGCCTCTGAAAACACTATGCCTTCCAGAAGAGAATTATACTTCAGTGCAGAACTTGAAGGACATTTTAGAAACGTTTTCCAGATGCATTTGATATAATATGGATGGCAAACCTTTGAGGACCTAAATGGGTCCAAAATCTTTGGGTTCCACTCAACTTCAAAATTGTATATAACCATAAAATTGTGTTACTTTCACCCCTCCAGAAGGGAGTAATTTTTATGGTTTTTTTGTAGTTAAGGGGTCTAAATTTACGGTTTTGAAGTTGACGGCGTTAAAGCGACATTTCCTTCTAATTGATCCTATTTTTTGAAATGTTCTCTCATTATTTTGACATTGTCTTCCTCCTATTGGTCTTGGTCTACTGAATATACTAAAAGAGAGAAAACTAAGATTTGATATGAAAATATCCCTTAGGATTTAATGGGTTAATTCCCACCATTTTTGTTTCTGATTGTTCATGGAACTGAATCACAGAGTGGAGGTGGACTAGCTGAGTTTGCCGTGGCTAACGAGACAATGACAGTTCCAAGGCCACCTGAGGTATCAGCAGCAGAAGCCGCGGGCTTACCTATCGCTGCTATTACAGCTCATGTTGCCCTTACCCAAACTGCAGGGGTCAAGCCCGACGGAACAGACCCGAAAAAAAATATTCTGATCACGGCTGCCTCTGGCGGTGTTGGTCACTACGCAGTTCAACTCGCAAAGCTTGGAAACACGCATGTGACGGCCACTTGTGGAGCTCGCAACCTCGATTTTGTGAAGAGCTTAGGTGCCGACGAGGTAATCGACTACAAAACACCCGAGGGGCAAGTTCTGAAGAGCCCATCGGGCAAGAAATATGACGTTGTTGTCCACTGTGCGGGGGGCTTTCCTTGGTCAACTTTCGAGCCTAGTCTGAGCACAAATGGGAAGGTAATTGATTTGACTCCCAGTCCGAGTACCATGATGACTTTTGCACTAAAGAAACTCACGTTCTCTAAGAAGCAGCTTGTGCCACTCATTTGCGTTCCCACAGTTGAGAACCTTGAGTATGTTGTGAAGTTGGTGAAGGAAGGGAAGCTTAAGACAGTGATAGACTCAAAGTATCCTGTGAGTAAGGCTGAAGAAGCTTGGGCTAAGATCATGGATGGTCATGCTACAGGGAAAATCATAGTGGAGTTCTAAGGAATGGTTTGGGATGATTTAAATAAGTGTAATTTTTGACTTTTTATGAAATATGAATTAAGTATAGGTTGGGTTTGAAGTGATGTGGTAGAGAGGTGATACAATTTAAATAAGATAATGTGACTTAAATAGGATAGTGACTTTTTTATTTTTTTAAGTTATGACAAATAAGGCCTAAGATATCATAATATATGTAATTAGTTTGGTTGTTTTGTTTTTGTTTATGTCATTATAGAAGAGGGTATGAATGTGATCTATGTTTTATACATGAATGAATGTGTTGTGTACTGCATTAAGTTAGTTAAGGGATTTGATGGTGTGTGTTTTCTACTTACTTTTTGTGTTGCTCCATCTTAATCTATTCTTGGCAATAATGGTGAGAATTTAAATTTTATTTATATAAATTGAATTTCAATCTGATCACAAAATGATGTGTGTATATTGAGTGTAGTAAATTTAAAAAAAATATATATATATATATTGTAACTTTTAATTCCAAAGAAGTCCTAATATTTTATTTTATATAATAATAAAGACACAGAAGTATAAATATTGACTTAAACTCTTCTCCTGTTCACTTATTGTGCTATGGATAGGAGGATCCATATTCAAAATATTCATTTATTTAGTATTATAATTAGATGACCCTATTTTTTCCAAGATAAATATTTTTTATATTCCTTAATCAAGTAATTATTAAAATTCAATCAATTAGAATTTTTATAATATTAATCTACTGGACTAATTTTAAAAATCAACCTAGTGATTGTGTTGCAAATTATGGGTTCAAGATCACTAGGCTAAGATTGTGTAGTAGATTTTAGGTTCAACTCGAGGATATTTGATTAAATAGAGGCCATGAGTTCTATTTTGAAAATGTCTGCCTTACTTTCTCATAGGAATATCTCTTGGCAGATAAATTTTAGTACTCCAATTTCCAATTTGACAGTGATCGTCATCTCCCTTATGCCTTTTTAAAATGTTTTTCGTAGTTCAACTTTTGAATCAACTAACTACTAAGTTGTGTTTTTGAGCTTTGAGAATTACATTTAGGAAAAAAAAAATAAAAAAATTACGTACAACCCCATTTATTATGGTATTTTTTTTCGATCTTATTTAAATATAGGTAAGTGGATCCTATTTACAAATATTAATATCCTATTATGTTGCGTTTAGGAATTAAAAAAAAAATGTAATAAAAAATTGAATTATGTATAATATTACTCAAAATTTGATAGTATTTTTTAGTTTTGATTTTCTTATAAACCATAGAATAGAAAAATCACTAAACACAACAGATTACGTGGTGGTGTTAATATTTGGGGAGGGTTTCTCTTACCAGGTTGAAATGGAAATTGAAATTTGGAAGGAAAGCAAAATGTCAATTTCAAGTTTTGAGATACGGGCTTCGGTTTGGACTTGGGGTTGGGCTTGGACTTTTTTAATAACACAATCCATTTATAGGTCCTACAATCTGTCCACAATGAAAATGTCCAGTAGTGTGTTTTATAGTTTTTTATAATCCTAAAATCTTCAATTATGGCCTAATAATGAATCTGTTTGGAATAAATCAGATAGAAATTAAAATCACTCTTTCACAACTTTCAGATAATAAATTTTTATTTTAAAAAAATAAAAAAACTGTCTCATAAATTATATCATAAGGTTTCCTTTGGCATTGAATAAAAAGTAAACTTATTAGCTAAAAAAACTCATTTTTTTTTTTCTAATTTTTTTTAGCTCATTTGGCATGCTTTTTTGCTAAAAAATCAACTTTAGAAATTTTAAATAGTCATTATAAAAAAAAAATATATCAAACAAATTAACTTTTTTAGGATTGACTAATAAACTCTACCTCAAATAGTCTAATACAATCTTTTTTTAAAAAATTTTTATGACTACGTCAAATAGGCCGAACTGGGCTATATTGTTAAATTAGTCAATAGCCCACTAAGGCCTATCAATTGGGCGGGGCCGAGATTGATTTAAAAATAAAGAGGTTGTTTGGTGAATTTATTTTTAAACGGCTTTTGTTCATCTTTATTGAATTTTTTTTTTAATATTTTAATTATTTTTTTTTACTTTGTAGATGCATTAAAATCAGATTCATCTAAAAAGTTAAAAAAAAAAAAAATAAGTATAAAACAAAATTTATTAAAAATAAATGAAAATCCATACAAAAAGTACACAGATTTTTATTCAAATTTTTATTTATTTTCAGTAAAATTTTTAAATATTTTAGTCAGTTTATTTTATTTTAGATGCATTTGTATTGGTGCAACAAAAAAAATACAAAAACGTGACTAAAATATGAAAAAAAATTCACTAAACAACAAAGATATTTCATTTAAAAATAATTTTAAAAAAAATCAAACTAAACAAATTACTATGGAAAGAGAAATTATGATGCAAAACAAGTTATGATATCATTGATGAAAAAATAAAACAAAACAAAACAAATTTTGATGTCATTGATGACAAAACAAAGGGAAATTCTAACTTACACATCTCTAAAAGGGGTGCAATATATACCCTTCTAGTTATTTATTTATTTATTTTTTTAACTATGATCATTTTTTTTTAATTTAGTTATGGCTCATAAATCATTTAGTTATGACATTTTTTTAAGTTATAATTTAAAAAATTAAAATTATATATATATTTTAATTATAAAATATATATAAAATACACTTTTTAAAAAATATGTACCATAATATTTCTCCAAAACAAATTATGATGTCGTCTTCACAAAAATTGTTTCTCAAGGTATTGTTGCTTTCCGTTCAAAAAACAAAGGAAATAATTAACTTCGGGTGGAACATCCAATCGTTAAGGAAAGGCTCATCAACAAGTGTGGATAAAACAATTTTTTTTATTTTATTTTTAATAGAAAAAAAAACTTCTGTGAAGAAAAAATTAGTTTGATTTGAGTTTTTTGAATTAAATTTTTTGAAAATTGATTTTTTTTATTTTTCTTATTTTTTATTTTTAGTGAATATTTTTAAAATTTTAAGCATTTTTTTTTTTACTTTTTAGATGTATCTTATTTAGATATGTCTAAAAAATAAAATATTTGTGAAAAATATTTTAAAAAATTAATAAATATACAAAAATATGAAAAATGTATTGAATTTTTATATTTTTTGTATTTAGTGAATTTTTTAATATTTTTTTTTCACAAAAATTATACTTTTAAATCTATTTATATTAGGTGTATCTAAAAATTAAAAAATTATTTAAAATATTAAAAAAATTCAGTAAAAATAAAAAATACAAAAAATAAGAAAATAAAATTTTCTAAAAAATATTTTTACAAAATTTAAACCAAGCAAAGTGATTAATTAGTGTTGGGGCATTATGTAACTATATTTCAAGCCAGTACTTATGTCTTTTTATATTTCCCAATCGTTTAATTCAAAATCAATCTTTTTTTCATCAATTATAATGAGTATGAAACGCCACCTAATATTACTCTTCAACTAACCAATAACTTCTTTCCGTGAAAATATCATGACATGAGTAGAATCTAGCCAGACAACCGGAAACACACAAAAACCTAACCCCCATACCACAACAAGAGACATGAATAAAGCACAATAAACCGACCATATTCATTCCCCAAATAATTAAATCCCAAACTATAAAACAGTATACTAACTCTAAATATCTCAGTCCTTGCCTCTGCTTTGTACTCACATTTCCGCTTCTTGATTTTTGGTTTTTCTTCTTTTTGCCTCTCTCTCTCTCTCTCTCTCTCTCTCTAGAGTGGTATAATTTTGCTATCCCTGAAGAAATCTTCAGAATTTGTGATTTGTGAATAAAAATGGCAAGGAAGCTCATGAATGCGGTTCAGTATGACTCTTATGGGGGAGGAGTTGCTGGTTTGAAGGTAACTACTTATGTTTTGTTTGTTTTCTTTTCTTTTCTTTTCATTTCCTTTTCGTTCTGTTTTGAGGGATAATTATTTAGTAATCTCATAATAATATAGATACGTGTTATTTTATAGTATTGTAATTGGTGATAAAAATTGATAGGTGATATATTATATTGGGTGATTGATGAATATGAGGAGGTAGATCAAATTATGATTAGTTAAGACTACGGATTCGTGATATCCCGAGAATAACGTATAATTTTCCTGTTTTGACTCTTTTCGCCTTCAATTTGAGTTTTTAGTATTTTTTTTTCATGTAATTATTCAATTCAACAACTTTCGAATGAGGTGGGCTATATACAATTGACTGTAAATCTTTCATTTGTGTTCTATATAAGACCATCTCCAATTTTATGAGATCTTTTATTAAATTTAAATTTGATGAAAAATTAATGAAAATGGTGTTCTAACTTTTTTCATTAGTTTGATATTGCGGTACCTTTTTCATCAAATCAAGGACGTGTTTAGTTTTTCATCTAATTTGTAGGTGATCGTTGGACCGGACATTCGCTCGGATATCTTTCTGGACAACCGGTTTTGGAATGAATTTGATGAAAATTTTACACTAGCCAGTCAACGTATAGTTTGATGAAAATTAAAAATTTAGCGTTGAACTATTTTGTATCAGATTAAGTTTTAACTCAAATCCTTACTCAAATTTGATTAAAAAAAAGGCGCTGGGATGCTCTAAGGGAACGAATTTCATTACGAGGAGTTTTTATTTTTATTTTTTTATATGCCCTTGAGTTGGTTTCTTTTTCAGGATTACTTTTCTGATTTTTTTTTTAAAAAAAAAACTAAAATCTAATGTGATGAAATAAAATCAAAAACATTCAAAGGTCTTATATTTTTTGGGAGGAAAAATATTTTTTTATCATTATTTTTATCAAATTAGTTTTTATTATTTTTACCCAAAAAAAAAAAAAAAATCAAACAAACCTGACTTTTATAGTTGTACACAGACACACACACACACACATATATATATATATTCTCTCTCACTCTGTTCTTTTGACTGCCACCTGTGGGGTTTATTTTCACTGAAGACATACATACAATATGAAATTAATACACTGCGGTTCTATCATCTATGAATTAGTGTTTTATAAACTTCAACGGAACAATTTGGTTGAATAAATGTGAATATATGTGGATATTGGGATTTTTGCTAAAATTGATATTACACCATTTCAATTGATGTATGAATTGATATTTTATCTTGCAGCATGTCGAAATTCCTGTTCCTGCTCCGAAAAAGGGTGAGATTTTGCTAAAACTGGAAGCAGCAAGCTTAAATCCAGTTGATTGGAAAATTCAAGAAGGCCTCATGCCTCCTAATTTAATTCCTCGCAAACTTCCTTTCATACCTGGTAACTTCATTGATGTCTAGTCTAAATCTACACCTCAATTATTGGTTAGAGTTCTTTTTCTTTTATGACCTTGTATGTTTCTGTACCCATCTTTTGTTTTCCTAGCTGAACTATGTCTTGCCTCAATTTTAATGCTGGATATCTGTTTGTTTTATTGTATCTGAGGCTTTTTGTCCTTCACTCTTACAGATCAAAGAATTTGTTTCTGTGTTTTTATAATTCTTTAGAATGCTTTCTTCCCCTCAAATAGACCCTAATTGTGGCACCAATTCTTAGCTAATATGGTCAATGTAAGGGCATGTTTGTCATGGACAATCTGATTTCTTCATTGTGTCCTTACTGACGGAACCTGGATGTGGCATGATGTTATTTGAATGTATCTTTAAACTAGAATGGTCCAGCAATTTTTATACAAACTTAGCTCTTATGAATAAGAACTTTTATATAATATGCGCAACCATTGGTAGAGAAACATTTGTATGCCCTTGATTGTTAAGTTTAGGTAAATTAAATTGACATAAAGTATGTTCTAAGTAGGGAGGTGAGTTTAAATTGATCTTCGCAGTATTTTCAGGCTAACATTCGAACCAGCTCTATTAAACTATTATAACAGATATTTTCCTTAGAATATGTATGTGTACCACATGATTTTATTTGATTCACCGCATGCTTGTCCTCTTGGCATCACCACAATCGGGGGAAATTTCTGAAAAAAAAATGAATAAGGAAAACCAATGGAGTTTGTAACTGGAATGAAATAACAAAAATTTCTAGAATTGTTACAAATTCAGTAGTTCACAAATAATCTGAAAGTTCTCTTTTGTTTAACACCCATGTCATTTGTGAATGATTCATGATCCATTTAATTCTATATGGATTTGAAAACTTCCTTTCTCCCTGATTTAACAGTGTTTACTTGACCACTATGTGTCTTTTTCTTGCATTTTATGTAACTTAATACCTCAAGTATCGTGCTAATATATTATTTATAGCCTAGGGTATTTATAATGTAAAACTTAGAAGAATTCAAGATTACTTTCTAGGCTGAAATTTTCCCCCTTTTATGGTTGGTGCAGCATCTGATATAGCAGGAGAAGTAGTGGAGGTTGGGACTGGAGTCACAAAATTTAAAGCTGGTGACAAAGTTGTATCCTATCTTGGTTTTCCTGTAAGTGTCATTTATACCATGTTGTGCTCACCTTTCTATGTAGTATTTATTATGTATCTCTTCACAGTTGGCTAAAGCCGCATAGTCAAACTTGTAGTTAAAAAGCTTTGGAGGATCACAACTTGTTTCACGAGGAGATCATGTCACCATTAAATAAATCAGTGGTGTTATACACACCAATTTGTATAGCAATTAGTATATTAATATATACTATGATAGTATCACTTCAAAATTATAACCCCACCGATTATACAAATTACAAATAGCTAAAACTTTTAAAATTATATTATATTATCCGTTAATATACTAATTAATATATCAATTGATATATATATAGTATTATTCTAAATAAATACTATCGTCATCTCATAAGTCATTTTTGACGCTCACCTAGGTTGAGGCAGTTTGCCTTGAAGCTTTGAACTTTAATATCATGTACTTACCCAAAAACAAGGCCCGAGTCTTATTGGGCAATTGGCTTATGAGCCTCGGGTTCTTAATAGTTTCTTTTTATTTTTCTCACCATCTTTATGCTTTAACCATGAGGTAACTTGATTATAAAATTTCTCTTGTTTCTTGGTTGTCTAGATTCTGTCCCTTGTTGGGCATAGAGTTCCCTGCCTTGCTTTTTTGCCTCTGAAAACACTGTATGCCTTCCAGAAGGAAATTATACTCAATTGAAGGACATTTTAGAAACATTTTCCATATGGTATGGCCTTGTTTGGGAAGTGGATTTTTGATTTTTTTAGATTAAAATTTACAAAAAGATAAAATAGGCTGAAATAAACAATAAGACAAAATGTCACATTAAACCTATAATCATTTCACTTTTTATTTCACAAACATCACATTCCAATTACAAAAAATTCAACCATCTTTCCAAATATAAAAATTTTAGCCTACTAAAATAATCAAAAACTACAATAGTTTACTAAAATAGGCAACTTTCCAGATGAGGCCATAATATGGATAGCAAACCTTCAACGACCTAAACGGGTCCAAAGTCTTTAGGTTCTCTTAACTTCAACACGGTATATAATCATAGAATTCTGTTACTTTTACCCCTCCAAAAGGGAGTCATTTTGTAGTTAAGGGGTCTAAATTTACGGTTTTGAAGTTGGTTCCGTTAATACTATTTTTGGGAACCTATGAGAGAAAAGAAAAGAAAGGATTACTTAAGTTATAAGAGAAAAAAAGAGAAAAGAAAATAAAAGAAATAATTATGATTTCTCTCCTTCTTATTTGAATAAGTAAGAAATAAAAAAAAAGAAATGATTATTTATTTTTTCCTTCTTGTTTGGTTAGATTTCATTAAGAGAAAAGAAAAGAAATTATTTTATGTTATATTACCAAAATAACCTTTTTATATTTTCAATCATTTTATTTCTTTTATTTTTACAGGGACAAAATTGGTATTATGAAAATATAAGAATCTGTTGGTTTCTTATTTCTCCCAATCTCTCTACTTTTGGGATGATTGAAAATGAAGATTATAAGAGAAATGAGTTTCTCTCAATTTCTCTCTATTTTTTCCAATTTCTCTCCACTTAGGTTATTTAGACAAGTAAAAGAGATACATATCTCTATATTTCTTTTCTTTTGTCTCCAAATCACTCAATCCAAATATAGGGTAAAGTAAAGCTTTGAAGTTTATTGTCTTAAAGCGATATTTCCATATAATTGATCCTATTTTTTAGGTTGTTTTCCTTCATTATTTTGACATTGTCTTCCTCTTGGTCTCCTGTATATACTGAAGAGAGAAAACTAGGATTTGATATGAAAATATCCCTTAGGGTTTAAGGGGTTAATTCCCAGCATTTTTGTTTCTGATTGTTCATGGAACTGATTCACAGAGTGGAGGTGGACTAGCTGAGTTTGCTGTGGCTAGTGAGACAATGACAGTTCCACGGCCACCTGAGGTATCAGCAGCAGAAGCCGCGGGCTTACCTATCGCTGCTCTTACAGCTCACCAGGCCCTTACCCAACCGGCAGGGGTCAAGCTCGACGGAACTGGCCCCAAAAAAAATATTCTGATCACGGCTGCCTCTGGCGGTGTCGGACACTACGCAGTTCAACTTGCAAAGCTTGGAAACACGCACGTGACGGCCACTTGTGGAGCACGCAACCTCAATTTCGTGAAGAGCTTAGGTGCCGACGAGGTAATTGACTACAAAACAGCCGAGGGACAAGCTCTGAAGAGCCCATCGGACAAGAAATATGACGTTGTCGTCCAGTGTGCCACGGGCTTTCCTTGGTCGACTTTCGAGCCTTGTCTGAGCGAAAACGGGATGGTAATCGATTTGACTCCCAGTCCGAGTGCCATGATGACTTTTGAAACGCAGAAACTCACGTTCTCTAAGAAGCAGCTTGTGCCACTGTATTGCGTACCCACAGTTGAGAACCTTGAGTATGTTGTGAAGTTGGTGAAGGAAGGGAAGCTTAAGACAGTGATAGACTCAAAGTATCCTGTGAGTAAGGCTGAAGAAGCTTGGGCTAAGATCATGGATGGTCATGCTACAGGGAAAATCATAGTGGAGTTCTAAGATATAATATATGTAATTAGTTTGGTTGTTTTGTTTTTGTTTATGTCATTATAGAAGAGGGTATGAATGTGATCTATGTTTTATACATGAATGAATGTGTTGTGTACTGCATTAAGTTAGTTAAGGTATTTGATGGTGTGTGTTTTCTGCTAACTTTTTGTATTGCTCCATCTATCTATTCTTGGCAATAATGGGGAGAATTTAAATTTTATTTATATAAATTGAATTTCAATCTGATCACAAAATGATGTGTGTATATTGAGTGTTGTAAAATTTTAAAAAATAAAAATAAAAAGAATATATTGTAACTTTTAATTCCTAAGAAGTCCAAATATTTTATTTTATATAATAATAAAGATACAGAAGTATAAATATTGACTTAAACTCTCCTCCTGTTCACTTATCGTGCTATGGATAGGAGGATCCATATTCAAAATATTCATTTATTTGGTATTATAATTAGATGACCCTATTTTTTTCAAGATAAATATTTTTTATATTCCTTAATTAAGTAATTATTAAAATTCGATCAATTAAAATTTTTATAATATTAATCGACTGGACTAATCTTAAAAATCAGCCTAGTGATTGTGTTGCAAATTATGGGTTCAAGATCACTGGGCTAAGATTGTGAAGTAGATTTTAGGTTCAACTCGAGGATGACTAATGATCTATTCGATTAAATAGAGGCCATGCGTTCTATTTTGAAAATGTCTGCCTTACCTCCTTTCTCAGAGTAATATCTCTTGGCAGATAAATTTTAGTACTCCAATTTCCAATTTGATAGGGATCGTCATCACCCTTATGTCTTTTTAAAATATTTGTCGTAGTTCAACTTTTGAATCAACTAACTCCTAAGTTGTGTTTTTGAGCTTTGAGAATTTACATTTAGAAAAAAAAAAAAAAAAAAAAAAAATACTACATACAACCTGCAGCTCGTGAAACAAGAAGCAGCTTGTGCCACTGTATTGCGTACCCGCAGTAGAGAACCTTGAGTATGTTGTGAAGTTGGTGAAGGGAAGCTTAAGACAGTGATAGACTTAAAGTATCCTGTGAGTAAGGCTGAAGAAGCTTGGGCTAAGATCATGATGCAGTACAACATTTTCTTAATTTAGTGACATTTGAAAGTGCCACAAAATTATTAATTTAAGGATATTTTTTAGTCTTGTGGCATTTTGAACAAGTGCCATTTGTATCCGTGGCACGGTAGATACTTGCAAGTGCCACTACACCATCATGGTTAAAAACTTTCAATGACATTTTGATGTCATGGTAGATATTATTTGTGGCACTATCAAATGCCATTAAAAAAAGAGTTAGTGACACTTATAAGTGTCATTACACCATCAAGACTAAAACCTTTTAGTGACATTTTAATGTCATGGTAGGCACACGCTATCAAGTGCCATTCGTGACGATAATTCATTGTAGAACAATTTGATCCGCTCTTGCGGAGACTCGAACCGCCAACCTCTCACACTATAAGCCTTATACACTACATTCTTCCCATTACACCTCTATAGCACCACATGATTATATATGTAACATATATTATTTATATAGTACATACATCCATATTAATATAAAAGTATATGTATAAACATAATTATTTTATTGAACATAATTTATGTAAAATAAACTATTTACTACCAAAATAAAAAAAGACCACTTTTGGCGACTAAAAATATTTTTTAGTCGCCAATTCTATACTTTTGGATACTAATTGTTTTTTAGTTGCTAAAAAACTTAACTTTTGCTGACCAAAATTGGATTTGGTAGCCGAAGATGCTCTTTCAGCTACCAAAATTTTGGTCGCAAAAAAATTTAATTCCCGCCTTAGGATTTTAGTTCTCTTGCGCTAAAAATGACCACTTTTGGCAACTAAACTTATTTTTTAGTCGCCAATTGTAGACTTTTGGCTACTAAAATTTTTTTAGTTACCAAAAAGCTTTACTTTTGGCTACTAAATTTTTTTTAGTCGGTAAAACCCATATAATCAGCGACCAAACTTAGTTTTAGTCACCAATTGTAGACTTTTGGCTACAAAAATTGTTTAGTCGCCCAAAAACTTTACTTTTGGCTGCTAATGTTGTTTTGGTTGCTGAAAGCTATACTTTCAGCGACCAAATTTTTTTTGGTTAGGAAATTTAGTCGCCAAATATGCTCTTTCCTGTAGTGTATATTGAGTTTAATTTATTTATTTTTAATCATTTATTGCATTTCAAAAATTTAGAAAATATATTGACATTTTTTGTTTTTTCAAAAATGCCATTATAAGCTTGGAAAGTTTTTGTCTTAGTGGCATTTCTCAAAATGCTATAAAATATTTGTTTATGACACTTTTTACCTAAGTGCCATAAAAAGTAATTTGCACCTACCTACCTAGTGTCCTGACATTTTTTAAAAAATGCCATTGCTACTAAAGTTTAGTGGCATTTGTTGGTAAATGTCACGAACATAATTTCTTGTGTCATTATTTTATAAAATGCTATAAAATTGATGTGACATTTCTTTATTGAAATGTCACTAGAGCCTTATATATTTGTGGTTCTGTGGCATTTTTCTATAACATTTAATGCCAATTTTTTATTTTTGTGGTATTTTCTAAAAACATGTCACTAGTGTAGTGTCACTAAAGTGTAAATTTGTTATAGTGACATTTTTGTTGTAGTGAAGTGACACTTTTTTTAATTGAAATGCCACTAGAGCCTTGTATCTTTGTGGCTCTATGACATTTTTCTAAAAAATGCGACCAAATATTTTTTTTGTGACATTTTTTAAGAACATGCCACTAGTATGGTGTCACTAAAATGTGTTTTTGTTGTAGTGATGGTCGTGCTACAGGGAAAATCATAGTGGAGTTCTAAGATATCATAATATATGTAATTAGTTTGGTTGTTTTGTTTTTGAATAAACAAAAATGTTAGAAATTCTAAAAATTTTATTAAATTTTTTACTAAGTGTCTTATATGAGTGTGAGACTTATACAAAAGTTCTATCAAAATTTCTACCAAATGTCTTACATGAGTGACACAAAGTAAGTCTTACATCCATATAAAACATTTAATAAAAATTTTAATAAAAATTTTAAAATCTCTAACATTACTCGTAAATAAATGATTCAATGACCTTCATTAAATTTTCCAAACTTGCCTATAATGTTAAATTAGTCAATAGCCCACTGAGGCCTATCAATTGGGCTGGGCTGAGGGTTGATCAACCTCAGTTCAATTTTAAATAAATATTTTTCAGTTTGATTACCAAAAAAAAAAAAATAATGATGTCAGACATATATATATATATATATAATTTGTTAATTGATAAACAAATTATGATGCCATTGATGTTGTCTTTTCAAATAAATGTTTCTCAAGGTATTGTTGCTTTTCTCAAATTAAAACTTAATTAATTTACTAAATCGTGACGTGGAGAAAACTTGAGGACATGATTTAGAGGGTTATTTTCATTGTGAAATGAGGCCATAAGAATTATGTTGGGCAAATTACTTTCAGACAATTATGTTTAGTGAAAGATAAACAGGCCATGAGAATCTGTATCCCTGAAAGAACGTGTATTGACTTTTTAGGCCTTTTCATATTTAATATATTTATTATAGCATAACTTTAATAGGGAGCAGATTAGTTATTTGAGTCCATGGGCTCATTACGGGTCCTAATTTAATAATATAAGTCGTTTATTTTTTCAGATCACGTGTAGATTATTTATATTAAAAAAATAGATCAATTTGTTAACTAGGATTACATTATTTTATTATTTGTATTCTAAAAAATTAATAGTTTAGTTTTTAAATAATATTTATCGTCCATTCTTTTGTAATAAAATATCATAAATTAATACAACTATGGTTATGGGATCAACAACAATCTGTGTTTTCATTTTGTTGAAAGTTCAATTAGTTTGGATGGAAAGAAAAGGAACTCCTATGAGAAGTCAACATATATTAGGATTCCGCAGCATCATCCTACAATTTTATTTTTACTTTTTTTCAATAATTGAATTATGGAAGTGTTTTGTGAGAACACTCTGTTGGGTCTTCAATAGACCAAGAAATCTACAAAATATAGATATAAATTAGATTTCTCTCTAGTCGTATTGGACTATAGGATCCTTTCGTTGATTCAATATTTTTTTTTCATACTTTAACTAAATTATTTATGTACAAAAATTAGGTTAATTAGATATGAATAGTCCACATAAGACCATCTCCAACGGTGTATCAAACCGTGCATCAGATTTGAAATTTGATGAAACAGTGACTTTTTCAAGCTCTAATGGTTTCACCAATTTGATATCAAAATGAGAATGGAACAAACATTTCATCAAACCGAAGACAAGCTCTGTATATCAGTATTTCACTATGCTTGACCGTTGGGGTGGGCCAACTGGTCAACCAACCGGATGTCCGGCCGGTTGACCCACCGGTCGACCGGTTCTCTTTCAAATAGGTAGGTTCAAACTGGTCAAAAAGGTTCAAACAGGTAAAAAAAAAAAAAAAATTTAGCCTTACCGGTCGACCCTTCCCTTTTGATACACGGTTGGAGCAAGCCATATCAGATTGAGAAAATTGACTTTTTTTTACTCAAATTTGGTGAAAAATTTGGTTCACCGTTGGAGATACTCTAATTATTTCATATTTCTCTTAAAAAACTAAAGACAAGTGTCATTTAATAAAAAAAACTGTCTATTCTTTTAAAGGTAAATATAATCTAATTATATGATTATGATATCCAATCAAATTAATTTTTTATAGAAGTAATTTACTTGATTAGTTTTAAAAAAATTAACCATTCATAATACCAAAAAGTAAATGCTACAATTGGACCACGAGTCTTTTATTTTGAAATGTGATTAATATCGTTCGAGTATGTGCACATAAGGGTGGATGTCATCATGTTAAAATTGTTTTAATTTTAATTTAATCCTTTTATTATGTTATATTATTGTGCCGTGTCATTTTTTATTTGTATCTGATTTGTGTTATATTAACAAGTCATGTCAAAAAATTTCAATATTAGTACAAATATTGAATGTATAAAAAATTATGGGCAAATTACGTAAATAATCCCTGTAGTTTATTCCATGTGTCATTTTGGTCCTTGTCATTTCAATTTACTCAATTTTGCCCCTAAATTTAACGAGATGTGTCAAATTCGTCTAATAATTGACGCCTGTTTGAAATTATGGATGGAAAGTCATCATGTGCCTCTCACGTGCTCCCTCAAACAATTACTAAGGGGCATATTCGTCTTTTCACTTTAAACCCTACATCAATTAATTGAGATACTGGTTGCAATCAATGCTTACACTTTTTCTACAACCTAGCCACATACAAAATCAATCAATCCATGGCTCATATCTGTAGTTACACACACATACAGTCCAAATTTAAAAGAATAGATTACACCAAAACCCAGTTCTCATCAAGAACATCAATGCTTACACTTTCTCTACTGCCTAGCCACATACAAAATCAATCAATCCATTGCTCATATCTATACATACACACACATACATAATCTACATACAGTCCAAATTTAAAAGAATAGATTACACCAAAACCCAGTTCTCATCAAGAACATCAGTGGCCTCTGTCGGTACCGAAGTCGGATTCGTTGCCTCCCCTCCAATTGATTAATCAGCTTCAAAACCTCCACCCTAACCTCTGTCGACGCCCGAAACCCTAAATCAGTCCCATAAACACTATCCACCAAGCACCTCTTCAGCTCCATTAGCTTATCATCATCATCACCATTAATCACTCTAGCTTCTTTCCCAACACTACCGTTATCATTACTAGAGATAAACATAATGTTCTTCACTTCCCTACTCATCTGCATCCTTCGGCGGATCAGACTCCGACAAATTCCTTCTTTAGCAGCTCGGCGTCCGGCTCGACTCTCTCTCTCTCTACTCGTCCACAACCCCGACTTGAGCCCCAATAGCAGCTTTGCCCCACTCGTCTTCATTTTGGGGCGGATCGGAGTTGGACAACTTCTCAAATCGCCCCACTCGTCGACGGAGAAGTTGTAGATGAGGGGTTCGCTAGAGAGAGGGTCGGGGGAGGAGAAGCGAGCTGTGGTGGTGGTTTTGGGTAGGAGAGAGAAAGAGAGAGAATGGAGATTGGTGGGGCAGAGGAGGAGAGTAGGGTTAGGGTTTTTAGGGAGAAGAGAGAGAGGTGGAGGAGGAGATGTGAGAAGGACCGCCATTTGTGCGTTGTTCAAATTGTGGAGGTGGAGATTTTGTGGTATGGACTGTCAATATACACCTACGGTTTGAAAGTAAGCTAGGGTTCGAAGTGAAAAGACGAGTGCGGCCCCCCAGTAATTATTAGAGGGAGCACATGAGAGGCACATGATGACTTTCCATCCATAATTTCAAACAGACGTCAATTATTGGACGAATTTGACACACCTCATTAAATTTAGGGACAAAATAAAGCAAATTGAAATGACAGGAACCAAAATGACACATGGAGTAAACTACAAACACTATTTATGTAATTTGCCCAAAAATTATTAACAAAAACACAAGTTCAACTTACAAAATTAATCGTTACTAAATAGAATTATTTATAAAATATATAATTTCAAATTAATTTAGTTTTCTAATTTACTAAAAAAAAAAGGTAAATTACATTGACACCCTTTGAGGTTTGGTCCAATTACAACCATCCCCTGATGTTTTGGAAATAATAGTCTCATTTCACAAACCCCCCTACTTATATAAAAGATAACAACTCCTAGTAGAAAAATAGAGAAAATTACATTAAAAATAAATAAATAAAGGAAATGGGAAAAAAACAGAGAAAGTAAAATAAAACAAAAAAAGAGATAGTGCATAAGTTCAATATTTTCATTTCGTCTAAATAATTATAATGACAGGGGGGTTCGTGTAATTTCCCAAACGTCAGGAGATGATATCTATTAAACGCAAACCTCAGGGGGTGTAAGTGTAATTTACCAAAAAAAAAAAATAACATGTAATGTTGTGAAAAAATTCAACCCTATCTGCACGCACAAAACAAGATATGAGTGCCCATAGCACAATAGTGATTGTTCTGTGTCTTGTGGAACTCGTTTTGGACTCTATTTTGATAATTCGAATCGTTAACTTTTTAAAAAAATATCGAGTAAAACATAGCTATAAAAAATCAAGTTGATCGGATATCAATAACATCTTCATCAAATCACATTTGTAAATAAAAAAATGAATTGTAAATATGATTTTAAGTATAAAAATGAAAACAAATTAGATTTTGTGACATCCGAATTTTCTTTTTAATTTTAATATCAATAAATAAATAATAATAATAATAAATAAATAAATGCATAAATAGGAAATTGGGAATTTATCAATTAAATTGATTGTGAGACACCACACATTAAATATTTTAGTAAGTGGGAAGTGATGTTTTATAGTTGGATGGTGGGATTTATAGACGTGAACCTAACGTATAATCATAAGTAATTTTAGGACTCATAAAAGGAATCATAATCTTTAGATTTGAATTTTGAAAAAAAAAAGAAAAAGAAAAAGAGGGGGTGATTTGTCGCCATCCTAAGGCGTAGCATAGTGACTAAGGGCCTTAGCCAAATAACAAGGCATAGAGGACGCCACCTGTTGCACATATAGCGATCCCGGGTTTACCCCTTGTGGTACTGTGATCCGGACATGTGTCCGTGGATGTTAGTAGTTGAGTATTGTCTTGTTTACATCCTTTCCTACTTTGTATTTGAGTTATAGGATGTATTGGGCAGGTTTGTTACAGGTTGGTTGTGTTTGGGAACCAAGTGTTGCTGCCCAGAATTTTGGGTCTTCGCTCGAGCGAGCTGTTCTTCGCTCGAGAGCGAGCTTCTGTTTTTGGTTGGTCGCTCGAGCGAGGGTTTGGTAGCTCGAGCGAGAGATGGTTTTTGTGTCTGGTGGCTCGAGCCAGAGTGGCTTCGCTCGAGCGAGCGATTGCGTCTGGCTCAGACCTGAAAGTTGCATTTCTTGGCTCAAGCGAGCTTTTCTTCGCTCGAGCGATCTGGTTCGTTCTTCGCTCGAGCGAGCGTCGTGTTGCAAATCGGAAGATTTGAACTGTTGGCTCGAGCGAGCGTGTCTTCGCTCGAGCGAGGGCAGTTTCTTGTGTCTGGTCGCTCGAGCGACCAAGGCTTTGCTCGAGCGAGCCTGTTTATATCAGCTAGCAGCAGCCGACTCAAACACCACTTTTTCAAAACTTTTCATCTAAAATTTGAGACCCTCTCTCTCTAAACTTACTCTCTCTCTAAGGTTTGATCTACCTAGGGTGATTTCTTACCCTAAGTCCTTTGTTAAAAAGATAGAGGGTGACTTGGGCTTCGATTTAATCTGAAAATATTTGGTTTTAGAGCAAGTTGGGTGTTGGGTCTTCATCTCCATTTGAGCTCAAACTTTGAGGTAGGGATATCCTACTCCTCTTTATGGATTTTGTCTTTTAATTTTAGCATTTTGATGTGTTGGAAGTTGTTGTGTAATTTTGAGAAAACTTTGGGCCTTTGTGTAATTTTACAAAAGTTGGGGTTTTATTTATAATGAACCTAGAGGTATGTTTGGTGTAGAAACATGGGATTAATGTTGAAATAGTGATGGAAAATGGAACCTAAGGGTTGTAATGTTAATTATGGAAAATGTCCTAATTACATTGATTAATTAATTGGAATAATTAATTGTAAGGAATGAGGAATTGAAATGTTGATTTTATATCAATTTGTTGCATTTATTTTCTGTATAGAAATAACTGCTTTGGCCTATCGGTGGAGGATAGTCTTGATTGTTGTAGACAATGCATGATGATTAGGCAAACTAAAACTGATCATTGAAGTGTGTCATTGAGTGTGACGGTTGAAGGAATGCATTAAATTTATGTATTGATTGATGTGTATAATAATTGTTTATATGCATTGTGTGTTGTGCTGGAGGAGATAGGGGATGTACTCCACGGTTTAGGGGAAGATAGGGGATGGACCTCTAAACCGGACGTTGTTTGGGAGAAGATAGGGGATGGACTCCAGAGATATAGCTCATATGCTTATCTAGTGATGTGTTGACACAACTCTTATGCTTGTCTTTGGAAGTATTGATATAGCTAGTATGCTTGTCTTTTGTGAAATGGGTAATTGTTGGACATGAGTTACTGTCCCACATGAGTTGTTGGCCAGGTTCTGAGCCATGGTTATAAATTGAGAATTTGTAAGGAAATGGGGAATGAAAATGTAAAGTGTTGGCCACCTATCAACTGCTAATCTTTTAGTCACTATTCATAACTGGTTTAGTGTATTTCTACTGGGCTGTGGCTCACCCTATATGGGAACATCATTTTCAGGTACAGGTAGCATGCCACCTCCAAGGACATAGCTTGGGAGGCTAGGGGCGGGCAGACTTCTTTTTGTTGTCTTTCTTTTGATGTATTACATGTAAATTCAAGACAAGGGCTCAATGTGTAAATGAGTTAGTACTCTACTTTTTGTAACCAAGTGTTAACTTGGAAAGCTGTAAGCCCTTAGGACATTTGCTTTTGTCGTTAACATGTAATACTTTTGTAATGAAACTCTGTTAATGGATGACTGTGGATCTTTTATATATCAATGCATGTCTATATTGTTGGGTTTTATGTTGTCATTTTGAGGGCGTTACAACTTGGTATCAGAGCGTACCGGGTTCGAATACTTTGGGTACGTGGGAAGTGATTAGAATCACAATGGGTTTGTCTCGCTTGAAAGAGACTTAGGTGTAAAGTCATTTGCCATGTGTTTAAATTGATAACATGCTTATGTGATTATTTGGGTATGGGATTTAATTTCTAGGATGTTGATTGGATCCTTGGGTTTCTGGGAGTCTTGTTGAAAAAGCACTTGATCAATGCTGTTTCTAACCGGAACTCTAGTAACGCTTTGGGACTATCATTATCCGGGAATGAAGTTCGTAGGTGCATATGTGATTATGTGCTTACGTGGAGTGAATTACTGTTGTCCAATGCATTAGGACGCGAGTGTTTAGCTTCGGCACATTTATTAATGTGCTAACGTCTTTGTTTTCCTTTATTAGGATGTCAGGACGGGGACGAGGACGCGGTAGGCGTGGTAGGCCGGGTAGGCAGGAGGTGCCTGTGCCAGAGGAGATTCTGGCAGTGCAGGAGGGGGTTGGTCAGGCCAATGTGGCCGAGCCAGTAGGCTAGCAGGCTATGGGCGCTTTAGCCCGAGAGATAGCAGGGGCATTCAGGGAATCAGTAGGTATCCTCAGAGCTGAGAATCAGGCTCAGGTTGTTGTTGCGGATGCAGGACCCTCCTTTCTGAAGAGGGAGTTTTTCCAGTATAATCCGGATGAATTTGTGGGTGATCCTAAAGAGCCGCTTAAAGCAGATGAATGGCTCGAACAGACAACGAAGACGTTTGAGATGCTTGGCATCGAAGACGAGGGGTTAAAGGTGACCTTGGCATCTTTCCAGCTGAAAGGGGATGCGGGTCAGTGGTGGAAGTTCACCAAGGGTCGCATAGGAGCTACATGGGAGGCTTTTGTGAATGCTTTCCAGGAGAGGTTCTTATCTTCGGCAGTCAGGGAGAAGCTGCGAGATCAGTTCTGCCAGCTTAAGCAGAACAGTTTGTCAGTGGCCGAGTTTGAGGCCTCATTTACTAGCTTGTCCAGGTTTGCACCTGAGTTGGTGGCATCTGAGGAACGCCGTTGCATTGAGTTTGAGAAGAAGTTGAGGCGTGGCCTCAAGCTGAGAGTTGTAGGGTCTATGATTCGGGATTATGGGCGTCTGGTGGATGCTGCAGCCCATACCGAGATCATGATGAAAGAGGAGGATGAGGAGAAACATGGAGGCTCCAAGAGGGGCCAAGAGGGCCAGGGTGATGGCAGGAAACAGAGGGGTTATAACCCTCAGCAATCTCAGGGTGGAGTTTCTAGATCGACCTTTCTAGTGCCGAGTGCAGGCTCGGGGAGAGGCAATCAGGGAGAGTTCACTTGTTACAAGTGTGGCCAGGTGGGTCACAAGGCTTCGGTTTGCCCGCTGAGGGGCGGAGGTCAGAGAGCTGCATCTTCTTCAGCCAGGCCGCAGAGTCAGAGTTTGGGCAGGGGGCAGCCCTTGTCTTGTTATCAGTGTGGACAGCCTGGGCACCTGAAGAGTTTTTGCCCACAGTTGAGTGCCACTTCAGGAGCGTCTGGTTCTAGACAGACGCAGGGTTTTCAGCCAGCTCAGTCTGTGCAGGCCTCGAGGGCCAATCCGGGGGCTTCGTCGTCCCAGTCAGTGTAGCAGTCGTATGCTCCTAGAGGTGAGCAGGTTGATCAGGGGCCTACAGGGCGCGCGTATGCTGTTACTGCGCAGGACCTAGTACCGGTTCCATCAGTAGTGAGAGGTACCTTTCTGTTTTGCAACTCGGTTGCTAGAGTGTTGATTGATACGGGTGCATCTCATTCTTTTGTATCTGCTGCATTTGCATCTGTGTTGGAGTTGGAGTTAGCACTATTGGCATCTCCTATTTGTGTTGTGTCACCTATTGGGGGTGAGTTGATCTTGAAACACGGATGTAGAGGTTGTGATATTGAGGTCGCCGACCATCGGCTTCCGTTTCCATTTGTAGTTATGCCCATGAAGGGCTTTGATGTTATTTTGGGTATGGACTGGTTATCGTCATATCGGGCAGTTATTGATTGCTACCGCCAGAAGGTCACTTGTTGTACCGTGAGCGGGGAGTGTTTTCATTTCTTGGGAGACCGGGTTGGTAGTGTTGTGCCACCGGGGTATGATCCGCGAGGGCGGAGTGAGCTTAGTGGTTTACTTGCTAGCTTTGAGAGTGGTGAGTGTGACGAGACCCAGGTTCACGCAACTGGCCCGATTCGTGACATACGTCATCCTCGAAAAGCCAGAAAATTTGAAGCGGGATTGGATCCTGAAATTAAAGACAGGTTGGAGGTTTTAACACTACTAACCTATGCAGAGGTGGTAGATCGAGCATACATTGCGAAAAAAGGGATTAAAACCTTGCGTTCCAGGGAACCAAGCCAGAAGAAGCGATTGTGGGAAAGAGATAACAGAAGGCTCGATGCCGCGCCTCCCAAGAAAATAAATACAGGCACAACCAATTCAACCGGTTCAAGCAATCAAGGTCCTACAAATCCCAGAGGTGACACCATTCTAGCTTGCACTACCTGTGGAAGGACTCATTGGGGACAGTGCCGTCGAGATACGGGAGCATGCTTTAAATGTGGCCAAGTTGGCCATTTGCTGAGAAATTGTCCAAAGCTCGTCAGCCCTTCTGAACCAGTCCGAAAACCGCGGTACCTGGAGGAGTGAGAAAGGACCAAAAAGGCCAAGGAAGAGCCTTTGCCTTTGTACCTGGAAACCCAGAAGTTACAGAGAACGTCGTGTCAGGTACACTTTCCGTTTGTGGTCACTTAGCCCATGTTCTCTTTGACTCTGGCTCAACTCATTCTTTTGTTACACCACACTTTGCTACCAAGTTGGCATCAACACCCGAACCCTTAGGATATATATTGTCTGTGTCTTTTCCTTTTGGTAATTCCACCCTTAGTACTAATGTGTACAAATCTTGTACTATATCCTTAAAAGGTGAAACCTTACATGTAGATTTGATTCCCCTCTGCATTAGTACCTTTGATGTGATCTTAGAAATGGATTGGTTAGCTGCCAACCGTGCCTCCATCGATTGTGAAGCCAAAAAGGTCTTCCTCCGGTCGCCAAACCAACTCGAGCTCATCTTCGAAGGAACTGGAACCTCTCCCCCTCCATGTATTATATCCTTCATGACAGCCCAACGACTGCTAAGAAAGGGTTGTTGTAGTTGTATTTGTTATGTGATCGATACTCAACAAGAGACCTCCATACTTGATGCACTCCTTGTGGTTCGAGAATTCCCAGACGTATTTCCTGAAGACCTGCCCGGTACCCCAGTTGACCGAGAAATTGAATTCACCATTGAAACCCAACTTGGTGCCCAACCAATCTCAAAGACCCCTTACTGCATGTCCATGACAGAATTGAAAGAACTAAAAACCCAACTCCAAGAACTACTGGACAAAGGCTTCATCCGACCAAGTGCCTCACCATGGGGAGCTCCAGTACTGTTCGTAAAGAAAAAAGATGGTACAATGAGGCTATGCATCGATTATCGAGAGCTGAACAAAGTCACTATCAAGAACCGGTACCCTCTACCACGAATTGACGACTTGTTTGATCAACTACAAAGCGCCCAAGTATTCTCAAAAATTGACTTACGTTCTGGTTACCATCAACTAAAAGTCAAAACAGAAAGTATTGAAAAGACTGCCTTCAGAACTCGTTACGGGCACTACGAGTTTCTCGTCATGCCATTTGGCATCACAAATGCTCCAGCGGCCTTCATGAACCTCATGAATCGAGTGTTCAAACCCTATCTTGACGAGTTCGTCATTGTCTTTATTGACGACATTCTTATATACTCCAAATCGCCAGAAAATCATAAGCACCACCTGCGAAGAGTTCTACAAACACTACGTGATCACAAGCTTTATGCCAAATTGAAGAAATGCGAATTCTGGATCACTAGTGTACGCTTTCTCAGTCACCTCATTAACAAAGATGGCATCTCAGTTGATCCTCAAAAGGTTGCAGCAATCATGGATTGGCCACGACCTACTAACATGTCTGAGATTCAAAGCTTTTTGGGCCTAGCCGGCTATTATCGGCGCTTTGTGCAAGATTTCTCGAAGATAGCTTCACCCTTGACCCAGCTAACTCAGAAGAACAGGCCCTTTGAATGGACGGACAAGCAAGAATGTTGCTTCCAAGAATTGAAGAACAGACTCGTGACGGCTCCTGTACTAGCACTTCTCGCAGAAGCAGAAGGGTTTGTAATTTATAGCGATGCCTCATACAATGGTTTGGGTTGCGTTCTTATGCAAAATGGGAAGGTCATTGCTTATGCCTCCCGCTAACTAAAGACTTACGAAAGAAACTACCCAACTCATGATCTAGAGTTGGCTGCGGTGATCTTCGCTCTTAAGATCTGGCGTCATTATCTCTACGGTGCAGCCTGTGAGATTTACACTGATCATAAGAGTCTCAAATATCTGTTTACACAGAAGGAATTGAATATGAGGCAACGACGATGGCTAGAATTTATGAAGGATTATGATATAGAGATCTATCACCATCCCGGCAAAGCTAACGTAGTAGCAGACGCATTAAGCCGAAAAACGACCAAAAGTTTGGCATGTACCCTTATTCCCCGCAAGATCCATGGACTACTCGCCAACATAATCGTGGAACCCGAGTTGATTGAAGAAATTAGAACCCGCCAATGTGAAGATAAACTTTTGAAGAAAAGGTACGAGAAACAAGGAAGCACGCCCGATCCTGATTTCACGATAAGTAATGAAATGCTAAAATTTCAGAATCGAATTTGCGTACCTGACCTTTCAGAACTCAAGAAAAGGATCTTGGTAGAAGCTCATAGCTTGAGGTTTGCAATCCACCCTGGTAATACGAAGATGTATCATGATCTGAAGGAACACTTCTGGTGGACAGGAATGAAGAAAGACATAGCAAGCCATGTCTCAAAATGCCTGCGTTGTCAACAAGTTAAAGCAGAACATCAGAGACCTGCAGGAATGTTGCAACCACTCCCTATTCCTGAATGGAAGTGGGAACACATTATTATGGACTTCGTGGTCGGGCTACCGCAATCAGTCTCGAAGAACGATGCAATATGGGTTATCGTGGATCGATTGACGAAGTCGGCGCATTTTCTACCAATCAGAATCATGTACTCTCTTTCTAAGTTCGCCACTCTATACATTAAGGAAATCATTCGCTTACACGGCACCCCAGTTTCAATCGTATCCGACAGAGACCCCCGCTTCGTGTCTCATTTCTGGAACAAATTGCAAGAAGCTTTGGGAACCACTCTGAAGTTTAGCACGGCTTATCACCCTCAAACTGATGGGCAATCTGAAAGGACAACCCAGACTTTGGAAGATATGTTATGTTTGTGTGTGTTAGACCTCAAAGGTAACTGGGATGCTCATCTACCTTTGGTGGAGTTCGCGTATAATAATAGCTACCATGCAGGTATTGGAATGGCACCGTACGAGGCACTGTATGGAAGGAGATGTCAATCACCTCTGTGTTGGACGGAAGTCGGAGACGGAAAATTATTAGGCCCCGAGATCGTGCAAATAACAAGTGACAAAATCCAACTCATCCAACAGCGAATTCGCACTGCTCAAAGTCGCCAGAAAAGCTATGCAGATACACGGAGACGAGACTTAGAATTTCAAGTGGGCGATCATGTGTTCCTAAAGATCTCACCAACGAGAGGGGTTATCCGATTTGGGAAGCGAGGAAAGTTAAACCCACGTTACATCGGCCCATTCGAGATACTCGAAAGGATTGGTTCTGTGGCATATCGCCTTGTGCTTCCACCTGAACTATCCAATGTCCACATTGTGTTTCACATTTCAATGCTTCGTCGATATCTTCGAGATCCAGAGCACGTTGTCGATCATGAGAACTTGGAAGTGCAAGAAAACCTCTCTTATGAAGAACAGCCGATACAAATTCTTGATCACCGTGACCAGGTCCTCCGAAATAAGACTATACCTCTCGTAAAAGTCTTATGGAGAAACCATCGTGTCGAAGAAGCAACGTGGGAAACTGAAAGCCAAATGCGGTCCAAATACCCACACCTCTTCAAAACCCAAGGTACGTCAAGTTTGGGGACAAACTTCTTTTAAGGAGAGGAGAAATGTGACACCCGAATTTTCTTTTTAATTTTAATATCAATAAATAAATAATAATAATAATAAATAAATGCATAAATAGGAAATTGGGAATTTATCAATTAAATTGATTGTGAAACACCACAAATTAAATATTTTAATAAGTGGTAAGTGATGTTTTATAGTTGGATGGTGGGATTTATAGACGTGAACCTAACGTATAATCATAAGTAATTTTAGGACTCATAAAAGGGATCATAATCTTTAGATTTGAATTTTGAAAAAAAAAAAGAAAAAAAAAAAGAAAAAGAAAAAGAAAAAGAGGGGGTGATTTGTCGCCATCCTAAGGCGTAGCATAGTGACTAAGGGCCTTAGCCAAATAACAAGGCATAGAGGACGCCACCTGTTGCACAGGTGGCCAAACCCGAGCATACCCACATGGTATAAAGCCATGCAGCATGACTATAAATAGGATGTGTTAACATCCAAGAGAACACACTAACATCCAAGAAAACACACTGCTAGTAGCATCCAAGTAAGGACGCACACTGCCGGAGTAAAAGGGCGTCGAGCAAGATAACGGGGAGCAAGCTTAGAAGAATTTAGGAGTAATTTTTAGGTGAGTTTTATTATACCTTGAGTTACTATAATATATTTTCTATATGCCTTAAGTTACCATAATATATTTTACGAATGTTTTGAGTTATCACAATTTATTTGATATAAATTATGTTTTATGGTTAGGTTAATATTTCAATTACGTGGATTATTTTCTGAACTTTATTTGTTTAAAATGAAACACATGGATATGTTTATTTAAATTTTAAAGAATATTTGACCATGATCTTGTAAACAATTATTTTCTGTAAGTACCACCACGGGAGTCCCATGCCTTGGGGGACTTAAATAACTATTGGCCCCTGTTTGACCACGTTGTGGTCCCCTGTTTGTCATGGATCCATTGACCCCTGTAGTGATTGTCACATTAGTGACCCCTGTTCTGTACCGTGGTTATAGTGATTTATTTCCGTTTCTGTCACTTAATTAATTTGTGTATTCAACAAAAATTATGTAATGTTTTAGCTTAAATAACTATCCATGGCTATTTTGTGCCCCGACACTCACAGTATAATACTTCTCACTCTGCTATTTACTTATAGCTGTTACCCCTTTTAGGTGACGAGGTTTAGCAGGACCAAGATCGAAAATGAATCGCTGTGTTTTGTTTTTTTTTTTAATTTCTTTTTAAGATTTCTGTCTTTTTAATATCAAACTCTTGTAATATAATGAAGTGCAAATGACTATGTTTTGTTTCCTTTTAAATAAACAGTTGGGTACCCAATTATTTTATTTTAATTTATTTAATTTATCCGCTTGCGCTGCGACTACAAGAATTATCCGAATTATTTTATTTTTATCTTGTTATGACGCTGAGCCTTTGGGTACCAGGTTTGGGTCGTGACAGATTTAATGAAAGTGCTATTGATATCTGATCAACATAAATTTTTATAGATATATTTTATTTGATATTTTTTTTTAAAATAAATAATTTAAATCATTACAATAAAACTCAAAATGAATTCATGAAGAGCACAATAGTCCTTGCCTGCTTGTTACCGTGGTTCGAACATTCAATCGTTGAATATTTTCTATGTATAAAAAAAAAGCAATTGTTGAAGATTCAGCTAGGGCTATGCGGGTGTGAATCATCCAGCAAGGCATTAGATCTATTTCCAAAAAAAGGAAAGGCTCATGATGATTCAAAGCTTGCACTAAGCACATTAAGCATTATAGTCTCTATTCTAAAAAGTCAATATAGTTATCAAAAACGTAATAAAATATTGAGTCAATGATAATATCTTTCTTGAGTCAATGATAATATCTTTATTGAGTTATTGTAATAAATATAAATAATAACTAGTCAAAGAATAAAGAGAAAATTAGTTTAAGGTCTCTCTCTCATTTTTAGTAATGAAAAAGGTTCACAATATTATTTTGTAATGTCTAAGGTCCCTCACCCACCTTCATATATTCTCCCTCCAATTGCTACAGTGTGCTACTGGAGAGAAGAACACAAAGACTGGCAGTTGATAAGGACGAAGATCTTGCTCTTGTTCTAATACACCAAAAATTAATCGTTACTAAATAGAATTACTTATAAAATATGTAATTTCAAATTAATTTAGTTTTCTAATTTACTTAAAAAAAAGGGTAAATTACATTGACACCCCTTGAGGTTTGGTCCAATTACAACCCACCCCCTGATGTTTTGAAAATAATAGTCTCATTTCACAAACCCCCCTACTTATATAAAAGATAACAACTCCTAGTAGAAAAATAGAGAAAATTACATTAAAAAAAAATAAAGGAAATGGGAAAAAAAAAGAGAAAGTAAAGTAAAACCAAAAAAGAGAGAGTGCATTAGTTCAATATTTTCATTTCGTCTAAATAATTATAATGACAGGGGGGTTAGTGTAATTTCCCAAACGTCAGGAGATGATATCTATTAAACCCAAACCTCAGGGGGTGTAAGTGTAATTTACCAAAAAAAAAAGACATGTAATGTTGTCAAAAAATTCAACCCTATCTGTACGCACAAAACAGGATATGAGTGCCCATAGCACAATAGTGATTGTTGTGTGTCTTGTGGAGCTCGTTTTGGACTCTATTTTGATAATTCTAACTGTTAACTTTTTAAAAAAAATATCGAGTAAAACATAACTGTAAAAAATCAAGTTGATCGGATATCAATAACATCTTCATCAAATCACATTTGTAAATAAAAAAATGAATTGTAAATATGATTTTAAGTATAAAAATGAAAACAAATTAGATTTAATGAAAGTGCTATTGAAATCTGATCAACATAAATTTTTATAGATATATTTTATTTGATATTTTTTTCAAATAAATAATTTAAATCATTAAAATAAGACTCAAAATGAATTCATGAAGAGCACAATAGTCCTTGCTTGCTTGTTACCGTGGTTCGAACATTCAATCGTTGAATATTTCCTATGTATAAAAAAAAAAAACAAAATATTCAATTGTTGAAAATTCAGCTAGGGCTATGCGGGTGTGAATCATCCAGCAAGGCATTAGGTCTATTTCCGAAAAAAGGAAAGGCTCATGATGATTCAAAGCTTGCACTAAGCACATTAAGCATTACAGTCTCTATTCTAAAAAGTCAATATAGTTATCAAAAACGTAATAAAATATTGAGTCAATGATAATATCTTTCTTGAGTCAATGATAATATCTTTGTTGAGTTATTGTAATAAATATAAATAATAACTAGTCAAAGAATTAAGAGAAAATTAGTTTAAGGTCTCTCTCTCATTTTTAGTAATGAAAAAGGTTCACAATATTATTTTGTAATATCTAAGGTCCCTCACCCACCTTCATATATTCTCTCTCCAATTGCTACAGTGTGGTACTGGAGAGAAGAACACAGAGACTGGCAGTTGATAAGGACGAAAATCTTGCTCTTGTTCTAATCCACCAAAAATTAATCGTTACTAAATAACATTATTTATAAAATATATAATTTCAAATTAATTTCGTTTTCTAATTTACTAAAAAAAAAAGGGTAAATTACATTGACACCCCTTGAGGTTTGGTCCAATTACAACCCACCCCTGATGTTTTGGAAATAATAGTCTCATTTCACAAACCCCCTTACTTATATAAAAGATAACAACTCCTAGTAGAAAAATAGAGAAAATTACATTAAAAATAAATAAATAAAGGAAATGGGAAAAAAAGAGAGAAAGTAAAGTAAAACAAAAAAAGAGAGAGTGCATGAGTTCAATGTTTTCATTTCGTCTAAATAATTATAATGACAGCGGGATTAGTGTAATTTCCCAAACGTCAGGAGGTGATACCTATTAAACCCAAATCTCAGGGGGTGTAAGTGTAATTTACCAAAAAAAAAAATAACATGCAATGTTTGGAAAAAATTCAACCCTATCTGCACGCACAAAACAGGATATGAGTGCCCATAGCACAATAGTGATTGTTGTGTGTATTGTGGAGCTCGTTTTGGACTCTATTTTGATAATTCGAACCGTTAACTTTTTAAAAATATATCGAGTAAAATATAGCTGTAAAAAATAAAGTTGATCGGATATCAATAACATCTTCATCAAATCACATTTGTAAATAAAAAAATGAATTGTAAATATGATTTTAATTATAAAAATGAAAGCAAATTAGATTTAATGAAAGTTCTATTGATATCTGATCAACATAAATTTTTATAGATATTTTTTATTTGATATTTTTTTTAAAATAAATAATTTAAATCATTAAAATAAGACTCAAAATGAATTCATGAAGAGCACAATAGTCCTTGCTTGCTTGTTACCGTGGTTCGAACATTCAATCGTTGAATATTTCCTATGTATCAAAAAAAGCCAAAATATTCAATTGTTGAAGATTCAGCTAGGGCTATGCGGGTGTGATTCATCCGGCAAGGCATTAGGTTTATTTCAAAAAAAGGAAAGGCTCATGATGATTCAAAGCTTGAACTAAGCACATTAAGCATTAAAGTCTCTATTCTAAAAAGTCAATATAGTTATGAAAAACGTAATAAAATATTGAGTCAATGATAATATCTTTCTTGAGTCAAAGATAATATCTTTATTAAGTTATTGTAATAAATATAAATAATAACTAGTCAAAGAATTAAGAGAAAATTAGTTTAAGGTCTCTCTCTCATTTTTAGTAATGAAAAAGGTTCACAATATTATTTTGTAATGTCTAAGGTCCCTCACCCACCTTTATATATTCTCCCTCCAATTGCTACAGTGTGGTACTGGAGAGAAGAACACAAAGACTGGCAGTTGATAAGGACGAAGATCTTGCTCTTGTTCTAATACACCAAAAATTAATCGTTACTAAATAGAATTATTTATAAAATATATAATTTCAAATTAATTTAGTTTTCTAATTAACTAAAAAAAAGGGTAAATTACATTGGCACCCCTTGAGGTTTGGTCAAATTACAACCCACCCCCTGATCTTTTGGAAATAATAGTCTCATTTCACAAACCCCCCTACTTATATAAAAGATAACAACTCCTAGTAGAAAAATAGAGAAAATTACATTAATAATAAATAAATAAAGGAAATGGAAAAAAAAAAGAGAAAGTAAAGTAAAACAAAAAAAGAGAGAGCGCATGAGTTCAATATTTTCGTTTCGTCTAAATAATTATAATGACAGCGGGGTTAGTGTAATTTCCCAAACTTCAGGAGGTGATATCTATTAAACCCAAACCTCAGGGGGTGTAAGTGTAATTTACCAAAAAAAAAAATAACATGTAATGTTGTGAAAAAATTCCACCCTATCAGCACGCACAAAACAGGATATGAGTGCCCATAGCACAATAGTGATTGTTGTGTGTCTTGTGGAGCTCGTTTTGGACTCTATTTTGATAATTCGAACCGTTAACTTTTTAAAAAAATATCGAGTAAAATATAGCTGTAAAAAATAAAGTTGATTGGATCTCAATAACATCTTCATCAAGTCACATTTGTAAATAAAAAAATGAATTGTAAATATGATTTTAATTATAAAAATGGAAACAAATTAGATTTAATGAAAGTACTATTGATATCTAATCAACATAAATTTTTATAGATATATTTTATTTGATATTTTTTTTAAAATAAATAATTTAAATCATTAAAATAAGACTCAAAATGAATTCATGAAGAGCACAATAGTCCTTGCTTGCTTGTTACCGTGGTTCGAACATTCAATCGTTGAATATTTCCTGTGTATCAAAAAAAGCCAAAATATTCAATTGTTGAAGATTCAGCTAGGGCTATGCGGGTGTGATTCATCCAGCAAGGCATTAGGTTTATTTCAAAAAAAGGAAAGGCTCATGATGATTCAAAGCTTGCACTAAGCACATTAAGCATTAAAGTCTCTATTCTAAAAAGTCAATATAGTTATGAAAAACGTAATAAAATATTGATTCAATGATAATATCTTTCTTGAGTCAATGATAATATCTTTATTAAGTTATTGTAATAAATATAAATAATAACTAGTCAAAGAATTAAGAGAAAATTAGTTTAAGGTCTCTCTCTCATTTTTAGTAATGAAAAAGGTTCACAATATTATTTTGTAATGTCTAAGGTCCCTCACCCACCTTCATATATTCTCCCTCTAATTGCTACAGTGTGGTACTGGAGAGAAGAACACAAAGACTGGCAGTTGATAAGGACGAAGATCTTGCTCTTGTTCTAATACACCAAAAATTAATCGTTACTAAATAGAATTATTTATAAAATATATAATTTCAAATTAATTTAATTTTCTAATTTACTAAAAAAAAAGGGTAAATTACATTGGCACTCCTTGAGGTTTGGTCCAATTACAACCCACCCCCTGATGTTTTGGAAATAATAGTCTCATTTCACAAACCCCCCTACTTATATAAAAGATAACAACTCCTAGTAGAAAAATAGAGAAAATTACATTAAAAATAAATAAATAAAGGAAATGGGAAAAAAAGAGAGAAAGTAAAGTAAAACAAAAAAAGAGAGAGTGCATGAGTTCAATGTTTTCATTTCGTCTAAATAATTATAATGACAGCGGGATTAGTGTAATTTCCCAAACGTCAGGAGGTGATACCTATTAAACCCAAATCTCAGGGGGTGTAAGTGTAATTTACCAAAAAAAAAAATAACATGCAATGTTTGGAAAAAATTCAACCCTATCTGCACGCACAAAACAGGATATGAGTGCCCATAGCACAATAGTGATTGTTGTGTGTATTGTGGAGCTCGTTTTGGACTCTATTTTGATAATTCGAACCGTTAACTTTTTAAAAATATATCGAGTAAAATATAGCTGTAAAAAATAAAGTTGATCGGATATCAATAACATCTTCATCAAATCACATTTGTAAATAAAAAAATGAATTGTAAATATGATTTTAATTATAAAAATGAAAGCAAATTAGATTTAATGAAAGTTCTATTGATATCTGATCAACATAAATTTTTATAGATATTTTTTATTTGATATTTTTTTTAAAATAAATAATTTAAATCATTAAAATAAGACTCAAAATGAATTCATGAAGAGCACAATAGTCCTTGCTTGCTTGTTACCGTGGTTCGAACATTCAATCGTTGAATATTTCCTATGTATCAAAAAAAGCCAAAATATTCAATTGTTGAAGATTCAACTAGGGCTATGCGGGTGTGATTCATTTATTTCAAAAAATGGAAAGGCTCATGATGATTCAAAGCTTGCACTAAGCACATTAAGCATTAAAGTCTCTATTCTAAAAAGTCAATATAGTTTTGAAAAACGTAATAAAATATTGAGTCAATGATAATATCTTTATTGAGTTATTGTAATAAATATAAATAATAACTAGTCAAAGAATTAAGAGAAAACTAGTTGAAGGTCTCTCTCTCATTTTTAGTAATGAAAAAGGTTCACAATATTATTTTGCAATGTCTAAGGTCCCTCACCCACCTTCATATATCTCCCTCCAATTGCTACAGTGTGGTACGGGAGAGAAGAACACAGAGACTGGCAGTTGATAAAGACGAAGATCTTGCTCTTCTTCTAATACACCAAAAATTAATCGTTACTAAATAGAATTATTTATAAAATATATAATTTGAAATTAATTTAGTTTTCTAATTTACTAAAAAAAAAGGGTAAATTACATTGGCACCCCTTGAGGTTTGGTCCAATTACAACCCACCCCCTGATGTTTCGGAAATAATAGTCTCATTTCACAAACCCCCCTACTTATATAAAAGATAACAACTCCTAGTAGAAAAATAGAGAAAATTTCATTAAAAATAAATAAATAAAGGAAATGGGAAAAAAAAAAAGAGAAAGTAAAGGAAAACAAAAAAGAGAGAGTGCATGAGTTCAATGTTTTCATTTCGTCTAAATAAGTATAATGACAGGAGGGTTAGTGTAATTTTCCAAACGTCAGGAGATGATATCTATTAAACCCAAACCTCAGGGGGTGTAAGTGTAATTTACCAAAAAAAAAATAACATGTAATGTTGTGAAAAAATTCAACCCTATCTGCACGCACAAAACAGGATATGAGTGCCCATAGCACAATAGTGATTGTTGTGTGTCTTGTGGAGCTCGTTTTTGACTCTATTTTGATAATTCAAACCGTTAACTTTTTAAAAAAATATCGAGTAAAATATAGCTGTAAAAAATAAAGTTGATCAGATATCAATAACATCTTCATCAAATCACATTTGTAAATAAAAAAAATGAATTGCAAATATGATTTTAAGTATAAAAATGAAAACAAATTAGATTTAATGAAAGTGCTATTGATATCTGATCAACATAAATTTTTATAGATATATTTTATTTGATATTTTTTTAAAAATAAATAATTTAAATCATTAAAATAAGACTCAAAATGAATTCATGAAGAGCACAATAGTCCTTGCTTGCTTGTTACTGTGGTTCGAACATTCAATCGTTGAATATTTCCTATGTATAAAAAAAAAAACAAAATATTCAATTGTTGAAGATTTAGCTAGGGCTATGCGGGTGTGAATCATCCAGCAAGGCATTAGGTCTATTTCCAAAAAAAGGAAAGGCTCATGATGATTCAAAGCTTGCACTAAGCACATTAAGCATTAAAGTCTCTATTCTAAAAAGTCAATATAGTTATGAGAAACGTAATAAAATATTGAGTCAATGATAATATCTTTCTTGAGTCAATGATAATATCTTTATTTAGTTATTGTAATAAATATAAATAATAACTAGTCAAAGAATTAAGAGAAAATCAGTTTAAGGTTTCTCTCTCATTTTTAGTAATGAAAAAGGTTCACAATATTATTTTGTAATGTCTAAGGTCCCTTACCCACCTTCATATATTCTCCCTTTAATTGCTATAGTGTGGTACTGGAGAGAAGAACACAAAGACTGGCAGTTGATAAGGACGAAGATCTTGCTCTTGTTCTAATACACCAAAAATTAATCGTTACTAAATAGAATTATTTATAAAATATATAATTTCAAATTAATTTAGTTTTCTAATTTACTAAAAAAAAAAGGGTAAATTACATTGACACCCCTTGAGGTTTGGTCAAATTACAACCCACCCCCTGATATTTTGGAAATAATAGTCTCATTTCACAAACCCCCCTACTTATATAAAAGATAACAACTCCTAGTAGAAAAATAGAGAAAATTACATTAAAAAAAAATAAAGGAAATGGGAAAAAAAAAAGAGAAAGTAAAGTAAAGTAAAATAAAAATAAAAAAGAGTGCATGAGTTCAATGTTTTCATTTCGTGTAAATAATTATAATGACAGGGGGGTTAGTGTAATTTCCCAAACGTCATGAGATGATATCTATTAAACCCAAACCTCAGGGGGTGTAAGTGTAATTTACCAAAAAAAAAAAAAAACATGTAATGTTGTGTAAAAATTCAACCCTATTTCCACGCACAAAACAAGATATGAGTGCCCATAGCACAATAGTGATTGTTGTGTGTCTTGTAGAGCTTGTTTTGGACTCTATTTTGATAATTCGAACCGTTAACTTTTTAAAAAAATATCGACTAAAACATAACTGTAAAAAATCAAGTTGATCGGACATCAACAACATCTTCATCAAATCACATTTGTAAATAAAAAAATGAATTGTAAATTTGATTTTAAGTATAAAAATGAAAACAAATTAGATTTAATGAAAGTGCTATTGATATCTGATCAACTTAAATTTTTATAGATATTTTTTATTTGATATTTTTTTTTAAAATAAATAATTTAAATCATTAAAATAAGACTCAAAATAAATTCATGAAGAGCACAATAGTCCTTGCTTGCTTGTTACCGTGGTTCTAACATTCAATTGTAGAATATTTCCTATGTATCAAAAAAAAAAAAAAAATTCAATTGTTGAAGATTCAGCTAGGGCTATGCGGGTGTGAATCATCCAGCAGGGCATTAGGTCTATTTCCAAAAAAAGGAAAGGCTCATAATGATTCAAAGCTCGCACTATGCACATAAAGCATTACAGTCTCTATTCTAAAAAGTCAATATAGTTATCAAAAACGTAATAAAATATTGAGTCAATGATAATATCTTTATTGAGTTATTGTAATAAATATAAATAATAACTTGTCAAAGAATTAAGAGAAAGTTAGTTTAAGGTCTTTCTCTCATTTTTAGTAATGAAAAAGGTTCACAATATTATTTTGTAATGTCTAAGGTCCCTCACCCACCTTCATATATCTCCCTCCAATTGCTACAGTGTGGTACTGGAGAGAAGAACACAGAGACTGGTAGTTGATAAGGAGGAAGATCTTGCTCTTGTTCTAATACACCGATAGAGTCTCGACAGCCTTTGTCAAATCTACGGGGGTCTCCTTGAGCGAGGTCTAGACCAACGGAGGCAGATTATCCGGCGAGGAAGAAGATTGACCTTTGAAATCTCGAATTCAAGGATAGGTTGAGAGAGCTTCAATGGCGCTTCGATTCTTCTCACATTTGTACTGAATTTGCACATCCATTTGAACCTTCTTCTTTATGGATTGGTTCCTAATCCTCCCTGCCCCACCACAATTCTCCTCTTCCATCACCACTTACTCTCTCTCTTTCTCTCATCTGTTTCTTCTCCATTGTGAAAAGAAAACCCAATACAAAAGATCAAATAAATCCCATTATTCTCTCCTAATTTTTGCGAACTCTCTTAATACTTGCACACAACAATGACTTCAACCTACAGTTCACTAAACCCATCAACAACGCTTTTCTAAAGAAGCCACTTCCCAATTCCAATCTCTAGAGATTTCTCGCTTGAATTATTACGCCTTGTGAACTCTAATTACGGTTTCAGAAGCAAAGAGAATTATTACACCCTAGAATCAACTTTCACTTCATCCCCCTCATATAGAAGTATAATATCTCTTTCTTTCTCTCAATCTCTATCTCTACATGTGTATGCATACATGTATATTTTTGTGATTTTATTGTGTTCATATATATAGGTATGTAATTCATAACCCTAATGGGACGAAGTTCCTTTGTTGCTCTCTTCGGCTTATTTTCTTCTTTGACTTCCTTGATTTGGTTAAAACAATTTTCTTTGGTTTAAAATTGTGAACAAACAACACAAACAAATTTGTGAACAAAGTCAGAGAAATTTCGGTAATGTTTGGTAGAGTTTTAGAATTATGATTTGAGAATAGAGTTAATTAGAAACATGATATGGGAAACATGATATGAGACTAAGATATCAACTTATAAATACATAACATCAGATTAGTTTGAAAAGATGGGTTAGCACATGTGTAATAAATAAGCTTTAATTAGAAACATGATATGAGACTAAGATATCAACCTATAAATACATAACATCAGATTATTTTGAAAATAATACCATAATTTGAAAATAATACCATAATACATAACATCATAATTTTCTCCCCCTGTGACATTATCAAAAGGAGATCATAGGTCAGAATCTGAAGAAAAAGGAGGAAAATGATAGTGATAAATGGCATCAAAAAAATAGATAATCAAAACATATATTGTCACGACCCAAACCCACCCCTATGGGTTTAGCACCGTAACCGGCCAGTAATCCGAGATTACCGAAGGCCTGCTTAACAGTAAAACAGTAATTCAAAGTACAGGGGCTGGCGGAAGCCAATACAGTAATTAAAAGATGTCCAATGAGCTGTGACAGTCTGTATGCAAAAAGACTTTTCATAGCATATATACAATCAGTTCCAAACGGTATGCACAATATTTACAATTATCCAGATCAGGGACTTGATCCCTATTAAGACAGTACAGTACAAAAACATTCAGTTTATACAGGACATATACAAAAAGGGGAAAAAACTAAAACACCCCAAGCAGCCGCAGCTTGAACAGTTCAGGAACCTCAAAGTGAGGCACAAAGGTTGGCTTGACAAAACAGGAGCCTATCCTGACGCCTCTAGCAATGGTCCGGTGCCTGTACACCTACATATATATATGAGCAGTGAGCTAAAGCCCAGTGAATAACATAATGCGTAAAGAGGTTAAGAATGAATGTCCTTTCAGTATTGAAAACAGTCATTTCAATCAGTATATCAGTTATTCAGTCATAGCAGTCATATGTGGTACATCCAATAGCAAAACAGTACAGTAGGTCTAAACAGACCGAACAGTCAGTTGATGGCCATCATATCAGTAAACAATAGTGGTTTTAACATGGGAACCGACAGAGATCTCTGTGACAGTAGCAGTACAGTACAGTACAGTAACAGTAGGTTGCTAAGGATGCCACAATACAGTTCACAATTAGGGCATCATTCAATCAGTAACAGTATCATTTCAGAAAACAGTACAGTTCAATTGTTCAGAAGATAATCATTATTGAACATATCTTTACAACATTGTTACTCACAGAGTTCTGGGCTACAGATGAGCTAGTGCGCGTCTCCGGATGCCAACCCTACACAGTTACAGGATGAACACACACTAAGCTACACAGTTGGGAAAATAATAACTTAATCTCTAATTTGCCCCGGTGTGGTTCTACATCAATATCCTCATTAAGATGCCTTAAACTAGGCCTAAGAATGCCTAGGATGGAATGAGGATACAAGGATGCACTTAAAACAACTTTACAAAATTTTCAGAAAAAACAGGGTCCCGTTCGAGCGTGCCTTTCTCGCTCGAGCGGACATGCAGACAAAGGTTCCCCGCTTGAGCGCCACTTTCCCCGCTCGAGCAAACTGCAAAATAAGGCAAAAGTACTGGATGTGTGAAAATCACGCTCGATGGGCGCTCGACACCTGCTCGAGCGTGTGACTCAGGTCCCCGCTCGAGCGTGCATTTCCCCGCTTGAGCGGACTGTAAAACAATGCAAAGTGCTGGGAGCACGTATTCCACGCTCGAGCGCCACTTTCCCCGCTCGAGCGTGAGTCCAAATTCTAGAAATTCCAAATTTGAACCTCAAACTCAAAACCAAGTTTCAATGCATCAAATTCGATCCTCTTGGGCTAATTTTCTGGAAAACACTTGTAAACTCATAGTATAACATGATTCAAAGCTCAATTTGTAAAATCAAAGCCCAAGGGTAGTTCAATTAAACACAGTTTCATCTCAAAATTTAAGAACATGATGGACATGCAACATGCATGAATTTAAACAACTTTAAAGCTTCAAATACTTGCTCCAAAGAGCCAATTCCTTCAAAATCATGATGAATTCGTGGACTATAACCTTAATATGGACATGCATGCAAGAATTTCCATGAAAACAACTTGAAACTCCACAATATGTACATGCATGCATGGATTAATTCATAATTCAACACAATAAGCCAATTCTAGACTCAACTCACTAAACTTCCATGAACCATGCAAAAGATGACTTGGATTCACAAATTAAATGATGAATATCCTACCTTAAATCCTCAATGCAAGATAAGGGAGCTCAATTGTAAAGAATTCTTCAAATCTCCTAAGCCTCCAAGCCAATTTGGTTGAAAACAAGTTTTTCCCTCTCTCTCACTCCCTCTAGTCGGTTAAGCTCAAGGAAATGGCTGAGGAAATATTGTATCAAAAGTGTAATAGGCTTCAAACATGAATTGGTAAGTGGCCCACTATCATGGCATTAAGGTAAATAAGTTCAACTGTTGTAAATTAACATTATTTAGTCTAATTTAATCATACCAGATCACATTTCAATTAAATATACCATAAAATTACATAAATTCTAACGAGCATAAAACATTAAGCAATTTCGGATTCGGCCGCTGATAAGGCCTTCAATTAGCAGTTTGAACATAAAACATGGATAGATAATTTAACAGTCAACAGATAGATATGCATCTAACACAATATATTCATGCAATTAATTCGGAATTTCAGTCTAATCATTTACTTATCCAGTTCAGTCACAGTTTAGCAGTAAGCAGTGGTCTTATCAGTAAACAGTAGTGAGGGTTGTCACATATATATACATATATATATACACATACAACTCTCCCGCGTCTCTCTTTTTCCTTTGATAAACGCGTTTGACACGCGGCCTCACTTTTGCGTCATTGGCTGACAAAAGTAGCTTGCCTCGATTGCCGTTCGCCTCGGCTATCTCTTCCTCCTTGTCTTCTTTTCTTCAGCCTTCTTCTTAATCACACTCGTCTGCTTCTTCTTCTTCACCATTCTCTTCTATCTCTTCTTCACTACTATCTTCTGTTTCTTCACAACTCATTTCCTTTACACCTCTCACCTCTAAACCATGGCTTTCTCATCCCGTCCCCTCACTCTGTTTCCGTACCTGAACGATCCCTTAAGCGCTGCTGGGCCGAGTGCCCCGGCACCTACTCTTCCCAACCTTCCTATAATGTCGATTGAGCAAATAATGGCTGCGCAATCAGATTTTGAAGCCAATCATTTCACACTGGCGTCCTGTATGGAGACGGTGACTGTAGTCACAAAATTGGCGCATCGACTGCAGAACAAAATGAGTGAGCTCCACCAAGTCAACGCCCAACTCTCTCTGCTCCAGAGCATGTACAAGGATGTGCGAGCAGAGATTTGTGCATTGAAGGTCGAAAATAAAGAGCTTAAACGAAAGACCACCTCCATGGCCCGATTTGGAGCAACGTCGTTCCTGGCCTTTGATAGTTAGCGGGGAGTGCTTGCTCCTGACGAAAGCACGGGGGGAAAAAGCGTCAAGGGTAGCCCAAGGTGATAAAAAGAAGAAGAAAATTATGGAAGAGGCGAGTAAGTAAGATCGGTAGATGGCCGGAAAAAAAAATGAAGTTTTTTTTTTTTTTTATGTAAATATTTTTATTTTAAGTTTGTTTTTGTTTTCTTCATTTCGGTTTTTGTTTTTATGTGTGTGTATATATATATATATATTTTTAAGCACGGAAGATGAAATTAAAGTGTAGAAAATAATAAATAAAAATTAAGCATATTGGCAAAACAAAAAAAATAATGGAAAAGAAAAAAAATAATGAGAAGAAAAGAAAAAAATAAAATAAATAAATAAATAAAGGAATGAAGCCTATTAGTGAAACGGGAAAAAATAAATAATAATAAAAATAAACGAAATTAAGCCTAATAGCAAAAATAAAATAAAAAAATCAATGTATGCAAAATTAAATTAAGCTCAAGATGCAAAACAAAAATACATAGTTGTGAATAGCAAACTGTTAAGGATAATAAATGTATGAAGGACTTGAGAGCATTCAATTGATATAAATGTTTCCATATCAATGTAGCAACACAAATATATCATTTTAACAAAAATTCAAGTTTCACAGTCATAACAAACTTTTTAAGTAGAAATCGACATTCCAAGCTCGCCACGAATAAAATTGAAGAGATCCTCGCTTAGAGGTTTTGTGAAAATATCCGCAAATTGCTTGTCGGTGTTTATAAATTCAAGTACAATATCCCGTTTTTGAACATGATCTCTTAAAAAATGATGTCGAATTTCAATATGTTTTGTTTGTGAGTTTTGAACTGGATTTTTGCTTAAATTGATGGCACTAGTATTATCACATTTAATAGGGATATGATCATAATGCAAATCAAAGTCCTCAAATTGTTGTTTCATCCAAAGTATTTGGGCACAACAACTTCCGGAAGCTATATATTTAGTTTCGGCCGTTGATAAAGCAACAGAATTTTGCTTATTGCTAAACCAAGATACTAATGAGTTACCAAGAAAGTTACAAGTGCCACTGGTCCCTTTTCTATCAAGTTTGCATCCAGCAAAGTCAGCATCAGAGTAACTAATTAAGTCAAATGCAACATTTCTAGGATAAAACAGTCCCAAATTTTAAGTGCCAATAAAATATCTAAAAATTCTTTTAACAGCACTAAGATGTGATTCCTTAGGATTTGATTGACATCTAGTACACATACAGACACTAAACATAATATTGGGTCTACTTGCGGTTAAATAAAGAAGTGAGCCGATCATACTTCGATATTTTGTTTGATCCATAGACTTACCTTTTTCATCCTTGTCTAGCTTAATAGATGTGCTCATAGGTGTTCCAGCTATTTTTGAGTCATACATACCAAACTTTTTGAGTAGTTCTTTTGTGTACTTAGCTTGGTTGATAAAAATTCATTCCTTACATTGTTTGATTTGAAGTCCAACGAAATAATTTAGCTCCCCCATCATGCTCATCTCAAACTCACCTTGCATACACTTAGCAAATTCCTTACACAAGGTTTCATTAGTAGCACCAAATATAATGTCATTCACATATATTTGCATAATAAGTAAATCATCATTTTTAGTTTTAACAAAAAGTGTTGTGTAAATCGTTCCTCTAGAAAAATTATTTTCAATCAAAAGTTTACTTAATCGTTCATACCATGCACGAGGTGCTTGTTTCAAACCATATAAAGCTTTTGATAGTTTAAAAACATGATTTGAAAAAGCATGATCTTCAAAACCTGGGGGTTGTTTAACATAAACTTCCTCATTTATAAAACCATTAAGAAAGGCACTTTTTACATCCATTTGATAAAGTTTGAAATCTCTAAAACATGCAAATGCAAGTAACATGCGAATGACTTCTAATCTAGCAACCGGAGCAAAAGTTTCATTGAAATCAATACCTTCTTCTTGATTGTATCCTTGTGCAACAAATCTAGCCTTGTTTCTTATAATTGTGCCGGATTCATCAAGCTTGTTTCGAAAGATCCATTTGGTACCGATAATGGTATGATCTTTAGGTTTTGGCACAAGTTCCCACACTTTGTTTCTCTCAAATTGGTTAAGCTCTTCATGCATAGCTATCATCCAAAGTTCATCGAATTCGGCTTCTTGAAAGTTTTTAGGCTCAATCTGTGAGAGAAAAGCCAAGTTACTACAAATGTTTCTAAGTGAAGAGCGAGTTTCAATACCTTTTGTAGGGTCACCTAGGATTAAATCCCTAGGGTGATTATAAACAAACTTCCATTCTCTTGGCAAATCATCATTGTTTCCTCCTTCTTCTTGAGGTGAGAGAATAGGTTATTCAATCTCTTTGTTCAACTTACATGGTTGGTTCTCTTCTTTGTAGATACTTGAATCTTTCATATTTGGTTCTAAATCTATATTATCACTAACAATTTGCTTTTGAGTAGAGATGTTAGTTTCATCAAATGCTACATGTATAGATTCTTCCACAATAAGAGTTCTTTTATTAAAAACACGATAAGCTTTGCTAGTTAAGGAATAACCAAGAAAAATTACTTCATCAGATTTTGAATCAAATTTACCTAAGTTATCCTTACCATTATTATGCACAAAACATTTACAACCAAAAACATGCAAGTGACTAATGTTAGGCTTTCTATTATGCCAAAGTTCATAAGGAGTCTTTTTGAGAATAGGTCTAATTAATGCACGATTTAAAATATAGCATGCGGTGTGAACGGCTTCGGCCCAAAAATATTTAGGAAGATTATTTTCACAAAGCATTGTTCTACTCATCTCTTCTAAAGTTCTATTCTTTATTTCTACTACACTATTTTGCTGAGGGGTTCTAGGTGCTGAAAAATTATGTCTAATACCATGCTCATCACAAAACAATTCAAATTTCTCATTTTCAAGTTCTCTACCATGGTCGGTTCGAATATTAGTAATAAGAAAGCCTTTTTCATTTTGAATTCTACGACAGAGTTTTGTGAAAGAAGAAAATGTTTCATCTTTGTGTGTTAAAAACATAACCCATGTAAATCTTGAAGAATCATCAACAATAACAAGACAATAATGTTTACCACCTAAACTAGATGTCCTTGAGGGACCAAATAAATGCATATGCAATAGTTGCAAAGGTCTAGTTATGGAAATATGAGATTTTGATTTAAATGATGTTTTAGTTATTTTTCCTTATTGACAAGTACTACAAAGATGATCTTTTTCAAATTTAATTTTTGGAAGTCCAATGACTAAATCCTTTCTCAAAAGTTAGCAATTAAATCCATATGAGCATGACCAAGTCTTCTATGCCATAACCAACTATTTTCATTATTAACATATAAACATTTAACATTACTAGCATATAGATCATTAAGATGAAAAACATAAACATTATCATGGCGATTACCAACGAATAAAGCTTTATGATCATTTGTGCTTTCAATTGTGCAATGTGATTTATAAAAAATAACTCGATTACCTTTATCACATAATTGACTAATACTAAGTAGGTTATGCTTAAGTCCATTAACAAATAAAACATTTTCAATAGAAGGATTAGGAGAAATACCGATGCTACCAATACCGATGATTTTTCCTTTCTTGTTGTCTCCAAAAGTAACAAATCCTCCATCTTTCGATGATAGTTTAGTAAAGAATGATTTATCTCTGATCATGTGTCTAGAACATCCACTATCAAGGTATCACTTCCCTTCTTTAGCTTTGGACTTAAAACAAACCTACAAGATGACAATCAAGTGTTGGTTTTTGGTACCCATAGTTTCATGGGTCCTTCTTGGTTAGTTTTGTTAGATCTCTTAACAATCCAAACCTTTTTAATTCCCATGTTTATATTATTTTTGAATGGACAAGAAGATATATAATGGCTTTTCTTTCTACAATAATGACAAGTAATATGAGGGTGTGTCATGAGAGGTGCATTTTCAAAAATTGTATTGAGATTCTTTTGTTTGTTAATAGGGTCATATCCAATGCCCGCTTTATCAAAAACACATCTTTGATTTCCAAGAAGCATGTTGAGATTATTTCTACCTTTTACAAAATTTTCAAGTGTTTTTGTTAAATCATCAACATTGTTTTTTAAATCAGTTTTCTCATTAGAGATGGTATCAAAATCATTTTTCAAAACAATTTTCTCTTTATTTAATTCTTCTATATTACTAGATAAAGATGCAACATAATTTTTTAACACCTTATTTTTGGCACAAACTTTTCTAAATTCATCTTGTAGTTCATGGAATGCACTTTCAAGTTCTTCATAAAGAGTAGTTACCTCATCTTGAGTAGAGTCTTCATCTTCAAGAGCCATGAGACATAAGTTGGCTACTTCATTTTCAATTTCATCACTTGAGCTTTCATCTTCACTTCCTCCCCAAGCTGCTATCATGGCCTTTTTGTTTCTTTTGTAGTCTTTTCCATGATTCTTCAATTTTGGACAATCCATCTTCATATGTCCAGGATTTTTGCACTCATAGCAAATAATAGGCTCTTTCCTGTTATCTTTGTTGTACTCTTTCTTGAAAGGTCTTCTTCCTCTATAATTATTTTTCTTGAAGTGCTTTTTGAGATTTCTACTAAACACGGCATAACTTTCATCCTCACTGGAGTTTTCATGTTTTTCTTCATTTGATGAGACTTTGAATGCAATTCCACTTTTCTTTTTATTTTCAACATCCTCATGTCCTTTCATGGTGATCTCATGAGTCATAAGGGAACCCATGAGCTCATCCAATCCAAGTGTGGAGAGATTTTTGGCTTCTATAATAGCGGTGACCTTTGCTTCCCAATTCTTTGATAAACACCTAAGAATTTTTCTTACCAACTCACTATTAGTATAAATTTTTCCAAGAGATTTCAAAGAGTTTACAATTTCAGTAAATCTAGTAAACATACTTGAAATAGATTCATCAGAGTTCATTTTAAACAATTCATAACTATGAACAAGCATATCAATACGAGATTCCTTTACTTGGTTTGTACTTTCATATGATACCTCAAGTTTGTCCCAAATTTCTTTTGCCGAATCACTACTTGAAATTCTATTATACTCCTTAGAGTCTAATTCACAAACAAGGGTGAGTTTGGCTTTAGCATTGGCTTGCAATAATTTGTGATCTGTCTCATCATATTCATCTTCTGTTTTAGGTACACTAATGTTGTTTACTAATTTGGTAGGGATTTTTGGACCTTTGGTGATAATAATCCACATGGCATAATCAGTGGCTTGTAGGTATAGGGTCATCTTATCCTTCTAATGACTATAGTTGTTTCCGTCAAACAATGGTAGCCTATTTGTGGCTTGTCCTTCAGCTAAGGTTGCCATGGATCGAAACTCTTAGATGGTTAAATCTAAAACAGGAGTCTAGGCTCTTATACCAATTGTTGTCCAAAAGACAACTTAAGAGGGATGGTGAATTAGGTATCTACAATTAAAAATAATAATACCCTAATAAAAATTATGACTAGCACAATAGATAAATGTAGTTGATGAAATAAAAATAATTAAAATAAGTGTTCTAACAATTATGTCAATTAATGATTTTAGCACAATAAAAATATGAAATATAGGTACAGAAATTTAAATAAAATAAAGAGATAGGGGAGAGAGAAGCAAACAAATTTATAGTGGTTCGGCTTCAACTCGGCCTACATCCACACCTCAAGCTTCACTTGAGATTTTTCACTATACTCTAGCTTCACGGGAGTGCTAGCAACCTCTTTACAAATGGAGCAATTCTCCATGAATTTTACATAGACTTTTTAAGTCAAGAACACTGAGTGTACTACACTCTTACAAGGTTAAAAAGAAGGTGTTTTTGCTTTCATAGAAAACTACAAGAATTATCTCTCAAAGATAGATATAAAAATGAAGCTCTAGTTTTTCTGTAAATCTCACACAAGAAAGATGGGCGTAAAGCTATACATCTCAGTGTATAATTTCTGAAAGAGGATGTAAACAAAAATTGAAGAACACTTCTCAGAAAATTTTTCAGAGAATAGATGTGAGTAATTATAGATTAAAGAATATTTTTTGATTTTTTGTAACTTGTTTACATTAGAGGCCTTGGTATATATAATGAAAATTATAGCCGTTTATAGCCGTTGTACTCCATCATTATTAATTTGAATATCTTCCACTCCATTATTACTAATTTGAGTATCTTTCACTTGAACATTTTGAACCTTTTGAACTATTCATTTGAATTTATAGCCATTTATAGCCGTTGTACTCCAACATTACTAATTTGAATATCTTCCACTCCATCATTACTAATTTGAATATCTTCCACTCCATCATTACTAATTTGAATATCTTCCACTTGAACCTTTTGAACTATTACTGTGCTGGGCTGTTTGAACTCCTGATTTAATCAAATATTAAATACATTCTAACAACATTTAGGATAAAAGTTTAGGTGAGAAATAATGGGACAAAATAAATTTTGATTCTATTTTTCTCTTTCAAATAAATTAAAACATAATTAAATAAATTATCAAAATAAATTTTGGATTCTATTTTTCTTTTTCAAATAAATTAAAATATAATTAAATAAATCATCAAAATAAATTTTGGATTCTATTTTTCTCTTTCAAATAAATTAAAACATAATTAAATAAATCATCAAAATAAATAAGTCTAACACGCCTAAGGAAGTTGACCATCTTTTGAGAGTGAAGATGGAGCCTGGCAACTCTTTGAAGGCGTATAACGCTAAATATTGGGAGACTTTCAACGAGATCCTTGATTGCCCGACCAACCTTGCAATCACTCAGTATAAGCGTGATCTTCCAGTTGGACATTGACTGAGAAACTCGCTCACAATGAATGAACCATTGACCATGGAATTGCTCATCAACACATTAATGAGCACGTTCGAGTCGAATACGACGCAGCTGCAACTACCGTGACGGCAAGTCCGGTAATAGAGGACAAGAGAGTAGTGGGAAACGTTCACGCAGTCGGACAAGATAATGGCCATGCGAACGACCATGGAAGAGATCTAGGGAGTTCGATTTTGGAAGACATCTATAAGAAGGCCAAGGAAAAGGGGCAAAACACTCGCAGAATGTAAATGGCCGATCCATTTCTAGAAATCGAACTCTGCCAATTTAAAATTTTGTTCTTAGTTCTATTTTTGTAACCCTTTTTGCCCTTGATGTAATGGAACAATTAGACTATTTTCTTGAAAATCGTTGTATTTTTGCCTCGCCAAGCAGATTTAGCGCGGTCCAAGGGGCAACTGACAATCATTTTGACGGAAAGATCAGAATTCCATGTCGAGCTAATTTTGCTCGGCAAGATGAAAGTTGGTGTTTTGTTCAACTTTGGAATTATTTGGCCGGCGGATTTTGCTGGGCAAAAGGTTTGTTGATGGTTTTGATTAACTTCAGAATTCCTTGCCGAGCTGATTTTGCTCAGCAAGATGAAAGTTGGTGTTTTGTTTAACTTTAGAATCCCTTGCCAAGCAAATTTTGCTGAGCAAGAGGTTTGTTGATGGTTTTGATCAACTTAGGAATTCCTTGCCAGGTAGATTTTGCTCGGCAAGAGGTTTGTTGATGGTTTTGATCGATTTTGAAATTCCTTGCCGGGCAGATTTTGCTCGGTATGAGGATTGTTGATGGTTTTGATTGACTTTAAAATTCCTTGCCGGGCGGATTTTACTCAAGAAGAGGTTTGTTGATGATTTTTATCCACTGTGAAGTTCCTTGCTGGGCGGATTTTACTCGGCAAGAGGTTTGTTGATGGTTTTGATCAACTTTAGAATTTCTTGTCGAGATGATTTTGCTCGCCAAGAAGTCTTGCCGAGATGATTTTGCTCACCAAGAAGCAAGTTGTCGAGCTGATCTTGCTCGCCAACTTCGAAGTTCATTAACGATTTGCTTGCTAAGAAGTAAGTTGCCGACCTAACTTTGCTCGCTAACTTTGAAGTTATTTGCCGAGCTGATTTTTGCTCGCCAAGAAGCAAGTCACCGAGCTGACCTTGCTTGCCAACCTTGTAGTTTATTGTCGAGCTGATTTTGCTCGCCAAGATGCAAGTTGCCGAGTTGACTTTGCTCGCCAACCTTGAAGTTCCTTGCCGAGCTGATTTTGCTCACCAACAAGCAAGTGGCCAAGCTGGCCTTGCTCACCAACCTTGGAGTTCCTTGCCGAGTTGATTTGCTCGTCAAGATGCAAGTTGCTGAGCTGACCTTGTTTGCCAACTTTGGAATTCCTTGTCGAGCTGATTTTGCTCGCCAAGAAGCAAGTCACCGAGCTAACCTTACTCGTCAACCTTGGAGTTTATTGCCGAGATGAATTTTGCTCGCCAAGATGGAAGTTGTTGAGCTGACCTTGATCGCTAACTTTGCAATTCCTTGCCGAGCTGATTTTGCTCGCCAAGAAAGTTACCAAGCCGATTTTGCTCGCCGAGTAAGTAAATCGTCGAGCTAATTTTATTTTGCTACCAAGGAGTTGCGCTGATTTTGCGCTCCGAGAAGTGAATCGCCGAGCTGAGCTGGTTAAGTGGTTAACACGAAAGCCTAAGAACATTTTGAAAAATTAGAGCTATGAAGATTTGTGCAGCAGTGCAACGCGGGCCTTGAAAACAAGTGATAAAACTTGATCGACCTATCATGAAGCTTGATGACGAGTCGAGCTGAAATGAAGATTATATAAGAATAAAGTAATCCCAATCAGGTTGTAACCGATAGGATTAAGGGGCAATTGAGAGGGGAAAATCCAATGAGTAAAATGGGCTGAGCTATGTATGTGCTCGGTCGAGAAGTGTGGACCGACCTATGTGTGCAATTGAGGGGAATTTACACCGAATAAAGGACTAGACTACATGTGGAATGGGTCGACCTAAGGATAGTTCGAGCTAATGACACCATCCTCTGTATGGACCGAGGAATATTTGGCCGACCCGCGGTTGATCGGTTGGACAACTCGAAGCTGAGCCGATTGATGGAAGTTGGTAAATGGTCTTGTGCCGAGTTATGGGTAGCACGGCAGAAGTCACTACGTGGCCCAATTGGAGTGTGAGGATAAAAACCCGCCAATAGTTGGGCTTCAATACCGTTTAGCGGTTTAGCCAAATGTTGTTTGGCAGTATTGACTCATACATGTGTAAGGAATAGAGAGAGCAATACAACCACGTGTCCATAAAAAGGATGAGCAGAGAGGTGGATACAGAAGCTATTTAAACTGTGCAGCGCCTCCATACAACGGGTCTGGAACATTTGGTTATTAGAGCTACTTACCCCTTTGTCTCTCCCTCTTCTTCTTCTCTCTTAGTGTGCTAACTTGATCGTCCGAGGGTTTTTTCGGCAGCACACCGCTGGGTAGCTCACTGTTTTGTGTTCTCAGGTCACTCGGAAAGAAGTGAAGCTAGGACACAAGGAGTACGGAAAGCGACGAATATTTGCTCCTTGTACATGACCTAATAATGAATTTGTTTGGAATAAATCAGAGAAATTAAAATCACTCTTTCACAACTTTCAGATAATAAATTTTTATTTAAAAAACAAAATTGTCTCATACTATAGCATAAGGTTTCCTTTCACATGGACTAAAAAGTCAATTTATTAGCTAAAAAAATTTAGGTAAAGTTTCATAATTATAATTTGAGAATAGAGTTGCATTTTGAGTTTGTGAGTTTTGAAATTATGATTTGAAAGAAGAAAATTTGTTTCATTATGTGTTTTGAAAAGAGTTTTGAATTTTTGATGTGATACGTGAAATGAGAAAAGTTGTTTGGTTATAAGTTTTCAAAACTTAAACCAAATACACAACTCAAAACTCTATTGAAAATTATATTCAAAACTTATAACCAAACTCTTTTTAAAATTCAATTCAAATTTTTTTTGATCATTTTGGTCTAAAAAAATAATTTCTATATTTAAAAAATATTAAAAACAAAAAATATATATTTTTTCCAAATAACAAGTGACGATTGACGATTGACCCCCAAAAAAAAAAAAAGTATTGTTTCTGTTAATCGGCCAGACGACCAGTCGGACATCCGGGAGGATGTCTGAGCGGACGACCGGGTAGACCAAAAATTCAAAAACTGTCTGATCTACCAAACAATTTTCAAAAAATGTTTTGAAATTAATTTGGAATCATGATTTAAAAACCTCTACCAAACATAACATTCAGATATAAGGGTGGAAAATTGATTAGAGTTGCACACTAAACACGACCTTATTTTTTTCTAATTTTTTTTAAGCTCATTTGGCATATTTTTCTACAAAAAAATAAAAATAAAAAATAACTTTAGACATTTAAAAAAGTTATTATAAAAATCAAAAAAATATTATAAATATACCAAACAATCTAAGGTTGTATTTAGTAAGACTTTCAAAAGTCAATTTCACCTCTTGGTTTGAGTGTGGTGTTTGGTTACAGTTTTCAAACATTGATTCCACACCCACTTTTAAAAACACATCTACCCGGTCATCCTTCCAGACGTCCGGCTGGTTGTCCGATTGGTTGATTGGAACAGTGTTTGTGTTTTTTTTTTTTTTTGACACCTGTTATTTTTATATTTTAAATAAAAATTATTTTCAAAATTTTTTATGAACATTGAATAGAATTTTGGGTTGTGTGTTTGATTATGAATTGTAAATTTTTGAATCAAATATTATGTCACATTAAAAATTTCAAACTCAATTCAAAACTCTTTTCAAAATTCATAACCAAACAAATTTTACACACTCAAATCATAAATCCAAAATGCACAAATTTAAAATAAAATTTTATTTTCCAATTATAATTTTAAAACTCTACCAAATGTTACCTAAGTTTTTTAGGGCGGATTTATGTTAGTCAATTAACTCTACATCATACAAAATTTTTTCTTTTAAATCTATAATTGCATCAAATAGGCCAAACTTGCCCATATTGTTAAATTAGTCAGCCTCCGTTTGGAAAGTGGGTTGGCTTTTTGTGCTATTTTAGCATGGACTAAAAAGTTTGGTTTGGGAAGGGCTTTTTGACTTTTTAATTTTTTAGCTTTTTTTGTGAGAAAAGAGTGTAATGATTATGGGTTTGATGTGATATTTTGTTTGTTATAACTAAAATAGCCTATTTTGTCTTTTGTGGCTAAAATAGTTCCAAACCTCCTTGCCAAACGGAACCTATGACCACTGATGGCCTGTCAATTGGGCCGGCCCAAGGTTTGATCAACCAGATTTCCGTTAAAAATTTAAATTTTGAGAAGAGTGGAGTGGATCTATTCGGTCGTTCATCCGGATATTCTCTCAGATGTTCGATCAGTTGACCGGAATAGTGTAACTTTTATTTATTTATTTTCTTACAATTGCAACATGTTATTTAAAAAATATCTAAAATAAATATATATTTTTTAAATATAGAAATTATTTTTTTAGATTTTTTATAAAAATAATTTAACAATCCTATCACTAACCATCTTCAACACTATATCGTCAAAAAAATTTTAAAAATAGTTTTGAGTTGTGTGCTTGATTATGAGTTTTGAAATTAATTTTTGAATTGAGTTTTGAATAATTTTGAATTGTATGTTTGATTATAAATTTTAAAAAATGATTTGAAAATTTTAGCTTTGAAATCATGATTTTAAAGGCAAATCAAACACAGCCAAAGAGTTTGTTTCGTTTAAATTGTTGGATATTATTTTAAACGAGTTTTCGTTTATTTTTATTGAATTTTTTTATATTTTAATTATTTTTTAAATTTGTAAATGCACTAAGATTAAAATCATCTAAAAAAAGTTTTTAAAAAAAAAAAAACTAAATATGAAAAAAATTTATTAAAATTATGATGTCATTGATGATAAAAGAAAACAAGTTATGATGTCATTGATGACAAAACAAAACAAATTATGATGTCATTGATGACAAAAAAAAATTATTAAAAAAAAAAAAACTGAACATGAAAAAAATTTATTAAAATTATGATGTCATTGATGACAAAACAAAACAAATTATGATGTCATTGATGTCGTCTTTCCCCCCAAAAAGAAAAGGAAATAATTGACTTCAGGTGGAACATTCAGGGCTTTTTAGAAAGTGGTTTAAAAGTTAATTTTTAAGTTTTAATTTATTTTAGCTTACAATATTTCTCATATTTTTTAATATTTTTAAAAAAAAATTAAAAAGTTAAAAAAATAAACTTTTAATCATATTCTCAAAACATCTCTCAATCTTCAAGGCTATGTGGAGGTGAATTGTCCAATAAGGCCTCTTTTGAAAAGTATGTTAAAAGTTATTTTTCAATTTTTAATTCATTTTATATCACATCATCTCTTACATTTTTTACGTATTTTTTTTACAAAATCAAAAAAAATCAAAAAATCAAATTTTAATCATCTTTTCAAAACCTCCCTAAGTGAGGGTTCGTTTGGAAAGTGGATTAGCCTTTTGATTTTTTGACTATTTTAACTTGGGGCTAAAAAACCTCGTTTGGAATGGATTTTTTTTGACTTTTTTGACTTCTGTGAGAGAAATAATATAATGATTATGGTTTGGATGTGATATTTTGTCTTATTAAGCTAAAAGACCTTTTTTTTTATGGTTAAAATGGCCCCAAACCCAACCAACCCAACCCAACCCAACCCAAGTTGCCAAATGAAGGCTGATTATCATTAGGGCTATTTTCGACAATCCTCACAAAAAGAAAGGCTCACCATGATGGCATGTGTGGAAAAAACAGTTTTTTTTTTTTGTTGAAAAAAAATCCGTGAAACTTGATTTCAGAATAATTTTTTATTTTTATTTTTTTATCACAAGTTCCAGACTGTTCAAATATAATTCAATTCAAAAGAATGAACTCACACTAAAGTCACATTTGATACCTATAAATTTTGGGTAAAAAATAAAAAAATTATTGGGTGTATTTATTTTGTATTTTGAGATAAATTTTCAAAAAAAAAAATTGGAAAGAGAGTTTAGAATTTTTTTTGGATTTGTTTGGTTATATATTTTGAAAATAGTTTGGAAGTTTGTGATGATTTGATATTTTGTTATAGTTGAGTAGATGTGTATAAGAGAAAAAGTGATTGAGAAGGAGAAATGAGAGAAAAAAAGTGATTGATTGATGTGTAAGAGAGAGAAAGTGATTTTGGAATTTTTTTTGAAAAAATTTGAACCAAACAAATTTTTGAAAATTTTTGTCAAAAATTGTATCTTGAAATACAAACCAAACAAATACAAACCAAACAAGTCCATTGAGAGAGAGATTTGTGACCTGACGTGGATCGAGCTAGTTTGGGCTTCGGTTGAGGTCTTAACTCAGGCAAAACGAGGCCTTACGCTCGGCCAGGTTCTTGGCACGATCAAATGCTAGATACGCATCAGACCGAGATATTAACCTGGTCAGGTTAAGGAAGAGAGTTTGAGGCGCTAGCCCGGTTTGGAGATGTGAATCTCACCAAGAGTTGGACGGAATTTGTCCATGATGGACCATGTTCAGCCGAGTGGTAGCTCGTTGTGAATTGGCCAGCTCGATTGGGCCGACATTCAGGTTTATTTGTCAGGGTCGGGCAAGTAGCGCGGTCCTAGAGGAAGATTGTGATGCCGCACTAGACACATCTCGGTAAGAAGTACTACGTGCCATGATTGGATTGCAAGAAGAAGATTTCGCCGTCCGTAAGTGTCAATACCATTAGACGGTTTCACCATTTGGTGTTTGGTAGTATTTATACTTACACGTGAAAAAAGATAAGCGAGGAACATATCCACGCGTCCAGACGACGACGGACAGAGAGGTGTGCGCAAAAACTATATAAACGGTGCAGCGCCTCCATGCACAGGTTTGAAATTTTCTGGTTATCAAAGCTACCTACACCTTTGTCTCCTTCTTTTCTCTTTTTTTTCCTCCCCAAGTGTACTAACTCGATCGTTGGAGGGATTTTCCGACCACACACTCGTCGGGTAGCTCACTGTCTTTATGTTCTCAGGTTGAGCGACGTTACTCAGAGCTTGTACATGAGGAGTATGGAGAGCGATGAATATTTCCTGCCCGTACACCCATTATAAATTATCACATCACTTTCTTTATTTTTAGACTAATGCCCTAGACCCCCAGTGGGGGTGACCCCCACCACCCCCACTGTTTTTGATTGGTCCATATTTTTTTTTTTTTTGCCTTCCACTTGCTACCCCCACGTGGAGCTGGGGGTCACCCCCCACTGGGGGGCCCCAACACGGTTGTTATTTTTATATATATATTTTTATATAAAACTAAAAAATTATTAAAATAACTTATTTTAAATGAAACCCAAAATAAACTTCCTCTACATATCACAACAAGAAGCTGAGTCAAAATAGAACACGATGAACCAAACTTATTTATGCCCCCAAGAATTTGAGCCCAAACAATTGTCGATTGTTTAGAATTGCTTATTTTAGTACTTCCTCAGTCTCAAAATGATAATCTTTTTAAAAAAATTTAACTTTTTTTAATAGTACAATTATTATACTTTAAAAAAATTAAATTTTCAAAACTACTATTTGATAGTACATTTTTTAAGAAATATCAATTGTCATAATTGTATTTTTTGTGTTATTAATGAATTTAAAAGAATAACAAAATAAAAAATTCATATTATTTTAATTCTTGATTTTTGAAAATTGACTAATATTTCAGAATAATGAAAAATAAAATAAGAAACTAATATTTCAGAATGAAAGAAGTATATTTTTAAAATTTTTATAAAAACATATATAAAATATAAAAATCTTATATGAACAAAATAAATATACTTATTATTTGTCTATCCAAAAAAAATAAAATTATCCCAAATAACACCCAACTAAAATTCCCCCAAATAACACCCAACTAAAATTCCCCAAACTACTTATAAATATCTCAGACCCTGCCCCTGCTTTGTACTCACATCACATATCCGCTGCTTGATTTTTCGTCTTTGTTGCCCTTCTCTCTCTCTCTCTCTCTCTCTCTCTAGAGTTGTATAATTTTGCTCTCTCTAAAGAAATCTTCAGAATTTGTGATTTGTGAATAAAAATGGCAAGGACGCTCATGAATGCGGTTCAGTATGACTCTTGTGGGGGAGGAGTTGCTGGTTTGAAGGTAACTACTTATGTTTTGTTTGTTTTCTTTTCTTTTCATTTCCTTTTTGTTTTGTTTTGAGGGATAATTATTTAGAAATCTCATAATAATATAGGCACGTGTTATTTTTATAGTATTGTGAGTAAGTGAGATATTATATTAGCAATATGATTAGTTGAGAGTATAGACTCGTGTATCCGAGAATAATGTATAATTTTCTTGTTTTGACTCTTTTTGCCTTCAATTTGAGTTTTTAGTATTTTTTTTTCATGTAATTATTCAATTCAACAACTTTCGAATGAGGTGGGCTATATACAATTGACTGTAATCTTTCATTTGTGTTCTATGTAAGACCATCTCCAATTTTATGAGATCTTTTATATTTGATGAAAAATTAATGAAAATGGTGTGCCATCCTTTTTCATTAGTTTGATAACGCAGTACCTTTTTCATCAAATCAAGGGCGTGTTTAGTTTTTCATCTAATTTGTAGGTGATCGTTGGACCGGACATTTGCCCGGATATCCTCTCGGACAACCGGTTTTGAAATGAATTTGATGGAAATTTTACACTAGCCAGTCAACGTATAATTTGATGAAAGTTAAAAATTTAACGCTGAACTATTTTGTATCAGATTAAGTTTTAACTCAAATCCTTACTCAAATTTGATTAAAAAAAGGCTCTGGGATGCTCTAAGGGAACGAATTTCATTACAAGGAGTTTTTATTTTTATTTTTTTTATATGCCCTTGATTTGGTTTCTTTTTCAGGATTACTTTTCTGAATTTTTTTTTTAAAAAAAAACTAAAATCTAATGTGATGAAATAAAATCAAAAACATTCAAAGGTCTTATATTTTTTGGGAGGAAAAATATTTTTTTTATCATTATTTTTGTCAAATTAGTTTTCATTAATTTTACCCAAAATAAAAAATAAAAAAATAATCAAACTGAAAATCAAATCAAACAAACCTGACTTTTATAGTTGTACATATATATATATATATATGTATATATTCTCTCTCTCTCTCTCTCTCTCTCTCTCTGTTCTTTTGACTGCCACCTGTGGGGTTTATTTTCACTGAAGACATACATACAATATGAAATCAATACACTGCTATTCTATCATCTATGAATTAGTGTTTTATAAACTTCAACGGAACAATTTGGTTGAATAAATGTGAATATATGTGGATATTGGGATTTTTGCTAAAATTGTTATTACACCATTTCAATTGGTTTTAAGTTGCGTTCGATGCATCTTGCAGCATGTCGAAATTCCTGTTCCTGCTCCGAAAAAGGGTGAGATTTTGCTAAAACTGGAAGCAGCAAGCTTAAATCCAGCTGATTGGAAAATTCAAGAAGGCCTCATGCCTCCTAATTTAATTCCTCGCAAACTTCCTTTCATACCTGGTAACTTCATTGATGTCTAGTCTAAATCTACACCTCAATTATTGGTTAGAGTTCTTTTCTTTTATGACCTTGTATGTTTCTGTACCCATCTTTTGTTTTCCTAGCTGAACTATGTCTTGCCTCAATTTTAATGCTGGATATCTGTTTATTTTATTGTATCTGAGGCTTTTTGTCCTTCACTCTTGCAGATCAAAGAATTTGTTTCTGTGTTTTTAGAATTCTTTAGAATGCTTTTTTCCCCTCAAATAGACCCTCATTGTGGCATTAATTCTTAGCTAATATGGTCAATGTAAGGGCATGTTTTTCATGGACAATCTGATTTCTTCATTGTGTCCTCACCGACGGAACCTGGATGTGGCATGATGTTATTTGAATATATCTTTAAACTAGAATGGTCCAGCAATATTTTATACAAACTTAGCTCTTATGAATAAGAACTTTTATATAATATGAGCAATCATTGGTAGAGAAACATTTGTATGCCCTTGATTGTTAAGTTTAGGTAAATTAAATTGACATAAAGTATGTTCTAAGTAGGGAGGTGAGTTTAAATTGATCTTCGCAGTATTTTCAGGTTAACATTCGAGCCAGCTCTATTAAACTATTATAACAGATATTTTCCTCAGAATATGTATGTGTACCACATGATTTTATTTGATTCACCACATGCTTGTCCTCTTGGCATCACCACAATCGGGGGAAATTTCTGGAAAAAAAATGAATAAGGAAAACCAATGGAGTTTGTAACTGGAATGAAATAACAAAAATTTCTAAAATTGTTACAAATTCAGTAGTTCACAAATAATCTGAAAGTTCTCTTTTGTTTAATACCCATGTCATTTGTGAATGATTCATGATCCATTTAATTCTATATGGATTTGAAAACTTCCTTTTCCCCTGATTTAACAGTGTTTACTTGACTACTATGTGTCTTTTTCTTACATTTTATGTAACTTAATACCTCAAGTATCGTGCTAATATATTATTTATAGCCTAGGGTATTTATAATGTAAAACTTAGAAGAATTCAAGATTACTTTCCAGGCTGAATTTTCCCCCCTTTTATGGTTGGTGCAGCATCTGATATAGCAGGAGAAGTAATGGAGGTTGGGACTGGAGTCACAAAATTTAAAGCTGGTGACAAAGTTGTATCCTATCTTGATTTTACTGTAAGTGTCATTTATACCATGTTGTGCTCACCTTTCTATGTAGTATTTATTATGTGTCTCTTCACAGTTGGCTAAAGCCGCATAGTCAAACTTGTAGTTAAAAAGCTTTGGAGGATCACAACTTGTTTCACGAGGAGATCATGTCACCATTAAATAAATTAGTGGTGTTACACACACCAATTTATATAGCAATTAGTATATTAACATATACTATGATAGTACCGCTTGAAAATTATAACCCCACCGATTATACAAATTATAAATAGCTAAAATCTCTAAAATAATATTATATCATCCGTTAATACACTAATTAATATATCAATTGATATATATATAGTATTATTCTAAACAAATACTATCGTCATCTCATAAGTCATTTTTGAGGCTGACCTAGGTTGAGGCAGTTTGCCTTGAAGCTTTGAACTTTAATATCATGTACTTACCCCAAAACAAGGCCCGAGTCTTATTGGGCAATTGGCTTATGAGCCTCGGGTTCTTAATAGTTTCCTTTTATTTTTCTCACCATCTTTATGCTTTAACCATGAGGTAACTTGATTATAAAATTTCTCTTGTTTCTTGGTTGTCTAGATTCTGTCCCTTGTTGGGCATAGAGTTCCCTGCCTTGCTTTTTTGCCTCTGAAAACACTGTATGCCTTCCAGAAGGAAATTATACTCAATTGAAGGACATTTTAGAAACATTTTCCATATGGTATGGCCTTGTTTGGGAAGTGGATTTTTGATTTTTTTAGATTAAAATTCACGAAAAGAAAAAATAGGCTAAAATAAACAATAAGACAAAATGTCACATTAAACCTATAATCATTTCACTTTTTATTTCACAAACATTACATTCCAATTACAAAAAATCCAATCATCTTTCCAAATATAAAAATTTTAGCCTACTAAAATAATAAAAAACTACAATAGTTTACTGAAATAGGCAACTTTCCAGATGAGGCCATAATATGGATAGCAAACCTTCAACGACCTAAACGGGTCCAAAGTCTTTAGATTCTCTTAACTTCAACACGGTATATAATCATAAAATTCTGTTACTTTTACCCCTCCAAAAGGGAGTCATTTTGTAGTTAAGGGGTCTAAATTTACGGTTTTGAAATTGATTGCGTTAATACTATTTTTTGGAACCTATGAGAGAAAAGAAAAGAAAGGATTACTTAAGTTACAAGAGAAAAGAAGAGAAAAGAAATAAAAGAAATAATTGTAATTTCTCTCATTCTTGTTTGAATAAGTAAGAAATAAAATAAAAGAAATGATTATGATTTTTTTTCCTTTTTGTTTGGTTAAATTTCATTAAGAGAAAAGAAAAGAAATTATTTTATATTATATTACTAAAATAACTTTTTTATATTTTCAATCATTTTATTTCTTTTATTTTTACAGGAACAAAATTAGTATTATGAAAATATAAAAATCTATTGTTTTCTTTTCTCTCCCAATCTCTCCACTTTTGGGGTGATTGAAAATGAAGATTATAAGAGAAATGAGTTTCTCTCAATTTCTCTCTATTTTTTTTCCAATTTCTCTCCACTTAAGTTATCTAGATAAGTAAAAGAGATATATATCTCTCTATTTCTTTTCTTTTGTCTCCAAATCACTCAATCCAAATATGGGGTAAAGTAAATTTGAAGTTTATTGCCTTAAAGCGATATTTCCATATAATTGATCCTATTTTTTAGGTTGTTTTCCTTCATTATTTTGACATTGTCTTCCTCTTGGTCTCCTGTATATACTGAAGAGAGAGAACTAAGATTTGATATGAAAATATCCCTTAGGGTTTACGGGGTTAATTCCCAGCATTTTTGTTTCTGATTGTTCATGGAACTGATTCACAGAGTGGAGGTGGACTAGCTGAGTTTGCTGTGGCTAGTGAGACAATGACAGCTCCAAGGCCACCTGAGGTATCAGCAGCAGAAGCCGCGGGCTTACCTATCGCTGCTCTTACAGCTCACCAGGCCCTTACCCAACCGGCAGGGGTCAAGCTCGACGGAACTGGCCCCAAAAAAAATATTCTGATCACGGCTGCCTCTGGCGGTGTCGGACACTACGCAGTTCAACTTGCAAAGCTTGGAAATACGCACGTGACGGCCACTTGTGGAGCTCGCAACCTCAATTTCGTGAAGAGCTTAGGTGCCGACGAGGTAATTGACTACAAAACAGCCGAGGGACAAGCTCTGAAGAGCCCATCGGACAAGAAATATGACGTTGTCGTCCATTGTGCCACGGGCTTTCCTTGGTCGACTTTCGAGCCTTGTCTGAGCGAAAATGGGATGGTAATCGATTTGACTCCCAGTCTGAGTGCCACGATGACTTTTGAAAATAAGAAACTCACGTTCTCTAAGAAGCAGCTTGTGCCACTGTATTGCGTACCCACAGTTGAGAACCTTGAGTATGTTGTGAAGTTGGTGAAGGAAGGGAAGCTTAAGACAGTGATAGACTCAAAGTATCCTGTGAGTAAGGCTGAAGAAGCTTGGGCTAAGATCATGGATGGTCATGCTACAGGGAAAATCATAGTGGAGTTCTAAGATATAACATATGCAATTAGTTTGGTTGTTTTGTTTTTGTTTATGTCATTATAGAAGAGGGTATGAATGTGATCTATGTTTTATACATGAATGAATGTGTTGTGTACTGCATTAAGTTAGTTGAGGTATTTGATGGTGTGTGTTTTCTGCTAACTTTTTGTGTTGCTCCATCTATCTATTCTTGGCAATAATGGTGAGAATTTAAATTTTATTTATATAAGTTTGAAAATCCTAAGTGATTCGTGATTAGATCAAGATTAAAATATTCCAAATCCTAATTATCCAAAACACTCAATCTAAAATCAACAAGCACTTACGAGAGTGACTTCACAATTGTAATAAAAAATCACGGGCGAACCGCCACTAATCAATCCACTACTGAAGAAAGAAAGATTACAAAGATAATACACAAATTACCCAACCCAGTCAATTTGTCCTCGAATCTTCTGTAACTCTTTCACCACGCTTTCGTCACGGAACTGAACAATCCTGAAGTTGATTCCACAACTTCACTTGTCGAATTAACGACTACGTATAGAATCATACGCCTTTTGAAACTCTACGTTTTTAATCTTCGGAAGCCACCAAAGAGAACTCTCTTGAATATAAAGTATCAAACTCCTTGATGTATGAATCTCAATTCATAAGTTTAGAACTCTCTCAAAAACATCAAGGAAAACTCATAAAAAACTGAGAAGAAAACTTCAAACAAAACCCTGGGACTCTTGAATAAGATCTAGGAGAAAAAGTAATCCTAAACCAAACCTAAACAGGTATAAATAGACAACCTGTGTCCGCGATCTCCGCTCGAGCGCTCAACAGCCCGCTCGAGCGGCTTCAACAAAATATGCGTGTGATTAAACAGTGGTACGCTCGAGCGCTTGAGATTCCGCTCGAGCGTGAAATCACACATTCCAGTATTTTTACAGGTCCTTGTCAAAATACTGAGAGACTTCAATATCCGCTCGAGCGCCAATGGCCCCGCTCGAGCGGGAAAGCCAAAAATACAGGACAAATTACAACTTTAACAACTCAAAGTTTTGTACCCGGATTTGACAATAACGGGACCTAACAATCTCCCCTTTTGTGAATTCCCGGACAAAACCTTTCTAAACATTTTTTCTTAAACACACGCACTAGACAAGATTAAAAACAAAGAAAAAAAAAAAAACTCTTAAAAACTCGATTATCAAACAATCCTGCCTTGAACACAGCCATCCAACTTCATCCAATATGCACCTGTGTAATAACAACCAACATACCAAAACAAAACTGTGGAATAGCATAAGACGAGACAAAGATAAAATGATATCCACAATACTAGCATGCTATCCAAATATCCAAACATCAACACAATATCCAAAACATCAAAAATACCACCAATGTCCGATGTCAACAAAGTCCAATGTAACGTATCACCACCATGCATGTACAAAAACTCTCTTCCTTTTTGGCCGGGAAGCACAAAGATCATGCATCAGGAGGTTGTGGCTGTTGAGGCTGAAGTAAATAAATGGTATGTGCCAGCTGAGTGAGAGTCTGCTCCATCTGACCAAGACGACCATCAAACGCATCAAAGCGGGCATCCAGAAAATCCAATCGCCGGGTCATAGCCTCCTCGAACTGTTGAAGTTGATCGTGAAGAGCGCGAGGCAGAACAGCAGCCTCCTCACCACCTGCAGCAGCAGCATCAAACTCGGCCTCCTCAGTAAGTCCAGCAGCTACACCTGCAGAAGCACCGGCTCGAGAAGACTCCCCCTTAACATGAGCCCGACTTTGAGGCACGGTCTTTTTAGTGAAAGGTCGGCAGGGGAAAGCAAACTCATCATCTTCTAACACTGGGACCGCAAGTGCGGACAAAAGACGATTTATCATACACCCATAAGGAAGTCCCAACTGTTTATTTCCAGAAACACCTATCATCTTTTTAATAATCAAGGTGGCGAGATCAAAGGACATGTGACGGGCGATACAGAACAAAAGCAAACCTTGGTCTTGATTAATTTCGGAGGAGTGAATGGTCACAAGAATGTTGGCACAGACTATAAGATTAAGTAGTCTAAACTCTGGAAGGAGTTCAAACTGTTTAATCAAAACACCTTTAGGCCAAGGACGAGAAGCACCACATAACACCTCAGTCACATCATCAAAATTATAGGTAGGTCGGTTGGGAACGGGAAAAGGATAGAACTCAGGAAAGACTCTCTCTATCTTAAGAAGCTTGCGAATCAGATCAGGTGTGACAGAAATAGAGTGAGATCTAACCCAGGTAGTGAAAGAAGGCTCAACGTCACTAACTTGTTCTATGTTACAGTAAAACTCTCGAACCCAGTCAAGATTCTGACGACCAGAAAAGGATAACACCAAATCACCACCGAGGGGTTCAAACAAAGGACGGATGTGTATGGACTCAAAAGTAGTAGGTTGAACATTTCGTTCTAAGTGAACTGTGCGAGCCTCAAAAGATTTATGGAATGATTTGGACTGTTTAGCTGACTGAAACCGAACAGGATTATAGGAAGGGCGAGACACGGTAGCCTTTCGACGCATAGGCGCAGACATGATAAGGGGTGACACGACTACAACCCAACAACCCAATCAATCCAGAAAACAAACTAAACAAGGACCAAAGCAAACCATTAGTAACAAGTATAAATAATTAAAGAATGAAATCAAAAATCACAAAGCATAATAGTGAGGACAGAATGCAAGGCAAGAAATGGCAAAGATGGGCATAGCATTACGATGAAATTCATAACCATGATACACAACATGATAGACATTGTAACGCCCCCAAAATAATACATAAATTCCATCATTTTAGACATGCAATAGTATAAAGAAATCAACGCTTTTCCATTCATCAGAGTAGTCTTACAACAGTATTACATGTTAACAACTAAAGCAATTGCCCTACAGGCTTACAGCTTTCCAAGTTAATACTTGGTACACAAAAGAAGAGTACTAACTCTATACAAAATAAGCCCTTGGCTTGATATACATGTAATACAAACAAAATAATCAAAAGAAAGTCTTCAACTTTTATATCCATCCAAGTAAAGTCTTTGGAGGTGGCATGCTACCTGTACCTGAAAATAATGTCCCATATAGGGTGAGCCAACGCCCAGTAGAGATATACTAAACACAGTATGAGCAATAACTAAGACATTGGTAATTGATAAATGTTTAATTCCCATAAATCAATTCATAACCACTGGTTTCATGTTTCATTTCGTTTCCATTTCTCATCTTACAATAGATACACATACTGGTTGTATCAACATCTCGACAGATAGGCATATTAGCTCTATCAACACTTCCAAAGATAAGCATATGAACTGTATCAACACTTCCATAGATAAGCATATTAGCTGTATCAACACTTCCAAAGATAAGCATATGAGCTGTATCAATACGTTAACTGACAAGCATACGAGCTGTATCAGTGGAGTCCATTCCCTATCTCCTCCCAAGCAACATCCGATTTAGAGGTCCATCCCCTATCTTCCCCTAAATCGTGGAGTACATCCCCTATCTCCTCCCACATACACACACAACGTATATACACATAGGTTATATACTCAATCAATTAATACATAACGTTAATGTATTCTATCAACCGTCATACTCTATGACACATCCAATAGATCAGTTTTAGTTTACCTAATCATCATGCATTGTCTACAACAATCAAAACTACCCTCCACCGGTAGCCCAAGCAATTATTTCTAAACAGATAATAAAAGCTCCAACAGATAAAATATCAATGTTTTCAAAAGTGAGCGATTAATAAATCAAACACCACCATTTCACAATATAATGAGTCAATTACAATATTCCCAACTCAATTCCAAATATCAACACATTACCCAGATTACTTACACCAATTAATCTATACAACAATTTAGGGTTTTCTACCCCTTTTTCCAATATTAACCCAATGGTCCAAATATCAACAACCAACGACAATATCATCATTTTGAAACCAAAATACATGTTTTTAGAATCAAAATAACAAAACCCTCTTTTTCCGTTTTGAAACCCTAAGTCCCAAAATTACCCAACTTCAACACTTTATCAAAACAACCAGAAATCTATGTCAAAGACCATAAGAGTGAGTAGGAATCCCTACTTCAAAAGATGAAACCCAACGAAGAAGAAGATGAAAACGAAAATGCTCCAAATCACAAGTTTCCCGGATCAAAAGATAGCCCTTGACGATCAACAACCTTTTTGTAAAGGCCAAAGGTGAGCAAACAACTCCTACTAGATCAATACCTAGAGAGAAGGCAAGGTTCTAGAGAGAGAGGCTCAACAATGGAGTTTTTGGAAAAGTAAGAGAGAGAAGAGATGTGAAAAAGTGATTTTAAAAAGTCAAAACACGGAGCCTTAAACCAGTCGCCCCGCTTGAGCGTGGAAACCCCCGCTCAAGCGTCACTCACAGACCCCCGCTCGAGCTTCCAATCCACCGCTCGAGCGGCGAATACGCACTTCCAGTACTTTTGCAGAACCAGGTCCCCGCTCGAGCGTTCAACTCCTCGCTCGAGCGTATCACACAAACTCCTGCTCGAGCGCCCGAACCGCCGCTCGAGCGCACAACACTACAGAGGAGATACTGGATGGTTGATTTTCCCGCTCGAGCGTCAAAACCCCTGCTTGAGCGGACAAGCTACAACAAAGTCCCCGCTCGAGCGCCAAAAGCTCCGCTCGAGCGGACAGGCCAAAATCTGGGCATCTAGTCTTGGTTTCTAAGTTTAACCAATCTGTTTCAAACCTTCCCAACACAACCCAAGACTCAAATGCAAAGAGTAAAGGATGTAAACAAGATATACACAACAACCACCTCCACGGAACCTAAGTCCGGATACAACAAATAAAAAAAAGGGAAAACCAAGATCACTATAACCTCCGCCCCTTAAAGAATTTCGTCCCCGAAATTAAACACAAGTTTTTTTTTTTTTTTTCAAAAACAAGTTTTCTCCATTTCCAACAATATTATAACATAATATTAAACATTCCGACCCATTACCAGTCTATCCCAACTCTATTCACGAGGCATTTCACATTATACAAAACAACCTGCATTATCAACATGCATTCCTTGAAATTTACCAATTTCAACTCATCTTCCACAATTTCATAACACATGCAACATTAATATCATGCTTGCAATCCCACAATTTATTTAACATACACAATGTTAAAACAATTTCCATTACCCAAAACATTTACAATGTTTTACAACTTAAGACATATACAATGCTCTTAAAGTTCAATATTATTACAAATTTTATTACATGATTACACATGAACAAACATGTCCGGATATTTCTCACGGACTTCCAACTCACGTTTCCAAGTGGCCTCCTCCACTCAGTGATGCTTCCACAAAACCTTTACCAAGAGAATGGTCTTGCCTCGCAAGACTTGATCCCGCCTATCCAAGACCCGAACCGGTCTCTCCTCATACGAGGCATCCTCATCTACCTCCAAATCGGTCCAATCCAACACATGGGACGGATCCGGCTCGTACTTCCGAAGCATACTAACATGAAACACATCATGAACCCCGGACAACTGCGGTGGCAAAGCCAAACGATAAGCAACTTCCCCAATCCTCTCAAGGATCTCAAAGGGGCCGATAAACCGAGGGGATAGCTTCCCACTCTTCCCGAATCTCATCAAACCTCGCCTCGGTGATATTTTCAAGAAAACATGATCACCTACCTCAAACGCCAAAGGCCTCCTCCTACGGTCGGCATAACTCTTTTGGCAACTCTGGGCTGTAACAAGCCTCTTACGGATAAGCTCAATTTTCTCCGTTGTCTCCCTAACCAACTCCGAACCCAACAAAGGTGCGTCACCCACCTCAGCCCAACAAACTGGAGATCTACACGGTCGGCCATACAAGGCCTCGAACGGTGCCATACCGATACTAGACTGAAAACTATTGTTGTAAGCAAACTCCACCAAGGACAAGTGCCTCTCCCACGTCCCACTAAAGTCAAGGACACAACCCTGAAGCATATCCTCAAGGATCTGAATAATACGCTCGGACTGCCCGTCAGTCTGAGGATGGTAAGCCGTACTAAAGGTCAACTTAGTGCCCAAGGCACTCTGCAAACTCTGCCACAACCTAGCAGTAAAACGAGGATCTCTATCTGAGACGATCGTCACTGGGACCCCGTGCAACCTCACTATGTCCCGAATATACAAGTCGGCAAGATGATCTACTGAATCTCTCACGCGCATAGGGATGAAGTGCGCCGACTTAGTCAACCGGTCCACAACCACCCAAATAGCGTCACTACCCCGCTGAGTCCTCGAAAGACCTACAACGAAGTCCATAGTGACATGCTCCCACTTCCACTCAGCAACAGGCAAGGGTTGCAACAAACCCGCTGGCCTCTGATGCTCAGCCTTAACTTGCTGACAAGTAAGGCACTTCGATATAAAAACAGCCACATCTCTCTTCATACCCCGCCACCAGAACTGGCGACCCAAATCTCGATACATCTTAGTGCCTCCTGAGTGCACCGCAAGACGTGAATGGTGAAACTCTCGGAGTACTTCCTCTCGACAAGACTCCGGCACAAACAAACGGTCTCGGTATCTCACACTCAGGTCGGGATACACCGTCAAACCCTTCTCAACCTTCCCACTGGAGATCTTCTCTCGGAGGGATTCTACCTCAAGGTCACCTCTCTGTGCCTCTAACACTCGAGTCACAAGTGTAGACTGTGCAACAACAAAAAACAAGGCCGCAGCCTCAACAGATTCGCCTAGAAGCAAATCAAACTCACCAAGTGCACCCAACATCTCCCACTCTCGGATGGCTATACAAGCTACATCACTAATGGATTTCCTACTAAGGGCATCTGCCACAACATTGGCCTTTCCCGGATGATAGTGTAACTCGAAATCATAGTCCTCAATGAATTTCATCCACCTTCTCTGCCTCAAATTTAAGTCCCTCTGTGTAAACAAATACTTCAAACTCTTGTGGTCTGAGAACACCTCGAACTTCTCACCATATAGGTAGTGCCTCCAGATTTTCAAGGCAAAGATCACTGCTGCTAGCTCTAGGTCATGCGTAGGGTAATTCTTCTCGTGTATTTTCAACTGACGTGAACCATAAGCTACCACTTTCCCCTCTTGCATCAACACATAACCCAAACCCTCTCGTGAGGCATCACAATACACCGTATAACCCAACCCTCTCTCCGGAATAATCAGCACCGGAGCGGTGGTCAATCTAACTTTCAACTCCTGGAACGACTTTTCACAAGTCTCACTCCATACAAACTTGACCCCTTTCCGCGTCAACCTAGTCAACGGCTGTAGACACCCTATTTTTGACCGTCCTCAAGACTTGGACGTCACCGTTTGAACACTCGGTGATTATCCATGTTTGTGTTTGTTTGAAGTTCCCGGAGGTCTCGGCTACGCGCCTTGTCTCAGGATCTCCGAACTCAATCGTTTTGTGTCTGGTTTTGCACCAAACACTTGTGTTTTGCCTTGGAGGGGCAGAGAATGCCTTGTGAGGCATCCCCACACACCACCGGCACTAGCTAGAGGCCACCGGTTGGTTTTTGTTGCCACCGACAATATATATTGCCGGTCGGCACTCTTTGTTGCCGGTCGGCACTAAATTTTGTCAAAATGACATTTTTGGCTAGCCGACTACTATTCAGCCGCTTTTGGAGATATTTTGAGACAGCTGTTTGGCATTTGGTTCCCCTTCATACACGTGTATGGAGGGATGCCCTCCTTGGAAGCTTGTTGTATAAGCTTTACAACTTGGTTGCCTATAAGAGAAGGGTCTCTTCTCTTGGCTTGAAGGTTAGACATTTTAGAGAGGGAACAACTCAGAGAGAGAGCTCTGGTTTTAGGTTAGGGTTTGTGTATCTATCCTATATCTCTCTCTCTCCCTTAAGCTTAGTGTGTGTGTTTTGTCTCACTATTGCACACAAGCACCTAGTGCTTCACCTTCCTTTGGCTACTGAGGTTCCAAGGGCTTGTTCTTGCTATTTTTGATTGGATTTAAGCTCAAGGAGGCAACAACATCAACATTTGTGAAGGTGATCAACAAGAGTAAGAAACTAGCCTTTTATTCCCCATTTTTGCATCCTATTTCTACCTATCTTAGAGCTATTTTTGTGTTTAGTGTATAACATAAAAAAGTTCTGTTTTTAGGCCCTCTTGATTGTTTATTAAGAGTGTTTTGTGGTTTGGGCGTGTTTGACCACCCTTAGGCCTTGAAAGGCCCTCATTTTGTGCTATTTTGTGCAAGTTTCGAGACTTTGGTGTTTGGGCCTCTTCACCACTGAAATCTTGAGGGATTTCAGTGGTGGAGATGGTGCCTTGAAGTCTCCAAAAGGGGAGGGCCACCCCCTCTCCTTGTTGTCCTTGAAAGGGACCATTTTTGGTCTCTTAAGGAAGTCTTTGTTCAAGTGTGTGTTGAGCATGCCATGGCTGTATTTTATGCTTATATTGCCATGTTATAACTTTGTACTAAGTTGGTTTTGGCACTCCATACATGTTTAGTATAGTTGCCATGCAATGCCTCCTTGATCCCTTAACATGCCTTAGGTTGTTAGCCTTTGTTTGAGCACGTTTTAGGCTTAGACTTGTGAATGTTTTATGCTTATTTTGCCATGTTTTAGGTCTGTCCATAGTTGTTTGGATTGATTTTGGCATGCTTAGTATAGCTTCTTTGCATTTGTAGCTTGTCAGGCTTGTATACCTCAAGTATGTGAATGTGTAGCATGTGTTGCTTGCATCATTTTGGTGGTTTGGAACCACCCAACATGTAATTTCAGTCCCTTTGGCATGCTCATACGTTTGCCTTAGTTGCCTCTTTATTGCTTTGAGAGCATGTGTTGTATGCCTTATGTTTTGACCATTACGCATGCCTTTGAATTCAAACCATTTAGATGCCATCTAAGTGGTCCTTTGGGCTTGATTTTGTGTGCTAAAACTCTGATTTTAGTTGCTTAATTCTTGCCATGTTAAGTCTTGTCAAGTGTAGTTCAATGCCCTTTGACTAGCCTTAAGCACTTGGGCCATACTTGCATGCTTATGCTTGTCTCATTTGGGTTGGTTTGGCACCATATCCTAACATGATTTTTTTTAGAGCTCATATTGCGTGCTAATTGTCCGTGTTTAACTTCTTTTAAGTGTGCTTAAAGATTGTTTGTTCAATGCTTAAGTTGGTGCCTTAGCATGTGCATGTGTGTATATGTGTTTGGCCCTCATATTTTAGCATTTTGGCCACTGATTTTAGGCCTAATTGGAGTTGCCCAATTCATGTGTAAGACCATCATTTGCTCAGTTGTATGCTTACCTTACATGTTTGTACATTGTCCATGTTCATGCTTGTATGCTTGCATTGTTTGTTCACATGCTCATGTTGCATCCCTAGTTAACATGATTAGGTTGCAACGCATCTTGCATGCATGCCTTGTCCCTTGATTTGGTGATGGGGATTGGGTTCTTTGAGTGTTTAGTTTGCATTTCATTTGACATGAAAATTGCACCCTTGATTCTTTGGGTCATCATGCATGAAAATGTGTGATTGGTGGCCCGAGAATCGAGGCACATCCTCTTTTGAGTCACAAACATGATAAGGAATGTGTTTGGTGCATACATAGCTTGAATAGCATTGCCATGCCAGGTTCTGTCCTCTGCTGCTGTGAGTTGCAGGTTCTGCAGGAATTTATTGCCGGCCGGCAGTATTCAGTGCCGACCGGCATTCAATGGATGGCCGGTGGATATATTTTGTGCCGATGGGCCACATCCTAGTGCCGGTGGTCATTTCCTCCAGCCGATGGGATTCTCCAGTGTCCAGAGAGGCATCCTTGAGACTTTGGAAGTTTTCAGAGGAACAAAGCAGGGAAAACAGAGGCAGGCTAGGCATGGCAGTGCAATTCCGAGCGGAATCCGAGCGCGCATGCATTGAGCTCTCGCCCCGAGGCGGTTTACTGTTTTTCTTAGATTAATTAATTCGTTAATTTAGTTAATTTGTAATATTTAATTAGCTTGTGTAGTTAATTAATTTGTATTATTTATTCGGTCCCTCCGAGTGAGGGCAAATATGTAATAAGTGTGGGTGAGTGGTGTGCATGTCTTCCAACCCCCCACTTCTTTCTTCCCTTTTATTTACCTGCTTATGATGGTAAATTAGGGCACGTTTATTTCAGCATACCTTATGCAATGCATGCGTGCATCCATACATTTGTCTTACATGCGCCGGGCTCGGTACATCATACAAACCGCATTGTATTTTCAAATCTAACTTGAATACGTGCACCGAATGATTGCATTTCACATGCCATTTTAGGGTTAGCCGAGCCTATCCTAAGCTGCATCTCTGTATGTGTTGCATTAGCCACTTGCCATGAACTAGGACATGCATGTTTGTTAACTAGTTTATTGTTTTGGCACGGAGTACGATGTAAGTATTTACGCTTTAGCATATCGCATGCGTGTGAATGTTGCCATGACAGCATGCTTACCATGTGGCTAGATGCTTATGTGATAAACTGTTTGAATGCCTGTGGGTGAAGGTTGGATTGTTTGAGTTGGAACGACTCATTGAAATCCGTGTTTTAGCCTACTTGTGAGTAGCAAATCCCGAAACGCTTTCAAAACGAACGGATATGCAATGCTTGTTTCCAAATTAGGCGATCTAGTCTATACTTGTTTGATGTGCGCATAACATAGTAATTCTAGGCTAATGAACGGAATAAGAACACATAACGTTTTCAAAATTGGATATCACGGTTAGTAGAGGCCGGTTTTCGAACCGGGCGAGAGGGGGTGCTCATAGCTGACCTTCCCCGATCGTACCCAAGCTCCCGAGCCAAGACAACTTTGGTGATGACGGACACGTGGCCTTCGGCACCGAGTCAGGGTTTCCTAAATTTCCCATTTTAAAAATATTTAGGTGGCGACTCTATATCTGGCAAAGCAGTCCATGTTTGGCACTACTTTTCAAAAAATCTGTTTTTCTCAAAACGATTTGCCGGATTTGGACTCTTTGGTTCAGATTAAGAACCGTGACACAAATCGAGTCCGAACTGTAGTGGAGCCCAAGGGCACGTCTACAACGGCGATGCTAGCCTGGAGAAATCTTTCACAAACTGACGGTAATACCCAGCTAATCCCAGAAAACTGCGGATCTCAAACACACTCTTAGGCTGTGCCCAATCTTGCACTGCCTCAATCTTGGATGTATCAACAGGCACCCCTTCCCCGGATACCACGTGGCCTAAGAATTTGACCTCTTCTAGCCAGAACTCGCACTTCCCAAATTTAGCATAAAGCTTATGGGCTCTAAGCAATTCAAGCACCACTCTCAAGTGTTCTTCGTGTTCCTCTTCAGAAGGCGAATAGATAAGAATGTCGTCCACGAAAACGACCACAAGCCGATCCAAAAATTCCCGGAAGATCCGGTTCATCAAGTCCATAAAGACTGCTGATGCATTGGTAAGCCCAAATGGCATCACCAGAAACTCATAATGGCCATACCGCATACGGAATGCCGTCTTCGGAATATCCTCCTCTCTGACCCTCAACTGGTGGTAACCCGATCTCAAGTCTATCTTAGAGAAACAACGGGAACCCTTCAACTAGTCAAACAGATCATCTATACGGGGCATAGGGTACTTATTCTTAACCGTAGCCCGATTCAACTTTCGGTAGTCAATACACAATCTCAAGGCACCATCTTTCTTTTTAGCAAAGAGGGCCGGTGCTCCCCACGGTGAAACACTAGGGCGAACAAATCCCTTATCTAACAATTCCTGGAGCTGAATCTTCAACTCACTCAACTCGGCTGGGGCAAAATGATAAGGTGCCATAGAAATCGGCGCCGTGCCGGACACTAAATCAATAGAGAACTCTATCTCTCGGTGAGGTGGGAAACTAATAAGATCCTCGGGAAAAACATCCAAATACTCACAAATCACCCTCGGTAATACAATCTAGGTCTCATCACACTCACCACTCATGAAGCTAGCAAGTAGACCACTAAGCTCACCCCGCCCTCGCGGATCATACATCGGTGGCAACACACTACCAACCCGATCCCCCAAGAAATGGAAACACTCCCCGCTCAAGCTACAAACTGTAACCCTCTGACGGTAGCAATCAATAACAGCCCGGTATGACGATAGCCAATCCATACCCAAAATAACATCAAAACCCTTCATGGGCATAACTACAAAAGGAAAAGGAAGCCTATGGTCGGCGACCTCTATATCACAACCTCTACATCCATGTTTCAAAATCAATTCGCCCCCAACAGGCGATACAACACATATAGGAGATGCTAATAATGCCAACTCCAACTCCAACACAGATGCAAATGCAGCAGACACAAAAGAATGAGACGCACCCATATCAATCAACACACTAGCAACCGAGTTGCAAAACAGAAAGGTACCTCTCACTACTGATGGAGCCGGTACTAGGTCCTGCGCGGTAACAGCATACATGCGCCCTGTAGGCCCCTGATCCACCTGCTCACCTCTAGGAACATAAGACTGCTACACAGACTGGGATGACGAAGCTCCCGGATTGGCCCTCGAGGCCTGTACAGACTGAGCTGGCTGATAACTCTGCGTTTGCCTAGAACCAGACGCTCCCGAAGTGGCACTCAGCTGTGGGCAAAACCTCTTCAGGTGCCCAAGCTGACCACACTGATAGCAAGACAAAGGCTGGCCCCTGCCCTGACTCTGGCCCTGAGGTCTAGCTGAAGAAGAAGCAGCTCGCTGACCCCCTCCCTTCTGCGGGCAAACCGAAGACTTGTGACCCAGCTGGCCACATGCAAAACAAGTCAAGCCTCCCTGACTACCTCTCCCGGAACCTGCACTCGGCACTAGAAAGGTCGATCTAGGCAAACCCCCTTGAGACTGCTGAGGGTTGAAACCCTTCTGTCTCCTGCCATCACCCTGCCCCTCTTGGCTCCTCTTGGAGCCGCCATGCTTCTCCTCATCCTCCTCCTGCATCATAATTTCCATATGAGCTGCAGCATCCACCAAACGTCTATACTCCCGAATAAACGATCCTCCAACCCTTCAATTGGAAGGATGCCAAGGTCACCTTTAAACCCCCGTCCTCGATGCTAAGCATCTCGAACGTCTTCTCCATCTGTTCCAGCCACTCGTCAGCCTTAAATGGCTCTTTCGGATCTCCAACAAATTCGTCCGAGTTAGATCGGAAAAATTCTCTCTTCAACAAAGAAGGCCCTGCCTCTGTAACTTGATGCTCAGCTCTGAGAATACCCAAAGCTCCCGCTATCTCTCGGGCCAAGGCACCCATAGCCTGCTGACCCACTGGCTCGGCCACATTGGCCTGACCAACTCCCTCCTGCACTGCCGGAACGTCATCCGGTAAAGGCACCTCCTGCCTCCTAAGCCTACCACGCCTACCACCTCGTCCTGACATCCTATTAAAGGTAATAAAGACGTTAGCACATTCATAAATGTGCTGAAACTAAACACCCGCGTCCTAATGCATGGACAACTGTAATTCACTCCACGTAAGCACATAAACACATAAGCACTTACGAATTTCGTTCCCGGATAATGATAGTCCCGAGGCGTTACTAGAGTTCCGGTTAGAAATAGCATTGATCAAGTGCTTTTCCAACAAGACTCACAGAAACCCAAGGATCCAATCAATATCCTAGAAACTAAATCCCATACCCAAATAATCACATAAGCATGTTATCAATTAAACACGTAGCATATGACACTACCTCTAAGTCTCTATCAAGCGAGATAAAGCCATTGTGATACTAATCACTTCCCACGTACCCAAAGTATTCGAACCCGGTACGCTCTAATACCAAGTTGTAACGCCCCCAAAATAATACATAAATCCCATCATTTTAGACATGCAATAGTATAAAGAAATCAACGCTTTTCCATTCATCAGAGTAGTTTTACAACAGTATTACATGTTAACAACTAAAGCAATTGCCCTACAGGCTTACAGCTTTCCAAGTTAACACTTGGTACACAAAAGAAGAGTACTAACTCTATACAAAATAAGCCCTTGGCTTGATATACATGTAATACAAACAAAATAACCCAAAGAAAGTCTTCAACTTTCATATCCATCCAAGCTAAGTCCTTGGAGGTGGCATGCTACCTGTACCTGAAAATAATGTCCCATATAGGGTGAGCCAACGCCTAGTAGAGATACGCTAAACACAGTATGAGCAATAACTAAGACATTGGTAATTGATAAATGTTTAATTCCCATAAATCAATTCATAACCACTGGTTTCATGTTTCATTTCGTTTCCATTTCTCATCTTACAATAGATACACATACTGGTTGTATCAACATCTCGACAGATAGACATATTAGCTCTATCAACACTTCCAAAGATAAGCATATGAGCTGTATCAACACTTCCATAGATAAGCATATTAGCTGTATTAACACTTCCAAAGATAAGCATATGAGCTGTATCAACACGTTAACTGACAAGCATATGAGCTGTATCAGTGGAGTCCATCCCCTATCTCCTCCCAAGCAACATCTGGTTTAAAGGTCCATCCCCTATCTTCCCCTAAACCGTGGAGTACATCCCCTATCTCCTCCCACATACACACACAACGTATATACACATAGGTCATATACTCAATCAATCAATACATAACGTTAATGTATTCTATCAACAGTCATACTCTATGACACATCCAATAGATCAGTTTTAGTTTACCTAATCATTATGCATTGTCTACAACAATCAAAACTACCCTCCACCGGTAGCCCAAGCAATTATTTCTAAACAGATAATAAAAGCTCCAACAGATAAAATATCAATGTTTTCAAAAGTGAGCGATTAATAAATCAAACACCACCATTTCACAATATAATGAGTCAATTACAATATTCCCAACTCAATTCCAAATATCAACACATTACCCAGATTAATTACACCAATTAATCTATACAACAATTTAGGGTTTTCTACCCATTTTTCCAATATTAACCCAATGGTCCAAATATCAACAACCAACGACAATATCATCATTTTGAAACCAAAATACACGTTTTTAGAATCAAAATAACAAAACCCTCTTTTTCCGTTTTGAAACCCTAAGTCCCAAAATTACCCAACTTCAACACTTTATCAAAACAACCAAAAATCTATGTCAAAAACCATAAGAGTGAGTAGGAATCCCTACTTCAAAAGATGAAACCCAACGAAGAAGAAGATGAAAACGAAAATGCTCTAAATCACAAGTTTCCTGGATCAAAAGATAGCCCTCGACGATCAACAACCTTTTTGTAAAGGCCAAAGGTGAGGAAACAACTCCTACTAGATCAATACCTAGAGAGAAGGCAAGGTTCTAGAGAGAGAGGCTCAACAATGGAGTTTTTGGAAAAGTAAGAGAGAGAAGAGATGTGAAAAAGTGATTTTAAAAAGTCAAAACACGGAGCCTTAAACCAGTCGCCCTGCTCGAGCGTGGAAACCCCCGCTCGAGCGTCACTCACAGACCCCCGCTCGAGCGTCCAATCTGCCGCTCGAGCGGCGAATACGCACTTCCAGTACTTTTGCAGAACCAGGTCCCCGCTCGAGCGTTCAACTCCTCGCTCGAGCGTATCACACAAACTCCCGCTCGTGCGCCCGAACCGCCGCTCGAGCATACAACACTACAGAGGAGATACTGGATGGTTGATTTTCCCACTCGAGCGTCAAAACCCCCGCTCGAGCGGACAAGCTGCAACAAAGTCCCCGCTCGAGTGCCAAAAGCTCCGCTCGAGCGGACAGGCCAAAATCTGGGCATCTAGTCTTGGTTTCTAAGTTTAACCAATCTGTTTCAAACCTTCCCAACATAACCCAAAACTCAAATGCAAAGTGTAAGGCATGAGTGTTAAAACAGTAGGAAGCACTAATGAGAAACCAAAAGAAGGCAAACCGGACCCAAAAAAAACAAACCCACTATCTAGCACATCGAACTCAAACCCAAAAAAAAACAAAAAGACATGAGACCATAGAGAAATTAACAAAGAGAAACCCTAGTCCTACTGACATAACAAAAAAACAAGAAGACCACTATAAAAAAAAAAGTATGACTCAATGCAAGTGTGTGAGAAAAGAGAACATACCGAGACACAAAAAAAAACAAAAACCCGAAATCCAACTCCCATTGTAGTCGAAATTATAGAAAAAAATAGAGAAGAATACATGGAAAACTTTACCAGAGATTAAATCGACAAGAAAGACCAAAGAGGAGGGTGGAATCGAGCCCAACACTGTCACAATACAAACCCTAGGTCTGAGAGATATGAAAAGAGGGAAAAAATGACTTGAAGAGTCGAGGGAGGGACTTTAATACAAATTTTGTCCGCTCGAGCGTACTGAGGACCGCTCGAGCGTACAGCAATGCAAGCTGAAGCCAGCTTGAGCGCGACTACGGAAGCTCGAGTGCCAAAATCCCTCTCTCAGAACTGTAAAACCAAGAACAAAGTGTTGCAAGGGTGAAAAATACGCTCGAGCGGAAAACCTTTTTTTTTATTTTTTTATTATACACCTAGGATGTTCTGTAACAAGCAAGGTGACCAAGTGAAAGACTATACCACAAGGACAAAAGAATCCATCAATCATGAGTCTTGAAAATTTGAGAAAAGAGTTGAAGCACCAGATCATGAATAAAACAGATAGTATTAAATCAAAGCCATAAGCATCATAAGAATGCATAACTCAAAAACACACATGAGAGCTCACATAAACAATGTGTGTGTGTGCAATCCTTGAGAGCCACAAAGCTAGAGTTAATCCTCGTAGTGATCGGATGGTTAGACCTCCGACACGAGTAACTGACCATCACAGAGAAAAGTCAAACCACTAGGAATCACGGGATATTTGTTGAGTAAATGCGGAGGCTCCCCCTCAAGCAATGATCCCTTTTTTTTTTTTTTTTTTTAACTTTTCTTTCTTGTGGGCACTCACTGGTGGCATACATGCTCAAGAGTATGGAGACCAAACCAGAGAAGAATGAAATCAAAAAGATGGCTTGGTTGGTGCCTCTGAGGTAGCCTTTTTCTAATTCCCGGATGTCATGAACTGAGGGAGAAACCATGGAAGTGAAATAAGATGGTAGATGGTTAAGAGACTTAACATCACCCATGATATACTAGTATGGGTCAATTTCTCTGAAAAAGCACAAGAAACACTGTCAGTGGTCCATAGAGAAATTTGATCACTTGTGTGGAAACCCCTGCAACAGTTTATCTCAAGGATGTGTACAGAATGAGATCATGAAGTAAATGAGTATGGGCATTCAGAATGAGCTATGAACAAAGAAGAATGAGATCTTGTAAGAAACATGAGCAGTGTTCATAAGAAATTTTGATGCAAAAATATCAGGACTCAATCACAATGAGATTAAATCATCCAAGAACAGTAAGCCAACCACTCACACTCACCTCATAAAAAAAAAACAGGAAACAACCTAGTTACTGAGTATTACACCCAAGGTCTTTCTAAGAAACTCAAATCGAAGAAGATCAAGGGGTTTTGTAAAAATATCAGCTTTTTGATGCTCAGTAGGTACATGTTCCAAAACAACAAGGCCTTCATCTACTAACTCTCGAATAAAATGATGACGGATGTCAATATGTTTGATGCGAGAGTGTTGGACAAGATTTTTTGAAATGTTTATGGCACTTGTGTTATCACAAAAAAGAGTGAGAGTGTTCTGTTCTATTCCATAATCATGAAGCATTTGCTTCATCCACAGCATTTGAGCACAACAACTCCCTACAGCAATGTACTCAGCCTCAGCAGTTGAAAGAGAGATGGCATTTTGCTTTTTACTATGCCAAGAAACCAGATTATTCCCAAGGTAAAAACACCCCTCGGATGTACTTTTCCTATCATCAGCACACCCTGCCCAGTCAGCATCAGAAAAATCAGTAATTTCAGCTGTAGTATCAGTGGAAAACCAAACCCCATACCCTAAGGTCCCATTAACATATTTGATGATGCGTTTTACCGCAAGAAGGTGAGACTCTTTAGGACTAGCTTGGTAACGGGCACAAACACCGACACTGAAAGAAATATCCGAACGACTGGCTGTGAGATACAAAAGACTCCCTATCATACTCCTATAAAGGGTAGGATCAACATCAATACCAGAGGAATCTTTGGAGAGGTGAAGACTGGTGCTCATGGGAGTGCGTGCATGTTTGGCAGACTCAAGACCAAACTTTGACACAAGATTTTTAGCATACTTAGACTGAGAAACAAACATACCCGAAGGAGATTGTTTAATTTAAAAACCCCAAAAATAAGACAACTCTCCCATCATGCTCATCTCAAACTCATGTGTCATGCAATCTGAAAAATATTTCACAAGATGATCAGCCGTGGAACCAAACACAATATCATCAACATATATCTCAGCAACAAGAATATGAGACTTAGTATGTTTCACAAATAAAGTCTTATCCACACTACCCTTTTGAATATCATTATCAAGAAGAAAGGTAGTAAGTCTATCATACCAAGCCCGAGGGGCTTGTTTCAACCCATACAAAGCCTTGTCTAACTTGTAGACATGACTAGGACATTTAGGGCCCTCAAACCCTTTTGGTTGCTCAACATATGCCTCTTCTTTTAAGTACGCATTCAGAAAGGCACTTTTCACATCCATTTGAAACAACTTAAAACCAAGAAAACATGCAATACCAAGCAAAATATGAATAGATTCGAGACGTGCAACTGGGCAAACGTCTCATCATAGTCAATACCCTCTACTTGTGTGTAGCCTTGAGTAATCAACCTAGCTTTATTCCTTACAACAGTACCATTCTCATCAGATTTATTTTTAAAGATACACTTGGTACCTATCACATTCATGTCACTAGGTCTGGGAACAAGAGTCCAAACTTTGTTACGCTCAAATTGACCTAATTCTTCATGCATAGCATTGACCCAACTATCATCTAGCAAGGCCTCTTTAAAATTCTTAGGTTCAATTAATGAAACATAACACATGTGTGATACCTCATCCCGAATCTGTCTTCGGGTTTTCATTCGATCCGAGACACTTCCAATCACCTGTTGAGCTGGATGATTCAATTTCACCCTTGCTGATGGTTTCAGCTCAGGACTTGCAGTGATAGAAGCAACATGAGTGATGTCCCTTTGAGCACTCTTTGGACTTGAACTTACCTGTGAGGATGGTGCTGTAACAATTTCTTGTGATTGGACCGCAGCTTCTCCTTGATTTTGTGGTTCAGTATCCAAGATTGGAGACTCACCATTGTCATCCTCATTTGTTGCTGGAGTAGGTGCACCTGTGTAATCTATAACCACATTGATAGATTCCATTAAAGATAAAGTTCACAGGTTATAGACACGAAAAGCCCTACTGTTGGTTGAATACCCTAGAAAAATACCTTCATCACTTCAGGAGTCAAATTTGCCCAAGGGCTCCCTATCTTTGAAGATGTAATATTTACTCCCAAAAGTTTTGAAGTATTTTACGTTAGGTTTCAATCCCTTCTACAATTCATATGGAGTTTGTAAAGTGCCGGGCCTTAAATACACGCGATTTATGACATAAACCGCAGTATTTAGGGCTTTAGCCCAAAACTTTGGAGGAAGTTTCTTACTAAGGAGCATGACCCTAGCCATTTCTTGAACAACTTTGTTCTTCCTCTCAACCACTCCATTTTGTTGTGGAGTAATAGGTGCAGAAAATTCATGCTTAATTCCATGCATATCACAAAAATCCGAAAATGAACTATTTTCAAATTCACAACCATGATCAGTTCGGATTCTTATGATACGCCCAATGGAAATAGCCTGTTCATTTTGGATTTTAAGGACTAAAGCCTGGAAAGCATCAAACGTATCAGATTTTTCCCTTAAAAAATTTACCCAAGAAAACCGAGTAAAATCATCAACAGTTAGAAAAATGTATCTTTTACCTCCAATGCTTTCAGTGCGAATAGGACCCATTAAATCCATGTGAACCAATTCAAGGGGACGTTTGGTTGTAAAGCTGTTCACCTTTTTATGAGGGGCACGGGTTTGCTTTCCAAGTTGACATGGTCCACACACATGGCTCAAATTCTTATCTAATTTAGGTACTCCTCTCACAAGCTCTTTGTTGGCTATCTTAGTTAGGTCTTTGAAATTCATGTAACCTAATCTTTGATGCCACAAATCAATGTTACTTATGATGGCAGAGTGACAAGTGAGATCATTAGTAGTAACAATCCTATAGCAGTTATCAGATGTGCGAACTCCATGTAAGATAGTATTTCCCTTTTTATCCAAAATTTCACATTTATTTTTTGAAAACAATACTTCATGATGGGAATCACACATTTGACTAATACTTAAAAGATTTTCTTTAAGACCATCAACAAGTAGAGCATTATCCAGTTTGGGAAGACCAGCAACACTTATAGAGCCCTTACCAATGACTCTAGAAGTGTTGTCATCTCCAAAGGTAACAATTCCTCCTTCATATTTTTCAAGAGAGGTGAAGTAGGATTTGTTACCGGACATGTGACGAGAGCAGCCACTATCAAGATACCACATGTGTGAGTCACGTGCTTTTAAGGCAGTGTGAACAACTAAACAAGTCAAATCATCTTTCCTAACCCAAATCCTTTTGGTCTTGGTCAATGTCTTGGCGTTGTGAACACCCTCATGAATCTTGGTATTCCGCCTAGACATGTAAGGTTGTCTCCTAACCTAAACTGTATTTGAATTTCTACCCTTTTGAGACACTTTACCAAACAGTTCATAGCAATAAGGACGAATGTGGCCATACCTACCATAGTGATGACAAATAAAAACAGGTTTTACCTCCTTTTTGTTGATCTTACCCACTTTCGGTAGATGAAGAGGGGAATCATCCTGGTCTACCTTCAACTTTCCTTTTGCTTGAGTCTTTAGGTTATGTGAGGTAGAGGCCTGTCCCTTGTGAGCTGTTGCACCATAGCCTAGCTCACTTTTGTCACAACCCATTTGTTGAGACCCGAGGATGTCTTCTAGAGATTTGGAACCTTTGTTCCACATGGAGATTGTTGCTCTAGCAATACGAAGTTCTTCATCTTTCTGACAGACTATCTCTTTCAATGCAGCTTATGACATCTCAAAGCTTTCAAGCTTTTCTTCATATGTGGAATGCACTTTCAGAAGTTCATTCCTTTCAGTTTCACAGGATAGTAGTTTTCTACATAAGTCTTGCCTGTCACTCGAGATCTTGATGATATTCTGCTTTGCTGCTACAAGTTCTCCTTTCAGCCTGACATTCTCACTCTCACATGTTTTGAGCTTGAGAGAGAGTTTGTCGTTGATTTTGGACAAATTTAGATATTCCTCATACAACTTTTCGTAAGCTTGTTGTAGTTCTTCGCCATTGACCTCATCATTGTCTTCAGATGTTTCATCATCCTCTTTTTGCTCTTCATTCTGCTTGACTTCATCCAATCTAGCAACTAAGACAGGGAAGTTGCTGGATGGTGGGGAAGGTGAATCTCCTCTTTCATGGAATAGGCTCAGAATTTCCCATGCGTCTTTAGCCTTTGTGCAGTGAACAGCTCGTTGTTGTTCTTCATAGGAAATTGCTCCACGAATAGTAATCAGGGCTCTCTGGTTGCCCGGATTGTCAGCACTTTCTGTATCTTCTTCAATGGCTTGCCAACCTTCTGGTTCAAAAGCTCTCAGAAAAGCTCTCATTCTGACTTTCCAATACAGGTAGTTAGTCCCATCAAAGGTGGGAGCATGATGCAAGTTCTGACCACGAGCTAACTCCGATGGCTTTGGAAGAGGTTGAGCTAAAGAGGACCAAAAAGCCATGAAGGCACTATCCCCGTCTTTACCGGATTCAGGTTCTTCGGGTTCTTGTTCCGATCCGCTTTCATCATCCCAAGTCACAGTGTAAACTTTCTTTCGATTCTTTTTCGAGGGGCATTCAAGGGACATATAACCAAACCCTTAACATTCATAGCACTTGACCCCTTGCCCCCTTACAATCTTCTTTTCAGGTTTTTGAGCAAATTTTGGTGGAAACGTTTTGGGTTTATCATTACTCTTATCTTTTGAAATAGGGTCTCTGAAATTAGGCTTCTTTTTCAAAAAAAATTTAAACTGTTTTGTGAGCATAGCCGTCATCTCAGACTCTAAATCAAATTCAGTCTCCGGAGGTTTTGCAGTCTCATGTGCACTAGTGAAAGCCACACTTTCTTTTTATTTTTTCTTTGAAATTTGGTGGGCTTCATAAGTCTACAAATTTCCAACCAATTGATCAAGCTTGAGGGTATCAACATTCTGAGCCTCCTCAATGGCTGTCACCTTTGATTGGAACCTCTCGGGAAGGGACCTCAAAATTTTTCCAACAACTTTAGCTTCCGGGATTTTTTCACCGAGTGTGAAACAAGAATTCACGATATCACTGAGTTTTGCATAGAAATCATCAAACGTCTTATCATCCCGCATAAAAAGGGTTTCAAAGGCGGAGGTGAGACGTTGAAGTTTTGACCTTTTGACAGAGGTAGTACCTTCGTGAATCCTTTCAAGAATATCCCAAGCCTCTTTTGCTACCTCATACGTGCAGATACGACGAAATTCTTCAGGTGTGACGGAGCAAAACAGGGAATTGAGAGCCTTACTGTTCCAACTCGAGTTTTGGTAATCAGTTGTGTCCCGTTTATGAAGGGGTTTAGGAATATCTGCACCGTCAATGGTGACAATAGGTTCACTCCATCCATAGGCTACGCAATGCCAAACTTTCTCATCGATGGATTTTAAAAACGCTCTCATACGAGCTTTCCAATAAGAATAGTTTGTACCATCGAGTAAAGGAGGTCCATGAGTCGAGTTACCTTCACGAATAGAACTATAATACTAGTCACACAAAATCACACTCCTATAGTTTTGATAAAACAAAGAGTGACCTGCTCTGATACCAATTGAAAATCCTAAGTGATTCGTGATTAGATCAAGATTAAAATATTCCAAATCCCAATTATCCAAAACACTCAATCTAAAATCAACAAGCACTTACAAGAGTGACTTTAGTTTGTTTGTTTTTAGGAATAAACAATAAATCGACACAAACGATTTTTACGTGGAAAAACCACAATTGAAGAACCTTCAATTGTAATAAAAAACCACGGGTGAACCACCACTAATCAATCCACTACTAAAGAAAGAAAGATTACAAAGATAATACACAAATTACCCAACCCAATCAATTTGTCCTCGAATCTTCTGTAACTCTTTCACCACGCCTTCATCACGGAACTGATCAATCCTGAAGTTGATTCCACAACTTCACTTGTCGAATTAACGACTACGCATAGAATCAAACGCCTTTTGAAACTCTCCGTTTTTAATCTTCGGAAACCACCGAAGAGAACTCTCTTGAATATAAAGTATCAAACTCCTTGATGTATGAATCTCAATTCATAAGTTTAGAACTCTCTCAAGAATATCAAGGAAAACTCATAAAAAACTCAGAAAAAAACTGCAAACAAAACCCTGGGACTTTTGAAGAAGATCTAGGAGAAAAAGTAATCCTAAACTAAACCTAAACAGGTATAAATAGACAACCTGTGTCCGCGATCTCCGCTCGAGCGCTCAACAGCCCGCTCGAGCGGCTTCAACAAAATATGTGTGTGATTAAACAGTGGTACGCTCGAGCGCTTGAGATTCCGCTCGAGCGTGAAATCACACATTCCAGTACGTTTACAGTCCTGTCAAAATACTGAGAGACTTCAATATCCGCTCGAGCGCCAATGGCCCCGCTCGAGCAGGAAAGCTAAAAATACAGGAAAAATTACAACTTTAACAACTCAAAGTTTTGTACCCGGATTTGACAATAACGGGACCTAACAAAGTTGAATTTCAATCTGATCACAAAATGATGTGTGTATGTTGAGTGTTGTAAAATTTTAAAAAATAAAAATAAAAAGAATATATTGTAACTTTTAATTCCTAAGAAGTCCTAATATTTTATTTTATATAATAATAAAGATACAGAAATATAAATAGACTTAAACTCTCCTCCTGTTCACTTATCGTGCTATGGATAGGAGGATCCATATTCAAAATATTCATTTATTTAGTATTATAATTAGATGACCCTATTTTTTTCAAGATAAATATTTTTTATATTCGTTCATTAAGTAATTATTAAAATTCGATCAATTAAATTTTTTATAATATTAATCTACTGGACTAATCTTAAAAATCAACCTAGTAATTGTGTTGCAAATTATGGGTTCAAGATCACTGGGCTAAGATTGTGTGGTAGATTTTAGGTTCAACTCGAGGATATTTGATTAAATAGAGGCCATGCGTTCTATTTTGAAAATGTCTGCCTTACCTCCTTTCTCAGAGGAATATCTCTTGGCAGATAAATTTTAGTACTCCAATTTCCAATTTGATAGGGATTGTCATCACCCTTATGTCTTTTTAAAATATTTGTCGTAGTTCAACTTTTGAATCAACTAACTCCTAAGTCGTGTTTTTGAGCTTTGAGAATTTACATTTAGACAAAAAAAAGAAAAAAAAAAAATACTACATACAACCTGCAGCTCGTGAAACAAGAAGCAGCTTGTGCCACTGTATTGTGTACCCGCAGTTGAGAACCTTGAGTATGTTGTGAAGTTGGTGAAGGAAGGGAAGCTTAAGACAGTGATAGACTAAAAGTATCCCGTGAGTAAGGCTGAAGACGCTTGGGCTAAGATCATGGATGGTCATGCTACAGGGAAAATCATAGTGGAGTTCTAAGATATCATAATATATGTAATTAGTTTGGTTGTTTTGTTTTTGAATACACACAAATGTTAGATATTCTAAAAATTCTATTAAAATTTTTACTAAATGTCTTATATGAGTGTAAGACTTATACAAAAGTTCAATCAAAATTTTTACTAAATGTCTTACATGAGTAACACCAAGTCCTACACCCATATAAAACATTTAATAAAAATTTTAAAATCTCTAATATTACCCGTAAATAAATGATTCAATGACCTTCATCAAATTTGCCAAACTTGCCTATAATGTTAAATTAGTCAATAGCCCACTGGGCCTTTCAATTGGGCTGGGCTGAGGGTTGATCAACCTCAGTTCAATTAAAAATAAATATTTTTAAGTTTGATTACCAAAAAAATAATAATAATAATGATGTCAGACATATATATATATATATAATTTGTTAATTGATAAACAAATTATGATGCCATTGATGTTGTCTTTTCAAATAAATGTTTCTCAAGGTATTGTTGCTTTTCTCAAATTAAAACTTGATTAATTTACTAAATCGTGACGTGGAGAAAACTTGAGGACATGATTTAGGGGGTTATTTTCATTGTGAAATGAGGCCATAAGAATTATGTTGGGCAAATTACTTTCAGACAATTATGTTTAGTGAAAGATAATTTGTATCCCTGAAAGAACATGTATTGACTTTTTAGGCCTTTTCATATTTAATATATTTATTATAGCATAACTTTAATAGGGAGATTATTAGTTTGAGTCATGGACTCGTTACGGGTCCTAATTTAATAATATAAATTGTTTATTTTTTCGGATCACAACGTGTAGATTATTTATATAAAAAAAGAGACCAATTTGCTAACTATAATTACATTATTTTATCATTTGTATTCTAAAAAATTAATAATTTAGTTTTTAAATAATATTTATCGTTTATTCTTTTGTAAAAAAATATCATAAATTAATACAGCTATGGTTATGGGATCAACAACAATCTGTGTTTTCATTTTGTTGAAAGTTCAATTAGTTTGGATGGAAAGGAAAGGAACTCCTATGAGAAGTCAACATATATTAGGATTCCGCAGCATCATCCTACAATTTTATTTTTACTTTTTTTCAATAATTGAATTATGGAAGTGTTTTGTGAGAACACTCTGTTGGGTCTTCAATGGACCAAGAAATCTACAAAACATAGATATAAATTAGATTTCTCTCTAGTCGTAATATAGACAGGAACCAAAATCACACATGGAGTAAACTACAAGGACTATTTATGTAATTTGCCCAATAATTATTAACAAAAACACAAGTTCAACTTAAAAAATTAATCGTTACTAAATAGAATTATTTATAAAATATATAATTCCAAATTAATTTAGTTTTCTAATTTACTAAAAAAAAAAGGGTAAATTACATTGACATCCCTTGAGGTTTGGTCCAATTACAACCCACCCCCTGATGTTTTGGAAATAATAATCTCATTTTACAAACCCCCCTACTTATATAAAAGATAACAACACCTAGTAGAAAAATAGAGAATATTACATTAAAAAAAATAATATAAAGGAAATGGGAAAAAAAAGAAAAAGTAAAGTAAAACAAAAAAAGAGAGAGTGCATGAGTTCAATGTTTTCATTTCTTTTAAATAATTATAATTACAGGGGGGTTAGTGTAATTTCCCAAACGTCAGGAGATGATATCTATTAAACCCAAACCTCAGGGGGTGTAAGTATAATTTACCAAAAAAATAAAATAAAATAACATGTAATGTTGTGAAAAAATTCAACCCTATCTGCACGCACAAAACAGGACATGAGTGCCCATAGCACAATAGTGATTGTTGTGTGTCTTGTGGAGCTCGTTTTGGACTCTATTTCGATAATTCGAACCGTTAACTTTTAAAAAAAATATCGAGTAAAACATAACTGTAAAAAATCAAGTTGATCGGACATCAATAACATCTTCATCAAATCATATTTGTAAATAAAAAAATGAACTGCAAATATGATTTTAAGTATAAAAATGAAAACAAATTAGATTTAATGAAAGTGCTATTGATATCTGATCAACTTAAATTTTCATAGATATATTTTATTTGATATTTTTTTTTAAAATAAATAATTTAAATCATTAACATAAGACTCAAAATGAATTCATGAAGAGCACAATAGTCCTTGCTTGCTTGTTACCGTGGTTTGAACATTCAATCGTTGAATATTTCCTATGTACCCAAAAAAAACAAAATATTCAATTGTTGAAGATTCAGCTAGGGCTATGCGGGTGTGAATCATCCAGCGAGGCATTAGGTCTATTTCCAAAAAAAGGAAAGGCTCGTGATGATTCAAAGCTTGCACTAAGCACATTAAACATTACAGTCTCTATTCTAAAAAGTCAATATAGTTATCAAAAATGTAATAAAATATTGAGTCAATGATAATATCTTTATTGAGTTATTGTAATAAATATAAATAATAACTAGTCAAAGAATTAAGAGAAAATTAGTTTAAGGTCTCTCTCTCATTTTTAGTAATGAAAAAGGTTCATAATATTATTTTGTAATGTCTAAGGTCCCTCACCCACCTTCATATATCTCCCTCCAATTGCTACAGTGTGGTACTGGAGAGAAGAACACAGAGACTGGCAGTTGATAAGGACAAAGATCTTGCTCTTGTTCTAATACACCGATAGAGTCTCGGCAGCCTTTATCAAATCTGCGAGGGTCTCCTTGAGCGAGGTCTAAACCAACGGAGGCAGATCTATATTATTTTAATAATATAAATCGTTTATTTTTTCAGATCACAACGTGTAGATTATTTATATAAAAAAATAGACCAATTTGCTAACTATAATTACATTATTTTATCATTTGTATTCTAAAAAATTAATAGTTTAGTTTTTAAATAATATTTATCGTTCATTCTTTTGTAAAAAAATATCATAAATTAATACAGCTATGGTTATGGGATCAACAACAATCTGTGTTTTCATTTTGTTGAAAGTTCAATTAGTTTGGATGGAAAGGAAAGGAACTCCTATGAGAAGTCAACATATATTAGGATTCCGCAGCATCATCCTACAATTTTTATTTTACTTTTTTTCAATAATTGAATTATGGAAGTGTTTTGTGAGAACACTCTGTTGGGTCTTCAATGGACCAAGAAATCTACAAAACATAGATATAAATTAGATTTCTCTCTAGTCGTAATATAGACAGGAACCAAAATCACACATGGAGTAAACTACAAGGACTATTTATGTAATTTGCCCAATAATTATTAACAAAAACACAAGTTCAACTTAAAAAATTAATCGTTACTAAATAGAATTATTTATAAAATATATAATTCCAAATTAATTTAGTTTTCTAATTTACTAAAAAAAAAAGGGTAAATTACATTGACATCCCTTGAGGTTTGGTCCAATTACAACCCACCCCCTGATGTTTTGGAAATAATAGTCTCATTTCACAAACCCCCCTACTTATATAAAAGATAACAACACCTAGTAGAAAAATAGAGAATATTACATTAAAAAAAAATATAAAGGAAATGGGAAAAAAAAGAAAAAGTAAAGTAAAACAAAAAAAGAGAGAGTGCATGAGTTCAATGTTTTCATTTCGTTTAAATAATTATAATTACAGGGGGGTTAGTGTAATTTCCCAAACGTCAGGAGATGATATCTATTAAACCCAAACCTCAGGGGGTGTAAGTATAATTTACCAAAAAAATAAAATAAAATAACATGTAATGTTGTGAAAAAATTCAACCCTATCTGCACGCACAAAACAGGACATGAGTGCCCATAGCACAATAGTGATTGTTGTGTGTCTTGTGGAGCTCGTTTTGGACTCTATTTCGATAATTCGAACCGTTAACTTTTAAAAAAAATATCGAGTAAAACATAACTATAAAAAATCAAGTTGATCGGACATCAATAACATCTTCATCAAATCACATTTGTAAATAAAAAAATGAACTGCAAATATGATTTTAAGTATAAAAATGAAAACAAATTAGATTTAATGAAAGTGCTATTGATATCTGATCAACTTAAATTTTCATAGATATATTTTATTTGATATTTTTTTTTAAAATAAATAATTTAAATCATTAAAATAAGACTCAAAATGAATTCATGAAGAGCACAATAGTCCTTGCTTGCTTGTTACCGTGGTTTCAACATTCAATCGTTGAATATTTCCTATGTACCCGAAAAAAACAAAATATTCAATTGTTGAAGATTCAGCTAGGGCTATGCGGGTGTGAATCATCCAGCAAGGCATTAGGTCTATTTCCAAAAAAAGGAAAGGCTCGTGATGATTCAAAGCTTGCACTAAGCACATTAAACATTACAGTCTCTATTCTAAAAAGTCAATATAGTTATCAAAAATGTAATAAAATATTGAGTCAATGATAATATCTTTATTGAGTTATTGTAATAAATATAAATAATAACTAGTCAAAGAATTAAGAGAAAATTAGTTTAAGGTCTCTCTCTCATTTTTAGTAATGAAAAAGGTTCATAATATTATTTTGTAATGTCTAAGGTCCCTCACCCACCTTCATATATCTCCCTCCAATTGCTACAGTGTGGTACTGGAGAGAAGAACACAGAGACTGGCAGTTGATAAGGACAAAGATCTTGCTCTTGTTCTAATACACCGATAGAGTCTCGGCAGCCTTTGTCAAATCTGCGGGGGTCTCCTTGAGCGAGGTCTAAACCAACGGAGGTAGATCTATATTATTTTAATAATATAAATCGTTTATTTTTTCAGATCACAACGTGTAGATTATTTATATAAAAAAATAGACCAATTTGCTAACTATAATTACATTATTTTATCATTTGTATTCTAAAAAATTAATAGTTTAGTTTTTAAATAATATTTATCGTTCATTCTTTTGTAAAAAAATATCATAAATTAATACAGCTATGGTCATGGGATCAACAACAATCTGTGTTTTCATTTTGTTGAAAGTTCAATTAGTTTGGATGGAAAGGAAAGGAACTCCTATGAGAAGTCAACATATATTAGGATTCCGCAGCATCATCCTACAATTTTATTTTTACTTTTTTTCAATAATTGAATTATGGAAGTGTTTTGTGAGAACACTCTGTTGGGTCTTCAATGGACCAAGAAATCTACAAAATATAGATGTAAATTTGATTTCTCTCTAGTCGTATTGGACTATAGGATCCTTTCGTTGATTCAATATTTTTTTTTTCATACTTTAACTAAATTATTTATGTACAAAAATTAGGTTAATTAGATATGAATAGTCCACATAATTATTTCATATTTCTCTTAAAAAACTAAAGACAAATGTCATTTAATAAAAAAAAACTGTCTATTCTTTTAAAGGTAAATATAATCTAATTATATGATTATGATATCCAATCAAATTAATTTTTTATAGAAGTAATTTACTTGATTAGTTTAAAAAAAATTAACCATTCATAATTCCAAAAAGTAAGTGCTACAATTGGACCACGAGTCTTTTATTTTGAAATGTGATTAATATCGTTCGAGTATGTGCACATAAGGGTGGATGTCATCGTGTTAAAATTGTTTTAATTTTAATTTAATCCTTTTATTATGTTATATTATTGTGTCGTGTCATTTTTTATTTGTATCTCATTTGTGTTATATTAACAAGTCATGTCAAAAAATTTCAATATTAGTACAAATATTGAATGTATAAAAAATTATGGGCAAATTACATAAATAATCCCTGTAGTTTATTCCGTGTGTCATTTTGGTCCTTGTCATTTCAATTTGCTCAATTTTGCCCCTAAATTTAACGAGATGTGTCAAATTCGTCTAATAATTGACGCCCGTTTGAAATTATAGATGGAAAGTCATCATGTGCCTCTCACGTGCTCCCTCAAACAATTACTAAGGGGCATATTCGTCTTTTCACTTTAAACCCTACATCAATTAATTGGGATACTGGTTGCAATTAATGCTTACACTTTTTCTGCTACCTAGCCACATACAAAATCAATCAATCCACGGCTCATATCTATAATCACACACATATAGTCCAAATTTAAAATAATAGATTACACCAAAACCCAGTTCTCATCAAGAACATAAATGCTTACACTTTCTCTACTGCCTAGCCACATACAAAATCAATCAATCCATTGCTTATATCTATACTTACACACACATACATAATCTACATATAGTCCAAATTTAAAAGAATAGATTACACCAAAACCCAGTTCTCATCAAGAACATCAATGGCCTCTGTCGGTACCAAAGTCGGATTCGTTGCCTCCAATTGATTAATCAGCTTCAAAACCTCCACCCTAACCTCCGCCGACGCCCGAAACCCTAAATCAGTCCCATAAACACTATCCACCAAGCACCTCTTCAGCTCCGTTAGCTTATCATCATCATCATCATCATCATCATCATCATCAATCACTCTAGCTTCTTCCTAACACTACCGTTATCATTACCAGGGATAAACATAATGTTCTTCACTTCCCCACTCATCTGCATCCTTTGGCGGATCAGACTCCGACAAATTCCTTCTTCAGCGGCTCGGCATCGGGCTCGACTCTCTCTCCCCACTCGTCCACAACCCCGACTTGAGCCCCAATAGCAGCTTTGCCCCACTCCTCTTCATTTTGGGGCGGATCGGAGTTGGACAACTAAATTGCCCCACTCGTCGATGGAGAAGTTGTAGATGAGGGGTTCACCAAAGAGAGGGTCGGAGGAGGAGAAGCGGGCGGTGGTGGTGGTTTTGGGAAGGAGAGAGAGAGAGAGTATGGAGATTGGTGGGGCGGAGGAGGAGAGTAAGGTTAGGGTTTTTAGGGAGAAGAGAGGGAGGTGGAGGAGGAGATGTGAGAAGGAACGCCATTTTTGCATTGTTTAGATTGTGGAGGTGGAGATTTTGTGGTATGGACTGTCAATATACACCTAGGGTTTGAAGGTAAGCTAGGGTTTGAAGTGAAAAGAAGAGTGTGCCCCCTAGTAATTGTTAAAGGGAGCACATGAGAGGCACATGATGACTTTCCATCCATAATTTCAAACAGACGTCAATTATTGGACGAATTTGACACACCTCGTTAAATTTAGGGACAAAATAGAGCAAATTGAAATGATAGGAACCAAAATGACACATGGAGTAAACTACAAGGACTATTTATGTAATTTGCCCAAAAATTATTAACAAAAACACAAGTTCAACTCAAAAATTAATCGTTACAAATAGAATTATTTATAAAATATATAATTTCAAATTAATTTAATTTTCTAATTTACTAAAAAAAAAGGGTAAATTACATTGACACGCCTTGAGGTTTGGTCCAATTACAACCCACCCTCTGATGTTTTGGAAATAATAGTCTCATTTCACAAACCCCTCTACTTATATAAAAGATGACAACTCCTAGTAGAAAAATAGAGAAAATTACATTAAAAAAAAATAAAGGAAAGGGAAAAAAAAGAGAAAGTAAAGCAAAACAAAAAAAGAGAAAGTGCATGAGTTTAATATTTTCATTTCGTCTAAATAATTATAATGACAGGGGGGTTAGTATAATTTCCCAAACGTCAGGAGGTGATATCTATTAAACCCAAACCTTAGGGGGTGTAAGGGTAATTTACCAACAAAAAAAAAAAAACATGTAATGTTGTGAAAAAATTCAATCCTATCTGCACGCACAAAACAGGATATGTGTGCCCATAGCACAATAGTGATTGTTGTGTGTCTTGTGGAGCTCGTTTTGGACTCTATTTTGATAATTCGAACCGTTAACTTTTTAAAAAAATATCGAGTAAAACATAACTGTAAAAAATAAAGTTGATCGGACATCAATAACATCTTCATCAAATCACATTTGTAGATAAAAAAATGAATTGTAAATATGATTTTAAGTATAACAATGAAAACAAATTAGATTTAATGAAAGTGTTATTGATATCTAATCAACTTAAATTTTTATAGATATATTTTATTTGATATTTTTTTTAAAATAAATAATTTAAATCATTAAAATAAGACTCAAAATGAATTCATGAAGAGCACAGTAGTCCTTGCTTGCTTGTTATTGTGGTTCGAACATTCAATCGTTGAATATTTCCTATGTACCCAAAAAAAACAAAACATTCAATTGTTGAAGATTCAGCTAGGGCTATGATGGTGTGAATCATCCAGCAAGGCATTAGGTCTATTTCCAAAAAAAGGAAAGGCTTATGATGATTCAAAGCTTGCACTAAGCACATTAAGCATTACAGTCTCCATTCTAAAAAGTCAATATAGTTATAAAAAACGTAATAAAATATTGAGTCAATGATAATATCTTTATTGAGTTATTGTAATAAATATAAATAATAACTAGTTAAAGAATTAAGAGAAAATTAGTTTAAGGTCTCTCTCTCATTTTTAGTAATGAAAAAGGTTCACAATATTATTTTGTAATGTCCAAGGTCCCTCACCCACCTTCATATATCTCCCTCCAATTGCTACAGTGTGGTACTGGAGAGAAGAACACAGAGACTGGCAGTTGATAAGAACAAAGATCTTGCTCTTGTTCTAATACACCGATAGAGTCTCGGCAACCTTTGTCAAATCTGCGGGGGTCTCCTTCAGTGAGGTCTAGACCAACGGAGGCAAATTATCCGGTGAGAAAAAAGACTGAACTTTGAAATCTCGAATTTAAAGATAGGTAGAGAGAGCTTCAATGGCGCTTCGATTCTTCTCAGATTTGTACCAAATTTGCACATCCATTTGAACCTTCTTCTTTATGGATTGTTTCCTAATCCTCCCTGCCCCACCATCATCCTCCTCTTCCATCACCACTCACTCTCTCTCTTTCTCTCATCTGTTTCTTCTCCATTGTGAAAAGAAAACCCAATACAAAAGATCAAAGAAATCCCATTATTCTCTCCTAATTTTTGCGAACTCTCTTAATACTTGCACACAACAATGACTTCAACCTACAGTTCACAAAACCCATCAACAATGCTTTTCTCAAGAAGCCACTTCCCAAGTCCAATCTCTAGACATTTTTCGCTTGAATTATTACACCTTGTGAACTCTAATTACGGTTTCAGAAGCAAAGAGAATTATTACACCCTAGAATCAACTTTCACTTCATCCCCCTCATATAGAAGTATAATCTCTCTCTCTCTCTCTATATATATATGTGTGTGTGTGTGTATGCATATATGTATATTTTTGTGATTTTATTGTGTTCATATATATAGGTATGTAATTCAGAACCCTAATGGGACGAAGTTCCTTTGTTGCTCTCTTTGGCTTGCTCTCTTTGGCTTATTTTCTTCTTTGACTTCCCTGATTTGGTTAAAACAATTTTCTTTGGTTTAAAATTGTGAACAAACAACACAAACAAATTTGTGAACAAAGTCAGAGAAATTTCGGTAGTGTTTGGTAGAGTTTTAGAATTATGATTTGAGAATAGAGTTGTATTTTGAGTTTGTGAGTTTTAGAATTATGATTTGAGTGTGGAAAATTTGTTTGGTTATGAGTTTTGAAAAGAGCTTTAAATTGAGTTTGAATTGAATGATGTGACATATGATATTTGGTACAAATTTATTTATTTATTTATTTTTTGATCAGCCAAAAAGAGATTTATTGATGATAAAAGTAAAGAACATGTAAATTACATTAACAAATCAAGGAACTGCACCAAGCATCATAGCCACTCCCACAATCCCAACCAGGTTGGCATTGCAAAGGAAGCCCAATCATCTGCAAGCACTTAACCCACGATTGGTGAGAAGCCAATCAAGAGCAACTAAAACCAAAAAAATAGAACAACAACGCCAAACAGAACAACATACAACAGCAGCTTGCATACAACAGCAGGCCAAACTGCAGAGCAACATACACAGCAGCATGCTACAACAACACACAACATGAATCCGCTAGCAAAACTGCAGACCAGATTCCAGCTCCAACAGCCCACCAAGACCTTCAAAACCAGCCACAGCTCATGGGCTTTTCACTTGATGCAATTCCTGACTTGATGTAGATTTGTTACAAACTAATGAATAGAATAATTGCTTCCTACCCAACTAGACTTCATCCACATGGCCACTCTAACCTTGATGATGTCGCAGAGGACTTCAAAATTGGGTTGAACCTTGTTGAAAATAACTTCATTTCTGTGTTTCCAAACAAACCAAAAAATTGTTAAAGGTAATACTTTCCAAATCTGCAGTACTTTTTTTTTAAACTTCCAACCATTCTACCACTACAACAAGCTATCCACTGAGCCTGGAATAACCCACTGCACACCCCACCATTTGATGATGTTGGACCATATTCTCTAAACAAACGGACAGTGAAGCATTATGTGGTTAAGTGATTCCTCCCCTCAGTTACACAAAGCACAAACAGCATCCACATTTGTAGTAACAACTCCAATTTTTTTCAAAAACTCAATTGTCTTAATTCTCCCCTTCCACACCAACTAAGCAAAGAATTGAGACCTTGGGGGAGCTGTATTATTCCATATTAAAATAGATAAATTTTTCATTGGTCCAACAGTCAACTCACACCAGTTAAACACTGACTTAACCTTGAAACAACTTGAACTGTCAGCTTTCCAGATGATACTGTCCAGACTCTCCAAACATATTACTGGCCCTGTTCCTAACTCCATTTTCAAGTTGCTCAGGCCCTCCTCTTCCTATGCCAATAAATTCCTTCTAAAGTTGAAACACCACTCAGCATCACTGACTTTATTAGCCAACATCTCTTTCAAAGTAACCTCTTTGTCATTTGAAACACTAAAAAGCCTCAGGTATCTCTCTTTAAGACAACCTCTGCCCAGCTAAGCATCCTCCCAAAACATAATCCTACTCTCATTATCAATTTTAATCTCAACATTTTTCATAAAAAAATGATGAAGTCTGGGATTTGAATGTGCTACTGATAATATATCACTCCATATCCTAGAGCTAGAACCATCAATCATGTGAAATGGAAACCATCTCCTACTAGCATATTCATATCTGCTGCAAATTAGCTTTTTCTAAAGTGCATCATCTTCAGATCGAAACCTCCACCACCACTTGGCAAGAAGGCTATCATTTACTGCTTTCAAGTCCCTTATGCCTAATCCCCCAAACTTTTTACTAGTTGCAACCTCCTTCCACTTCACTAGAGGGATCTTCCTCTTCAAATCAGTATCACTCCACAAAAAAACTACTTGAATCTTCTCAAGCTCCTTTACTATTCCAGGAGGTATCCTGAAAATTGACATGTAATAAATTGGTAAATTGGCTAGCATAGATTTAATGAGTGTCACCCTCCTAGCAAAAGAAAGCATTCTTTTCTTCCAACCAGCTAATTTAGTTTTGAACATGTCCACTACAGGTTTCTAAGATTGCTTTCTTCTAGGATTAGCCCCTAATGGCAAGCCCAAGTATTTGAAAGGTAATTTATGACTTGTGCAATTAAGTCTGGAAGCAAACTTAGTAACTGTTGCCTCATCAATACCCACTCCAGTGACAGCACTCATGTGATAATTAATTTTTAAACCAGACACTACTTCAAAACATCTTAACACTCGCTTAATATTTGTGACCTCCACCCAATCTGCCTCGCAGAATAGAATTGTGTCATCAGCGAATTGTAAATGCGAAACATTCACACCACCAGCCCCAATAGTAGCCCCTCTTATCAGACCTAACTCTTTTGCTTGAACCAGAAGCATATTTAAGCCTGCAACTGCAACATTGAACAAAAAATGGGAGATTGGATCCCGTTGCCTTAAACCTTTCTATGGAATCATTTCCTCAGATGGAGACCCATTCACAAGAATTGATATTCTAGCTGAAGATAGGCAAGCTTTCATCCATTCCACCCATTTTAACCTAAAGCCAAATTTTCTTAACATATCAAACAAAAAATTCCAATTTACTGTGTCATACGCCTTTTCAAAGTCAAGTTTTATAATTAGCCCACTTCTTTTGGTTCTTTTCCACCAATCTACCACTTCATTTGCTACCAATATGCCATCTAAAATATTTCTCCCACTCAAGAATACAGACTAGGCTAAACCAATGATGCCTGTACTTGACTTTGATACAAAAACTTACAACTCATAACCAAATACACAACCCAAAATTCTATTCAAAGCTCATAAAAAAATTTTAAAAAAAATTCACAAATATTTTTTTTATAATATAAAAATAACAGGTGCAAAAAAAAAAAAAAATCGAATATTGTTCCGGTCAACCGGCGGGACGACCAGTTAGCTTAAATTTTCCCGCCTTGGAAAAAGTTTTCAAAAGTGAGTGTGAAATTAATTTTTGAAAACGCTAAACAAACACCACACTCAAAAGTGAGTGTGGAACTATATTTTGAAAGCTCCACCAAACAGAGCCTTCAATTTTCTTTGGTTTAAACCTAGAAAAATTTTGTGCACGTAATTTTTCTAGCCTTCCCAGAATTTATAGACTGGATTCCAAAATCTCTATATTAGAATGTAGAGAAAATCTCTAGGAAGAAATTCTCTGGGAAGTTCAAAAAAATTCCCAGAATTTCTCTAGAGAGAATTTCTCTAGGAAAAAATTCTTTAAGAAGTCTAGAGAAATTCTCCAGATCAAATTTTCTTTGGATCAATGTTGAAGGACCTTAGACATTATAAAAATATTAGATGCCCTTTATGCTATAAAATTTTAATACCAGGGCTTAAAAAAAATCCCATAGAATTAATTTATTGAGATTGATGGAGTAATATTTTCATTATTTTCTAACTACATTTAGCTAAATAGTTAATTTGTTGAAGCTAATACGGATGCTGTAAGGTCCAAACTAAAGAGTAATTCTATTTACATAATACAACAACGGGACACTTTTTCATAAATCTCTTTTCACTTATTTATGTTTCATTTAGTCCACATTATTTTCTTATATTTCAATAAGTTCTATGGGTGACATAGTTACCAAAATACCCCTAATAATATTTACATTTACAATATGAATGTTCCGTAATGTGAATGTTCACACTGTCAATGTGAATATTCACATCACCAAATTGCTAACCGTTCAAACAGGCCCGGCCCTGAGATTTCTGGGGCCCAAAGTCAATAATCAACTAATAAATTTTTGGGACCCTTCACATTTTTTTTTTCATTGAATGAAAAAAAAAAATGAAGGTAAAAGACAAAATATTTGTGTCAAAATCATAAAAAAATATTTAATATTACATTACAACAACTAATAACTGTCGCTTGATCCTCGCTTTTCTTGCATTTTAGAAGCAAATAAATCAATCATACTTGCATAATCTAGTTTTTTTACAAAATCATCTTCAATGGATAACAATGCTAATTATTTTAAATGGGCCTTTCAATTTTTTAATGGGTCAATTTATTTTAAGTTAGTTTGAGTCTTTCTTAATTTTTTTTGGATTTAAAACATACGTAATATATTACAATAAACTATAATAGGAGGGGACCTTTTTTTGGGGTCTATTTTCAATGGATAACAATGTTAATTTTTTTGAATAGGCTTTTCAATTTTTTAATGGATCAATTTATTTTAAGTTAGTTTGGGCATTCTTTAATTTTTTTTTGAATTTAAAACATACCTAATATATTATACTAAACCATAATGGGAAGGGCCCTTTTTTGAGTCTATTTTAAGGGGCCCTAGGCCATGGCCTGGTTGGCCGATGCCTAGGGCCGGCCCTGCGTTCAAAAAATATTTGTAAGGGTATAAATGTTCATAAAATACTTTAAATATGAGAATTAAGATTTGGTAGATCAATTGTTCAAATAATAGGACTTATTGAAATACGAGAACATCTTATGAACTAATTGGGATACAAAAACTTAAAAAAGAATTTTCTAATAAATCTTCCTACAACGAAACTCAGTACACATTATTCATATTGTTTGGATATAAATTGTTGAACAAAACTCAAATATTGGAATATAAATTTACGAACAAAAAAAATTATTCGGACATAATTGAATGAAATATATATTTGAATAATTTATTTTTATTCATCAGTTTATGTCCAAACATTTACATTTTGCTTAAAAATTTATATCCCAACAAAAATAAATAATGTGCAGGGAGATTTCTTATAGTTGCCAACAAAATTTCCCTCTACAAATATCACCCTCTGCCACTGCTTTTGCTTTGTAGTCACATTGCCGCTGCTTCATTCTTCTTCGTTTTTTTCTTTTTGCATCTCTCTCTCTCTCTCTCTCTCTCTGAAATCTTCAGAGTTTGCAATCTGTGAATGAAAATGGCAAGGAAGCTCATGAATGCGGTTCAGTACAACTGTTATGGAGGAGGAGTTGCTAGTTTGAAGGTAACTTCATATGTTTTTTTTTTGCTTTCTTTTCTTTTCCTTTACTTTCTTTTTCGTTTTGACTCTTCTCGGCTTTCTAACTGCGTTTTTTTATTTTGTATTTTTCATGTAACTATTATTTGTGCGGACATCTTTTATTTGTGTTCTATAATCAAAGGGGATGAATTTCTTTTATTTGTGTCAATTTTTTTTTTAAATTATGTATATTATACTAATAATTAACAAGATAATTTCAAAATAAAATACTTTGTATTTTCAAAATTTTAGTAGATCGCATCCTCAAAATTATAAAAATTCGCAACCCAAAGGTCAGTATTGATTTTTTATTCTGACTTTTTACTACGCGATTTCATGGGGCCTTTTTGTCCAACCATTACAGTGAGTTTGTATTTACTGCTTGATCTAAATCTGTTCGTTTTAGCTTTAAGCCTTTACTTCTAGTTTGATGCTATGAAATCATACGAAGACCTATAAATACAGTGGCACAGAGCATGTTTTATAGCTTGAGAGTTTAACATCAAAATCTGGTTGCATTATCCATAGAGAAATACTATGGATCTCAAATATTTTATCAAATATTTTATCAAATCTCTCACATGGTTGGGATTCACATAAATCCACATGTGTGTCCTTCACCCACGTGAGAGATTTAGTAAAATATTTGGTAGATTATTGAGGTCCTAGCATAACTTTATCCATATTAATTTGTTTAATCGTATAAATGCTTTTTGAAGTTGACTGTAATTAATGAATTTACCACCATTCCAATTGGTATTAAATTGCGTTTGATGAATCTTGCAGCATGTCGAAATTCCTATTCCTGTTCCGAAAAAGGGTGAGATTTTGCTAAAACTGGAAGCAACAAGCTTAAATCCAGTTGATTTGACAATTCAAAAAGGCACCATGCGTCCTTTTTTTTCTCGCAAATTTCCTTTCATACCTGGTAATTTCATTGATGTCTAGTCTAAATCTACACCTTAATTATTTGTTAGAGTTCCTCTTCTTTTATGACCTTGTATGTCTCTGTATCTACCTTTTGTTTTCCTAACTGAACTATGTCTTGCCTCAATTTTAAAATTGGATATCTATTTAGTTTGTTGTAACTGAGGATTTTTGTCCTTCACTCTTGCAGATCAAAGAGTTTGTTCCTCTATGTTATTAGGATGCTTTTTTCCCCACAAATAGACCCTCATTGTGGCAATAATTATTAGCTAATATGGTCGGTCAATCTAATGGCATGTTTGTCATGGAGAATCTGATTTTTTCATTGTGTCCTCACTGATGAAACCTGGATGTGGCATGATTTCCTCAGAATATGAGTGCGTTCCACATGATTTTATCTTATTCACCACATGCTTGTTCTCTTGGCATCACCAGAATTGGGGGAAATTTCTAGAAAGAAATGAATGAGGAAAAGCAATGGAGTTTATCATCAGAATGAAATAACAAAAATTTCTAGAATTGTCACAAATTCAGTAGTTCACAAATAATCTGAAAGTTTTCTCTTTTGTTTAATACATATGTCATTTGTGAATGATTCATGACTCTTTTAATTCTATATGGATTTGAAAACTTCATTTTCTCTTGATTTAACGGTATTTACTTGACCACTGTATCTTACATTTGAAGGAGTTTTCTTGCACTTATGTAACCTAATACCTCAAGTCTCATGCTAATGTATTATTTATAGCCTAGGGTATTTATAATGTAGACCTTAGAAGAATTGAGGTTACTTTCTAGGCTGAATTTTTTTTCTTGTCTTATGGTTGGTGCAGCAATTGATATAGCAGGAGAAGTAGTGGAGGTTGGAACTGGAGTCACAAAATTTAAAGCTGGTGACAAAGTTGTAGCCATTCTTAGTCTTTCTGTAAGTGTCATTTACACCAAGTTGTAGTATTTACTATCTGTAAGTGTCATTTACACCATGTTGTAGTATTTACTATATATCTCTTCACAGTTAGCCAAAGCAGCGTAGTCAGACTTGTAATTAAAATACATTGCAGGATCACAACTTGTTTCGGGAGGAGATAACATCATTAAATAAATACTATCGTTGCCTCATAAGTGAAAATCTTTAGGTACCTCTCAACTTTAAAACTGTATGTAACCATGAAATTCTGTCGCTTTCACCCCTCCAGAAGGAGTAATTTTTACGGTTTTCTAAATTGTTTTCCCTCATTATTTTGACATTGTCTTCCTCCTGTTAATCTTGGTCTCCTGAATATACTAAAGAGAGAAAACTAAAAGATTTGATATGAAAATATCCCTTAGGATTTTCAGGGGTTAATTCGCCCCCATTTTTGTTTCTGATTGTTCATGGAACTGAATCATAGAGTGGAGGTGGACTAGCTGAGTTTGCGGTGGCTAGTGAGACGATGACAGTTCCAAGGCCACCTGAGGTATCAGCAGCAGAAGCCGCAGGCTTACCTATCGCTGCTCTTACAGCTCACGTGTCCCTTACCCAACAGGCAGGCATCAAGCTCGACGGAACTGGCCCCAAAAAAAAATTCTGATCACGGCTGCCTCTGGAGGCGTTGGTCACTACGCAGTTCAACTTGCAAAGCTCGGAAACACACACGTGACGGCCACTTGTGGGGCACGCAACCTCAATTTCGTGAAGAGCTTAGGTGCCGAAGAGGTAATAGACTACAAAACACCGGAGGGGGAAGCTCTGAAGAGCCCATCGGGAAAGAAATATGACGCTGTCGTCCACTGTGCCAAGGGCTTTCCTTGGTCGACTTTCGAGCCTTGTCTGACCGCAAACGGGAAGGTAATCGATTTGACACCCGGTCCGAGTGCCATGATGACATTGGCAATGCAGAGACTCACATTCTCTAAGAAGCAGCTTGTGTCACTGTTTTTAGTACCCAAAATTGAGAACTTTGAGTATGTTGTGAAGTTGGTGAAGGAGGGGAAGCTTAAGACTGTAATAGACTCAAAGTATCCTCTGAGTAAGGCTGAAGAGGCTTGGGCTAAGATGATGGATGGTCATGCTACAGGGAAAATCATAGTGGAGTTCTAAAATATCATAATATGTGGAATTAGTTTGGTTGTTTTGTTGTTGGTTTTTTTATGTAATTAAAGAAGAGGGTATGAATGCCATTCAAAAAAAAAAAAGAAGAGGGTATGAATGTGATCCATGTTTTATACATGAATGAGTGGGGGGAATGTGTTGTGCACTGCAGTAAGTTAGTTAAGGTATTTGATGATGTGTGTTTTTCTGCTAAATTTATACTGTGTTGCTCCATCTCAATATTTTTTTGGCAATAATGCTCGGCATTTAAATTTAAATTCAATTTATATAAATTGACTTTTAATGATGTGTGTATATTGAGTGTTGCTAAAAAAAAAAAAATTATAAAAAAAAAAAAGAAGAAGAAAAGAGATTGTAACTTTTAACTTCAAAGAAGTCCTAACCTTTTATTTTATAAGCAATAAACTGCATCAAATAAACAGGGCCACACTTGTCCATAATTTTTAAGGGTTTTTTACGGGCCAGTCCTGTTTGGAAGAATTATTACCCAACAGGTCCATGATGAAGACTATTTTACCTATAGGTCCTGAATATTTTTGTTTATTCCATTTTTGTCCTCATATATTCATATCCAGATCTGTGAGAGAAAGCTGAAAAACGAAAATAAAAAAGAAGCGCTCTCTCTCTCTCTCTCTCTCTCTCTCTCTCTCTATACATTCCTCCATCAACGACATTGCCATCTCTACCATTGCCAAGCACCGCCGCCTCCACTGTCATCATTATCGGCGACCTCAACCGGCATCTTCCTCCACTGTCGTTGCCGACCACTGCTGCCTCCACCTCCATAGTCGTTGTCGCCTCCACCTCTAGATCTAAGATCTATGCTCTTTGTTCTTGTCTCTCTCTCTCTCTCTCTCTCTCTCTCTCTCTTTGTATATTGGAATCTGTTTAAACCAGTGATAAATTTGTTTAAACTAGTGATAAATCAGTGACAAATTTGTTTAAATCAGTGATAAACCGGTGATAAGTTTGTTTTTATGAATTTATCACTGTTTTAACCAATAATAAGTTTGTTTTTGTGGATTTATCACTGAAATTTGTCATTGTTTAAACCGGTGATAAGTTTGTTTTTGTGAATTTATCACTGTTTAAACCAATAATAAGTTTGTTTTTGTGAATTTATCACTGAAATTTGTCATTGTTTAAACCAGTGATAAGTTTGGTTTTGTAAATTTATCACTGAAATTTGTCATTGTTTAAACCAGTGATAAGTTTGTTTTTATGAATTTATCACTGAAATTTTTGAGTTATAGTGTTGAGTGTAGGGGTAAAAGTAGAAAACGCTGTTTGAACCAGTGATAAATTTATCACTGTTGAATATTTTGTAAATTTGTTTTTGTGAATTAGTAAGTGTGAGGATGTGATTTTATGAATTAGTGAGTGAATGTGTATGTTTGTGAGTGTGAGAGAATAAAAGGAATAATATATAAGGAATAAAAGGAAGACAACATATAAGGAAGGGCTTGATAAGAATATATCAACTTTAGCTCAAGGAAGTATACTCAAAGGCAAAACAGAGGATAATAACTTTCTTATCTCTAACAGAATTAGTTACAGAGATATATATATATATAGATTGTAAAGGCGGTGTAACAGCATTAGATATAGAGATATATGAATGTATAGATTGTAGAGGCGGTGGCTAATAGATAGTTCTTGTATTATAAATATAGCTGTACTCATTCAGATTGTAAATAACATTGAAATTTTCAGTTTCTTATCAGGGCTCACAGGGGAGAAGTCGTGAGCAGTTTATTTGTTTCACGCATGTGGTGTGATATTAAAGGGTAAAATTGGAAACTGAAATAGGGCAGGACTTGGTGGGAATTAATTTGTTTGGATGGGACCGGCTAGTAAGTCCCCCAATTTTTAATTAGTCAATAGCCCACTAAGGCCTGTCAATTGGGCCCGTGAGGGTTGATCAAGCTTGGCCCAATTAAAAATAAATATTTTTTAGTCTGATGATAGAAAAAATAAGGGGAACTTACTGATAAGTCCCATGTATAAAGTTCAAGACCTAGTTAATCCTCAAACAAAACACTTGCACCGATTAGTCCAATACATTTTTAATTGTTACCAAAAAAATCCTTTTTTTTTTATTTATTATAATTTACAGACACTGTTCATATCTTACTACCGTCAAACGGTTGCCGGAGACTCGTCGAAATGTTCAACATCGCCTAGAAGTCGCCGGAGTATCACCGGGAAGTGGCCGGAGTTTCGCTGGAAGTTCACTGGAGTGTTAAGAACGTTAATGGAAGTCGCCGGAATGTTCAGAACGTTCACTGGACGTTAAGAACATCACTGGAGACTCACCGAAATGTTTAGAATATTGCCGAAAAAAAAGAAGAATAAATGGAGAAATTAGAGCAAAAAAAACATAGCAAAATGTGCTAAATATTAATAAACTAAAAGGAAAAAAAATTAAACAACAAAAAACAACAACAATGGGAAAAACATATGCTATTTTTCAATTTTTGTAAGGTTTAAGCAAATAATCTCCAATATTGATCAAACTGAAAAGTAAGTTACAGTTTCAAAGGAAAAACCTATTAAGTATTTATCCTTATTAATCAAACTGGAAAACATGTTATGAAACTGTAAAATTTTACAGTTCTAAAGAATGTTATAAAATTGTAAAATTTTACAGTTTTATACCATTATTCATTCCAGTACAAAAAAAATTTGAAACTGCAAAATTTTACAATTTTAAACCATGATTCATTCCAGCACCAAAAAAAATTTGAAACTGCAAAATTTTACAGTTTTCACTGCCTGTAACTAAAACTCGAAAACTACTTGTTCAGAATTTGAAAATTTTCTCCATTAGACCAGAAAAACAGAAGCGTATAGCAGAGAAAAAAAAAAAGAGAGAACGAAGGAGAAAGGCGGATGTAGAGAGAAGATTGTACTCCGGCAACTATTTTTTGTTTAGATCTAGCCAAATCTGATGTAGATCTACTCAGATCTGATGTAGATCTGAATAGATCTACATCAGATCTAAGTAGATCCACTCATCTTTTTCGTCGGAAATATATCATCTTCGCAATCGGTGAGGGTGAAGTCACGAGTTGATTTCGATGGTTGGTGGTTATCGGTGAACCCCGATCAATGGAGAAAGACATGATCACCGGTAGTCGTCCATGGCAAAGACGATGAGAGAAAAATGCAGAAAAAAAGAGAGAGAGGAAAATGTAAAGAGGGAGACAAAAAGCAGAGACAGAGAGAGAGAGAGGGGAAAGGACTTTTGGGTCTACTCAAAAAGTTACAGGATTAAATGGTGTCCACATGTTCCACATAGGACCTGTGAGTAATTTCTCCAAAAAATAATGATGTGAGATGTATAAAATTTGTTACTTGATAGACGAATTATCATGTCATTGATGTCGTCTACCCAAAAAAATAATTTCTCGACGTATTGTTGCCTCTTTCAAATTAAAAATTAATTAATTTACCAAATCGTGCCGTGGAGAAAACTTAGGAACATGATTTCGAGGGTCATTTTCATTGTGATTAAATTTATAAATTATTAAGGTGCCGTTTGGTAACACTTACGTTTTTTGTTTTCTATTTATATTTACAAAAATTTTAAAAACTCAAATAAAAACTTGTTTGGTAAAATTTTTAATTTATAAATCAGTGGTCTCAGTTTATAAATTTGGCCAAAAAATAAAAATACAAAAAATGTGTTTCCGTTTTGAGTTTTGAGTTTTTTTTTTTTTACCACCCAACACTAGCCACCACCCGCCACCATTTTTCACCACCGTCTTCCGCCACCACCACCCACCTCCTACCACCACCCGCCACCACCAACCACTTACCACCCACTCGCCACCACCACCCACCCCTCGCCACCACCCACCACCCACCACCCACCTGTCATCCACCCGCCACAACCCACCACCCACCACTACCATCCACCGCCCGCTACCTATTTGCCACCGCCACTCACCACCCACCCGCCACCACCACCACCACCACCACCACCCACCCGCCACCCACCTGCCACCACCACCCACTACCACCACCAACTCGCTGCCACCTACCACCCGCCACCGTCACCCACCCATCCGCCGCCACCACCACTACCCACTCGCTACCACCCACCACCTGCCACCGTCACCCACCCACCCACCATCACCACCCATCACCCACCCGCCACCACCAACCACCACTCGTCATCCGCCACCTACCTGCCACCACCACCCGCCACCGTCACCCACCCACCATCACCACCCGCTACCTACCCACCACCACCACCCACACCCACCCGCCACCACCACCCGCCATCCGCCACCCACCTGCCACCACCACCCGCCACCACCCACTCGCTACCACCCACCACCCGCCACCGTCACCCACCCACCCACCCACCATCACTACCCACTACCCACCCACCTGCCACCACCACCCGCCACCACCGACTCACTACCACGCGCCACCACCGACTCACTACCACCCGCCACCGTCATCCATCCACCCACCCACCATCACCACCCACTACCCACTCACCTGCCACCACCACCCGCCACCACCCACTCACTACCACGCGCCACCACCCACTCACTACCACCCGCCACCGCCACCGTCACCCACCCACCATCACCACCCACCACCTACCCGCCACCACCCATCACCACTCGTCATCCGCCACCCACCTGCCACCACCACCCACCACCCGCCACCACTACCACCCACTCACTACCACCTACCACCTGTCACCGTCACCCACCACCACCCACCACTTGCCGCCACCACTACCCATCACCCGCCACCGTCAGTCACCCACCCGCTCACCACTACCACCACCGGCTACCTACCCGCCACCACCCACCACCACGCGCCATCCGCCATCCACCTGCCACCACCATCACCACCACCACCCATTCGTTACCACCCACCACCTGCCACCGTCACCCAACCACCCACGATCACCACTCATCACCCATCCGCTACCACCTACCACCACCCGCCACCGCCACCACCATCACCCACTCACTACCACCTACCACCCGCCACCGTCACCCACCTACCCACCACCACCACCTGCCACCTACCTGCCACCACTACTCACCCGCCACCACCCACCACTACCCGCCATCCATCACCCACCTGCCACTACCACCCAACACCCGCCACTACCACCACCACCCGCTCACTACCACCCACCACCTGCCACCATCACCCACCCACCCACCCACCACCCCCCATCACCACCAGCTACCCACCACCCATCGTCACCACTTTCCACCATCGTCTTCTGCTGCCACTTGCCACCATTTACCATTTCTCACTCTTTTTTATATTTTTAAATTTTTTTAAACATTTTGTCAATTACTAAACGCGTTTGTAGTTTATGTTTTTCTAAAAATAAACAAAAACCAGTTTATAAAATTTTTGGAAATATAAATTGAAAACGTAAACGTTACCAAACACACCAAGTGTTTACATTTTGAAAGAAAAAAAAATCTATCAAAATATATAAATATTATAAATTATTCTTACATAATAAATTGCTTTTATCATGTTATAAAAGTATCATTTGAAATATTTAAATTATTATGTTATTACTTATAATGGAAAATTTTACCATGTTAAATCTAGAATAATATTAAAGAATCACATTTATGTATCATTCAATGTAACACTTTAAATAACATTCAATTTTTTTAGTATTTCAAATCATGTTATAAAAGTACCGTTTGAAATATTTAAATTATTATGTTATTACTTATAATAGAAAAATTTACCATGTTAAATGTCACGCCCCAAAACCCGCCCCAAGAGGTTTGGTGACGAGACCGGCCAGTAATCCCAGATTACCACAGGCCTTTCTATACATAACATAAATAAAATGGGGCTCGCGGAAGCACATGCAAAACTATAGTCCAAGAGCTGTGCATTTATATGAACAAGTATATATACATGCCCAAAAACGATAATTACATCTTATGTTACATAACATGATCAAAAACATATCATACATACCACTTTGAACATACTTTCATAAGAACATATCATTTACAAAAATGTTACTTACAGCGGGTTTCCAATACCGGTTGCACGGTCTTCGAGGTTTGACCTGCAATTACCATTATAAACATTTCTTAACACTTATCATCATTATACATTAAATCAATCATGCCTCTCTTTCTTTCCTTTACTTTAATTCATGTCATTTCTTTCATTCCTTACTTCATTTCATGCTCATTATATGCTCATAAGATGCTAAAGAATGCAATTAACATATTAAAGATCACATAGAACAACTTTCCAAAATTTCCTGAAAAATACCTTCCCGCTCGAGCGCCCACATGCCCGCTCGAGCGGACAGTTCAACTTGCCAAAACTTCTGGGAGGGTGATATCTGCGCTCGAGCGTGCTCCCTTCCGCTCGAGCGGACAGAGCAGAACTCCGAAACTCTGGTTCTCTTTCTTGAAGCCATGGTTTCCTTCTTCCTTTACAAAATCAATTCCCAATACTTGAAATCCAAGTCTCAAAACCCTTTAAAAACCATCTTGCTTAAACCATTACAAAACCCATATGAATCATATACAAAATTGAACCCATAACTAAAATGAAAAACCATGATCATGCACATTAAAGCTTCAAAGCTCTACCCATGGAGGTTGTGAGGAAGAACCTCCTTTAAGCCAAATAAACATGATTCAACCCATTTTATAACCATAATCTTGTGTTCCACATGCTAGATATCTCAAATCAACAATCAATTTCATAAAATTCTTACCTCAGACACTTAAATGGAGAAGTTGAAGCTTGATTTCCCTCTTGGTTTTTCCCCCTTTTTCTTCTTCTTCTTCTCTTGCTTTCCTCTCTCACGATTTTCTCCTCTCCCTCTCTCTTAGATATTTTCTCTCATTTGATTTGGGTCAAATGAGTCAACACAACCTTATCTCTTAATAATATATATCAATTAAACCATTTTGTCAAAAAGATGTAAGCCAAACAAGGCCCTTCCATTACCATCTCATAAATAAACATTTGTGCCAAACTTTGCAAACCAAACAGGACTTAGCGAATCAGATAAATTTCAGTCATCAATTTATTTCATCGAATGGTTCTAAAAATTCCCGGCATCACATAGGCGTGTTCAATTTCATTTTCTGACCCCATTACAGTCTTCGATTTCAGTCCCGAAGTCATGGTCTCAACAGATAATTTTCTAAATCAAACAGATAATCTTCAATTAAATTATACTAACACATCATTAATTACCGATAATTACATTATACAGTTCCGGGTCATTACATTAAATCTAGAATAATATTAAAGAATCACATTTATGTATATATTACAAATTATTCTTACTTAATAAATTGCTTTTATCATGTTATAAATGCATCGTTTGAAATATTTAAATTATTATGTTATTACTTATAATAGAAAATTTTATCATGTTAAATCTAGAATAATATTAAAGAATCACATTTATATATCATTCAATGTAACACTTTAAATAACATTCAATTTTTTTAGTATTTCAAATCATTTACAAAAATACATTGTTTTTAATTAAAATTAAAAATATAGTCTTAAAATTATATTTTTATAGTCTTATTTATTCAAGTTATTGCATGAAGTAGGATGTTATCATGGTTCGAAGAAAAATGTTATAGGTTTTAAATTTTTTATTAAATGAATGATCAAAGGTCTCATATGGGCGTGAGTCCACACTTACCTCACATTTATGTGAAATATTTGATCATTTATTTGGTAGAAAATTTGATATCCCTAACATTATCCTGATTCAAACGTCCAATGCCGGTGATTTTCTTGCAATTTATTGCTTTCAATGGCCCAATGACTCTTTTTTTAGTTAAAATAATTAATAAAGATAAAATAAGTTAAAATAATTCATAAAGTAAAATATCACATTCAAATTATAATTATTTTATTTTTGCTTTCACAATTATCAAATCAATTACAATAATAATAATAATAATAATAATAATAATCAATTTTCCAAACATAACTTTTTTTAGCCAAGTTAAAAAAAAAAAAAAATTGGTAGGGACTCCAAATATTTTATTAATATTTTTATCAAATGTCTACATAGGTATGGGACTCACACTGTGTAAATCACATTTCCATATCCATGTGAGACATTTATTAGAAATATTGGTAAAATATTTAGAATCCCTAACATTACTCAAGTTAAAATAGTTATTAAGGGTAAATTACACTTACATCTCCTGAGGTTTTGATTTAATACATATCATTCCTTGACGTTTGGAAAATTGCACTAACCCCTTGTTATTGTAAATATTTAGACCAAATGAAAATATTGAATTCATACATTCTCTCTTTTCTTACTTTGCTTTTACTTCATCTTTTTTTTTTCCCTCTCCTTTCCTTTGCTTTACTTTTTTTTTTAATGTAATTTTATCTTTTTTTTATTAAGAGTTGTTACTTTTTATATAAGTAAGGATTTGTAAAATGAGACTATTAACCACATGAATAAAAATGTAATTTCCAAATGGTTAAGAAATGAAATATAATTGGACCAAACCTCATAATCTCAGTGTAATTTATTCAAAAATTAAAAAACTAACTAAAATAATCAATTTCCTAAATCGAGTTTAAAAAAAAAACATTATATATATATATTAGAATGAATCCTACGCTACGCGGGTGTAGATTGGCCAGCAAGTCATTAGGGCCATAACCGTCAATTTCCCAAAGGAGATAGGCTCACGATGATGACACGTGGATAAAACAGTTGCACAAACGGTCCACCACAACACTACCAAAAATATCACTCTCTGTATCTTGGTTTGTTCTTTGATTGCCGCTGCTTGATTCTTAGTTTTGTTGTTTTTGCCTCTCTCTCTCTCTCTCTCTCTCTCTCTCTATAGACTGCTATATTTTGCTCTGTCTGAAGAAATCTTCAGAAATTGCGATTTGTGAAAGAAAATGGCAGGGAAGCTCATGAATGCGGTTCAGTACGACTGTTATGGAGGAGGAGTTGCTGGTTTGAAGGTAACTCCGTATGTTTTATTTCTTTTCTTTTCTTTTTCGTTTTGACTTTCCTCGCCTTTCTAAATCTGAGTTTTTAGTATTGTTCATGTAATTATTCAATACCACAACTTTCGAAGATGAGGTGGGCTATATGCAATTGACTGTAAATCTTTTATTTGTTGTTCTATAATCTAAGGGGACGAATTTCTATTACGAGGATTTAATTTTTATTTAATTTTTTTTTTTGGGGGGGGGGGGGGAGGGAATCAGATGCCCTTGATTTGGTTTCGTTTCCGGGATTAATTTTCTGAATTAAAAAATAAATAAAAGAAAAATATTTTAGACCGTCTTCCACAACTGGTAAGTGTCAATTTTTTATTGTTTATCCACTCAATGATATGATGGAACCACCACCCTACTACATCGCATTTGTGGTGTAAAATGTAGTTATTTAATATTGTCGTCTTGTGATGCATTTGTGGATGTAAAATGTTGGTATTTAACATTGTCATAAATAAAAAACTAAAACCTAATATGATGAAAAAAATGAAAAATTCAAAAACATTCGGTGGTCTTGTATTTTTTGGGAGCGAATTAATTTTTTAATATTTATATTTATTCAGACTGAAAATTAAACCAAACAAACTTGGCTTTTGTATGTAGATATAGTTCTACGACGAATTTTGTTCTTTAATTATGATCTTATTATTTTAGTTTTGACTCATAAGTTCTCTAAATTATTTTTTCTTTTTCTTTTTAGTTATGATGTAGAAAATTGAAGTTATGCCATTTTTTTTATACTAATGCTGGATTTGGTTAGAAAATTTGAGGAGGGATTTGCAAAGGGAAATGAAAAAGGTAAAGGTAAGTGAAATATACCTAAATTTTACCTAGTTTCACACACTTTTTCCCTATCCCTTTCCATATGCCTTCCCAAATCTTCCAACCAAACACAGCATAAAAGTGTGCACCATAGTATTTCCCTTATTTTCACTGAAGACGTATACTATGAAATTAATAGATTGAGGTTCTATCATCTATGAATTAGTTAGAGTAGGCATAGTTTGAAGATTTATTGTTTTTTAAATTTCATCGGTGCAATTTGGTTGAATATATGTGGATCTTGGGATTTCTGCTAAAACTGATATTACACACACCAAACTCTTGCTTTTAGCTCCGAGCAAAATGGAGTGCAATGATTTGCCCTAAGAATTAGGTTTCCAGATCATTACAAATTGCAGACCTGTCTATGCAAGACAAATTTCTGATATTTAGTTACATTGGTTATTGTTGTTAATTATCTAAGCACATGCACAGATGTGATATTGATGTGCACACGTAAATTTTAAAAAAAATATAAGACACGACACTTGGAGAACACATACAAATATATATAAATTTATTTATGTTTGAAAACAACATAATACTAAGTAAAATTGAATAATCACATATTCGGTAGCATAACAATCACAAACTTGCAATTATACTGAATTTCAAACCCTATGAGACAGAGAATCCTATAGAAAACTTGTTCACCTGATAGTTACTAGAAAAAAATGACACAGAGTATATAATTAGTGGGAATGCCTATAAATTCCACAGAATGCTGAAGGACCTGCTTTAAAGATCAACAACATGTGGTTCTAGTAAGGCCCTCTTATATTTCCTTTTCGATAATTCTATATTGTGAATGGAGCTTGAACCTGGATAGGGACTTTGCTTGTAACCATCCAAAGTTTAGGTGTGACTAAATGCTCATAAAGCCTTTTCTCTTAAAAGTTATATCTATATCACCATGTCAACAGAGTTCTAGTTACTCAAGTAATCAAGTTTGTTGGATTAAATATGCAAATAACTCCAAACTTCATATGTACATGTGTGCAACAAATGCTTTACCAAATGGATTTTTTATTGCCCAAAAGTAGGATTTTCATAGTTATTTGTACACAGCTTCAATTGTTCAATCTACTTCACTGGATGCAATCTGATTAGTAGTAAGATTTGTTGTTGTTAGTTGAATTGCTCGAGTATGGAGACATGGATCATAATACAGTAAAAACTGAGGTGGGTTCATGTGCAATAGTTTGAATTTATTTGTAGTAAGCCTGGTCTAATCTAAATAGAAGACCATTAAACTAGCCAAAAGATTTCAAAATATAGTTAAGAGAGTTTGATGTCAAAATCTGGTTGCGTTATCCATAATTATTTAATCTTATAAATGCTTCCTGAAGTAATAAGGATTCACTGTAAGTAATGAATTTGCCACCATTCCAATTGGTTTTAAGTTGCACTCGATGCATCTTGCAGCATGTCGAAGTTCCTGTTCCTGCTCCGAAAAAGGGCGAGGTTTTGCTAAAACTGGAAGCAACAAGCTTAAATCCAGTTGATTGGAAAATTCAGAAAGGCATCCTGCGTCCTCTTTTTCCTCGCAAATTTCCTTGCATACCTGGTAACTTCATTGATGTGTAGTCTAAATCTATACCTGAATTTTTTTCTGCCTTTTCTTTTATGAGCTTGTATAATACCTATCTTTTGTTTTCCTAGCTGAATTATGTCTTGCCTCAACTTTAAAGCTGGATATTTGTTATTTCATTGTATCTAAGACCTTTTATCCTTCACTCTTACAAATCGAATAATTTGTTCTTCTGTGTTATTAGAATGTCTTTCCCCCTGAAATGGACCCTCATTGTGGCATTAGTTGCATGTCTGTCATGGAAAATCTGATTTCTTCATTGTATCCTCATAGCTGGAACCTGAATGTGGCATGATGTTACTTGAATATATATTTAAACTAGAAAGAGGCAGCAATATTTACAAGCATAGCTCTTATTAATAAAAACTTTATATTATCTGAGGAGAAACATTTGTATACCATCGTGAAAAATCCAAAATTCCCGAGATATTAATTTGTGATTATGTATCAATTTTAACCAGTAAATAGCAATCTCAATCAAACAATCAAAAACAAATCGACGCAACGATTTTAACATAGAAAAATCATAATTGGAGCGCCTCCAATTGTGATAAAAAACCACGGGTCAAAGTTACAAAACAATCTACTAAAAAGACAAAAGGAATTACACAAGTGTACTCTTAATTACTTGGCGAATCCATACCTAAATTGAACCGACCCCAATGTGCCTCTTCCACTACCGTCTTTTCCTCGGAATTGTCTTGTCCAACGTTAAATCCACAACGCTAATATCGAATCCACAACGATGAGCCACTCCGGAATCCACCAAAGCTTCAGGCCCAAATTCTACGGAATCCACCGAAAAACAACTCTCTCTTTTTTTAATAAAACAAAATAAATAAACCCTTTGATATAATCCACTCAGTTCATAATATAAACTCTTACAGATATCAAAGGAAACAAGTAAAGAAATTTCAGATTAAAATCCTAATACCCAAGAAGAAGATCTGGAAGCTGTACCCTAGAAACTGAATTAATCACAAATTTATAGCAAACAGAATCGCGATCTCCGCTCGAGCGTAGCTCAAGTTGTCTGATTAAAACGTGTGTTTCAGAACAAGGATCTACGCTCGAGCGTAGGAAAGACCGCTTGAGCGTAAAAATATAACTCCCAGTACTTTTGCAGGTGGGTGAAACTTCTGAAAGGTCGCGATCTTCGCTCGAACGTAGGAATGGTCGCTCGAGTGGTCAAACAACTTCGATTGCAATTTTGCTTTTTGCCCCTCGACCCCGCCTGGGCGCTGCCCCTTGGACCCCCCGCGAGCTGACCGGGCAGCTCGATCCCCAACATAGTCAACGGAGTGGCAAATATGATAGGATTAAGATCACAAACTTCTCTGCAGAGGCATAATTTGGGTTGGATTCGCATTTAAATATTCATAATCTCACTGAAATAAAAGATCGTATAAAATTACAATTGAAAGGAGTTTTGTCAAACGGGATTGCCAATTACAAAAACCTAACACATTGATTGTTAAGTATAGTGCTATCTCCAAGTTGAATTGACATAATGTTCCTAAGTAGGGAGGTGAGTTTAAATTTATCTTTGTAGTGTTTTCAGTCCAACATTCAAACCAGCTCTGTTAAACTATTATAACAGATATTTCCCTCAAAATATTGATTATTGTAAATAATACAAAGATTACAACTAATATTTATAGGAATCCTAACCCTAATCTAGAATAGGAAATACAAACCTAATTCCATATTTACATAGCATTCCATAATTACATAGCAACCTAATTCCATATTTACATAATAGTCGTAAGTTACACAAAATATTCTCACACCCCCGCTCAAACTCAAGGTGTTTGAGTAGAAAACACTGAGAGTTTGCTAAGAAGAAACTGAAACCAAGTGGTAGTGTAAGTCTTGGTAAAGAAGTCCGCAAGTTGCAAAGCTGAGGAGACGAAAGGAAGCAAAAGAGAGCCAGACTACAGATGCTGTCGAACAAAGTGACAATCAATCTCAATGTGTTTCGTTCGTTCATGGAAGACAGTATTGTGAGCAATCTGAATAGCATCACAATAAAGAGAGGTCGGAGAAGACTGAGGGACACCCAAATCAGAGAGAAGGCAACGAAGCCAAACAAACTCAGTAGTAGCATAAGCCATAGTACGGTACTCAGCTTCAGCAGTAGAGCGAGGAACAACAGTTTGTTTTTTGCTTTTCCAGGAGATCAACGAATCGCCAAGAAACACACAGAAACTAGAGGTGGACTTGCAATCATTAACATCATCAGCCCAATCAACATCAGCATAGGCCACCAAGTCTAAATAGAAAGTAGTGGACAATAGTAAAACCTGAAAGATGATACCCCGGAGATAGCGAAGAATGCTAACCAAAGCAGCCAAATGGGTAGAGCGAGGAGCAGAAATGAACTGACTAACCACATGAACAGCATAGAGTGACAGTCAAATAAACTAAACAATCCACAAGCTCGCGATAGATTGTGGGATCATACAGAGGGACACCATCAGTAGAGTTAAGCTTCACATTAAGCTCAATAGGTGTATCAAAAACCTTAGTATTAGTAAGACCGGCACGGTGAATAACCTCATTAGCATACTTGGCCTGAGACAGAAAGTAGCCCTTTGGAGAAAAGGCAACCTCAATACCAAGAAAATACCGCAATAAATCCAAATCCAGATCCTTCATTTCAAAGGTGCGGAAGAGATGTTGCTTGACCTCTGAGATAGCAGGAGAGTCAGAGCTAGTGATGATCATATCATCCACATAGAGTAGGAGCAACAAAACCAGCAAAGGTATGTCTCAGAAACAAAGCAGAGTCGGAAGCAAAAGGATGAAACTTAAGCTCGGTAATAGCAGTCTGAAAGCGATCATACCAAGCACGAGAAGATTGCTTTAGACCACACAGAGCACGCCGAAGGCAACAAACCTGTCCAAAGGAATGGTGAAGGCCAGGGGGAGGACGCATGTAAACCTCCTCAGTGAGATGGCCATTAAGAAAAGCATTCTTAACATCCATCTGATAAAGAGGCCAAGAATGAACAACAGCGACAGAGATCAAAGTACGGACAATAGTTATCTTGGCAACAGAAGCGAATGTCTCCTCATAATCAATACCATACTCCTGTGAGAAACCTTTGGCAACTAGACGAGCTTTGTAGCGCTCAAGAGAACCATCAGAATGAGTCTTGACTTTGTAGACCCATTTGCAACCAACCAGATTCTTACCAGTAGGCAAATGAACTAACTTCCAAGTACTAGTTTTTTGTAAAGCAAACAACTCATCCTCCATAGCTTGAACCCAATGAGTATCCTGACAGGCATCCTTATAAGATTGAGGTTCTGAAAAAGAGTGAATAACAGACAAAAAACTACGATAGCAAGCAGAAAAACATGTATTAGAACAACCCAACTTGTTTGGAGGACGACGCTCACAAGGAGGATAGCGGTGTGCAACAGGATCAGAGTTGTCAGAAGCAGAAGGAGCAGCAACAGGAGTAGAGACAACTAGTGGTGGGGGAGCCTTGCGACGAGAATAAACCAACAACGGAGGGGAAGAAGCACCTAAAGGAGAAGAAGGAGCCATAAGTGACGTAGACGGAGAAGTAGGAATGACCTCAGAAGGAACAGTGGCGATATACTTATTTGATGGGACCTCAGAAGGAAAGGCGTCAATGTGAACCAAATCCTTTTTGGAAACGGGAGCAGTGAGAGGGGGGAAGCTGAAAATAAGACAGATGTACGAGAAAGGCAACATAACGAGAGACATAGAGACGATGAGGGACATGGTCGTAACAGCGGTAGCCTTTCTAAGTAAGATTGTAGCCCAAAAAGACACACAAGACAGACCGGGCACTGAGTTTGGTTCGATCTTTGCGGGGAAGGAGGACAAAACAAGCAAACCTAAAGACACGTAAGAGGGAATAAGTGGGAGGTTGGGAATACAAAGCCTTATAAGGGGATTGACCGGAGAGTAGGGGAGTCGGCATGCGATTAAGGAGGAAAGCAGCGGTAAGAACTGCCTCATCCTAGAATGGTGCCGGAACAGAGACAGAGAGAAGGAGAGATCGAGCTATCTTAAGGAGATGACGGTGTTTACGCTCAGCATGACCATTTTGGGCAGAGGTATCAGTACAGGAGGTTTGGTGAATGGTGCTAAGTTGGTCAAATACTCATAGAATTCAGTTTTAAAATATTTCCCAATCAAGTCAGACCGGAGTATTTTAATTGTGGCCCCCAAATTGTACAGTGATCATAGACTGAAAGGTACAATATATCTGGTAGAAGTTAGATTTATGAGCTATAAGATAAACCAAGGTATAGCGGGTACAATCATCAATAAATGACACATAGTACGCAGAACCCCCTTTAGTGAGAACAGGAGAAGGGCCCTAGACATCAGTATGGACAAGAGAAAAAGGGGAAGTAGAAATAGAAGTACTATTATTAAAAGGTAAAGCTGTCATTTTAGCAAGTTTACATCCTCGACACTCATTAATTTGATTAGGAGAAACTTCACCTAACAATCCTGACTGAGCAAAAGACCGTAAGCGGTCAACAGACAAATGACCTAAATGAGAATGCCATAAATAAAACTGACTCGACTGAGAATCTAACTGAAAAGATGAAAGTGCAATGGGGGAGGTAGACAGAGGAAAATGTAGGCTTTCCACCACATAGAGATCTCCAACTCTATTACCGGTTCCAATCTGCTTCTTGGACACTCGATCCTGCATACAACAGACAGAAGAAGAAAAGATAACATCAAAACCAGAAGCATCAAGCTACTTGATAGAAAGCAAGCTAATAGACAGTTGAAGAACATAAAGAACAGAGGGAATAGTAACAGTAGACAGGGCAGAGGGTAAAACAGACCCAATAGATAGGACAGACATACCAGACCCATTAGCAGTATTAATAGTAATAAGAACGGGAGGGGGGAATACAGTTTTGGAGTAAGGAAAGGTGAGGAGTCATATGATGAGAGGCACTAGAATCAAAAAGCCAGACAGAGGAAGGAATACCTGAAGAGGACCCAAGCAAACTTGAATGAAGAGAGGTGAGAGCAGAGGTAGAGAAAGATGACTGAGAGGCGGACTAGAGATGCTGAAGCTGGGCAATCTGGGCACTCAAGAAAGCCAAGCCAAGATCAGAAGCCGAAGCAGATGCAGTATAAGTAGTAGGAGGGCGAAAAGTACTCGGAACAGGACCTCGGAATTGTGGCTAAGACGGCTCAGCAGACTGACGGCTCTTCTTGGGATAATTGTACTTCCAATGACCCTTTTGATGGCAGAAAGCACGCTCATCTAATGCTAAGGGCCCCTTTTGGGCTTGGCAGAAGACTAAGGCTGAGAAACAGATGGAGTCGCCAATAGGGGTGGCTGTGCTAAGAAGACTGACAGAGACAGAGTCTGACTGGCCGTCTTAAGACGGGTTTCCTCGGAGAGGAGCTCACGAACAATAGCATCTACAGAGGGGAGAGGAGACTGATGAAGGATGCCACAACGGATAGCCTTATACTGAGGGGAGAGAGCCTTTAAGAACTGCTCTAAACGACCTTGCTCCCGAAACTCAACATAAGCGTCTAGTGCATTGAGACTAGATGGTTCCATGGGAGCCAACTGATCCCAGAGACCTGTCATCTCAATGTAGAAGTCCTGAATAGATTGATCCCCCTGACGAGCACTCTGAATCGTTGTTTCCAACTCATATTGTTTGGCAAAGTTGGACTGTTGATACACACCCAATAGATAGTCCCACACCTCCTTAGCAGTACTGTATTTGGAAAACATCATTCCAATACGATCATCCACAGAATTATGAAACCAAGTCAGAACTTGGGCATTATCACAATCCCAAGTGTCACAGGAAGTTAGATATCGTTCTTGTTTCAGGTCCAATGGACGAGGAACAGAACCAGAAATATAGCCCCATTTTTTCTGACCAAGAAGGAAATTCTTCATAACACTAGCCAAATGAGCATAATTGGCACCAGTGAGTTTACATCTGATGGCTTGAATTTTGGTGTCCGTCATTGTAATAAACTAAAGATTAATGGGTCAAAGTATACTAATAACTTAATAAATGGTCCAAACAGGAATAAGGGTTTTAATAGTATTGATAACAAATCACAGAGACAGCGATAGAGAGAACCAGAGTCGCGATGATGAACCGAGATGAACTGAGAGAGAGCCACAGAAAGAGAGAGAACCAGAGTCAGATAATCGCGAGAGGGAGTCGCGATGATGAACCGAGACAAAGCCGATGAGGACTGAGAGAGACACGATGAAGCAGGCGCGATGATTGATCGCGATTTACAGCCGATGGGTTACGATTGAACAGAGAGGCTACGGCTGAACAGAGAGGTTACGACTACTAGGGTTTCGACTCTGCAAGCTAGGGTTTTGAACCAAACTCTGATACAATGTAAGTATTTCTGAATGAATTGTATATTCAACTTGTAAATAATACAAAGATTACAACCAATATTTATAGGAATCCTAACCCTAATCTAGAATAGGAAATACAAACCTAATTCCATATTTATATAGCATTCCATAATTACATGGCAACCTAATTCCATATTTACATAATAGTCGTAAGTTACACAAAATATTCTCACATCCACATGATTTTCTGTATCTTTGAAATGATCACCAGATTCTCCACGCGGTTGTCCTCTTGGAATCACCATGATTGGGGGAAATTTCTGGATTGAAATGAATAGGGGAAAGCAATGAAATTTTTAACTGGAAGGGAATATTAAGAACTTCTAGAATTGTTACAAATTCAGTAGTTCACAAATAATCTGAAAGTTTTCCTATGAAGCATGTACATGGACTCGGGACACATCAATTTCCAAAAAATGGGGACACGAACACGAACACGGACACGGCAGGAGATACGGCGAATTTTATTTTATTTATTTTTATATATTTTTATGTGTTATGTAGATTCATATTACATTCATCTTAAATTAAAATTAACAAACACTAACATAGTAACATTAATTCAATAAATATAACCACTACATTTAAACAAATTGATAGATTATCCATTCACAAAAAAGTTATAATAAACGATAACAAAAACTAAGCTGAGAAGTAGAAAACATTCAATATCCAATAATATTCTTCACAAAAGCACTAAATAAGAGAGCCAAAAGAAAAAAAGAAAAAAAAAAAAATGCCCCGCCGTGTCCCATATATGGACAAGCATGTCCCTGTTGTGTCCCCTACAAAAAAAATCATTAAATTAAAGGGACACGCCATGTACGTGTCCCCGGCGTGTCCCCGTGTCGGATACCGCCACGGCACTGATTTTGGAGTGTTCACTCTTCATAGAAGTTTTCTCTCCTATTTAATACTCATGTCACATGTGAATGATTCATGATTCTTTTAATTCTACATGGAATTGAAAACTCCCTTTTCCCCTGATTTAACTGTGTTTTGTTGGCCAATACATGTCTTACATCTGAAGGAGTTTTCTTGCATTCAAGTCTCATGCTAATGTATTATTTATAGCCTAGGGAATTTATAATGTAAACCTTCGAAGAATTGCAGGTTACTTTCTGGCTGATTTTTTTTTTTTTTTTTTTCTCTTCCTCTTGTGGTTGGAACAGCAACTGATATAGCAGGAGAAGTAGTGGAGGTTGGATCTGGAGTCACAAAATTTAAAGCTGGTGACAAAGTTGTAGCCGTGCTTAGTCATTTTGTAAGTGTCATTTATGTCATGTTCTGTTCACCTTTCTATTTAGTATTTATTATGTGTCTCTTCACTGTTAGACAAAGCCACATAGTCAAACTTGTAGTTAAAAAGCTTTGCATGATCACAACTTGTTTGTTTCACAAGGAGATTATAACATCATTAAATAAATACTTTTTAAGCTCACAAGTCCTTTTTTAGGCTCCCTTTTGGGTGAGGCAGTTTACCTTGAAGCTTTGAACTTTAACATCATGTAGTTACCCAAAAACTGGGCTTGAGTGTTATTGGGCAATTGCCTTATGAGCCTGAGGTTCTGTTGGCTTTTTTGGCTTTCGAAGGTTAGTGTTGTAATTTTAAGCGTGCCAATAAGGATCAATCAATCCTTACAGAAGATTAATTGACAACCAATTATCAGACGATTGTGTTTCAGTTCTTTCAACCTCAATGAAGAGGACTTTTACTGGTGGCTTGTTTAGGAGAATTTAGTAAACAACAATTAAATGAAGACTAATTGTAGCATTTCATTAAGTAAAAATGAAAAACTTACAATGATCTGATTCAGCTTCGTAGAGGTTTACAACAACTAGCTTTCGAAATTAATCCTATGAATAAAGTGCAATACAAGAATTTGAAGTGCAAAAATGTAAAGAACAAGAAATGTAAAAACTGGGAGGAAAATAAAGCAGAATAAAATTGGTTTCTGGATCTGAGTCTAGGTCCTCTTTTTGGAGCCTTCTCTGCTATTTATATTTTCCAATGATAACCGTCGAAATGGGCCTCTAACCGTCGAAACATCCCTCCATGATCGCTGATCATGCTCTCTTACAGTTAGCTCCACTACGCCATGTCTGCAGTTAGGCTTCCCTCCTGATTTTGAATTTGAACCTTGTGAGTAACCGTTAAGCCACATCACCTTATATTCTAGTGCTAAGCCGACCCATTATTACCAATATGAGTTGACACGTATCTGACTATGGTTGGCGATTTATATTACCTTCTCAAATTGCCCTTCTCCTTCCACGTATTAAATCGTGATTGGCTTATACAATTTATACAACCAACAGGTTCTTAATAGTTTTGTTTTTCTTTTTCTCACCATCTTTATTGCTTTAATCATGAGGTAACTTGATTTTAAAATTTCTCCTGTTTCTTGGTTGTCTAGATTTTGCCCCGTGTTGGGCATAGATATCCTTGCCTTGCGTTTTTGCCTCTGAAAACATTGTATGCGTTCGAGAAGAGAGTTATATTTCAGTGCAGAAATTGAAGGACATTTTAGAAACATTTTCCATATGCATCTGTTACAATATGGATGGTAAACCTTCAAGGACCTAAACGGGTCCAAAATCTTTAGGCCTCTTTGATTATGCAGAGAGTGCTTGAAACTTGAAAGTATTACTTTGGTTTGCAAGAAGGGGAAAATATTTGAGAAATTAGGACTCTAGTTTGGACAAACTAAATTCATTTTCTTTTTAACTTTCCTACAATTGAAAAAATAAAATATTTTTTCTTTTAGTTTTCTTTAAAGACTTCTACCCAACTAAATACATATCGTAAAGTCATTTTTCTTTTCACTTTTCTTTCATTCACCTGTACTTTCATTCTCTAGTGTGTTTCATTCTAACCAAGCAAAGCCTTAGGGAAAGGGTAATGTTTATCATTGAATATCACTGTCCCTCTCTACTTCAAAACCGTATATTACCTTAAAATTCTGTCACTTTCACCCCTCCAGAAGGGAGTCATTTTTACGGTTTTTTTATAGTTAGAGGGGTCTAAATTTACGGTTTTAAAGTTGAGGGCGTTGAAGTGATATTTCCATGTGATTTATCCTGCTTTTTAGAGTGTTTTCCCCTGTTATTTTGACGTTGTCTTCCTCTTATATATATTAATCTTGGTCTCCTGAATATATTAAAGAGAGAGAATACTAAGATTTGATATAAAAATATCCCTTAGGATTTAAGGGGTTAATTCCCCCCATTTTTGTTTCTGATTGTTCATGGAACTGAATCGCAGAGTGGAGGTGGACTAGCTGAGTTTGCCGTGGCTAACGAGACTCTGACAGTTCCAAGGCCACCTGAGGTATCAGCAGCAGAAGTCGCGAGCTTACCTGTCGCTGCTCTTACAGCTCACCAGGCCCTTACCCAACCAGCAGGGGTCAAGCTCGACGGAACTGGCCCGACAAAAAATATTCTGATCACGGCTGCCTCTGGCGGCGTTGGTCACTATGCGGTTCAACTCGCAAAGCTCGGAAACACGCATGTGACGGCCACTTGTGGGGCCCACAACATCGATTTCGTGAAGAGCTTAGGTGCCGATGAGGTAATTGACTACAAAACACCTGAGGGGCAAGCTCTGAAGAGCCCATCAGGCAAGAAATATGACGCTGTCATCCACTGCGCCATGGGCTTTCCTTGGTCTACTTTCGAGCCTAGACTGAGCGCAAATGGGAAGGTAATTGATTTGACTCCCAGTTCGAGTGCCATGATGACTTTTGCAATGAAGAAACTCACATTCTCTAAGAAGCAGCTTGTGCCACTGCGTTTAGTACCCAAAGCTCAGAACCTTGAGTATCTTGTGAAGTTGGTGAAGGAAGGGAAGCTTAAGACAGTGATAGACTCAAAGTATCATCTGAGTAAGGCTGAAGAGGCTTGGGCTAAGATTATGGATGGTCATCCTACAGGGAAAATCATAGTGGAGTTCTAAAATATCATAATATGTGGAATTAGTGTGGTTGTTTTTATTTTTTTAATGTAATTAAAGAAGAGGGTAAGAATGTGTTGTGTACTGCATTAAGTTAATTAAGGTATTTGATGATGTGTGTTTTCTGCAAAATTTATACATTGTGTTGCTCCATATTAATATATTTTGGCAATAGTGGTGAGAATTTAAATTTAAATTGAATTTTGATCTAATCACAAAATGATGTGCGTATATTGAGTGCAGTAATGATTAAAAATATATGATAAAAATAGATTGTGACTTTTGACTCTAAAAAAGTCATAACCATTTGTTTTATATAATACAATAGATATAAATGTATAAATAGGGGTGCAACTCGGGCGGGTTCGGTCGGGTTGGGGGTCTGCCCAAGCCCGACCCGAATTGCCCAGAGCAGTGCCCAAGCCCGCCCAAGCCCGAACATGAACCCGAGCTTTGCTGCCCAAGCCCGGCCCGAGTTAGCCCGAGTTGCCCGAATTGCCCGAATTGCCCAGAAACTTGTAGGTAGATTTGTTTTGAAACCTGTAGGTAGAATTGATAATTAACAAAGAATTGAGAATTATTCAAAATTATTTTCTGGTCACCAAAAAATAAAAAATAAAAATTAAGAACTCTTTTACTTAATTTATATATATTATATAATTTATTAAATTATATATATATTATATTATATATTATTATAATATATTAAATTCAATTCGGGTTCGGGTTGCTCGGGTTGGCCATTGGTTTTGCCCAAGCCCGGCCCGAATTACAATTCGGGCATCAAAAATCTGCCCAGGCCCGTCCAGATTACAAGATATAGTTGCCCAAGTCCTAAAAAAACTCGGGCTGGGCTCGGGTTGCTCGGGTTGAGCCCGCCCGAGTTGCACCCCTATGTATAAATATGCCTACATTGTCAATTGGGTTACAAGTTAGTTTTTTAATTTTTTGAATCACATTATTTCTTTATTTTTTTATAAGTTTAAAAAAAAAATTAAAAAAGTTAACTTTTAATCTATTTCCCAAAATAAGCATAAACTTTGGCTTTCCTGCAAGTCAATTCTTAGGCTGCAGATTGGAGGATCCAAATTCAAAATATTTATTTTTGTAAAAATTATTATAAAAAAATTCACAATTTGACCTTTATAACAAAATAAAATCTAAATTTTTAATTTTGTCAATTCAAATTTCAATCTTTTGATTTATTTTTAATTTAAACTATTTATCTATTTCTATCAAGTAAAACAGACTGAAAAAGATATTTTTTTTATAGGTTTTATTTAATAAATATAGATAAATAATTTATATTAAAAAAATTAATATTTATTTTGTTATAAGAGTCAAACCTAATATATACATAATTTTTTAAAATAATTTTTCCTTTATTTTTTTTATTCTAACGAGATCATCTATGTCATCTGTTTATATTTTTTTAATCATATAATTATTAAACAGTAATGATAGAGACCTCCACAAAACACAATCCCACAACCCCAAAATGATCTGAACCGTTCATATTACAGTCAGACACAACTCTCAAAAAAAATTCAAACACATCAATGGTCAATACATCAATGAAGATCATGGGAGTCTCTTTTGTGGGGTCCCAAACATTTTCCATTATTAAAAGTCAACCAAATATAATTTATATATGGGCCAACGGTTTTATGAGTTTATGGATTGGGATACTACCATTCAATCTCTTAAACAAGATGGATTGGGCCGTAGGTTGAATCTTCCGTATGGAGAGAGATATTTGGGCCAATGGACGTTGGTTCTAGCTGGGCCTCATGAGGGCGGCTTGATACAGTCTATTGGGCCAAGCAATGAAGCCTCATGCTTAAGAGGGAAGGAGATATTGGGCTGTCACTATGCAGGGAATTGGGTGGTGGAACATGTAAATGGGCCTCCTCACAAAAGAAGATTGATGGATAGTAATCACGACAAAATAGTTGCTTATTTTTCAGAAGGAAAAATGTTTGAGGGCGTGAAATATGAGGCGCGAATCCAGGTCGTTTTGGGCTTCAAATTTTTATTTTATTTTTCTTTTTCTTCCTCTCTTTCTTTTCTTCTTCTTCTTCTTCTTCGTTTTGAACACAGGAGAAGTAGAGGCGAGAGAGAGAAACAGAGGGGAGAGGCGGGAGCTCGTCGTCGCAGCTTGTCGCTCGTCGGCCGATCGTCGCCTCCGCCTCCGCCCGCCTCCGCCTCCGCCTCCGCCTCCCTCCGCCTCCAGCCCCATTTTTAGGGCCCCCTCTAGTTCTGCTTCTCCTTCTCTTCTTCTTCTTCCTCCTTCTCTTCTTCCTCCTTCTTCCTTCTCAAATTCGAGCCAAATTTGGCTCGAAACCCTTTCGGGCTCTGTAACAGAGCTGTTTCAGAAGGGGTCGCTGAGGTCGAAGGTGGATTTGGAAAAGAGGAGGTGAATATCCATGATGTTGGTGGTGTATCTGATTCGGTAGTTATTGTTAGTCCAGTGGGAAAACGACGACGGAAGATTCAATGTGGATTGGCGAACTGTGGTCTCATAGCTGGGCTTGAGTGAAATGGCCGAGCTACTTCAATGGGGGCTGCTGGTACTTTTCATCTAGGCTCATCCAGGGCTCAGCAGAGGGGCTCTCGATCGCAGCGTTTTCTGGATCTCTCTAGGCGGCATCAGAAACGCATGTAGAAGGGTCGGCAAGATGGTAGGATCGATCCGAGTGAATGTTCTACCCGTTGTCATAAATGACAATTTCGGGCCACGGTGGGTCTGCAACAGAGGTTGGTCAGAGGCTCTGAGTCGGGTTATGATTCCGAACCAAGTTCTTCGGATACCTACGGGGGGTCTGTTAATCATCCACCTTGGAAAGCTATGGATGGAGTCTTTATTGATACGGAGGCGGCACATATAAAGGAGCTATTACTCTTATCACCATCGCAAGATACAGAAGGGGTTTCTAAGGAGGTTGTCCCACAACAACCTCCTCAGAGGCCATGAGGATATTCAGCTGGAACTGTAGGGGTCTGGGTCATCCCCTAACAGTTCGAGCAGCTAAACAATTGACCCAGCGATGGCGGCCAAATTTAATTTTCTTTAGTGAAACAAAGCAATTGGTTAAATAGTTGGATTTTTTGGGAATGTCACTGGGATACAGAAATAGTGTTGGTGTGGATTGTAATGGTAGTCGGGGTGGTTTGTGGGCTGCTTGGGATGATTGTCAACACATCACCAGTGTTGAAACTACTGATCGATATTTGTTGTTACATGTTTCTGATGTGGTAATGGGTGATTGGTATTTATTTCTCGTGTATGGGCATCCGATTTTGTTGGGAGGATGAAATTTTGGCAGGAGCTTGAGTAGAAGATTCACGGATGTGCAAGACCGATAGCGCTAATTGGGGATTTTAATCAAGTGCGAAGTGTGGAGGAAAAATGGAGCCCAAAGCATCAAATGGTTCGAGGTGAGAGTTTTTTTAATGATCTTATTTTTAAAAACAGATTAATTAAACTTCCAAATCAATGGGGTGTGGTATACATGAAGCAACAATCAATCTGATTTGGATGTTATTTATGAACAGCTGGATCGAGTGTTGGTGTCTTCTGATTGGTTTGAAAGTTTCCTAATGCCTCACTTATGGTTTTGCCTATTCAACGCTCGGATTGTAGCCCATTGGTTTTTTTATACGAATATGGTGGTTCGACAAGGCAAGTGCATTAAACAATTGAGGCTATCTGGTTAATGGATGACACCTTGAAGTATATTGTTCCTCGTGCATGAAATGTGTTGACTCCAGGATCTAGCCAATTTGCGGTTTGTCGGAAATAGAATATTGTGTTTAATCATCTTTGAAATTGGAGTCATTTGTCGTATCGAAGTTTGCAAGGACAGATTAATGAGAAACGGTAGCTATTGCAACACAAACAGCAGCACATTAGCACTATGGATGATTCTTTAATGGAGCGGAATATTCGGCGGCAATTGGAGGAATTACTGAGTAAGCAAGAAATCTACTGGGCCCAACGTTCAAAACAACGATGGATGAGATTCGGAGAGCGGAACACAAGATTCTTTCATCAAATGGCCTCTTGGAGAAAGAAGAAGAATCAAATCATTGTTTTGAAAAATGAGGATGGCTCACTTATTACAAATCACAAGGAGATTCATCAAGCTTTCATCAATCATTTCAAATTTTTGTTTAAGTGTGAGGAGCACAACTAGAATAGGAGCTTGCAACATTCCTACGCAGGTGCATTTCCACATCATTTTGATTTAATTTCTGTTTTTAATTGTCATTTAAGTGAGGCCCATATTACTTTGTTAAATCAAACTTTTACTGCAGATGAAATTAAGAGGGCAGTGTTCCAAATTGGGAAATTGAATGCACCAGGGCCTAATGGGTTTATTGCGGGGTTTTATCTGCAATTTTGGCATGTTGTTGGTCCATCAGTGGTTGAAGCGGTGTTGGCGTTCCTAAATTCTAGTTTCTTACTTAAGGAACTAAATAAAACTTTTATTTGTTTGATTTCCAAAAACAAATGAGCCGATGACAATCAATGATTTTAGACCAATTAGCCTCTGTAATGTGCTGTATAAAATTGGGTCTAAAGTCTTGGCGAACAAACTGCGGGAGGTGTTGCCTGACTTAATTGACGATAACCAAAATGCCTTTCTCAGAGGTCGTCTCATTTCTGATAATATTTTGCTCGCACATGAGCTGATTGAGTTTATTAGACATCGTAAGATTGGTAAAAAATGTTTTTTGGGCTAAAATTAGATATGAACAAGGCTTATGACCGAGTTGATTGGAATTTTTTAATTTTAATTCTTCATCGCATGGGGTTTAGTGAGAGATGGGTCCAGTTGATACATCAATGTGTGTCAACAGTCTCTTTTTCAGTACTACTCAATGGCCAACCATAAGATACTTTCACTCCCCAAGCTAGTTTGAGGCAAGGGGATCCTCTGTCGCCTTATCTGTTTATAATCGTTATACAAGCTTTATCTAAGGGCTTGGCTCATTTTGCTCAGCACGGTATTTGTAAGGGTATTGCTATAAGTCGACATTCACCTCCAATTTCCCATTTGTTGTTTGCAAATGATTGTTTTTAGTTATGCACTTTAAGAGTGAGGAGGTATGGTGCTTGCAATGGTTGTTAAATGTTTTTTGTCAACAAACGGCTTACGGATTAACATTAATAAGTCTGAGTTGTACCAAAGCCCTAATTTTAGTCCTAGGGAATGACATCTGTTGGAGTCTATTTTCCATTTTAAAGTAGTTCTTAATCTGGGAGTTTATTTGAGGGCGTCCATGGATTGGTCGGGTAAGTCAAAAACATTGTTATTTAAGGCCTTGGTCGATAAAGTTGCTAGGAAGTTGCAGGGGTGGAAATGTGGTTTGTTAAATTTTGCGGGTCGGTGTATTATGGTCAAACATGTGTTACAAGCAGTCTCGTTATATCTCATGTCAATCTTTAAAGTACCGTGCACAGTCACTCATAAACTAACGGCTATAATTTGTCATTTCTTATGGAAATCAGATAAAGAACATGGGCTATCTTGGAAAAAATGAGATAGTTTGTGTGTTGCTAAGCTGGAGGGTGGCCTTGGCTTCAGAGATTTGGGTTGTTTCAACCAAGCCTTATTAGCAAAACAAGCATGGCGGTTAATTTCTAATCTGACATCCTTGTTTGCTAAAGTGCTCTTAGGTAAATATAGTTCTTCTGATAATTTTCTTCATGTTAGAGGGACCAAGACAGCGTCATGGGGATGGAAAAGTATTTTGTGGGGCAGGGAGTTGTTAAAGACAAGATGGCTATGGAGAGTTGGAAATGGGCAATCAATAAACCCTTTCATGGATTTGTGGATTCCAGGTCAGGACAACCAAGTAGGAGGTGTTGGGTTATCCCAATATCTACCTACAATGTGAGTGAACCATTTGATAGACTTTTCAAATCTTTGTTGGCGCCGAAATCTAATTCAATGGTTATTTCCTGAAAGTGTGGTCCCATCCATTTTAGGTATTCACATTCCTTTGGTCTCTTGCTTTGACAAGTTGGTGGGAGCCTGAATAGGAATGGTCTGTACTTGGTTAAGTCGGGTTATTGGGCTGCCATTAGGCAAAAATTTGACAAGTCTAGTGAGGGAAATGTGGTCGATTCTTCTATTTGGAAAAAGTTGTGGAAAACTAAAATACCTTTAAAGTGGATTTTATTCATTTGGAAGTGTCACGATATTTTTCTGGTCCGATGGCAGCTTAAACGATGAGGTTTGCAGGTTGATACCACCTGTGGTAGGTGCATGCAAGCAAATGAGACCATTGAGCATGTTTTCTTCGAATGCCCTTGGTCCCAAAGAGTTTGGAGGGGTACAGCTTTGGGGTTGGACTTTACTTGTGGAAACCCTGTGGATTTCCGAACTTGGTGGGTAGAATGGATTAGGAGTGTTCAGGAGGAAGACATTATAATTCATTCCACTGCTGTTATGGGGGCAATTTGGAGACAGCGTAATCTTAAAGTGTTTGACCACTATCACACTTTAAATTTGGTTTCTGATTTTATATGGCAATGGACCCATGGCTGTGTAAAAGATGCTAATGATATATTTACATGTGCTAAAGGCTGCAGGTTCCTTCTTCAAATAACTGTTATGTTATTACTAACACTGCTACATCATCTGATCATCTTCTGCTCTTTACCTGTATGGTGGATGGCACATGGAACCACAACACCGAAGTAGCTAGCATGGCATGGGTCTGTTTTGATGAAGCTCAAGTGCAGGTGTCACAACAAGTGCTATCTCTCCGGTTGCCCTCTCCTCTATTAGCAGAAGCTAGAACGTTTTTGGAGGTGATAAAATAGGCTGTCAAGATGAAGATTAAGTGCCACTCGATATTTACGAATTGCAAGATTTTGGTAGATAGTTTTGAGAAAAAAAATAACCCGAAGTGGGAGGTTGATTTGATTGTCCAAGATGTACTAGCTTTAAGTAAGTTTTTTCAGTTTTTATCTGTAACTAACATAGATAGGGCTCTAGTCGAGGCAACACACAAACTAGCAAAACCTGTTAAACTTCTACCTTATGGATAATATATTTTGATGTTTTGCCTGGTTCTCAAAAAAATAAATAAATAAATAACAATATCATTACCGTAGTTCGTAACGTCCAATGGCGGCGATTTTATTGCAATTTCGGGTATATAGAATCATTCAGTGTGTTGGTTTCAATTTTCTGAATTTAATTTTTTAAAAATTGAGTTTTTTTTTGTTTTTCGTATTTTTTTATTTTTAGTAAATATTTTTAAAATTTTAAGCATTTTTTTTAAAAAAAAATTTTAGATGCACCTTACTTAAATATATTTAAAAAGTAAAATATTTGTAAAAAAATATTTTCAAAATTAATAAATACACAAATATGAAAAATATACTGAATTTATGTATATATATATTTTTTTGTATATTTTTAGTATTTAGTGAATTTTTTAAAGATTTTTTTCACAAAAATTATACTTTTTAAGTATATTTATGTTAGGTGTGTCTAAAAATTAAAAATTTTCTTAAAATATTAAAAAAATTTAATAAAAATAAAAAAATATGAAAAATAAAAAAATAGAGTTTTGTAAAAAAATGTTTTTAAAAAATTAGGAACAAACATGCTGATTGATTTTTCTCTACACTATTATATTTTTTGCCCTCTCTCTCTCTCTGAAAATCTTGAGATTTGGTATTTGTGAACGAAGATGGAGGAGTTGCGGATTAGTGCTCATGAAAAGCGACTCATAAATACTTTTTTCTTTTTTAACTCTTCATTCTTGCCTTTCTATATCTTCAATGGCTTCTTTGGATTATTTTTAGTATTAACCGTACTTTGAAAATTGAGGTGGGCAATATAACTGTAAAATTTTTATTTTGTTCTATTAGGAGGAGTTTTGGGATCAAACCCTAACTTCTGTATGTATACATACATATATATACACACACACTAGCCAAGCTCTTGGGGTTTCTGCTGAAGTTGAGATTACAAACCAAACTCTTGCTTTTTAGCCCCACCCAAGCAAAATGGAGTTGACTTTTTAGGTAATCCCAGATAACACAGAATTGCAGAGAATTGCCAATGCAAGGGAATTTTTTGATATTTGGTTACATGGTTAATTGTTGCTAATTATCTAAGAAGCAAAGATATGATATGCAAAAAATATATAAATTTATATATTTTATATATTTGAGTATTTCATCTAAAGATAATGAAATAATACAATAACTAAAGTTGAATTGTCACATATTTAGTAGCATGGCAATCACATACTTAGAATTATAGTAGGCCATCCTATAACATAACAATTACAACTACAAGAGAAGCATACACAAGAGAAAGCAAGTAAAATGTTATATAGAAAACAATTAGAATACCAACGAAACTCAGTCGAAGAGAACGAAAAAGAATGACAGCCAAGCTCCCTCCACCTAAACTAGTGATGGGACATCTTTCAAACAGTTATGTATTTGTTGAAATCAGTCTCTGATTCTACCTTAGCTGTCAAATTCTTTGGGTGGTTAAATAGAAGAGAGCATGAAGTTGTACCATTAAACTAGCCAAAAGATTTCAAAATATATTTTAGAGTTTGACATCAAAATCTGGTTGCATTATCCATAATTGTTTAATCGTATAAAATGTTCCTGAAGTCTGAAACAAGGATTCACTGTAACTAATAAATTTTTTAATATTCCAATTGATTTTATGCTGTATTGGATGCATTTTGCAGCATGTCAAAATTCCTCTTCCTGCTTCAAAAAAGGGTGAGGTATTGCTAAACCTGGAAGCAGTAAGCTTAAATTCAATTGATTGGGAAATTCAGAAAGGCATTCTGTGTCCTTTGTTTCCTTCCGCATTCCCTTACATTCCTGGTAACTTCATTGATGTGTAGTCTAAATCTATATGTTATGACCCGATCCCGCCCCTAAGGATTAAGGTCATAAGTGGCCAATAATCATGAGATTATCTACGGCCTCAAACAATTTCAGAAATATTAAAGGGGCCAAAACGGAAGCAGATTTAAAAACTCTATCCAATGAGTTGTGCTTACATGGTATAGCAAAATCATTCCAAAGTTGTTTCATAATAACTCACACATATAAATAGAGTTAACATCTTATATATATCTAGGAACTTTCAGCTATGCAGTCAGCTAAACAAAAACTCATATACATAGGTGATCCAACGTGTTCACCAAAATAGCAAAAGAGTAACAAAATAACAAAAGGGACAAAAACAAAGTCTCGTGCGTGAGACATTCGGGCTGACTCCTCAAAAACTTGACTTCCTCTCATAGTCTTCACCAAGGCTGGGTTTGGACGTCTCTTTGCTTACCTACATACACATGAATGAGAATGAGCGAAAGCCCAGTGAATAATATCAAATAAGGAAGTTACATGAATGAAAATTTGTTAACAAACATATCAAACAGCCTTAGGCCCATTCATGTTTCTATCTAATACATCAAATGGCCTTAGGCCCAAATGTATCAAACGGCATTGGGCCTAATTCATTCTTATTAAATGGCCTTGGGCCCAATTTACTCGTGTCAAACGGTGTTTGGCCCAATCATTCATGTCAAACGGCCTTTGACCTAATCATTTCTATCAAACGGCCTTTGGCTCAATCATTTCTAGCAAATGACCTTTGGCCCAATCATTCATGTCAAACGGCCTTTGGCCTAATCATTTCTAGTAAACGGCCTTTGGTCCAATCATTCATGTCAAACAGCCTTTAGCCCAATCATTCCTATCAAACGGCCTTTGGTCCGATCATTTGTATGATGAATGTCCAATTCAATTTAATAACTTTGTAGAACTCATACATAAGTGAGCATTGGAAGTAGCATACTTCAATACATTCTTATTAAGATATTACTCACAGTGTTCTTCAGGTGAATTTACCCTTGTGCTTGACCCTACACATTTCATAACATATCGGGTTACAAGTGATTCAATCCGTTCTTAATTTATTTATTTCTCTTACGCCTCTTTCTTATCCTTTTAGGTCTTTTACAATGCCCAATGCATGTCTAAGAGTGCTTAGAAATGAAAGAGAACGGAAAACAAAACATAAAAACGCCTTGTCAAAATTTATGAAACAAGGCTCTCCGCTCGAGCGCAGCTTTGGTCGCTCGAGCGAGTTGTAAAACTCTGTAAAGATACTGGTTACATGAATTTCATGCTCGAGCGAGATTTCTGACGCTCAAGCGGGGAGTTTTTCAAAACAGAGTTCGCTCGAGCGTAGAAATCGCCGCTCAAGTCACAGTGCAAATTTTTGCAAAACTTCTAGGAGCTAAGTTTTCACGCTCGAGCGAGACTTTCCTCGCTCGAGCGGACAGGTCGAATTCTGGGTTTTTCAGAATTCTATTTAAACTTCAAAACTCAACCCCCATGGCTCCAAAACTTGTAATTTTGTACCAAAAATGTAGACAAACATTGTGTGACAATAAAACTTAGATAATTTGAAATCAATTGTCCCCAAATCATGGCTCATCTCCCAAATTTCCAAAAACCATTTCAAGTTCTTCAAAGTTCATGAAATCAAGTTACATATCTTGCTTGAATTATGCATGCATGTAATTTATTGACTCTATTTCTATTTCAAATGGTACAAATGATGTTCACACTACAAAAATTTCGGTTTTTTGCAATGGCAAAATGCCGTCACAAATACTCATCATGCCGTCTCAAAAAACTTTTAGCGACGGCAAACGGGGGGTCACAACAGAGGGCGTTGCAAAAACGTTTTAGCAACGGCATCATGCTGTCGCCTTTTTTTTGCAATGGCAAATGCTACTTTTTGCGACGGCATTTTACTATCGCCTATAGTGTGTAAAAAATAGAGACCTTTTGTGACGGCACTATTTTACTGTCGCTAAAAATTTTATTTGAGACGGCAAAAATTTCTGTCGCAAATTGTTTTCTTTTTGCGACGGCATTGAATATGTCGCCAAAAAAACGTTTTGGTTTTTTTGCGACGGTGTGGTGCCATTGCAAAAAAACCATGCAATAATTATTGAAAATAAAAAAAAAAGTTTCTTTTTTTTTGCGACGGTTTGGTGCCGTCGCAAAAAAAAAAATATATTAAAAAAATTAAAATTACATGTTTTTTGCGACGGGGTGGTGCCGTCGCAAAAAAAAAAAAAAAAAAAAAAGAACCCTGCAATAAAATTATTAAAAATATTAAAATTACCTGTATTAAATGAAAAATAATTGAAAAAGAAACCAATAATTGCCTAACAATATAAAAATTCCTATATAGAAATAACAATTTCTCCATAATAAAAATATTCTTGCATTCATTACTACACATCAACAAAATTACCCCATTACATAATGTTCCATAATACAAATATAATGTTTAAATATATAATGTTGTTCATAATTCAAAATAACATAAACCAAAATTAAAAGTTTTCCTCATCATTCTCCGTGGTACAAAAATAAAAATTAATGGCATTCTTCACCGGCATGAAATCCACAAAAAGCAAACTCCTACTCCGGAAATATCTGAAAAAAAAATTAATGACAATATAATTATGTTTTAATATGTTAATTACAAAAAAAAAAAAATTTAACTACTATACAATTACAAAGATAATTAAGTAAATAATTTTGCCTAGACCGAAATCCGGCTCTAACTCCCAAACCGGGAACCCGATTCGAGTACCGTCTTCTCTCACAAGTCTCTCGTGCCTAGGTAGTCGTGTGTGCCAAGTTTCGTGTTAATCTGACGCTATTTGGTGATTTTGGGGTGTTAACACATCGAATTCTAAGTTTTTTAAAAAACTAGTTTGCCTAGAGTGAAATTCGGCTCTAACTCTCAAACCGGGAACCCGATTCGAGTCCCGCCTTCTCCCACAAGTCTCCCGTGCCAAGGCGGTCATGTGTGCCAAGTTTTGTGCTAATCCGACTCCATTTGGTGATTTTTGGGAGTTAACACCTCGAATTCTAATTTTTTTAAAGAACTAATTTGCCTAGAGTGAAATCTGGCTCTAACTCCCAAACCGGGAACCCGATTCGAGTCTCGTCTTCTCTCATAAATTTCTCATGCCAAGGCGGTCGTGTGTGCCAAGTTTCGTGCTAATCCGACGCCGTTTGGTGATTTTGGGGCGTTAACATCTCAAATTCTAAATTTCTTAAGAAACTAGTTTGTCTAGAGTAAAATCCGGCTCTAACTCCCAAACAGGGAACCCGATTCGAGTCTCGTCTTCTTCCACAAGTATCTCTTGCCATGGCGGTCGTGTATGCCAAGTTTCATGCTAATCCGACGCCGTTTGATGATTTTGGGGCATTAACACCACGAATTCTAAGCTTCTTAAAAAACTAGTTTGTCTAGAGTGAAATCCGGCTCTAACTCCCAAAAAGGAAACCCGATTCGAGTCCTGTCTTCTCCCACAAGTCTCTCGTGCCTAGGTAGTCGTGTATGCCAAGTTTTGTGCTAATCCAATGCCGTTTAGTGATTTTGGGGCGTTAACACCTCGAATTCTAAGTTTTTTAAAGAACTAGTTTGCCTAGATCGAAATCCGGCTCTAACTCCCAAACCGAAAACCCAATTCGAGTCCCATCTTCTCCCACAAGTCTCTTATGCCTAGGCGGTCGTGTGTGCCAAGTTTCGTGCTAACAATGGAAAATCCTTTGTCTTTCTTTCTAGTTATGGAATTAGCCTTTATCATTTTGGGCTGTGTACAGTTAATGTATGGTTATTCTTAGCTTAGAATGCAAAGATACATTTTATACCTGATCTTCTAGTGGTGGTGTATATAGAGTCTTATCTCCTGCAGATTTCCTAAATATCCGGTGGCCACTCGATGCATCAGGAACCTATGACAATGCATACATAATGTGTTAATCACATTCAAATTTTATTTTATATATGTATATATATGTTGTGTGAAAATTTAACTATCAAACAATTTAATTTATATCGAACCTGTCTGTTGGGATCCACACTTGCCCCCTGTGACACAAAGGCCATCATCTCAGCTCTTATCTGTTGCATATGTGTAGAGAACTCTGTTCACATCTCCTCCTTCAGCTCCTCCCTCAACTCATCCTTTAGCTCCACATGAACTTGCTGGGTGATTTGAACAATAGTTGATGGCTGGGGTGTTGACCATGATGGCCCAGCACCATCTTTATACACCGCGTTCCGAGGTGCAATTCTTTTGTAAGTGCAACAATATCCATGTTTGTCATGACCTATCAACTCATGGAAAATGACATTCCCAGCCTCTAAAGTCCGGCAATCCGCAGGTAGCATGAAGAGTTGACGATTAAACTTATCCTGTATTGAATAAGACATACAAGTAAAAGATGCTTAGACTATGTCCGTCATAAACTATGCTTCACTTGTTGAAGTAAAATCATGTAATATAATTAGTATCAATGTTAATATACATACAAAACATATATATATAGATAGATAGAGAGTTCAATACTTCATTTGTTGCTTTTAAAAAATCATCAACCAGGGAAAAAAACATTGTTGTAGCATCCACATTGTAATAACCCTCACCACTGATTACTGGTTAACCACTGATTACTGCTAAACTGAGACTGATTATGATAAGTAATTGAATCGACTGAAATACTGAACTGACTGATTGAATGTACTAGTTTAAATGCATTTCTATCTGTTTGACTGTTAAATTATCTGTCCATGTTTTATGCTTTAAACTGCAAATTGAAGGCCTTGTCGGCGGCCGAATCCGAAATTGATCGATGTTTTATGATCATTAGAATTTATGTGACTTTATGGTATATTTAATTGAAATGTGATTTGGTATGATCAAATTAGATTAAAATAAGCTAAAGCACACAAGTCCAAGTATTTACCCTTTTGCCATGCTTAGTGGGCCACTATCTAAGACTTATTGAAGCCTTATTTCATTCAAACAAAACATTTCCTCAGCCATTCCATGAGACCAAAACCGACCAAGAGAGAGGAGAGGGAGAGAGTGAGGGAATTTGAGTTCAACTTGGAGTTTTGCTTGGTGAATTAAAGAAATTGAAGGTTGATTTCATAGTTGAGCTTCCTACACTTAATATTCAAGGTCTAAGGTAGAGAATCCATCTTCTTAAACTTGTCTTTAAGTTAGTTCTTCCTTAATTCTTGTTATATTGAAGATTGGAGTCAAAATTAGCTTAATGTGTTGAATTATAGCATAAATCATGCATGCATGTTTACATTGTTGAATTTTGGAGTTGTTTTTCATGAAATTGCTTCATGCATGTCCATCTTTTGACCATAGTTCATGAATTCATCTTGTTTTTGAGGCAATTGGCTCATTTGAGCATGTCTTTGAAGCTTGAAGTTGTTTAAAATTCATGCATGTTATATTTTACATCATGTTCATGAGATTGGTTTAAAATTGGATTTAATTGAACTACCTTTGGGCTTTGATTTCTCAAATTGATCTTTGAAACATGTTATATTATGAGTTTTGAAGTATTTTCCAGAAAATTAGCCCAAAAGGATCGAATTTGATGCATTGAAACTTGGTTTTGAGCTTGAGGTTCAAATCTGGAATTTCCATAATTTGGACTCACGCTCGAGCGGGGAAAGTGACGCTCGAGCATGGAATTCGTGCTCCCAGCACTTTGCATTGTTTTACAGTCTGCTCGAGCGGAAGAATGGACGCTCAAGCGGGGGCTTGTGTCATACACTCGAGCGAGTGTCGAGCGCCCATCGAGCGTGATTTTCACACATCCAGTACTTTTGTCATGTTTTGCAGTCCGCTCGAGCGTGGGAAGTTACGCTCGAGCGGGGAACCTTTGTCTGTATGCTCGCTCAAGCGGGGAAATCCACGCTCGAGCAGGACCCTATTTTTTCAAAAATTTTGACAAGTGTTTTAAAACACATATTTGCATCCTCATTTCTATCCTAGGCATTCTTAGGCCTAGTTTAAGACATCTTAATGAGGATATAGATGTAGAATCGCACCGAGTCTAAGTAGGGACTAAATCTTTGATTCCCGAATGTGAACTTAGTGTGTGTTCATCCTGTTAACTGTGTAGGGTTGGCATCCGGAGACGCTCTAGCTTATCTGTAGCCCAGAACTCTGTGAGTAACAATGTTGTAAAGATATGTTCGAAAATGAATATTTTCTGAATGATCAACTGAACTGTTTTCCGAACTGTTTACTGTTAACTGTATGAATGTCTGTCCTTTATTCTGAACTATATTGTGGCATCCTTAGCAACTACTGTTACTGTTACTGCTACTGTTACAGAGATTTCTGTTAGTTCTTATCTTGGAACTTCTGTTTACTGTTATGATGGCCATCATTGACTGCTCGGTCTTTCAAGACCTACTGTTTACTGTACTGTTCTGCTAATGGATGTACCACATATGACTGTTATGACTGAATGACTGATATACTGAATCAATTGACTGTTTTCAATATTGAAAGGACATTCATTCTTAACCTCTTTACGCATTATGTTATTCACTAGACTTTAGCTCACTGTTTATATATATATGTAGGTGTCCAGGCACCAGACTGGAGCTAGGAGCGTGGGTTAGACTCCCTTTTGTCAAAGCCAACCACTGTGCCTCACTGTGAGGTTCCGAGCTCATTCAAGCTACGGCTTTGGGGTGTTTTAGTTTCCCCCATCTGTCTCTGTATCTGTTTTGTAATACTGCATCGACTGATAGCACTGGCCCTGTTTGGTAGAGCTATGGGAAAGTGTTTATAGCTTATGCCTTAACAGCTTATAGTTTATAACTATGAACATAAGCTGATTTCTGACTTATAAATTAAGCTTCTCCTGCCCCACTCAAAGAATAAGCTGATTTCTGACTTACAAAAAGTTATAAGATGCATTGTTAAGCTAAACCAAACACATCAAAATAGCTTAAATTAAGCTGAAAGCTGAAATAAGCTGAAAAAAAGCTATACCAAACAGGGCCACTGTACTGTACTGTCTTAAAAGGGATTAAGTCCCTGACCTGGATGATTGTAAATACTGTACATACTGTTTTGGTACTGATAGTATATATGTTATGAAAAGTCTTTTTGCATACAGACTGTCACAGCTCATTGGACATTGTTTAATTACTGTTTTGGCTTCCGCCATGCCCCTATACTCTGTAATACTGTCTAACTGTTAAGCAGGCCTTCGGTAACCACGGATTACTGGCCGGTTACGGTGCTAAACCCATAGGGGCGGGTTTGGGTCGTGACACACATCTTTAACAACTTCAAAGCAAAGTAAAATAGTAACCAAAACAAAAGAAACATAATGGTCAGAAGGAAAATATGGATGTACGTGGACACATATACTATGGACTTAATTATAAATGAAAATAAAAAGAGATGAGCAATCAATGATAATGAAATAATCTGCAACTCCTAGTCATCATTGGCACTATCATAAGAAGAAAATGAAAGGCATGTACCTTTTGGGCTAAGCTATCATTATTTGAATCTCTGCCATTTGGGAATCATCCAAGTCATTCATGTATATATTCATATCACCAACCATGGCTGGAAAAAAAGGGCATATCGTTTATAGACATGAATTTAGCACATACAGATAAGCAACATAAAGAAGTCAAGTGGGGTATTTCATACGCAGATAAAAATTAATTTCCCTCAATTATGATTCAATTTTGACTTCTTCCTTCTCAAAGTAGGGTTAGTGCTTTTAAATGCAATCAACTAGTGGACAAGGTATTTCATATATTGAGAATAGCATTGGGAAACTTGTAAATGGTAGGCAGTAATCCAATGATGAACATGGAAATAATAGAAATTTAAAGTTTATATGCATACATCAGCCATCACAAGTAGAAGTTTTCATCACTGAATTATATATTTAATATTTTAAAAGGTTAATAAATCCAATTAAAAATTTACTACCCCTCAAAAATACTGCAGGAATAGAAAGTGAAGAATTAAATTCTCTTTAGCAATTTTACGCATTCATAAAATCCATGCATATGTGATCAATTATAATCTTAACCATTCAAGAGATGTCCCCATTGAAAAGCAACTACAAATTACAATGAATTTAGGTTATGTCTGATTCAAAGATTTCAGAGGAGAAAGGAAAAGAGAAGGGAGAAAGTGAAAAAATATAAGCTAAATTTTTGACACTTTTCCCTCCCTATTTCCTTTCCCTTTACAAATCCCTACTTAAATCCATAAATCCAAAACAACCTTAGGGAGCAATTTCAGTTCCCAAGACAAGGAAACATCTACAATGCTCAAGCCAAGACGTTCCAATTAATAGTATAATCAATAACAACCAAATATCTATATCTACATTAGTATGAAGTGACTTAATCATCTATATTTGTCATTCTTTTTAAAATTAATCAAAAATATTTGAGCATTTAGCGAAAATTAATGGTGCTTTAGCAAAGAGGATAAAAATTACAGATTGTCATTTTTAGCACAACTCTATCCTCAACATCCAAAACTCTAACCTTTCTTATAAGTGCCAATCACAAAACTCAATTCTATAAAAAAGAACAATCAAAGTTATCCAACAAATTCGAGGGAAGTTCACAGACCCAATTATACACGAGAATCGAGCCTTCACAAAAAAAAAAAAAAAAAAAAACAAACAAACAAACAAAACAAAACAAAAAAGATGAGGGTAGGTAAGTCATATATTTTATACCAAAAAATTAGATATTACAATGAAGTTCATTACATGCCTAAAAGGCAACACGCCCTTCAAAAAGGAAAAGCACTCCTAGCTACTAACACACAATATAATCTACTAAATAGATTTAAATAAGCTCAAAGCGAGGCTAAAGCAATACAACACATCGGACAAATAAATTTTAAATAAAGTTCAGTCCAATCAACACTATTTGGTCAAGAAAACCCACCAAGGCTTCCAAACCAACCCATGATCTTAAACAAAACCGCCCATGGTTTTGAAACAAACCCAACATGGATTTGAACAAACCAGCAGCAAACACTGCAGCAGCTCCTCAGCAACTCAGCAGCAGCAACAGCAGGCACACATGGAGATCGTTCGGCCAAAACTCCAGCTGTGCTAGAACAAAATACCATCTCCAAACAAATATAAAATCTCATGGGAGCCCACAAACTCAAGCCTTTTTTATATCACTTTTAATGGCAAATCAAAGATTTCTAGAAAAGCACACAGAAATTTACCCATCAACAAGAACCACTACAAGATCTTGCATACACAAACAAGAGTCTGGAAAGGAAAGGGAAAATTTCATAGCAAATCTGGATAACCAAAGTGGGTTCTTAGTTCTCACCATGAAAGCTAGCACACAAAAAATGGAGAACACCAAAAAACACCCCATCCACCATGTAGAAGCAAACTCTTGAAGCAAAAGAAGGGATAACCCAAGAGATTAGACTCTATAGCATAGAGGAGATATCTCAAAAACACAATCTCCCTGCAAAAAAAAAATAAATAAATAAAAATAAAATAGTGTAGCCCAATGGGAGGCATCAAGGTTCTCAAGGAAGAAGATGGGATTGTATAATAGCCCTCTTTCCATGGCTGTGAAAAGCCATAAAAAAATCTCTAGAGAGACCTTTTTCAACAGTGGTTAACCTTCACAAAATTGATACAAGCACAATTATAAGCACATATGTGTATGAAATTATCAATACAATAAAGAAATTTTATTAATATCAAGTTATCAATAATACTCCACACTAACTATACATGACAACCAAAATTCAATTGCAATTGCAAACAACAAGAGTATCAAAGAACAATAATAAAATAAAAAAATAAGAATCAAAAGGGGGGGTGTGCAAGTCCAATTGACCTTCAACATGGGCATCTCCATGGACGAAGTCTCCAACAACCAATTCTTTATCCAAGACTATGAAAGTATGCTTTGCAGAACAAACCCAACTTCAATAAGGAAATAATTGATCAAAACAAAGAGAACCCAGTTGAGATATTGATGAGAGAGAGGGGGGCTTATTGTGGGGGTCTTGGGTCCAGGAGAGCAGCATTTGATACTCCTCATGGTGATGATTAAGTTGATTCATGCAGGCAATAAGAGTCATGCCTCTGTGTCACCTTTTTCTTCTCCTCCATCAAATGGCATCACAATTCCTTTTTTTCCATTGCCACCATCTCCATCTCCATCATCATACCCATCTTCAAATTCTAATCAACCTACAATGATCGTCCCACATGATCCTACAAGAAAACATAGTCAAAGTAATTCTAGAGCTAGAAATTTGCTTAGTTTGAGCTTCTGCTCTTTCTTTTATCTCGTAATTAATTTTTATTTTTTGTTGGTGTATTATGATGTACTCTAATTTTAATGGATGTGCCTGATAGGAGATGGAGTCAGAATTAATCAAAAATGAGATTTTGTAAATAAATAAAAAAAACTACTAAAAGCAAACACTAGCCAATTAATCAAAAATGAGATTTTGTAAATAAATAAACATAGAGTACTTACAGCTCTGTAAAGGAAACTCCAGCGGGAGTGAGATCTGGAGGAGGAGATGGAATGAGGAGGGAGTTGAGAGTGGAACGGTTTGCGAAGGCCGTTGTTCGCTGCTAGTCGTCACTTGCTGCTACTCATCGTCGTCGTCGTTAACCCTCGTCACTCGCTGCTCACTCACTGTTCACCCTCGTCGTCGTTCACCCTCTTCAATGTATGGCAATGCTGAATGCTGGAACCCTAGAACGCTTTTAGGGATTTTGGGGATTTTGGTTTCAGCAAACTTTTAGGGATTTGGGGGATTTTGGTTTCAGAAGCTTTTAGGGATTTTGGATTTTGGTTTCAGAAAGGTTTTTAGGGATTTTGGGAGAACTTGACCGCGAATGGGAAACAAATGAGTGGGATAGAAAAATTTTAGTTTTTGCGACGACATATATTAAACCGTCACAAATGATAAACATTAACAAATAAAACAACACCATTTTAACAAGACTTAGTTTGCGAAATTGTCCACTATTTACGATAGTAACTTTTTCCTGTCTCAATTTTTTTTTTTTTTTGTGATGGTAAACCAGGCATCGCAATTGTTCCTGTATTTTTCTTGTGCATTCATTAGCGACGGGGTCACTACCATCGCCAAAGGTCATTTTTGGCGACGACACCTATACATCGTCGCAAAAAATCATTTTTGGCGACGGCACCTACACCGTCGCAAAAAGCTCCATGTTATTTGCCCTATTTTCTTGTAGTGTCATACTCATGGAGCTTAACAAAACCATACTTGCATGTATGATTTGGCACTCAATTTCTCATAATTAACATGCTACATGTTAGATTATGCAAATTCATGGCAATTCTCTACATGCCTGGCTATATTGACTTCAAATTCATCATAATCAATTCAATTCTTGTAATTCATTTCATATCTTGCTTGAATTCACTCAATTATGAACTTAAATTCATGAAGTTGAGTTCAATTACTCACCTAGAGGTTCCAATCCTCACAAATGTAGTTAAATCTTGTACCAATTCCCTTAGTCTTCCAATTTCTTAGCAAAGTCTTCAATTTTGGCCTCTTTCTCTCTCTAAACCGTGCACTCTCTCTCTCTCTCTCTCTCTCTCTCCCTCTCTTTAGTGTATTCTCAGCCAAAATGAGTTCAAAGGAAGGAACTTTAGTGTATATAAGCTTATTTAAATGCTTGCCTAACCCAATTGATTAAGCCTAAGTAATGGTGCTCTAATTCAATCATATTGAATCTAATTATTTTGATCCGAATCAATTTTTAATTAAATTTCACTGTAGGTTCTAAAAATCATGTTGAGCACAAAAATACAGTCAATTTCACTTTCTGACGCCTCTACGGCTTTCAATTTAAATTCTATAGTAGAAAATCAAACAGATTTTCCTACAGTAAACAGATAGGCATTCAAACACACACATAATCATATAAGTAGCACTCAAAATCATATTAAGCACATAACCACAATCATAATTAAGATTAATTAACATAACACAAGACAGGGTTATCACACTATACCTCATTATTTCTTAGAGTACCTTTGCTTTTATGAGCTTGTATGTTTCTACACCTATCTTTTGTTTTCCTAACTGAACTATGTCTTGCCTCAATTTTAAAGCTGGATATCAGTTATTTCAGGGCTTTTTGTTCTTCACTCTTACAAATTGAATAGTTTGTTAAAGGGTGTGTTATTTGAATGTATTCCCCCTCAAATAGACCCTCATTGTGGCATTAATTCTTTGCTAATATGGTATATCTAGGGGCGTATCTGTCGTGAAGAATCTGATTTCTTCATTGTACCCTCGCTGCTGGAACCTGAATGTGGCATTGATGTTACTTGATTTATATCTTTAAACTAGAAAGAGCCAGTAATATTTATACAAACTTAGCTCTTATTAATAAAAACTTTTATATTATCTGATCAACCATTGGTAGAGGAGAAACATTTGTATGCCCTTGATTGTTAAGTGTATTTATATCTCTCGGTTAAATTGACATAATGTTCCTAAGTACGGAGGTGAGTTTAAATTGATCTTTGCAGTATTTTCAAGCCAGCACTCAACCAGCTCTATTAAACTATTCTAACAGATTTTTTCTCAGAATATGAGTGTTCCATTTGATTTTTATCTATCTATGATATGGTCACCAGACTCACCACATGCTTGTCCTCTTGGCATCACCACTATTGGGGAAAATTTCTGGAATGAAAGGAATGGGGAAAAGCAATGGAGTTGGTAACTGGAATGTAATAACAACACTTACAGAATTGTTACAAATTCAGTTGTTCACAAATAATCTGAAAGTTTGCCCTTTTTTTAGTGTCCATGTGACCATGTCACATCTGAAGCATTTAGGATTCTTTTAATTCTATATGGAATTGAAGACTCCCTTTTCCCCTGATTGAATGGTGTTTTGTTGGCCAGTACATGTCTTATATCTGAAGCAGTTTTCTTGCAAATTAATTAACTTGATACCTCAAGTCTCATGCTAATGTGTTGTTTTTTTTTAAACTATAGCCCTAAGGCATTTATTACGTAAACCTTAGAAGAATTGATGGTTATGTTATTGGCTGAATTGTTTTTTTCCTCTGATGGTTGGAACAGCGTTATATGTAGCTGGAGAAGTAGTGGAGGTTGGATCTAGATTCGAGAATTTTAAAGATGGTGACAAAGTTGTAACCATGCTTATTCATGCTTTGTCATTTATGCCATATTGTGTTCACCTTTCTATTTACTATATTTACTATGTGTCTCTTCACCATTGGCCAAACCGAGGCAAACTTGTAGTTAAAAAGCTTTACATGATCACAACTTGTTTCATGAGGAGATGTTAACATCATGCTAAGACAGTGATGGACGGGAAGCTTAAGACAGTAATAGACTCAAAGTATCCTCTGAGTAAGGCTCAAGATGCTTGGGCTAAGATCATGGATGGTGATGCTGAAGGGAAAATCATAGTGGAGCCTTGAACTATCATAATACTAGAAGTGACAAGCACACGCGATGTGTGCGCATATGATCATTTTGTTTTAGAAAAATAAGATTGTAAATTGTATGAAATAATGATATAAATATGGAATTACTTAAGGTAGTTTTTTTTTTTTTTTTTGGTGTGTGTGTGTAATCTAATTATAAAAGAAGAGGGTTATAAATTTAATCCATGATACATGAATACTGTGCAGTGAATTAAGTTAATTAAGGTATTTGATGAAGTGTGATGCTTCTGCAAAATTTGTATCTTGTGTTGCTGCATATTCAGCAGCAGACATCATGATGATGTTGTAAATAATAGTATTTGGATGCCTTGCTGATCAGGTAGGTTTGGTCATGTTGGTTGTTAATTGCTGGTCATGTTGGTTGTTAATTGCTGGTCATGTGTCGCTTTTTTTTTTTTTTTTCAATCAACATTCTTCTTTAAAAATGAAAATTAGGTTTTAATATGGATTTTTGGTTTTATTTATTAAAAATAAAAAATCTTATCCAAACCTGAGTTATATTTAAAGAAAAATGTTTGGGACTCCTTTTTGGAGAGACCCTCACCATCCTCACAATGATGTGGACCAATGATGTGTTTGTGTTTTTTTTTTTCTTTCTTTCTTTTTCTTATTTGGACCAAGTGGAGGTTGTGGGAATGATATTTTGTGAGAGTCTGAATCATTACTGATATTTAAAACCTTGTTTATGTGATTTGGGATTGTAAGTTGCCGGGCTCAAGAATTGCCTCTCATATACCAATGGACGGGTTTGAAGGGCCAACTCGTAGACTTAATCAATGGGTTGAGATTTAACTCTATATTTTTTTTGGTCTTTTTTTTTCCTTTCAAATTTCATATTTTTTATCGAGGCCACCGACCAAAACGACGAAGAAGCCAAGTTTCAAACGTTAAGGCTAGGTCTAGGCTCGGACCTAACTCAAGCCTCATTTGGTCCGATTCGACTTATTTAGATTATAAGCTTGAGTTGAATTGTGTATTTTTAGACTAAATGATGATCTCAACTATGCAATAATGTTTTACTCGCATTGTCAAGTAAATATTATATGTTCATCAAATTTTTGATAAATATGATATAAACAGAATTTTTGTATAAAAATTGCACACAAAATAATATGAGAATTTATGATTACCAAAATTTTGAAAAATAATAATATGATATATTATGGTTTTATTATTATTATTTAAGATTAAAATTTTACTACCATGAAAAATATCATGCATATCATAAAAAATATAATTTCGTTATAAATTCACGTAATAATATGTTTAAAATTTTATGTAATTTTGTGCTTTGTTTTAGATGGATTTAATGTGTACAAAATTGATTTGTAAACGTTTTAAGGTTCTTACATCTTACAACGCTGCAATCTCTCTCTCTCTCTCTCCCAAATATATATCTGCGTGTATATATATATATACGAATCTGCTCTGCATGTTGATTCCTACGAACAAACTTCTGAAGTTACGACTCAAGCCTTCTCATGTACTGAAACATTCTGTTTCCATGCTCTCATCTTTTCCCTTCCTTTTCCACCCAACCAAACAGTATCATCAGCATCCGTAGACGATACCATTTCTCGCATATCGCCTTTGATAAACCAACCCAATTGGGAACAAAGCATTCCCCTAAAATTACTGGTTTCTCACATTCCTCCACACGTAGCTTCCAATGTTATTGCATAGCACAGTCACGACATCGAGCTTGGGATTCGATTTTTTAGATGGATATGCAAGCAATCAACGCATTGCTATGATTTAGATAGTAGAATTTATCTATTGAAGTTAATGGTCTTTCGTGGTTTATTTGTGATTTCACATAAAGCTATGATTTTTCTGATCAGAGAGTGTAGTAATGGCGAGGATGAGATTATGAAGTTAATGGATGCGATTGAGAACATGCGGGAGATTGGGTTTAGGCTTAATTACCGCTGTTATAGCTCTCTTTTGATGTGTTTAGCTAAGTTGAGTATGGGTTCTTTGGCATTTTCAGTGTGTCGAAGAATGGTAGATGATGGGTTTGTTCTTGGGGTTGTTGATTACAAGTCTATAATTAATGCCCTGTGCAAGAACGCATTTGTTCAAGGAGCTGAGATGGTTTTATCAAGAGTTTTGAGAGTTGGATTTGATTTGGATGTTTAGTTTTATACCTCTTTGGTGTTGGGTAGTTGCAGGAAAGGTGATCTGGTGGAGGCCTTCTGGGTGTTTGATATAATGTCTAAAGAAGATGGCTGTAATCCCAATAGTGTTACATACTCGATACTAATCCACGGTCTATGTGAAACCGGTGGGATTGATGAAGCATTTCGATTGAAGGAAGAAATGAGTAAAAAGGGTTGCCAACCGAGTACGCGTACATATACGGTCCTCATCAAAGCCCTTTGTGACATAGGATTGACTGACAAGGCTTTATGCTTGCTTGATGAGATGGCTATGAAGGGATGTAAACCAAATGATCACACTTACACTGTATTGCTAGACAGGTTGTGTGGCGAAGGAAAGATTGAGGAAGCTAATGGGATGTTCAGAAAGATGCTAAAAGATGGGTTGTTTCCTGGCACGGTAACTTACAATGCATTGATCAATGGTTACTGTAAGGATGGGAGGGTTGTCTCTGCTTTTGAGCTACTTAGTTCAATGGAAAGGAGAAATTACAAGCCTAATATCCGCACCTACAATGAGCTAATGGAAGGGCTGTGTAGAGTAAATAAACCTTTCAAAGCGATGTTGCTATTGAGAAGGGTCGTTGATAATGGCCTATTGCCCAGCAGAGTATCCTACAACATTCTGATTGATGGGTTCTGCAGGGAAGGGCAACTTAGTATGGCATTCAACATAATGAATTCAATGGGCACACTTGGCATTGAACCTGATTGTCTTACTTATACCACATTAATTGACAGGCTTTGCAAACAAGGGAGACCAGAACAAGCAAATGGGGTCTTAGGTTTGATGATGAAGAAGGGAATATCACCTGATGAAGTAACATTGACTGCTCTTATTGATGGGTATTGCAGGAATGGTGAAGCTGGAACTGCATTTATGCTTTTGAGAGAATGGTTGACCGTAGGCGTTTGATGAGCCCGCATATACTCAACTTATTCCTTCATGTTCTCAGCAAACAAATTAGGATGAATGAAACAAATGCAATGTTGGGAAAGATGGTAAAGTATGGTTTGGCTCCTTCTGTAGTGACTTACACAATATTAATTGATGCACTTTGCCGAGCAGGTAGTACTAGGCATTCTTTAAACATCTTAACACTTATGAAACAAGTTGGTTGTCTCCCAAATGTTTACACTTACACTGTTGTCATCCATGGCCTTTGCCAACAAGGGAGAGTGGATGAAGCAGCGGCTCTTCTCTTCAAGATGTCTCTTTTAGGATTGTCTCCAAACCACATTACATATGCTATATTGGTAAAAGCACATGTTAAAGCTGGTAGGTTGGATTGTGCCTTTAAGATTGTGAGGGCCATGGTTAAAAGTGGTAGTCAACCAAACAGTCATATCTACTATACACTGCTTATGGGGTTTGTCATGTCAGGCAAAGCAACAAATGAAGGAGCTATAAGTTCTTTAGGTGGTTTAGGTGCTAATTCCTCGCTTATAATAGAGAATGATGATGATTATGTTTCCAATCATGTTTTCAGAGAAATGGATGTTGACAATGCTTTTGAACTTCTAGATAAGATCAAGGAATGTGTTGGTTCCACAGTGGATTTGTATAATTTGTTAGTTATGGGTTTGTGCAAAGTTGGAAGAATGTCAGAAGCAGGTCATCTTGTCCAAGATATGACGAGACATGGTTTATTTCCTGACAAAGCTGTCTCTTCTTTGATCATTGAGCACTTCTGCAAGGAGAAGAACTTTGATTATTGTCTCGAGTTCATAAAACTAATTTTCAACAACGGTTTTATTCCATCTATTTCATCGTACTGTTCAGTGATACTTGGCCTTTGCAAAGAAGGGAAGGTTCAAGAAGCCAAAAAACTGGTCTCTGATCTCTTAAGATATGCTGATATTGATGAGAAAGCTGCAGTATCACCCTATATTGAGTTCTTAGTGAAGGAAGATGAACCCTACGAATTCCTTGAGGTTCTAAAACTTGTTGAGCAAATGCATCAGAATGAGAGGCCAATTATTTAATTCCTAATCCCTTTTTTTGGGTAAGAATCAAGCATGCAACATGATGCATCAGCCTTAGATCATCACCAAATGTGGATTATTTAGTGATGACAGCATAGACATCTTTATGTCCATATTAATCATTTGATGTGGAACTTGGGAGATTGTTCATGCCAAGAAGTTATATCTTCGCAGTAGGGCTGACAGTTGACTGGAAACATGCATGATAGATTCATCAAGCAAATTGATGTTATAATGCTTTGATCAATTTTCCTTAAGGCAATGTACCTTGACATGCTGGGAGCTGAAGTAGCATGCAACAAGCAAAACTTCATCAAAGCTGATATATCAATTCTTGCTGGTTTAGTTTTTGGAGCTTTTGTTTGAGACAATGCAAGAACAGCAACTGCTAGGCTTTCCAAAGTGGTGCAGACCGAGGTGACTGAATTCTTCTCTGCGGTCATGATAGAACTTGAATGATTTAAACTTAATCTCTAGTATCTATGTATATTCATGGTCTTTCTGTCTTGTTAATTTACAGATACAAGCATTTCGACTAGGGCTATCTCATCATATCAACTGAAAAGGCATAATCCTGAGGTATGTTCATGTTCAATTTTCCCCCCTCCTTGACAATTAGGAGTATATTATTACCGGTAGGAGTTAACTGAGTTCAGGAATATCCAAAACAGCAGCAAGTATCTTTTATCTTTTATTTTAGTTACTTGTTCCCCTATCTCTCAATGATATCACTTTAAAGCTAGTTGACCATTGAATAATTTATAGTGAACTTTAATAAGGTTCCTGCAGAGTATATGAAATTGGCATAGAATTTTGATTCATTTTGCTGAATGATTATATAAGAAGCCTTATAAATTTGGTTTTTGTTGAGATGAATAGTAGTACAGATACTAATTATTGATGTTAATAGATCTAAATGAGAGATAGATTAAACAAGATATGATAAATCTCTTGAAAACCTTGGTATACCCAAATGATCCCCTTTTTACTTCCCATCATGAATTTGCTTAGTAATGTTTGTCCCTTGATTTTTGATATATTATGCGGAGGTTTACTTGACAAGTAGCCATTGTTTAGTCAACATTACTAAATATGATCATTCGTTGCTTGGAATTTGTTGCGGTGTTGTTGTATGTATTGAATGAACGGTCTATGCTTGTGATCGTATTTTGCTTGATAGCTGGGGGATCATCTTCCATCATTGAAATAGTTATCTATGGTAGCAGTATAGAGCATGCAAGATCTGCCTTATTTCCAATGCTAAGAGCATCTCCAACCATGCCCTATATCTTCAAATTTGAACCATCCTCTCTCTATTTTCTGCTCCAACCCATCTTCTATATCCTTCTCCATTTGGGAGGATGGATGTTTCATCCTTCAAATATAGAGGGAGTATGAAAAATGAGAGATGATCTCTATAATACTATTCATATTTTTTATATACCAATTTTGTCCTTAAGCCCTTTTGCTTTTAAATTTATATACCAATTATATCCTTTTGTATTTTTTATTATATGTTATAAAATACAAATAACTTTTAATATATACATCTAAATTTTATAAATTTGGTATCATTAAAAATATTAAAATTATATTTGTAAAATGAGTCTAATATTAAATATATTTAACAAAAAATTAAAAATTAAATATTATTAATGTTGCAAAATTTATTAGAGCATCTCCAACCCAATCCTCTCACCAAGAGGATGAAAATAAATTTTTTTATTCAAAAAGTTAATAGAGAGTATGTCACTATTCATTCAAACTCCAACCACAAACTTTCATTTTCTTCTCTAAATATTTCTCTCCAAAATTAACCATCAATTTTCCCTCCATCTATTTTCCTTACCATCTATTATTTTATAGAAAATTAATTCGGATTGTATAGGAGCTAATAAATTTTGCAACATTAATAATTTTTAATTTTTTGTTAAATATGTTTAATATTAGACTCATTTTAAAGATATAATTTTAATATTTTTAATGATACCAAATTTATAAAATTTAGATGTACATATTAAAAGTTCTTTGTATTTTATAACATATAATAAAAAATACAAAAAGGATATAATTGCTATGTAAATTTAAAAGCAAAAGGGCTTAAGGACAAAATTGGTATTTAAAAAATATGAATAGTATTATAGAGATCATCCTTCATTTTTCATACTCTCTCTATATTTGAAGGATGAAACATCCATCCTCCCAAATAGAAAAGGATGTAGAGGATGCGTTGGAGCAAAAAATAGAGGGAGGGTGGTTCAAATTTGAAGATATAGAGCATGGTTGGAGATGCTCTTAGTCCTGTACAATCTGAATTAATTTTCTATAAAATAATAGATGGTAAGGAAAATAGATGGAGGGAAAATTGATGTTTAATTTTGGAGGGAAATATTTAGAGAAGAAAATGAAGGTTTGTGATTGGAGTTTGAATGGATAGTGACATACTCTATATTAACTTTTTGAATAAAAAAAAATTATTTTCATCCTTTTGATGAGAGGATTGGGTTGGAGATGCTCTAAGGTCTTTCAAAGTCACAAGACAGACATCTAGGTTTTACAAATGCTTAAGAGCTGGTCTTTCGACTTTTCATTTTTTCAGTAAAAAAGTGTGGCTAAAAAAGTTGAAGCGTTTGGTAACCAAATAAAAAGATGTTTTTCTAATGGATGTTAAACAACTCAGAATTCATAAAATTTTCCATGTCTTTTCTTCTATACATATATAATTCTCACTTAGTGTTAAAAAAAAAATATATATATATAATTCTCACTTATAAAAAAAAATTAAAATATAGATCATTCTGATAGAAAAAGAAAATGTGATCGTGATCAAATATTTAAATTATGGAAATAGATACCGCAACCTCACAGGAATATTACATTGTCAATTCTGGTAGGTAATAATTTTTGAAGTTACTGTATAATGAATTTATCATTTTCTGTTGGATTCTTTTTTTTTTTTTTTTGGGAAGGTACAAAAGAATTGGAAGCCTGCATTGAGTGAAACCATCTCTATGGAATCAGCTTGAAGTAATGTTGCATGGAGACCTGCTGGAGAGTCACATAGAGCTAGCCGAGCACAGCGTTTTTGCGGCTGAGGGTAAAAGGTGGCAACAAGCTCGCCCAAGATTCCATCTATGTGTTGCTGAGAGAGAGTGCATTTCAGCCCAAGCTTGCAAGAAGCAGTGCTTGACGAGCAACAAGGTTTGCAATCAACGCAACAGTAATTTGGAAAGTTACCTCAAAAATGAAAAATATGTGAACCAAATTTATTCTTTAAATCTACACTGTGCACTAATTTTAGATCAATATTGTGGGTACTTTGATTCATTATTTTGTCATGGCAAGTAGCTGTGTTTGTTTAAAAGTTAAAAAGTTATTAAAAAAGTCAAAAAGTCTATAACCTATGCCAAAATATCAAAAATTCTTTTTTTTCTCTACTTTTTGTATATCTTTTCGTAAAAAGTCAAAAAGTCACATCAAACATACTAGTTTTTCTTACCTCATATTTTAGCTAAAAAGTTAAAAAATTACTAAAATAGTATATTCCTAAACGAGGCCTAAATTGCTTGATGACCAAGTCTAGTCTCTCACACCAAGATTCATAGGGATGATGAATAATTGCCCAATACTTTTTTATTGTTAAAATGATTAGTAATCTCTCTAATATGAATGGGTTTAGCGTGTCAAGGTAATATTTTCTATTTGATAAAATAATCAAGAAAATTGTACCATGTCTGTCTACATAATAATTAGTAGTCAACAATAATAGAGTTGAAAACTTAAGGATTGTTTGGGGTGTCTTAAATAAGTGTACTTTTTATCTTTTTGGACTAAAAAATTGAAGAAAAAAATATGGATGTTTGGCTTAACTTTTTGACTTTTTATAGAAAAATGTGTATTAAAAAATTGTATAAATTAGTGTGTAGGGAAAAATTAGGATTGAGAATTATACAATCGTAATTTTTGACTTTTGGTGAATAATGATAACTTTTTAATTTTTTGAATAATTTTTTAACTTTTTAATTTTTTTGACAACTTACCAAACTTCACCTTAGTATATACTTCTATTTTGGTTAGTGATAATAATAGAGTTGAAAACTTACATATCTATTGGCTCCTTGCCCTTGGACCTTGGCCCGATTTGGATTAACCAATCCAAAGAAAAGTAAGAAAAAAAAATTTGCTTGTGTTTTTATTTTTTATTTTCAATTTTTTATATTTTAAATTTTTTTTTTTTGGAACTGCTTTTGCACGAAATGAAATTAATGGTTTTATTTATTTATTTATTATTATTATTATTATAATCTTTTCGTCATATTTGTTTTTAAAAACATGAAAAAACAAAAATACAAAACAAGGCCTAAAGTTTTTTTGGCCCATCAAAAGGTTTGTGATGTCATAAAAAATAGGAAAAATTACAAACACACCCCTTCAGATTTACTTAAATTATAAATTATTCCGGTAGTTCTATAAATTACATTATGGCCTCTTAAATTTTTAATTTTATAACAAATAGGTCATTTTATTAATAAATCATCAAATTAATTAACAATTTTTAATAATGTTAAAATTTTATTTCAATTAATAATTCAAATAATTTTATTATTGTATAGGTGAACAGTTAGAAATTTCACTTTTTAAATTAATTTTGTTAAATAAAAAATTTCTGACAGGAAGATATTTGTAATTTTTCAAACCATAAGAAACAATTCATATTTTAAGCAAATTTCAAGAAATATAATTTACCCTAAAAAATATGAAGAGCCCACATTCTTCCACATAGTGATTTACCTGCTCAATCAAATAATTACAAAATATCATTAGTAATTAGGATAAGTAGTGTATTGATTTGATAATTGAGGGACCAGATGATCCTGTTGGTTGATTTTGGATCCCCTGTGGTGAACCAGTGTTCCAAAAATGATGTTTTGGGTTTTAAAAAAAGGAAAATATTATAAATTTTTAATAAATTATCAAATTTTTTATCAAACCTCTGGGTGTGAGATTAACATAAACATAACTCTTAAAAAAAATCACAACGTGCCCTTTTTCATTTTCTCTTCACCTAAAAAAACTATGTCATGCACTACATAGAATTCATATTTATAAATTACACGTGATTTTATTTTTGTAATTATTATCTATTTAATTTTATTATAGTGTTGAGAAAATGATGATATGATGCATGTTGCTACTTATGCAGTATGACACAGATGGGTCCACAGAGGTTTTTGGCCCATCACTTAGAGCTCAACACACGGTTCAAACACTAAAACTCAACATTACTGAAACCCAATATTGCACTAAGAACTAATGGCATCTAAACACTTGTCAAGAGGAGAACTAGCCACGTAAGTAGATAAAGATCCTGCAGAGTTATTGCACCACACATCAGCCATTAATGAGGTCCCCTGCAGCATTTAATGCAATAACCCCTTCACGTCAGAACAGAACAGTCTCACCATGAACAAGGCAAGCTAGAGCATAGATTTTTGGCCAACATGACAGGTCGGAGTAGGCAAGGAAATGATGAACAAAGGATATAAGAAGGTTTCCAAGACAAGAAGAAGGTTAAGTTCCCTATCATTACTTTATCCCTACACACCATTAATCTCTCTCTTCTAACTTGCTCGTCAAAGGGTTCGCTGGGGGACTCTCATTCCTCGTTGGACTTTTGTGCAGGTATCTCAGTGAGTCCAGCAACCGGACAACGGTGTTGGAAGCGTGGATCAGCCCAACCCGTCCCCCGGAGACCAGTAGTATCATCAGTTGGCGCCATCTGTGGGAACCTTTCACTCCGCATGATAATTGTGCTCATTTTTGCCAGAGACCCGTTCCCGATAATCCTTCATCGCCACCCACCAAGGTGGATGGTCACAACGAGATCCATGGCTTCTCAACACAACGTTGCCGACCCCCAAGTCGACCCTCCTAACCCAAACAACCCGCCTCAGTATTTCACAGAACTCACCAACAGTATCAACCGCCTAGCCGAACAAAACCAAACCTTGATCAATGCCTTGCTTCAGCGAGACCTCCCTGTGCCTCCTTCACCACCACAAGATATCCCACCTAACCAAGAACGAACCCCGAGCCATCTCCTCCAACAAGCCCACCTCTCCAACCTGGAGGGTTTGCGACCCCCACCTCAATACGTGAACCCGCCACCTCGGGATCTACATCCATCAGTCCAAGCACCTACTCCCGAAGGAGAGGCCAGTAGTGTCCAGCCTCCATTGCATTCTAGTGGTGACAATGTTCTTATTTGGGATGCGAAACTCCGAGCCATGAAACTCCAGCTTCCAGGAGTCATGCAGAATATACAAAATAAACCCTCCACAACAGCCAATTCACCGTTTGTCGCCTCCATCAGGGACAAACCCCTACCTCCCAAGTTCAAAATGCCCTCGATCGACTCTTTCGATGGCACAATGGACCCAGTTGACTACTTGGAGACTTATAGGACCCTAATGATCCTTCATGCTTTTCTTAATGAGATCGTGTATCGGGCTTTCTCGGTAACGCTTAAGGGGTCGGCTCGATTGTGGTTTAGTCAGCTGCCGACGAACTCCGTCTCTACTTTCCAACACCTAAGTGATTCTTTTCTTAGCCATTTCATTGGTGCTCAGCGCCAGCGGCGCCCGGCGACTCAGCTCCTAAACATCCGTCAGATGGATGGGGAGTCGTTACGTAGCTTTGTCACCCGTTTCAACACCGAGGCCTTACAAGTGGCGGAAAATGATGACAAGGTCATTCTCACGGCTTTCATGGCTGGTTTACGATCATCCGACTTCTTTTTCTCTCTCTCCAAAAACCCTCTAACCTTCATGGCCACTCTCCTTTCCAAAGCCCAAAAATATATGAACGCCGAAGATTCTCTAGCAGCCCACCAAGATACCACAACTAAAAACCCAACCTCCAGGGAGAAGAGAAAAGAATGTGAAAATAGACCCTCCCAATATACATAGCAAACTCCTCAGTATACCGACCGACCGGCACCTACCCGATCGCCTGGCCTATTCAAGCGGTACACTCCCCTCAATTCCCCCATGGAGAAAGTCTTAAACCAAATCCAACGAGATTATAACCTGAAATGGCCCCAACCATCACGGTCTCTTTCTAACCAGCGAAATCAATCCAAATACTGTCGTTTCCATCAGGACCACGACCACAACACTGAGGAATGTGTTAATCTTAAAGACTAGGTAGAGAGTTTGATACGCCAAGGGCGCCTCAGTCGGTTCACAGCAACCCGTCCCCAGCAACGGCCAAGGACTGAAACTACAAGGGGCAACCGCCGACACACCGCTCCCCGACAACCTGCACAACCAAACCGAGGCAATGATCGCCCCCCACCACAACCCCGAGCACAAGGCAACCCTGCTCCCCCTATTGGAGAGATTAGAGTCATCGCTGGCGGACTTGCATGCGACGGACCATCCCGTCCGGCCCAGCGAGTTGAACTCAGAAAAATCAGACAAGGCTTTGATAAAGAAGTCACCACATTGGATCGCCCCTTCAAACACCCCAAATAGTGGATTGAACCTATCACCTTTACGGAGGTCGACTGCACAGGCGTCTGCTATCCCCACGACGACCCCCTCATCATCTCTACTTTCCTATCCAATTACAAAGTCAAACGGGTATCTGTCGATAACGGCAGCTCTTCAGACATTATCTTCCTGAACGCTTATCGCCAGTTCAAGGTCGGACAAGAAAAATTGTCCCCTCTCAAGACCTCGTTGGTCGGCTTCACGGGGGATCGGGTGACCTCCATAGGCTCCATCAATCTTCCCATCACCATCGGAGAGTATCCACGACAGATCACCAAGTTACTCACTTTCCTTGTCGTCGATTGTCCTTCTGCTTCTAATATAATCCTCCGCCGCACAGCCCTTAACGCTTTTCAAGCTGTCACATCCACATACCATCTAGCCATGAAATTTCCCATCGACCTCGGGGTCGGCACCGTGAGAAGAGAACAAACGGTGGCCAGAGAATACTACGTTGCCTCACTCAAAGAGGTCAAACTGAAGGAGGCTATGATCATCGAAGGACTCGACATCAAAGACGAAGACGAGTTAGTCAGAGGGGAACCAATGGAAGAACTTGTCGAAGTCCCCATTGACCCTACCAACTCAACAAAAACAGCCAGGATCGGCAGCCAACTATCCTCCCAGGCCAAGGCCGATCTCACAGCCCTCCTAACCAAGCACAATGATGTATTTGACTAGACCCATTCCGACATGCCGGGCATCGATCCCTCTTTCATCACTCATCGTCTCAGTATCGAACCCCACTTCCGACCTTTCTGCCAGAAACAACATATCTTCCACCCGGAACGCGATGCCCTCATTGCCTCTGAGGTAGACAAACTACTGAAGACACAGTTCATCTAGAACGTAGACTACCCAGATGGCTGTCCAATGTAGTCTTGGTCCGTAAAAACAACGGTACATGGCGACTCTGCGTCGACTACTCCAACCTTAATCGAGCTTGCCCCAAAGATAGTTATCTCCTCCCCCGGATAAATCTACTTAGCGATACCACTACCGGACATCAGATGCTCAGTTTCATGGACGCCTTCTCCAGCTACAATCAAATTCTAATGCAACCGGCTAACCAGGAACACACCTCCTTCATCACAGATAGAGGAACTTACCACTATCGTGTTATGCCGTTCAGATTGAAAAATGCCAGAGCAACTTACCAGCGTTTGGTCAATGCTGTCTTTCACTACCAGATAGGCCGGAACATGGAAGTCTACGTCGATGACATGCTAGTCAAGAGTAAACTCTCCTCTGATCATTTGGTAGACTTGCGAGAAACTTTCGAAACCCTACGCAAGTATCAAATGAAACTGAATCCGGAGAAGTGCGCCTTCGGCGTAGGATCTGGGAAGTTCTTGGGCTTCATGGTCAACCAGTGGGGCATCGAGGCCAATTCTGAAAAGATCAAGGCCCTGATAGAAATGCGGTCTCCCAGAACGGTCAAAGAGGTTCAACGGCTTACCGGCAGAATCGCCGCCCTCAACCATTTTATTTCCCACGCAACAGATAAGTGCCTTCCCTTTTTTAAAGTCCTCCGACAGGCTTTTAAGTGGACCACCAAATCTGAGAAGGCCTTTCAACAACTAAAGCAGTGCATGGCCAACCCCCTTACTCTCTCAGGCGCTCTCAAGCGAAACCCTCTTATTCTACTTAGTTGTATCAAACACCGCAGTCAGTGCGGCCCTTATTAGGGAAGACAGCTCAGTACAGCGTCCTGTCTACTACATTAGCTGCGCTCTCAGGGGGCAGAACAGAACTATCCTTTGCTGGAAAAAATGGCCCTTGCCTTGGTCATAGCCTCAAGGCGACTTCGACCTTATTTCCAAGCTCACTCCATAGTGGTTCTTACCGATCAGCCTTTAAAAAAGGTTATGCAATAGCCAAAGTTGTCAGATAGACTTATGTAATGGTCTGTCGAGCTCAGCTAATTTGAAATCTCTTACCGACCTCGAACAGCAATCAAATGACAGGCCGTCGCTGATTTTATTTTGGAATTCACCAATCCCACTTCAACTGTGCCCCCTCTGCCATCGCAATTCAACACTGAGGCAGAAGACCCCCATTCCTGGACCCTCAATGTCGATGAATCATCCCGCAAAGAAGGCAGTGGGGCTGGTCTTATCCTCACCACCCCCGAGGGTGGTTATTTCAAGTGTGCCCTCTGTTTCCTATTCGACAGGAGCAATAATGAAGTCGAATATGAGGCCTTGATAGCAGGTCTTTGCCTAGCCAGAGACATTGGTGTAAGCCATATCCAAGTGTTCAGTGATTCCTAATTGTTTGTCGGGCAGATTACGAAGGAATTCGACGCAAATAAAGACACGATGCGAGCCTACAGAGACATTGCACTCCCTCTTGTTCGCCTTTTCAATACTTTCCATATCAAACACATCCCTCGGTCAGAAAACTCCAAGGCAGACGAAATGGCCCAATTAGCCTTGGCCGACCAGTCAGACCTCAGCTATGGCGTCCGCATTGAATACCTGGCCCATCTGGCTACTTCGTCAAACCAGCAGGAGGTTCACTTCCTCCAAAACGAACTTATCCCCTGGGCTGTAGACATTCTTCTATTTTTGACAAGTGGGGAGTTGCCAGACGATAAACAGTAGGCCACCAAAGTCAGAGCCCGGTCGTCGAATTACATCCTCATTAGCGGCCGACTGTACAAACGCGGATTCTCACGCCCATACCTCAGGTGTCTCTGTCCTGCTCAAGCGACCTATGTGATGAGGGAAGTCCACGAGGGCGTATGTGGTAATCATTCGGGTGCCAGGTCACTGGCCCATAAAATCCTTCGCACCGGCTACTTCTGGCCTACTCTCAACCAAGATGCCACTGAATTCGTGCTTAAGTGTGATAAATGCTAGCGCTTTGCCAACATCCCCCATGCTCCACTGACAGAACTGATTACACTCTGCAGTCTCTACCCCTTCGCCAAGTGGGGCATTGACTTAGTTGGTCCATTGCCCCGCTGTAGTTGCCATTGACTACTTCACTAAATGGGTGGAAGCGGAACCCCTCGCTATAATCACTGAGCGAAACACAACCAGATTCATCTGGCAGTCGATTGTATGCCGATTTGAAATCCCCCAAGCCATCGTCTCAGACAACAGCAAACAATTTGACAATGCCAAGTTTAGCAAATTTTGTGCAGAGCTCCACATTAGACCATATTTCTCTTTCTCAGGTCATCTCCAAGCCAATGGGCAAGTCGAAGTCACCAATCGCTCCCTCCTGAAGATCATCAAAACTAAGTTAGAAGTCGCTAAAGGACTCTGGATTGAGGAGCTACCAAACGTACTCTGGGCTTATCGAACTATCGCCCGAACCCCTACTGGGGAGACCCCTTTTCGCCTTAAACGCCAGCATTTATCACACTTAAGCATGAATTCGGTGGCATCTTGGTTGAGAGTAGGCCAGAAGTAGCCGGTGCAAAGGATTTTATGGGCTAGTGACCTGGCACCCAAATGATTACCACATACGCCCTCGTGGACTTCCCTCATCACATAGATCGTTTGAGCAGGACTGAGACACCTGAGGTATGGGCGTGAGAATCCACGTTTGTACAGTAGGCCGCTATTGAGGATGTAATTTGATGACCGGGCTCTGACCTTGGCAGTCTGCTGTTTATCGTCTAGCAACTCCCCACTTGTCAAAAACAGAAGGATGTCTGCAACCCATGGGATAGGTTTGTTTTGGAGGAAATGAACCTCCTGCTAGTTTGGCGAAGTAGCCAGATGGGCTAGGTATTCAATGCGAACGCCATGGCTAAGGTCTGACTGGTTGGGCGAGGCTAATTGGGCCATTTCGTCTGCCTTGGAGTTTTCTGACCGAAGGATGTGTTTGATATGAAAAGTATTGAAAAGGCGAACAAGAGGGCGTGCAATGTCCCTGTAGGCTCGCATCGTGTCTTCCTTCACGTTGAATTTCCCCGTAATCTGCCCGACGATCAATTAAGAATCACTAAACACTGGGATATGGCTTACACCAATGTCTCTGGCTAGGCGAAGAATTGTTATCAAGGCCTCATATTCGGCTTCATTATTGCTCGCGTCAAACAGGAAACGGAGGGCACACTTGAAATAACCGCCCTCGGGGGCGGTGAGGATAAGACCAACCCCACTGCCTTCTTTGCAGGATGATCCATCGACATTGAGGGTCCAGGAATGGGGGTTTTCTGCCTCAGTGTTGAAGTGCGATGGTGGAGGGGCGCGGTTGGAGTGGGATTGGTGAATTCCAAAATAAAATCAGCGACGGCCTTTCATTTGATCGCTGTTCGAGGTCGGTAAGAGATTTCAAATTGGCTAAGCTCGATAGACCATTGCATAAGTCTGCCCGACAACTCTGGCTGTTGCATGACCTTCTTCAAAGGCTGATCAGTGAGAACCACTATAAAGTGAGCTTGGAAATAAGGTCGGAGTCGCCTTGAGGCTATAACCAAAACAAGGGCCATTTTTTCCAGTAAAGAATAGTTCTGTTCTGCCCCCCTGAGAGCGTGGCTAATGTAGTAGACCGGACGCTGTACTGAGCTGTCTTCCCTGATGAGGGTCGCACTGATTACGCTGTTTGATACAGCTAAGAAGAAGAAAAGGGTTTCGCCTGAGAGCGCCTGAGAGAGTAAGGGGGTTGGCCATGCACTGCTTCAGTTGTTAAAAGGCCTCCTCGGATTCGATGGTCCACTCAAAAGCCTGTCAGAGGACTTTAAAAAAAAGAAGGCACTTGTCTGTTGCGTGGGAAATAAAACAGTTGAAGGCGGCGACTCTGCCGGTAAGCTGTTGAATCTCTTTGACCGTTCTGGGAGACCGCATTTCTATCAGAGCCTTGATCTTTTCAGGGTTGGCCTCGATGCCCCGCTAGCTGACCATGAAGCCCAAGAACTTCTCAGATCCTACGCCGAAGGCGCACTTCTCCGGATTCAGCTTCATTTGATACTTGCGTAGGGTTTCGAAGGTTTCTCGCAGGTCTGCCAGATGATCAGAGGAGAGTTTACTCTTGACTAGCATGTCATCGACGTAGACTTCCATGTTCCGGCCTATCTGGTGGTGAAAAACATCATTAACCAAACGCTAGTAAGTTGCTTTGGCATTTTTCAATTCGAACGGCATAACATGATAGTGGTAAGTTCCTCTATCGTGATGAGGGAGGTGTGTTCCTGGTCAGCCAGGTGCATTAGAATTTGATTGTAGCTGGAGAAGGCCTCCATGAAACTAAGCATTTGATGTCCGGCAGTGGCATCGACAAGCAGATCTATCCAGGGGAGGGGATAACTATCTTTGGGGAAAACTCGATTAAGGTCGGAGTAGTCGACGTAGAGTTGTCATTTACCGTTGTTTTTACGGACCAGGACTACATTGGACAGCCATGTGGGGTAGTCTACGTTTTGGATGAACTATGCCTTCAGTAGTTTGTGTACCTCAGAGGCAATGAGGGCATTGCGTTCCGAGTGGAAGATACGCTGCTTCTGGCAGAAAGATGGGAAGTGGGGTTCGATACTGAGACGATGAGTGATGAAAAAGGGATCGATGCCTGGCATGTCGGAATGGGTCCAGGCAAATACATCATTGTGCTCGGTTAAGAGGGCTGTGAGGTCGGCCTTGGCTTGGGAGGATAGTTGGCTGCCGATCCTTGCTGTTTTTGTTGAGTTGGTAGTGTCGACGGGGACTTCGACAAGTTCTTCCATTGGTTCCCCTCTGACTAACTCGTCTTCGTCTCTGATGTCGAATCCTTCGATGATCATAGCCTCCTTCAGCTTGACCTCTTTGAGTGAGGCGACGTAGCATTCTCTGGCCACCGTTTGTTCTCCCCTCACGGTGCCGACCCCAAGGTCGGTGGGAAATTTCATGGGCAGATGGTATGTAGATGTGACAGCTTGAAAAACTTTAAGGGCTGTGCGGCCGAGGATTATGTTATAAGCAGAAGGACAATCGACGACAAGGAAAGTGAGTAACTTGGTGATCTGTCGTGGATACTCTCTGATGGTGATGGGAAGATTGATAGAGTCTATGGAGGTCACCCGATCCCCCGTGAAGCAGACCAGTGGGGTTTGGAGAGGGGACAATTTTTCTTCTCTGACCTTGAGCTGGTGATAGGCGTTTAGGAAGATGATGTCTGAAGAGTTACTGTTATCGACAAGCACCCGTCTGACTTTGTAATTGGACATGAGAGCAGAGATGACGAGGGGGTCGTCATGGGGGTAACGGAGGCCTGTGCAGTCGAACTCCGTAAAGGTGATGGGTTCAATCCACTGTTTGGGGTGTTTGAAGGGGCCATCCAATGTCACGACTTCTTTGTCGGAGCCCTGTCTGATTTTTCTGAGTTCGGCTCGCTGGGCCAAACGGGATGTGTAATAACCCCAACCCATGATTAACGCTAATTCATGTTTAAGTATGCCAAATAAGTAATTAAGAAGAAATCCTGAGTTAATTATAGGTGCATTGCATCATTTTGTGTTTATATCTGTTTGACGTAGAAAGATCTGTTTATGTTTTAGTTTCGATTTGTGAATTGAAGGCCTTATCGGCATCCGATACAGAAATTGATTTGATTTATATGTTACTTGGAAATTTTAGAACCTTATGGTAAACTTAATTAAAATTCGATTTGGAACGACTAAATTAGATTAAGCTAATGTCCACTTATTTGGCCTTAATTAATTACACCTTGTCCAAGCCTAATTAAGGCACTAGTGGGCTTCCTTGTGCACCCATACACTCCCATTTCACTCTTTTGTTGATACAAACGTGGGGGAGAGAGAGAGTGAGGGAAGAAAATTGAGCTCAACCAAGGGAATGCTAGAATTGTTGACATTTGAAGAAGATTTGAGAGTTTCAACTTCAACTCTTATGAATTCAAGTCTCTAGGTAAGGAATCAAACTCTTAATTGTGTAACTGAATTAGACTTTACAAGACTTAAAGTGAATTAGATGAATTCATGGGGGAATTGCACTAGATTGAGTAGAATTGAGCCATACCATGCATGCATGTTCTTTTCTTCACAAATTGGGCATGATTTCAAAGAATTCTTTCATGCATGTGTTCATCTCACCCATGTTTTGAGAATTCATTATGTTTTACATCCTCTCATTCCATTTGGTCATGATTTGGAGACTTGAAACTCAAATCATTTCATGCATGTCATGTTTTTGGAACATCCATAAAGTTTAAGTTGACATTGTGAACAATTGGCATGCTTTTGGGCCTTGATTTCATGAAATGATCTTTAAATCATGATGTTTTGTGAGTTTCTAAATGTTTTCCAGAATTTTGGCCCAAGAGGATGAGTTTTGGAGTGTTGAATTCATGTTTTGAACCTTGGGAGCAAATCTGGAAAACCCAGAATTTTGTTTCTACGCTCGAGCGAAGGATTCCAGGCTCGAGCGACCACCTTTATTTTCACACTTCCGCTCGAGCGACAAAATGTTGGCTCGAGCGTAAATTGCATGCTCTTAGAAGTTTGCGTGTTTGGAAGCACGCTTGAGCGACAAGACTTGCGCTCGAGCGAGGACTTGTGTCTCACGCTCGAGCGAGCGTCGAGCAGAAATTGCACGCAACCAGAACTTTTTCACATTTTACAGACTGCTCGAGCGAAGGAGTGTGCGCTTAAGTGACCACTCACATTCGATAGGTTCGCTCGAGCAAGACCCCCGTTTTCAGCAAGTTTTTTAAAATGATTTTCAAGTGCAATTTGGTAACCTTATTCCATCCTAGGCATTCCTAGGCCATGATTAAGACATCATAATGGGGTTAAAGGCTAGAAACACACGAACAAGCTGTGTTCAATCCGAGCGTGTGTATTCAACGTATGTATCTATCATGTTATATAGGTCACGTGCCTCAAGATAAGTGATTTACCTACTCTACTTGTCTATTTGGAGCCACCGGTTATCTGTGAGTAATAACTCTATAAAGTTATGTTTAACTTTAATTATTTTCTGATGATATGAAATGATAAGTTTTCTGAAATGTTATGTTTTGTATGAATGAATAATTGTCCAATTTTCTTTGAAACGTAATCGTGGTATCCTTAGCAGAGGCCCTCGCCCAAGGGATATAATACTATAGCTTATGGTCATGAGGCCCTAGTCCAGGGGATAATACCATGGCCTAGGCCCCCACCCGGGGGAAACAATGCCGTGGCACAGGCCCTTACCTGGGGGGAAACAATACCGTGGCCGATATATGAGATATGTTACCCGGTACCAAAGGTTCCAATATGGAACTTGATATGCTTGACCAAAGAGATATGTTTATGCTAATGGATGTACCACACATGATTTGAATATGAACAAGACTAAGACTCTATTTCTGCTACCTGATTATGATTCTGATTTGCTATGAGATTTGAAATCTGTTCCAGGTATCATTTATTAAAGTCTTTATTTTGTTATTATTCACTGAGCTCCAGCTCACTGTATTATTTATGTATGTAGGTGAACAAGCAAGTGACCAGGCCCAGAGTTGATGGCCTATGTTTCAGTTTTGTCAACCAACCTTTGTGCCTTCCGAGGAGGTTCCGAATGAAGTCAAGTTTGTGGCTGTTTTTGCAATCATATCAGACTTTGTTTGTTTTGTTGAGTTTTGGACAAGATGCCTGGTATTATACTTCTAGCAGTGAAATGTAAATGTTATATCTTTTGACATCACTTGTAAGTTTATAAAAGTTTTAAATTATGCTTCTCATGTATGTCTTCACAGCTCAATGGACTGTGTATATTATGTATACTTGCTTCCGCAGCCCCTATTTATATGTTAATCCGTCAAGAGGCCTTTGGTAATCCTAGGATTACTGGCCAGTTATGATACTAACCTCATAGGGGTGGGTTTAGGTCGTGATAGGATGGCTCGCCGCATGCAAGCCCGCCAGCGATGACTCTAATCTCTCCAACTGGGAGAGTAGGGTTGCCTTGCGCTCGGGGTTGTGGTGGGGGCCGATCATTGCCTTGGTTAGGTTGTGCGGGTTGTCGGGGAGGGGTGTGTCAGCTGTTGCCCCTGGTAGGTTCGGTCCTTGGCCGTTGCTGAGGACAGGCTGCTGTGAACCGACTAAGGTGCCCTTGGCGTATCAAACTCTCTACCTGGTCTTTAAGGTTAACACATTCCTCAGTGTTGTGGTCATGGTCCTGATGGAAACAACAATATTTGGATTGATCTTGCCAGTTGGAAGGAGACCGTGATGGTTGAGGCCATTTCAGGTTGTAATCTCGTTGGATTTGGTTAAAGACTTGCTCCATGGGGGAATTGAGGGGAGTGTACCGCTCGAATCGGCCAAGCGATCGAGTAGGTACCGGTCGGTCGGTATACTGAGGAGTTTGCTGTGTATATTGGGAGGGTCTGGTTTTAGATTTTTTCTCTTCTTCCTAGGGGTTGGGTTTTTAGTTGTGGTATCTTGGCGGGCTGCTAAAGAATCTTCGGCGTTCATATATTTTTGGGCTTTGGAAAGGAGGGTGGCCATGGAGGTTGGAGGGTTTTTGGAGAGGGAGAAAAGGAAGTCGGATGATCGTAAACCAGCCATGAAACCTGTGAGAATGACCTTGTCATCGTTTTCCGCCACCTGTAAGGCCTCGGTGTTGAAACGAGTGACAGACCTACGTAGCGACTCCTCTTCCATCTGACAGATGTTAAGGAGCTGAGTCGCCTGGCGCCGCTGGCGCTGAGCACCAATGAAATGGCTAAGAAAGGAATCACTTAGATGTTGGAAAGTAGAGACGGAGTCCGTCGGCAGCTGACTAAACCACAGTCGAGTCGACCCCTTAAGCGTTACGGGGAAAGCCCGACATATGATCTCATCAAGAAAAGCATGGAGGATCATTAGGGTCATGTAAGTCTCCAAGTGGTCAACTGGGTCCGTTGTGCCGTCGAAAGAGTCGATCAAGGGCATTTTGAACTTGGGAGGTAGGTGTTTGTCCCTGATGAAGGTGACAAATGGTGAATTGGCTGTTGTGGAGGGTTTATTCTGTATGTTCTGCATGACTCCTTAAAGCTGGAGTTTCATGGCTCGGAGTTCCGCATCCTAGATAGGAACATTGTCACCACCAGAATGCAATGAAAACTGGACACTACTGACCTCTTCTTCGGGAGCAGGTGCTTAGACTGATGGATGTAGACCCCGAGGCGGCGGGTTCACGTCTTGAGGTGGGGGTCGCAAACCCTCCAGGTTGGAGAGGTGGGCTTGTTGAAGGGAATGGCTCAGGGTTCGTTCTCGATTAGTTGGGATATCTTGTGGTGGTGGAGGAGGTACAGGAAGGTCTCGCTGAAGCAAAGCATTGATCAAGGCTTAGTTTTGTTCGGCTAGGCGGTTGATACTGTTGGTGAGTTCTGTGAAATACTGAGGCAGGTTGTTTAGGTTAGGAGGGTCGGCTTGGGGGTCAGCAACGTTGTGTTGAGAAGCCATGGATCTCGTTGTGACCATCCACCTTGCTGGGTGGTGAGGAGGGATTATCGGGAACGGGTCTCTGGCAACAATAAGCACAATTGTCACGTGGAGTGAAAGGTTCCCACGGACAGCGCCAACTGATGATACTGCTGGTCCCTAGGGGATGGGTCAGGCTGATCCATGCTCCCAACACCATTGTCCGGTTGCTAGACTCACTGAGATACCTACACAAAAGTCCAACGGGGAACGGGAGTCCTCTAGCGAACCCTCCAACGAGCAAGTTAGAAAAGAGAGATTAATGGTGTGTAGAGATAGAGTAATGATAGGGAACTTAACCTTCTTCTTGTCTTAGAAACCTTCTTATATCCTTTGTTCATCATTTCCTTGTCCACTCCGACTTGTAATGTTGGTCGAAAGTCTATGCTCTAGATTGCCTTGTTCATGGTGAGGCCATTTTGTTCCGACGTAAAAGGGGTTGTCGCATTAAATGCTGCAGGGGACCTCATTAATGGCTGATGTGTGGTGCAATAACTCTGTAGGATCTTTGTCTACTTGTGTGGCTGGTTCTCCTCTTGACAAGTGTTTAGATGCCATTGGTTCTTGGTGCAACGTTGGGTTCCAGTAATGTTGAGCTTTAGTGTTTGAACCGTGTGTTGGGCTCTAATTGGTGGGCCAAAAATCTCTGTGGGCCCATCTATGTCAGTAGTCCCTCATTCCCAAGTGCAGCTTCAGTCCAACGAAGGGAATAAGGAAGAAAGCGGGGATTGTGGGTGGCCGAGTGAGAGAAGGCCGACGACGAAGGGCGATCAGGAAAGAAGACCGACCGAGAGGAGGGCCGACTGCAAAGGGGGACCAAGGGGTCACCGAATATGAGGCTGACCGCAAAAGGTTACGGAGTGAGAAGACCGACTGAGAGGAGGGCCGACCGCAAAGGGTTACCAAGCGAGAAGACCGATTGAGAGGAGGGCCGACCGCAAAAGGGTACCGAGCGAGAAGACTGACTGAGAGAAAGGCCGACCGCAAAGGGGTACCAAGCGAGAAGAGGGCCGACCGTAAAGGAGGCCGAGGGAGAAAGTGGCGGCATACGGGGCTCGAAGAGTGGCGGGGCAAGCTAACAGCCAAATGGGAATGACCTTACGTTGTCAAGGCTAGACCCCACCTGGGCACTTACCGTCTCCAAGATATAGAAGGCAGGGACCTCCCCTATCCATGGAATATTGAGCACTAGAAGCATTATTTCCAGTAAAATGGCGTCTCCTATTTTTGTATTATTCGATTGTTGTATGTTCTTTTCAATGATCTGCACACTTGTTCATTTTTGCCCTTTCTATACATGGTGTAAACTTGTGATCAACAGGCTGTGCTTTAAATGACAACAATTTGACATCTCCATTATTTGTGTTGCATTTCAATAACAACTCTTTACCTAAAGCCTTAGCCAGACTGAGCACGAAGAGCTCAGCCAGACTGAGTTAACTAAAAGTCTCAGCCAAACTGAGCACGAAGAGCTCAGCCAGACTGAGTTAACTAAAACCTCAGCCAGACTGAGCCCTCCAAGTCTCGTCCAGACTTCGTTAAAATCCCAGAGCATAATCATCTATTTTTTACTATTCATACAAGTTTGCCTGTTTGCCCATTTTTAACATTTTTGCATCATAGTTTACTTACCAAATTTTAGATTCCCAAATTTGAACATACAAGTTAGCCTGATTGCCCATTTTTACCATTTTTACATCATAGTTTACTTACAAGTTTCATATTCCCAAATTTTTCTCACCCATTTTTTATCCAATTCTGCTCAGCCATTTTCACCATTCAAAATTTACAAATCAAAGAAATAACAACAACAATAATAAATAAGAGAACTCGTTATTTTATTAACCAACTTACACTTTCATACAATTTGTTACAGAAATTACATGTATAAAAAACAAAACAAACAAAAACAAAATTTATTACACTTAGTTACAGAGATCAATCCCCCTCACTAGAGGTGAGATCTTCATCTTCAATCCCCTCGTCCAAGGGGGTCTGGGCAATGTTGTCTTCCCCTATCTTCACGAGACTAAAGTCCAAGCCTGGGAACAGTTCTTGTGCCTTATAATTGAAGCTCATCCAGCCACTGTCCCAGTACTAGCTCATCTCGTGCTTGTAGAAGTCTGACCGCTGGAAGCTTTGGATCACTTCTTCTTCGCTCCTACCTCCAGCGGCCGCTCCCGACAGCCCAGCCCCCACCTCCTCCTCCTTCACCAAGCTCCTAGCGACCGCGGCATCAATGGCCATCTGGAATTCGGCGGACCCTTTGAATTGCTCTACGGCCACCACGCACAAGTTGGGGTACGCCGCCCTTTCAGATGCCAATTTAACCCTTTCTTCCGCCAAGGCCTTCTCCAAGTTTATAATTCACCCTTTTGTCTCTTCCTTCTCTTTAATCGCCTGGTCTCGCAGCTATTCGTTGTTAACCAGGGCTTCCTCCAACATTTCCTTGGTGGCGGTGCAGGCCTCCTGGATTTTGCCTACCTTCTTCTGCTCGCCTGCCAACTCAAACTCCAGTGACACCGCCTTGTGGCGCACCACTTCCAGCTCTGATCTGGTCTGGGCGAGCTCGACGGCAGCATGATCTGCTAAGTAGTTCTGCACCACCACCAGTACCTCCATCTTTGTCACGACCCAAACCCGCCCCTATGGGTTTAGCACTGTAACCGGCTAGTAATCCGAGATTACCGATGGCCTGCTGAACAGTAATATAGTAAAACAGAGTACAGGGGCATGGCGGAAGCCAAAACAGTAAATAAACAATGTCCAATGAGTTATGACAGTCTGTATGCAAAAAGACCTTTCATACATATACACCGTCAGAGACAAAACAGTATGCACAATATTTACAATCATTCAGAGCAGGGACCTAATCCCTATTAAACAGTACGGTACAGTCTATACAGTCTATACAGTAAACAAAACAGTTACAGAGACAGACAGGGGGAAATTAAAACGCCCCTAAGCCATAGCTTTACAGGTTCGGAACCTCGCAGTGAGGCACAGTGGTTGGCTTGACAAAACTGGAGTTTACCCCGACGCTTCTAGTCGCGGTCTGGTGCCTGTACACCTACATATATATATGAGCAGTGAGCTAAAGCCCAGTGAATAACATAATGCGTAAAGAGGTTAAGAATGAATGTCCTTTCAGTATTGAAAACAATCATTTGATTCAGTATATCAGTCATTCAATCATATGTGGTACATCCATTAGCATAACAGTACAGTAAACAGTAGGTCTTAAAAGACCGAACAATCAATGATGGCCATCGATCAGTAAACAGTAGTGGTCCTAACAAGGGAACCGACAGAGATCTTTGTAACAGTATCAGTAAGCAGTAGTTGCTAAGGATGCCACAATACAGTTCAGAATATAGGACATACATTCATGCAATTAACAGTATTAGTTCAGAAAACAGTTCAGTTAAACAGTCAGAAATATTCACAGTTGAACATATCTTTACACAGTTGTTACTCACAGAGTTCTGGGCTACGGTAAGTTAGAGCGTCTCCTCGGAAAGCTAACCCTACACAGTTTACAGAATGAACACACACTAAGCTACACAGTTGGGGAAATAATAACTTAATCCCTAATTTGCCTTGGTGTGGTTCTACACCTATTTCCTCTTTAAGATGCCTTAAATATGCCCTAGGAATGCCTAGGATGGAAAGAGGATGCAAAGATGCACTTTTGAACACTTTACAAAATTTTCAGAAAATAGGGGTCTCACTCGAGCGTGGCTTTCTACGCTCGAGCGGACATGCAGACAAAGGATCTCCACTCGAGCGTGACTTCCGTTGCTTGAGCGGACTGTAAGCTACAGTGAAAATACTGGATGCTCAAAATTCACGCTTGATGGGCGCTCGACCCTCGCTCGAGCGTGAGACACAAGTCCTCGCTCGAGCGTGAGTTCTTTCGCTCGAGCGGACTGTGAACTCATGCAAAGTACTGGATGCACGCAATTCACGCTCGAGCGTGACTTCTCTCGCTCGAGCGGAAGGCATGATCACAGAGTGTACGCTCGAGCGTGGAATTCCTCGTTCGAGCGTGGGTCCAAAATCTGGAAAACCCAGATTTGAGTCCCAAGCTCAAAACCAAGTTTAAATGCATTAAAACCGATCCTTTTGGGGTGAAAACCTAGAAAACACTTGTAAACACATGGTATTATATGTTTCAAAAGATCAATTTGTAAAATCAAGCCCAAGGGTAGTTCAATTGAATCAAATTCCAAACCAAATTCATGAACATAATCTCAAATAAACATGCATGAACTTTAAACAATTTTCAAGCTTCAAGACATGCTCTAATGAGCCAATTCTTTTCAAAACAAGATGAAATCATGGTCTTAAACATAATTATGAGCATGCATGTAACATTTTGCTATGAAAACAACTTAAACTCATCAATACAAACATGCATGCATGGAATGAGCTTCAATTCAACATCACTAGACTAAATCTTGACTTAGATCACTAATATCATCATGGATCATGCTAGAACAACTCAAATACATAAAAGAGGGGATGAATTCCTACCTTAAGTCCTCAATGCAAGATATCCAAGCTCAATTTAGCAATTTATACTTCAATTCCTTCAAGATCTCTAAGCTAATTCACAATGAAATCAAGTTCTCCAATTCCTCTCTCTCTAGTCGGCTATAGCTTTCAAAGTGGCTGAACAAATGTTGTATCTAGGTGTAATGAGGCTTCAACATGTCTTAGATAGTGGCCCACTCCAATGGCAATTTGGTAATTAAAGCCAACTCATGTAATTTATCAATATTTAGTCTAATTTAATCATGCCAAATCAATTTTTCAGATAATTACACCATAAATTCACATCAATTCTACTGATCATAAAGTATCAATCAATTTCTGGTTCGGCCGCCGCTAAGGCCTTCAATTTGCAGTTCAAACATAAAGACATGAACAGATAATTTGGCAATCAACAGATAGAATGCAATTCAAACAGATATACTCAATCAATTCAGTTTCAGATTCCAGTCAGTTAGTTCAGTATTTCAGTTGATTCAATTACTTATCATAATCAGTCTCAGTTTAACAGAATTCAGTAGCTTATCGGTAAACAGTGGTGAGGGTTATTACAATCTTCCTTGCCCTCTGAGCATGCTCCAGCCTCTTGGCACACGCACTCCAAGAGGCTTTCCTCCAGCCCGCTGTCTCCGTCCTTAAATTTTGCAGCTGCGCCTTCACCCCTTCCAGCTGGGCCCTTAGCGGCTCTCCCTCCATCCTCGCGCGCGCTGCCTTATTTATCAGGGCAGCTGCCAAGGTCGTTATCTCCATCTGCGCTGAGCAAAACCGTCTCATGAGGTCGGCCTCTGTCAGTCGTGCCATCAATCACACGGCCGCATTCTCCACTACTCCAACGAGACGGTCGACAGCGACCCTGGCTTCCCCCCTTCTTTACAGAGCGACCTGCCAGTGCGCGCGAGTAGTACATGGCGGTCTTCAACGCGACGCTCATCTCTGGTTTGCTAACCCCAGTCTTCCCTTCACCAGGACTGGGAGATACTTCTACCACAGGCCCCACCCTCGCCACCGCTTGGGCACTTGAGCCCATGTCTTCTTTTAGTGCTTGGGCACTTGGGCCCATGTCTTCTTTCGCCACTTGGGTAGTCTTCCTTTCTGGAGCCTCCTCCGCCATCCCCTCCTTCATCTTCTTTAAAATAGGGACGTCCTTACTCCCCTCTACCGCCGTCCTCTTTTTCTTCGTTTTCTTTAACACTGCCTCCACTTCCTGTTTGCCCCTCTCCTTTAGCGGGTCTACTGGGGGCAGCAGTGGGGCAAAGTCAGTTAGGTCTTTGTTCCCCAATGGTTTGGGATGCGGTCGGACCCGCTCCCTCATCACCAGTTTAGGCACAGGCCCCAACTGTATCTCCTTATACTTGTCCGCTTTGGCGAATGCTCTCCGCTCTTCCGCCTCCTTCGCCTTTCTCCTTGCCTCCAACTCCTCCCGTGCCGGATCCTCCTTCGTCGGCTGCGGCCCCAAGCTTAAGGCAAATAGGGTTGAAGGTCAGATTAAGTCATCACACTTCGCCCCCTCCTTTTCCCTCTTCACCTTGTTCTCAGCCTCCGCATCTAGCCTTGGCTCCACTAACTTTGTGGGGACTTCCCACATTGTGCGAACCCCTCTCCCACCGTTCGCCGATACATAGAACCATCTCAGCCTCCACCCCTTCACTGAAGATGGCAAGCCTGCCATTAGACCGCGGCCCGTCACCGCCTACAAGGTCACCCACGTTTCCTGTTGATTGGAGGCCTTGTAGTAGGAGAAGAATTCCTTCACTGTCATAGTTGCCCCCCCGGTCGCTTATGGCCATGCAATCGCGCAGGCCATTAGTATCTTCCATGCATTGGGCATTAGCTGCCCTGGTGCCACCTCCAGTCGATGCAGTACGTCCACCACTACTTGGGGGAGCAGCAGCCTTAGCCCCCCCAGGCAATGCCTCTTTCGTACAGTGTGAATTCCTTCGGTCGTGTGTCCGATGCCCTCTCCTTAGACGTGGGCAACCTCAACTCTATCTCCGCTAGAATTTGGTACTTCCTTCGTACCTCCTCTAACTCTTCCGCCGTGAACGTAGACTTGTCGGCCTTGGTGTGGCAGTGGTTCGGTTCCACTTGGCTAATCAGTCTAGCGGCTACGATCGTCGTCGCTGGGCGAGCCCGCACCGCTTGCCCAGCCCCCCTTTCCTCCCTCCTCTCTACTCTGTATTGTTCAGCCAACCCCACTGCGTCGTCCTCTCCCAATGCATCTAGTCTCGTGGCTCGCACTTCATCTCGAGTCATCCCTTTTACGTGTCTGCGTATCGCTTCGGATACTAGTACAAGGAAGTTCGCAAAGTGTTGCAGCGGCGTGTCACATGAAATAAACGAGTGCAGCTCTGAGATGTGTTGGTTTTTCGTGACAAGGTCAGTAAAACGAATAACTCCAAATGCTCACGGTTTGCCTATATTCCAAGGATTGAGATTAAATTTCGCCAGTTTGAAAAATTTTGAAAACTTCCGCCCCCATCTTTTCGATGCCCTATATTAGCCTACCCTTACGCTTCCTGCTAATGCATCACTTCCCTTATTACGGGATCATGCCACGTGTACGACCACGATTCACTACCCTATTGCCCTTCCCTGTCTATTCCACTTCACATCACCACGTGCCCTACTGCTCCTTGAGCCCCGCGCATCACCACTTTCTCCCTCAGCCCCCTTTATGGTCGGCCCTTTTCTCGCTCAGTACCCCTTTGCGGTCGGCCCTCCTCTCAGTCGATCTTCTCGCTCGGTACCCCTTTGCGGTCGGCGCTCCTCTCAGTCGATCTTCTTGCTCGGAACCCATTTGCGGTTGGCCCTCCTCTCAATCGGTCTTCTCGCTCGGTATCCCTTTGCGGTTGGCCCTCCTCTTAGTACCCCTTTGCGGTCGACCCTCCTCTCAGTCGGTTTTCTCGCTCTGTAACCTTTTGCGGTCGGCCTCATATTCGGTCGGTCTGACCCCTCGGTCCCTCTTTACGGTCGGCCTTCCTCTCGGTCGGTCTTCTTTTCCGATCGCCCTTCGCCGTCGGCCTTCTCTCATTCAACCACCCACAATCCCTACCTTCTTCCTTATTCCCTTCGTTGGACTGAAGCTACACTTGGGAATGAGAGACTACTGACATAGATAGGCCCACAGAGGTTTTTGGCCTACCACTTAAAGCCCAACACACGGTTCAAACACTAAAGCCCAACATTACTGGAACCCAACGTTGCACCAAGAACTAATGGCATCTAAACACTTGTCAAGAGGAGAACCAGTCACGTAAGCAGACAAAGATCCTGCAAAGTTATTACACTACACATCAGTCATTAATGAGGTCCCCTGCAGCATTTAATGTGATAATCCCTTCACGTCGGAACAGAACAGCCTTACCACGAACAAGGCAAGTTAGAGTATAGACTTTCGACCAACATGACAGGTCGGAGTGGACAAGGAAATGATGAACAAAGGATATAAGAAGGTTTCCAAGACAAGAAGAAGGTTAAGTTCCCTATCATTACTCTATCTCTACACACCATTAATCTCTTTCTTCTAACTTGCTCGTCGCAGGGTTCGCTGGGGGACTTCCGTTCCCCGTTGGACTTTTGTGCAGGCATCTCAGTGAGTTCAGCAACCGGACAATGGCGTTGGGAGCGTGGATCAGCTCGACTCGTCCCCCAGGGCCCAGCAATATCATCACAGTACAAGTAATTAAAAGGAGAGTTCATCACACGAACAGGTAGAGCGACTTGAGTTCTTCTAAACATTTTTAATAAAATTTAATTATCAATTAATTGTGAGTAATAGTTCATAATGAGTAGTTTGATAATTTAATTTGTCTGTTATTAAAGCCTCTAGCACTTTTAGAATGACTTTTATTTATGATCTCCATCAATCAAATAACATGTTATTCTAAAATTTGTTTCAGTAAATGGTTTGATAGCTTTTTGAACTCAACATCGTATGTTCTGATTGTTGGTTTTAATTAAATATTTTAATTCAAATATTTTGAAAAAAATCATATTTGTATAAGTGGGAAGAGAGTTTTCAATTCTATTGAAGTTATCAAATGAATCACTAGCTAACCAATTTTCAACTCTATTTTGAAATCTTTTGAATCAAATAATTTGATTGAAAAAAATAATTTTTTTATAATGGAAAGGACTTTCAAATTCTGTTCACATTATCAAAAATAGAATTCCTCTTAAAAAAAGGTTTGGAGGTAAAACATTTAGGTCTTGTTTGGTAATTATATATTTTAGTCAAAAAATCACTATAAATTATCACATCACTTTCTCTATTTTTTTACATATATTTTTTTTTATAAAAACTTAAAAAATTATTAAAATAATTTTTTCCCAAATGAAGTCTTATTCAAAATTTTGACATACACACACTTATAATAAACAATAAAAATTCAGATCTTTTATATGATTTTGTAGCTATATAAAATGTTAATGCAATTCCAATCATTCAAAATTATAATTAAGTGGCTCCATTTAAGATGCTCCCCGAAGAGATAAGCATCAACAATCGCTAAATTGACAAAAAAGTCCAAAAAATTCTTGAAAGACTCACACGAACGAAACAACTAACGGGGGTAATATTGTCATAATCAGAATAAATACGGTGTATAGAATTATTTGAGGGACATTTCGGTAATTTTATATAGTGATTGGAGGGACACTTCGGTAATTTGATCACCAGCACTGTTCGTTGGGGGACCACCGACTCTCCCCCACCACCAAGCATTTATTTCGTTTATTTTTATCTAATTAAAATAATTGTGCAGATTATAAATATATCCTTAAAATTTCTTAAAAATATAAATTATTTTTTTAATTTTAAAAATTATAAATATTACATAATCATAATATTTATTTGACCAAGTCAACAGAGAAAATGAAATTCTTAATATTTTTTTATATAATAATAAAATTATATAAATTATTAAATAAAATATATTTATAAAATCATTAAAAATTATAATTAAATTATAATTTATTAATAAAATAAATTATTTATTACGCTATTTAAAAGGGCATAATATAATTTTTAAAAATATAATAAATTTTAATATTGTGTTTGGTTAAAAAATTTAAGAAAACATTTATAAATAAAAATAAAAAATATATGTAAAATTAAATAAAATATAAATATATTTTCATTTTCATTTTACCTATCATTTATTTTTTTTCAAATCTCCTATCCAAAACACAACATAAAAGCCTTAAATAGTTTAATAAAACATTTTTTATTTAAATTTTTGACGTTTTTTAAATATTTTTTAATATATTTCTTTGGTTTCTTCTTCTTCGCTTCTTCCGCGGATTTCGCTGTTCTACGCCATCACCAGTAATCCAATTCTCTCTCCTTTTCTCTCTCTAAAACTCTCTCTCTCTCTCTCTCTCTCTCTCTCTCTCGTTTTCAACGACACCGCTCATACATTGTTGATCCGAATATTCATATCTCTCTCTCTCCGTCTCTTCTTTTCTTATTTCTCTCTGCTTCTTTTTTATCATCTGAAAAGCATCTTTATTGGATTGATGGTGAGCTCAACGGTTTTCAATTTCTGCACTTTTTACATCTCGTGTGTATTTATCAATTTTTGTGTTTTTAGGGTTTGATTATATGGTATATTCATCAGTAATATAATCTGAGATTCGAATTGCATTTTGATTGTTTTTCGATTTCAATGCGTTGCGTTTATGTTTCTCTTGGTATTCTATTTATATGTTCTTTTTTTTTCTTTTTCGCTTTTCAATCAAATAATTCCTTTTTGCGTTTATGTCTGTTTTCTCTTTCTGCTGGAGCTGGTAATTGATTTTGTTGGCTGTTTAATTTCAATTTTATTTTTCTCTCTATTGTATTAGAGTGATGGGATTTATTTTTGGAAAAGTTGAAGAGCCTTTGAACTTGAAAAATCTCAAATTTGATAAAGTTTCGTAATTAAATTTACATTGGCTCGTGTTCAAATAATAAAAAAAAAAAAAAAAAAATGTGTTTGAACTTTTATAAATCAGTGACTCTGTATATTTGGGCTATTTAAATTGATGCACAATTTACTTTCTCATATGTTGACAATTTCGCTCCTTTTTGTTGTAATGAATATATGTGTCAAATATATTAACATTCTAGTAATTTTGAAGTTACTCGGAAATCTGAAGATCCGTTTCTTGATTAAATGCAGGGCTCAAATTTCACCCCTTTTTGGTTTTTTAAATACTCTTCTGAATTGCATATTGTTGAGGGATTTTAGCTTGGTAGTGTTCTGTTAATTCCTTTGATTAGTTATGGCTGATTTGTCCCATTGTTTTAACAGAGGGGCGTCATTTGACGTGAATGGAAACACTATGCACTGATGTTTACGGATTTTCTTGGACTAAGTTGAACTACTCATTTCCTGAAGTTACACTAGAGGTTTTGCAGATAACAGGAGTCACTTTTAGATGATACCAGCTTATTGCAGCTTGTAGAGGCTGCATTCAAGCATGTTGATTACTTTTTGGTTTCTGCTTAAACTCTTCAGCAATGAGAAGTGGGCTTTTAGTGACATCTTGTATTTTATGCCACATTTTAACACTGATATGCGTCTACGAGGAAACGAAAAACACTGTGTTGCCAGTGTAGAAACCTCTGCTTGGAGGTTAGAAGTCCATTAAACAGACTTTGACTTATCTCTCGCCGCAATTCTAATAATGGAAAGGTGAGCTTCTGGGTATTGCTCTTATATTCATAAAGTTGTTGACTCTTTTTCTTTTCATAATTCTTATGCTTGTTTGTGCTGGTGCATGGTCCTTTCAGATATAAAATTTTGGAGGAGCTTGGAGATGGTACTTGTGGTAGTGTATATAAAGCTATCAATATGGAAACGTGTGAGATTGTAAGTGATTCTTTGCTGGAGAAAATCAGGCTTCTATGTTAATAATGGTGGTTTATTCTTATTTGTAAACGGATACATAATTGCTTCTTAACTATTTTTTCTTGTATAAGGTCAGGAGCTAGCACAGAGGGTAAACCTTCTGGTATCCTCATAATAAAAAAACACACAGTTCGTTTATTGTATTTTTGTAATCAGTGGCTTGTTTGGGGTTTTCTTCAGGAGATGTTTGTTTTCCCAACCTATCCTGTTTACTAATTTTATGCACTCGTAGAATCTTAATAATATGTTTACCTCAAATACAAAACCCATGGTAAGAACAACAAGGTTGTGTATCTAAATGAAAGACAAAACTAACGCCCATATTTGTTTTTGAACTATGAGACATTAAAAACAACTTACTTTAAACCCCAGGTAAAGAATCTGGGTGTAAGACGGAGTTTTGTTGTGCTTTTTTGTGATTCTCTCTTTCAAACAAAGGTGTTTCAATTGGAAGCCATTAGAGACATTTGCTTCTCAACATGACCTTAATGGCTCATCTGTCACACTGCCTTTTCCCTTGTGTTGGGCTCATGTTTACATGACAATCAAGAGATGCTGTTTTGTACTCTCTTTTTGAAAATTTCTAATTGCTAAATTTATTGCTGTGTTGATGGCCGTCTTGATCATTCAGCAATGTTCTGTTTTCCAGTCTGACCCACCAATTTGTCCTTTGAACTTAATTACGTAGTTGAGAATGACCTTTCTATGTTTTGTTAATTTTGGTTAGCAATTATTTGAAGATTGATTACATTCATCACAGGTTGCAGTAAAGAAAATGAAGAGAAAATTTTATTCTTGGGAAGAATGTGTGAATCTACGAGAAGTTAAGGTATGAGATTGTGCAATCCTTCAAATGGTATACTGCACATTATGTACTAGTCTCAGTGAAATGTGCAAGTTTTGTTTGTTCATGAAGTTCTACATAGCTATAAATATGTGCATTATACAGGATGACATGGTTTTTGTTTTCTTTTGCTTTTGCAGTCCCTCCGTAAATTGAATCATCCAAACATCATAAAGTTGAAGGAGATTGTCAGGGAAAACAATGAGCTTTTCTTCATATTTGACTACATGGTAAGATTTGACCCCCTTTCTGCTATTTTCGATCATTTTATGTGATAGCAAAAATTCGAAGTTCTTTGGCTTGTTTTTTGATGTTTGCACATAATAAGTAATATTATTCTGTTATGATGACATCTTTAGTCATATTTTCAGACATGCCTAATGCAGTTTCCTTTTCAATTCCTACAATATTGGGGCCTTGTGTTTGGAATGCCTAACTTACTGATTCTGCTAATTGTCTTTGGTTCATTTAATATTAAGAGTGGTGGATTTTTTTTAACTGCTGCTGTAAGTAACAAGTTGGAAGCTGGAGGCAGTTGGAATTGGTATATCTCTCTGGAAATGGAACATGATTGGTGAACTTTTTTGTTCCAACTTTTTCGGTTTAGTTGTGCAATGAGATTTCTGCAGCTTATTACCAGAAGCAGTCAAGTTTCTGTTGGCATTGGTGTTGATTACCACAATGAATTTTCTCTGTTAGAATGTTTGAGCAAGCTAACACCTGAATGTTTGCTTCGTACCTGAATAGGGACCGGGAAAACCTATCTGTTCCACATAAGTTGTTTAAGGATGTCAATAGAATGCATTCCATTTGTGTCTTGAATAACCATTTTTTAAGACCATAAAAGCATTTATGAAGTCTGGTTTCTCTCTTGGATAACATACAGTGAACATCTTCTATGGATGGTACAAGTGCATTCTGCCTTTGTGTTCTCTTCAATCCTTTGAATCTTTCATAGTAATCATGGCTTTCTATGTTTCACTGGCAGAAAGTTTGTCTTTGGTTGATTAACCATAGATGCTTATGTTAGATACATTTGATGTGCACTATAAGTGCAAACCTGATCCATGGGTAACAATTCTTTAACTATGTCATGTGATTTTGATCTTAGAGAGAAAATAATTTTGAGAAAAGGTGACATTTTTTGACTACTGTGTGAATGAAGAATCATGCAGGTTATCTATTATTATTTGTGGTGGAAAGGACCTTCATGACAACTAATAGAATTATAGTCTTACTAAATTATTTTGCCTCATGACCTTTTCATAGGCCGATATGTCTTGCTCTGAAATGTTGAGATTGTTAAAAAGTACTTGCCATTGTGAATTATAATTTGCTTATGCTTGAACGTGGACTTCATCTCTCCAGGAATATAATCTGTACCAAATAATGAGAGGAAAACAGAAGCCCTTTTCAGAGGAAGAGATTAGAGCCTTTATGTCTCAGGTGCTGCTAGGACTTGCATACATGCACAAAAATGGATATTTTCATCGGGACTTAAAACCTGGTATAAATTTCATCTCAGTAGTGTGCTTCTGTATTTTATGGATTAAAATGTATTTTATCCATTCATGGGGGTACATTGTTTGATATAATCAAACATCCTTTCTTCTTTTCAAGAGAATTTGCTGGTGACAAATGACATCATTAAAATTGCTGACTTCGGACTGGCTAGAGAATTGTCGTCAGTGCCTCCTTTTACTGATTATGTTTCCACTCGGTGGTAAGAGATTTTCAATAATTCTGTTAAACCTTTGCGTGTGTGTGTGATTGATTGTTCTCACTGGTTATTCAGTTACTTTAGCTGCTTTCTTTTGGTAATTTATTGTCTTATGTTGAAATTATAAACTTATGGAAGGTACCGCGCACCAGAAGTCTTGTTACAATCCTCAACATACACTCCTGCCATTGGTATGTAATATGCTCTTAATTTCAAAACCTTCTCAGTTTTCGTTTAATGTTAAAGAAACTGATGAATTGCTACTTTAACCTTGCCACTGGCTGGCTGGGGTTAGGTTCTGGTTTGGTTGATCATGTAAGCATTGCCCATTCATGTTGAACTTGTTCTGTTTGTCAACAGCCTTTTTCTCCCGTCTCCCTTTGGGTTTCCTATTGATTATCCCCAATCCCATTAGTCTCTTCCATGGAGTTCTGTACTGGAAAGTAATTGCAAAAAATATTCCCCAGATCGTGGAACTTATAACAAATGTTTGGTGTAATTATTATTATTGTTACTGATATTATTTTCATGTGGGAAGCTGCCTTGCTAGGCTGTGTCGATGGTGGAGCAAAGTTCTATGATATTACGAAACAACAATTTATGATCTCTCTCTTCTTTTTTATTATAATTACTGCCCTTTTTTAATTTAAAAAAATAACCTGTGTAGCATAGTATAAATTCAATAAGATTTTTCAATATACATTGTTTGATATATATCTAGGCGTTGACCAAGTTGCTCATTAAACCTTATCTGTTGACAACTGTTATAATGAGTTTTGCACTGGGGAGTTGGTAGATCAATTTGAATATAATATATACATATACATACACATATATACAGCATGCGTGACTATGAGACCCACTGATCAAACTGCATCAAATCGATTTTGAACCCAAACCATGGTGAGCAGCTGAAATAGAGGGGTCATTGGAGAAGTTGGTTTTTTAAACCCTGCCAAAAAAATACATACACATGTATTTTTCTTTAAATCATGCATCTGTAATTGACTGGCATGATATGTATATGAATGATTTACAGCCACTTTGATGAGATGAAATATTTGCTTCCAGAAATTTGATGGGTTGAGCTCTAGTTGCCTTTCTATGAATTATTTTAATTTGAGAATTTGTACTCTGTGTTTTCCTTGTTGACTGATGACTGACGATTAAAATGTACACACAGACATGTGGGCAGTTGGTGCAATTCTAGCTGAGCTTTTCACTTTGTGCCCCATTTTTCCTGGTGAAAGGTGATTTCGTTTACTAGTTTAACTCTCTATACCCTTTGCACTAATGCAAACAATTCTTCTCTTAGTGTTAATCCACTAATACCATGTATACCTACCTTCCTGTACTCCAAATGGCAAACACCACCTAGATAGGATTGTTGGTGTATATGACTTGTTTGGACTTATTCCTTGCTATCCATATATGAGATCCTTAATTGTCTATTACTTTTGAAATACATTGAGCTGAAATTACTGTACTAGGTTGGAGCTCAATTACAAAGTCTGATTAATCCCATCCAATATATTGAGCTAAAACTACTTGAGTAATGCTTTGCCTACAGCTTACTAATATCATTTCTTTCATGGGCAGTGAAATAGATCAATTGTACAAGATATGTTGTATTCTTGGTACGCCAAATTGGACTACCTTTCCTGAAGCGAGGAATATTTCGCTACTTATCAATATTAGTTATTCCGAGGTGATCTCTTGTTTGGAGTAGTGATTGCTTTTCTATAGTTCTCCCCTCCTTGTTTTAACTTTATAGTTAATTTATTTGTTTCCCTATTTGGTCTTGGTAGATTATGCCTGCCAATGTCTCAGATATCATTCCCAATGCAAGCTTGGAAGCTGTAGATCTGATCAAGGTGGGTGCTTTACATACATTTCTTTTTCTTTTTTAAACTTACTCAAAGTTGACATTTTAATTGCTGAAGTAATATTTGACATGTTTCAATGTTTTCTTTCTTTCTTGATTAGCAACTTTGTTCATGGGACCCACTAAGGAGGCCGACTGCAGATCAATCCTTGCAACATCCATTTTTCCATGTAAGATGTGGCCTCAAATTTATCCACAGCTTTCTTGTTATTGTTTTATTTGATTACCTAACACGTGCCAATAAATAGGTTGGTACGAGGATTCCTCGTCCAATATGGGATCCTCTTCAGCTGAAACTAAATAGCGTGGGTGAGACATTGGACTATACTTTTGGATGTTATCTTACATAATTTAGTATACATAAATTTTTTCTTAGTTAATATTCTTTTTGTGATTGCTATACAGGACCTACACCAAATCTTGAGTTGAAGCTATGGGACTTTGGCACTCAACCAGATGATTGTTTTCTTGGTTTGACTCTGGCAGTGAAGCCTAGTGTGTCCAACTTGGGTAATAAATTGTCTTTGTTGTGTCATAATTAATTATTGGTACCTTATTGAGCAATGGATGGAAGCAATGATTGACCATGGTTTTACTTAAGCACTAGATATGGGTTAGATATTATGTTGAGGGCATGTTGGATGATTCGACATTGTATGGAAAGAAATCATCATAGGGTAAAATTATTTAATGAATATTTCTTTTAGGGGAAGGGGTAGTGAGACTCGAACACAGGCAAGCTTCATCATTCCCAGTGAGGGAGCATCCTGTCCACTAGATATTATGTTTACTTGCAGGGGCTTCCCATGGTTAAACTAATTTGAATTTCTAATTGTTTTTGTATATTGCACACTGTTCCACGGGACCTAATCAGTCTCATGCTTAATTTGGCACAAAAAAAATATTTTTGCTGTGATTTTGCGTATCTTATAGCATAATTGCCTTTGTTTCAATGGCATAGCTCTCTAAAGTTTAAAATTGGTTCTGATATATGAATTCATTCCCTGCAGATATTTCCCATAAGATATCTGAAGGTAGAGAAGAGGTGAGTTTGCAAGGCCACATTCACAAAATGTTGATGTAGCATGTGACATTCAGTGATGAATATTTAACATTATATTTCTGTTTGTGAAGCAAATGGCTGTACTATATTCTAAAAGATTGTGATTTCCATTAAGCAGGATATATTGTTTTGCTCTGGTTTTCGGGATCATCCACAACAGTCGGGTAATTTTTTTTGTTTTCTGTTAAAGTAATATCTCCTCTATTACTAATGAGTCATAGCTATAACTTGATGGGTAAGTAACTTTCCCCCGAGGGTGTGATTGCACCAAGTTTTGAGAGCTCAAACAAAAGAAAGTTTATAACCTTCTGGAAATCTAGAACCCAATTGTCGGGGTGCACCAGGGATATTGATCACATTAATATCCCTTACTTCATAAAATTATTGTCAATAATTGAAGAAAATTGTTTTTATTATTGTAGTGTTTCATGCTTGTTTCTGATGACTTGCACTTTGCTTTCCAGGTTTTTGGTCATTGCTTTCTCCTGATCATAATGGAATTACCCCACCAGTAGAATCGCCCTTGTCATTGTCATTCAGGTGACTCTCTCTCTCTCTCTCACCCACACACACACACACACACACACACACGGAGTGCACAACACACAAATTATGCTTGTTTATTTTGAATTTCGGTTTCTGCCCTAGGCAGTCATGATCACAGTTTTTATGTTTTGAATAGGTTATAGGACACTAATCAAAAATCATTGTCTGACATTTTTTGTGGTATATTTCTGCTGTAAATGTCATACCCTAGGGACCACTATGGATTGTAATATCATAATTTGCTAATAGATTTGTACAGTTCTCTAAAGTTTTTGTGTGGTCTTATTAGTAGTGTGTTTTTCCATTTTTCACATTGCAGCCCAATTCCACATTCATCAATTGGAGCTCCACAATCAACTGGATTCACCATTGCGTCATTGCAGCCTAATATATTGGACCGTCCATTGTTGGCCATGTCTTCCCCCTTCCAGCAGGGTCATTGCCTTTAATTGTATTAATTGCTGGCGTGATCAAATAAGGAGGGATTGTGGATATTTACCTGTAATTATTAGTTCCGATCAAAATACCTAGTAGGACTATGTGATGATTTCTTTTTTCAGGAAATTTCTGTGGATAAGAACGGATTGCTTTGTCATCTGAGAGCTTTCCATTTTTAATCCAGATTGAGAATCTGACTTTTTTTTTTTGTTTTTTGGTCTTCTCCCGTTGGAGGAAGAGAGGGGGGTCTCTAGTCAAATATGTTGACAGTGATACAATTCCTTCAAAATACATTTGTCTAATTGCTTTGTTGTGTATATGCTGTGGGAATTATTTTATTTTGTTTTTGCCAAATATGTAATGAGAAACTTGTGATGATGCTTCATGAGATAATAGTGCTTAAATAATTAGTGAAGGAAACAACTATGAAAATATGCTGCAAGTGCTAGTGAACAATTGGTATATGAAATCTTCTTTATTTCCCATTGAATTTGGAAATTAGAGGAACTTGGTTGAGTTTTTGTAATATGATTTCAGAAAAAAAAAAAATCAAAAACTAGTTTGGTGAAAAAAATGAAAAAATAAATAGAACACATTATTTTTATTTGATTCTCTCTTTTTTGGGGAAAAAATATTTTTTATAAATTTTAAAATATCTTTTTAATGTTTTTATTTTTTTTTGTTGAATTAGTTTTTAATTTTTTTTTTAATAAAAAATAAAACAATTTCTTAAAATTCAACTAAATAAAGCCAGTTGTAAGTGAGCATACGAAGAGCCTTTTTCTTTTATTTTATCAAATTTTTCTTCTTTCTATTTTTTTTATTCAACCAATTTTTGTATTTACCATATATTGTAATTTCTCATAGATAAGAAGCTGCTAACTGCAAAGTTTTTTGGCATTGTTGTTATATTCAGATCTTGAATTTGCAGAAGAATTAAAATGGGAAAATAGGCAAATAAAATGAATATGTAATGAAGGTGGCCAATTGTTAGCAAGACTGTTTTTGGCATTAATGCTATACTGGGATGTTGGATTTGCAAAGAGAAAATAAAAAGAAAAAAAGAAAATGAATATGTAATAAAGGTGGCCAACTGTAAAAATAAACAAATAAATAAATAATCTGAGCACCTATCAAGAGAGAGAAGGCTTGGAGTTGAATTAGTGCAAGGTAACCGAATTGATCTACTGAAAAAAAAAAAAAATTATAAAAAAAAAAATATATATATCTGTGACTTCAATTTTTGTGCATGAAATTGTCACAAAATGTTTGGCCTAGTGGGGGCAGTTTGTGACTTAAGAATGTGCTCGTTTCAAATCTCAGATTCAACTGTCAGTAGGTATTATCAATTCTTTAGGGTTACACTTGCGGGTTTTGCCCTCACTAGGAGCTATCAACTCTTTGGAGTCATGCCCTCAGCTGTACCTTTTTGAGATTAGTTGAGTTACATATAAATTGGTCGGACATCCATTCCCAAAAAATTAAAGGCTTGCTGAATTTGTTTTATTTTTCTTTATTGATAATAATAATTAATTAATATTATCAACAGGCATAATTTGTAAACAATTTAGAGTATCATTGTACAACTCAATTTTATCCATCAAGTTTTATCTCTCTCTCTCTCTCTCTCTCTCTCACACACACACACACAAACACACACACACATAAATATATATATATATATATATAAATATGTGAGGTAAAAGAACTCACAATGTCAAAAATACTTTTTTATTTTATAAAAGGTAATTCTATTTAAGCATTACAAAAAATCTCAGTATAAATTATTTATGTTTATTTCAAAAAATTGTCGTTCGAAATATATATTTAAAACGACATAATGATATGTACTGAAATTTTTTATTGGGATAGCCACATCTGCATTCAAAAACACAGTTATGTTGAGAACAAAAAAAAAAGGGTTTGAAAAATGTATACAATGGAGCACGAGGACAGTAGTCCTGAAACCCATTCTCACCTTAATTAAAGGTATCCAGTGGATCAAAAATAAATAAATAAATAGAGGTTTTGTGATCCACATATTTCCAAAGTTTTGTCTTGGCAGGTAAAACAACATGAAAGCAACCCTTTACCCAATGTTATGCACACACGGCAAGGGAGTTCACAAGTGGCATAAATTGCAATTTTGAGATATAATTTCTGTAATTATTTAATAGTTTCAGATTACTATTTAAAAATATTTACATGATATTTTAAATTAACTATATTACAAAATTTTAATGATTTGTCTTTGTTAAATAATTAAAAAATAAAGAATGATCAAACCAAAGTTGTTAATATTGTATTGGATTAAGCATCGGTATGTTATGGATGTCATTTCGAATTTATGTATTAAAAATATTATTTAGCAATAAATAATTTTACAATACATATCATGAATTTAAATTTATATATAAAAGAGACTTAAAAGCATATTATGTCTATTAAATAACATAAATTAAGGTACTTCAAAGTTGGATGTTCACGGTACGGTTGTGGGCCGAAAATCTCTAATCTGCCATCAGTCAATCAGATTGACGGATTGGAAAAAAATCAATTCTCATCCGTTTGCTGGATTGATGAATGTGGATCGAGTGAATTGACGGATTGGCGGATGAATACAAATTGATTTGGAGGTTTAAATTTTTACAAATTTTGAACATAATACAAAAATTTGTCAACATTTTTATTTTTATTTTTATAACAATCCAATCCAACACAACATAACCAAAATATTATCAAGTAAATTATCAAATATCAATAATAAACACGTATAAAAAAAACTATGCATCATCAAAACTATTTTATTACTTTTTTTTATTAAAAAACTATTTAATTTGATTTTTTTTTAAAATGACAAAATTAAGCATTATATTTTCTACACAAAAATATCAAATATCAACACTTGCCATTTGATAAAAGGATTTCCAAATTGAAAATATAACAGAATATCTAAACTCCTTTTCAATTGAAAATACAAATAGAATATCTAAACAAATTGAAAACACAAAATCTTACAAATTACTAGGGGTGCTCGCGGTTTGGCAGTTCGGTTGTGGTCAAATGAACCTTAAATCTGTCATTCGTCTAAAAAGTAGGTGGATTGAAAAAAATCAATCTGCAACCATCCACTCGTCATCACGTATTTGTCCAAAATGCAGCGGATCAGTTTGGTTCGGTCGGTTTGGGTAGATCGAAATATCCACTGCTCACCTTACCTCAAAGAGAGTATGGAGCACAATTTTTTTCTATTTTAATATTACAAACCATTACACAAGAAAAAAGAGAGAAAAAAAATGGCCGCTATGTTCTGGTACTTACGAGGTGTTATTGACCAGTACTGTCCAGTATTGGCTCGTATTTTAGGCAGAACGAAATTGGACTATGTAGGTGTAGTTTTTCTTCTGAAACGTATGTACCGGCCGGTACAGTACAGTATTCATAACATTGGATCATACTTAATATTTAATGTGATTTTTTGTTTACTAAAAACACTATATAGGTAATGTCATGTAATATTTTAAAAATATTTAATAAATTTTTTTTTTTGTAAATGGATCTCTTGGGGCAAAAAAATAAACCCCGCAAACCGTAGCTATTTTTTATTATCTTCTTAAATAATTAATATATTAAGCATTTTTTTTTTTACTTTATCTCTATAAATTATTACACTGTGCCATTTTGTTCACTGAATTATGAATTTTGTAAATTTTGTAAATTATTTTACTTTATCCAATTCGGTGTTACAAAATTTTGATGAGTTTTTTTAACTTTGCACCTCAAATTTATTCACTTTTTTCACTATCTCTCTCTCTCTCTCTCTATATGTATATTTATTTATTTAGCTCACTTTTTTTAAGTAGATGGAAAAAAAAAAAAAAAGGAGTTAATATTGATGGAGTTTAATATTAATTTAATTTGTGTAAAGAGAAGATGAATAAATTTATTATTTATCTTTAATTTTTATCTAATAAAACCAAATTTCAATTTAAATATTTTTTTTGATAATGAGGGAAATAACATAATTCTGTTTTCTCAATCAGAGAAGAGGTGATTTCTAAACTTTGAAAGAAAAAATATGTATTAGTCAATATATTTAGAGTAATTTAGACTTTGATCTCTTTATATTTTATTAATTTCTCACTTTAATTGGTGATTTTTTTTTTCATCCCTTTATGCTTTAATTTTTTTTAATTTATTCTTAAAGTTAACTTTTGTTTAAAATTAGACAAAAAATATCATTCTAAATATAAAAATATATTTTTTATGCCAAGTGACAACCAACATGATATTTTATGTTTATTTTGAGCATAAATTAGTTTTAGGATCAAATTGGAAAAAGCTTAAAATGTGAAGGTACAAAGGCCTTGTTTGGAAAGTGGCTATTTATTTATTTTTTTTAAAATTTTTTTGACTATTTGACTATTTTAGTAGGTTATTTTAATTTTTGTATGTGGGAAGTTGAGTTAAATTTTTTGGTTGATTGTTGTATTGAAAAATGTGTTTAAAATGATATTTGAGGCTAAAATAACAAATTTGCTCATAACCTAAGAGCATTTCCAATGCATTGCTAAAATAGTTGCCAAAGCCATAATATGGCAGTTTGGGCAAAAATGGCTTCTCCAATGACATGCTATAGCAGTTGCCAAATTTGGCACCAGCTTTAGCAGCCGCTAAATCTACCAGGTCACTCAAAAACCAACTGCTTTCTTCTTTCACTTCTTTTCTTTCAGTTGGGTCAAACATGCCACATCAAAGATTAACATAATTTTGACTCCAAATTCACAAATTCATCTAATTTTGTTCTTCATCACAAATTCACAAATCTCATAACAAATTTTCACAATTTTCACAAATCTCATAATAAATTAAATAATAGACTGATCAATGAACCCATTTTTCACAAATCTTATAACAAATTTTAGAACTAATTTCAGTGAATAAAAAATCTGAAACAAATTTACCTAGATTCACAAGATGCGTGATGGATTTCAGACGATTTCAGCAATTCCAAGCTTTCGTCTTGTTCATCTTCTTTATCTGTTTGCTTCGTCTTAGGGTTTTTTTGTACTTCGTCTTTATCTTCTCCATCAGAAAGACGATTTGAAGGAGTCGAAACAAAGGGTTTTGGATTTCTCAGATGGATTGAAGATAAAGAGATCCAAAGGGTTTAGGGTTTAGAAAAAGATAAAACAGAGAGAATAAAGAGAGGTAAGGAAGATAAAGAGATCTAAAGGGTTTAGGGCTTTTTTGTGCAGTGAAGAGGGTTTTGTGAAGTGCGAATAGATATATGGATAGAAATGGAGGTTTGGCGATCGTTACTGTCGAAAGCATCAACCTTAGCGGTAGGGGAATTCGATAGCGGCGGTGGATCTGACGGGTCAGGTCCATCAGCTCCCCTACTGTGTCAAGTATGATGGACCTTACTCTATTTCTCATTATTTCAAACCCAAACCCACTAGCACGCCCCTCTCTCTCTCTCCCTATATATATATATATAGTGGTGCTACATGCACTAATTAGTGTACACACTAGTGTACTGTAGACATCCCATTTTTGACCGTCCTTACGACTTGGACACCACCGCTTGCGCACCCAATGATGAATATGTGTATGCTTGTCAAGTGCTCGAATTCCTCAGCGAAATGTCATAGCTTTGAGCCTTCAAACCCTTCACATCTCTTGCCTTGTTTTGGATCAAAACCCTACTTTTTGCTATTTACTGCCAACCATTGATCTTGGCTGCCGGCCATGTTGGTGGTCTGTCGACCACAAGTGCATTTTTGCAGATATTTTGGCTAGCTGTGCTAGCTGTTTGCACAGATGCATGTACCTCCCTATATGTGTATATATTGATATTTCTGAGGAAGTTTGATGTTTATATATATATATATATAGGAGACCTCCCCTTCCATTTTTGGGGTTTGAACATTTTGGAGCAAAATTCTCTCTCTCTCTCTCTCTCTCTCTCTCTACAATTCTCTTTCTCTCTCTTGCAAATTCCTAAGCTTTTGCAAGCTTTTGCCTATACACTCTAAACCAAACCTTGTGGTATTTGAGTTAAGGTACTTTTGAGCTTACTTTGAGCTCTTAAGGGTGTTTAAGTGCTGGTTTAACACTTGAAAAGGGTTCTCCTCTTCAAGAAGTATAATCCTTGGCTTGTTCCTTTGCTTTATTTACTATTTTGTCTACTGTTTTAGACTGTTTTGGGGCTGTTTAAACTCGATATTTTTGGGCTGAAACTTGTGGTTTAAGGCTAATAGGGGTGGAGGGGTGTATCACCCTTCTTTGTATCTCATTTCTTAGGCCTTTGCCCTTGTGTTTCCTACCTTGTTGTTAACTTTTTTTTTAAGCTTTTAAATACTGAATTTTAGAGGTATTTCAGAGGCTAAAATCATGTTTTGAAATCCTAAAAATGGAGGGGGTAGCCTCCCTTTCTTGTGTTTGTTTACTAGCTTGATATGTTCCATGTTTTAGCTTATTATTCTAGCTATTTTTTGTCTTAATTCCACCATGTTTTAGAATTGATTTAGCATTGTTTTAGGATTATTTTTGGTTGTTTATTGCATTTGAGCTTTGTATTGCATGTTTATAGAGTAATAGTCCTCATAGGTTTGGTGGTTTAGGCCTTAGCCACCAACTTATTTGAGTTGATAGCATTTGTTTATGGTTTTCCATACTTGTTTTCATCTCTAGTCACCTCTGCAACCTCCCTCATTTCTTTGCTTTTTCTTTGCTTTGAAAGTTGTTTCAAACTAATTGTTTGTTTAAGCTTGAGATTGAGGTTGTTGTGTTTAACGGTTTAATCCCTTTAGGGGTTTATTACTAATGGCATGACACTTCTCTCATGCCTAAAACAACTATTGGTTTGATACTTCTTTCCATTAGAGGACTTAAAGCTCACTCTTGAACTTAATTGACTAAGGAATGTTTAGTAATTAAAATGGAGTAATAAAATTGAGACTAAAAGTGATGCAAGACAATAAAATCAACTTGGGTTCAATTGGACGTTAATTGAACCCATTGAGTCTCGAGTCGTTTCATACTTGTTAGTGATTTAAACGGTTCAAAAGTCAATGTCAACCACTTCCCTTGATCAATCCATGATAGGGAGGAGGTTTGGGAGTCTTTTCTTGTTGCATTTATTGAAATTGTACACCTTAGTTCATAGGCCATCATGCAATGAAATTGTATCGATTGATGGCCTGTGAATTGAGCTTGCCACTCCTTTGAGCTGTTTGATGATAAGGAGGGGTAAAGTGTACAAACATACTTTGAGAATACCTTGTTTTGTGCGCTGTATGCTTTCTGTTGCAGTAGGAAGAACCTGCAGGCCATTACTTCTGGACGGCAAGCAACCATTTGTGGCCGACCGGCCATTACTTCTAGGCTGTTGGCCACTTTTGTCAAATTGAGCAGTAACTTTCTAGAGTAGAACAGAGCAGGATCTGAGGTGAAAAGAGGTTTAACTGTGCAGCAGAAGCATTCTAACAGCAGAACAGTGGGATTTTCAAGTGGCAATCCGCGCATGCTTGAGCATCTTTTGCTTCCTGGGGCTAATTAATTAGTTTAGCTATTTATTTCATGTTGTAATTAATTAGTTAGGTCGAATTTGTAATTAATTAATTAGTTAGTGTTATTGGTTCTGTAATAACTAGCTAGCATAGTTAGTTTATTCGGTTTGCAATAATTAGTTAATTTGTTGTTGTAATAGCTAATTAATTAGCTTAGCTAATTAGTATTCAGACTCTCTTGTGCGAAGGCAAGCAATTGTAATAATGTGCATGTCTTCTGACCCTACGTCTTTCTCCTTTTTATTTGCCTGCTTATGATGGTTAGTTTAAGGCATCATGTTTCATTTAGCATCTCTCATGCCTTGTATCCATTGTCTTGCATGCATTGAGCTCGTCGCATCATTTTAACTTGCATTGTTAGTTAATACTTCTTTGAATACGTGCTTAGACCGCATGTTATCAAATTAATTCATATGCCAAGCCGAGTCTAGTAATTGCATATCTCATGCGTTGCATTAGTTATATTGCATAGCTAGGATCACGCATTTTTCCTAACTCTTTCATCATTTTTGACTTGGAGTACTAGTTGAGTTTTTATTTGCTTTAGCATATTGCATAAGTGTAATTGTTGCCATGTTTAGCATGTTTACCATGAGGTTAAGTGCTTAAATGATAAACAATTTGAATACCTGTGGATGAAGGCTAATTGCTTGAATTAGGATAGTTTGATTAATATACATTTGAGCCCACTTTTGCAAGTGGCACATTCACAAACCCTTTCAAAAAATAACCATGAAGTCAAATGTTCTAATTTTTGCAAATTAGTCTATACTTGTGTGCGCATCATATAGTAATGTTAGCCTAATAACCGGAACAAAAGCATATAATGTAGATAAGAATCACATTATGATTAGTAGAGGCCGATCTTTGATCGGGCGAGCGGGGGTGTTCAATTCATGACCTTCCTCTCTTGTACCTAAGTTTCCGAGCCAAGATAACTTTGGTGATGACACACACATGGCATTTGGCACGAGTCATGGATTTCTTAAATTTTTCAAAATATTTAAGTGGCGACTCTGTATCTGGCAAAGTAGTTTATTTTTGGCATTTTGATTCAAAATTAATTTTTCAAAAGATGTGCCGGATTGGGGCTCTTTGGTGTTTATCTATTTCACATTGCGCTTGTGAGATCAGATTCAGAACCGCGAGACTCCAATACTGTAGGGCTTATTGTCTTCCGAAAGGAGCGTAAAAAGTCGAGCTACATGTACCAACTAGTGTTATGATATTATTATTGACCATATTTATTATACAAATTACAAATACTCAAAACCATACAAATGATGCCACATCATCTATTAGTATACTAGTGTGTACATTAATTGGTACATATAGCATTATTCATGTATATATATATATATTCATGTTTATATATGGATTGTATTGTTGCAGGCATGGAGGTGGAGGGTCTGAAAATGAAGGAAGCTTATAGAGAGAGACAAATGAAATGGAGAGAGGGAGAGAGCCCTGGGTTGAAACGACAAAGAGAGAGAGATGATGAAAATGAAGATGACATCAGCCCCGAAGATTCTAGAGGCTGAATCTCAGCCATGGCTTAAGAAATCATCCAATGGTTTGAATTGTGTCTTGAAATCATCCGACGGTTAGTATAATTTTGTAGTGGTATGTTTTTTGGTGGGGTGAATCATATTTATTTTTTTTTCCATTTTTATATTTGTCTAGTCGGGAATAATGTAAATATATATATATTTTTAAAAAATAGTTAAAAAAAGTCACAAAAGACAAAAAAAAAAAAAAAAAAAAAAATCACTAAAAAAGCTATATCTAAACAACGCTTACAAATTTGAAAGAAAAATTGGTTGAAATTTGCTAAAATAGCGTGTGACCATTAGAGCACCATTGCTATAATTTACCAATATTTTGCTAAATTATAGCAATGGTACTACTATTTTAGCTAGGGGTGTTCGCGGTTTGGTTTGGGACGGTTTGCAGTTCGGTTTGGACCCGTCCGCATCTATGCGGTTTAGGGAAAAGTCAACCCGCAACCGCCCGCAATGCGGTTTGCAGTTTGTGCGGATAGGGTTCGCGGATGTGTGGGCGGTTGCGGGCGGTTTGCGGATTGAACTTTTTTTTCCAAAATTTATTTTTAAACCTTTTTTTTTTCTCCCATTTTGTCAATCTTTATTTTGGACATTTTTTCTTATATTTTCTAAAATGCTCCAACATTAATAATTAATGAATTAAAACTTATAAAATAAAAAACACAACAAATTCAATTTGTAACCTAAACAAATCATTCAAAATCTACATTCATCATTAACTTGCATTCATCCTACATTCATAATTTATAACCCAAATAAAAAAATTCTAAATTGAAATTTCTACATTCATCATTCCTAACCCAAATACAAAAAAAGAAAAAAAAGAAAAAAAAGTAAATGAATATGAATGGAATAATAAACTTTACCTTCATGTTGTAGTCACATCCATAAGTGTAATGGATGATAAAATTTTTCCCAGTTTCCAAATCCCATGGTGGCTGAAAAATCAACATAGCAAGAACTTTTAAGAAAGCTTTGATGTGCACGTAATAATGTTGTATCTATGATTCATCAATCCACTACAATTGAAAAACCTAAGAAGAGATTAATAGTGCAGGGTTCAAAACCTATATCATAAAGTCTTTTCGAAGTATATGCTGCACACCATGCAAAGCCGAGGCCACAGCATAAGCATACCTTAGTTCAAAAAAGGAAAATATAAATGTCAAAAAAATTCACCATTCCTAAATTTTAACTCAACTGAATATAAGTGATTTATTCTCTATTCTACTCACATTTCTAGCACCCATCCAAATGTTTTATCAGTCTCTGGGTCATCTTTCATTCTCAAAGAAATATTCATCCATGTCAGTGCAATCTTCTCCAGGGTATCCTGGACATTTATGAAAAAGACACAAAAAGAATAACAATAGAAGCCAAAATCAACAAGCCACCGTAAACTCAAAATAGTTTAAGACTTAACATGAATTAAGATGTATTTCAGAAGTTACTGCCATGTGATAGGAAACTGAGTCAAACCAATTATTAGGAGGTAAATAGTGAGAATGGATTTTACCTTCTTGATAATAACAGGGGAATTGCCTATTGGATCAATATTTGTTACAGGGCCATTCTCCTTGGCAAAAAACTTCCTTACAATCTTCTCATGTTCTTTGGGCTTGATGTAGAAAAAAGGAACGCCAGCAGAAAGCCCCCCATGTGCCAAATTAGGAAGTGGATTTACAAATATGTGATCAGGTTCTGCCATCAATATGTATCTATGGCAGTAGCAAACAAACAGATTTAGAGTTTACTGAATGTAAAATGTAACTCAATCATAAATAAAAGGACACTCACTCTTTTTTAATAGTAGCTTTTTCCAGCCATTGTACAAAGGCCCATGGTCTATTTAAAACAATATAACCCTGATACAGCATTTGAAAAACATATTAGAAAAAAAAAATTAAAATAATAAATTAATTAAATAGTTTTAAAAATCTGACCGACATTAATAACAGCTGCATATTTGATCATAAAGGGGAGGGAGAAAATGAAGTGGGAAAAATGTTCAACTACATCTTTGCTGATCATTATGGAAACAAATAAGCAGCCTAGCTGGAACCAAGGTGTAAATCTGTGACTTGCAGTTAAACTTTAGTCGATCAGGAAATTAGTTCATAAGAGTTCCTAGAAGTTTAAGAAAAAAACTTAACAGAATTACATGAAATTTTTACAACTGATTTGAGTCCTAGGAATGGAAAATAGATCATAGGAATCAATAGAAAGACAAAACCATCCACATATTCATTAAGAAATTATTTGAAGAGTTAAAATATGCATGATTACCCCAATTATTTTTCTTGCCTAAATTGAAATATCTAGGAGCCAAAACAGCAAAATTTTCCATCCCTTTGAGGAGCTTCAATTAGACAACACATTGTTTAACTTTCTAAGAAAACCCAAAATCCAATCAGCTAGAGTTCTCAAGTTGCAGACATGTTGTTCAGATTTAATTTAATTTTAATAACAGATTCAGAATTCCTAAAAATATAAAGCAACTAAGAGATTACAGATTCAAATTTCAAAAAAACACAGATTACAGAAAAAAAATCAGATATGTAGAAATGTATTATATCACACAGATTCCTGAAAATATATAACAAATTTAATTCCAAAACAAATACACAGATTATAGATTCAATTTAAAAAAAAAAATCATATTTGTTGGTCCAAAAAAAAAAATCAAATTTATTTTCAAAGAAACACACAGATTCGATCGGTGCAGAGATGAGAGATCAGAGAGAGAGAGAGAGAGAGAGAGAGAGAAAGAGAGAGAGGCTTACCTGTGAGTCGATCGGTGCAGAGATGCAAAACCAGAGAGTGAGACTGATGAGATGAGAGAGTGAGAGAGACAGATTAGAGAGATATCTGATATATATATGTTGTAAAAAAAATCAAAGATCGGGGCGAGAGAGAGAGAGACAGAAACTGAGAGAGAGAGATGCTTACTTGTGAGTAGATCGGTGCGATGAGAGAGTGAGACGATCGGTGCAGAAGATGAACAACGAGAGAGTGAGAGGGACAGTGATGAGATGGGACTGAGAGAGTGAGGGAGACAGCGATTAGGGTTTTTTGTTTTGTTTGTTATAGATGAGGTGAGTGAAATGGTGAGATGGACGGTTAGATTTGAAAGAGGAAAAAAATAAAATAAAAAAAATAAAAAAATTAATTAATGCGGGCGGGTGCGGTTCAAACCCGCAACCCGAAATTCATATAAAATCCAAACCGCACCCTATCCTAATGTGTTTGCGAAACCACCCATACGCGTGCGGTTTGGATTGGGTATGGCGGTTTGGGCGGGTCGGATAACCCTACACCCAGCCTTAATTTTAGCAAACACCATTAGAGATGCTCTAAGACATTTACATTTTTTCAAAATTGGTCTAAACGGGCAAAATTTTCATTTACTACTTATGGTGGCAGTCTGTCAACTTATTGACAATGGCTTCGATTACTGTTTGAAGCTTTTTAGCTTTTTAGTGTTTGAGACTTTTTTAGTCCCAAACTTGGGTTCCCAAACGGCGCCAAAGTGGGGAAAAAAATTAAAGGTCAAAATAAAAAATAAAAAAATATAGAAGGTGCAAAATTTACTTTAGCAGGGGAGGTGAGTGTAATTTACACTAATTATACTCTCTCTCTCTCTCTACACGTCCGGATTCTTCTTTCCTCGTTCAATACTTTCTCTCTCCTCAACCCTTTATAAATAGGGCTATTACCCTTCTAAACCATTTTCTCTTCCCTTTTGGGGTTTTTAGGGAGAGGAGTGAGAGAGAGAGAGAGAGAGAGAGAGAGGGTTGGGCGGCTCTCTGAAGAAAACCCATACCAAAGACTTGTTCGAGGATCTGAAAATTCACACTCACAGACAAGACATACTCATCGTATATACACACCCCCAATATGTATATAGACAAAGAGAGGTAGACACACGAAGATAGTGTCACTTTGAGATTTGTCTTTTGCTTCCTTTCCTTTCTCTTCGATCTTCTTCATCTCTTCGCACAATGTCTACTTATTATCCCCAAGTCCTTCGAAAATACCCAAAATTCTGATATTTGTTTAGTCTAATCCACCGCCATGGATTTCAACCTCTTCTCTCCAACTGGGTTTTTCTTATGTGGGATTTTCTTCTTCTTCACAATTTTATCATTTTGGCGTCAGTATATATTTATATATATTATATACAAAAAAGTATTTATATTATGTGGGTTTGATGAATTGAAATTAGGGTTTGTTTTTGCTCTGTTCTAATTGATGTTGTATCAGTTGATTGATGTTGTTAGGGTTTGATCAGATCTTTACTGTAATGAGCCCTAATTTTTTTAATTGAAAAAAAAAATTGTTAGGGTTATGATCAGAACTTAAAGAAAGGACCTGAGCATTGGTGTAGTATAGGCATGTGTCAGTTGAATCCTATCCATCTAGGATTGGATTTTATTGGTTCAGTAGCTGTTCTTATTAGTCTATGCGCATTGAATCTGCAAAAGGGGTTGATGGAAATTGGGTTTTGAAGGGTGCCATTAGATGGTTTTTAGAAATTTGTGTAGATGGTGGCAAAAAATTGACAAGTGTTTACCTTTAAAGGTCATGGTGTTTTTGTCTTCTTCCTGCAAGTAAGTTGTTCGTAATTGTTGTCAGGGAACGGTCCTGATAGTGGTTTTCATAATGGGCAGGTGATGGTACTCTAATTGCCTTGTAGGACTCACAGAGGATCCGATTGCTGGCAACCCGCTTCATCTGTCGACAAAGCTTTCAGGTTGAGATAATTTGTAGTGTCATAGTGCTATAGAGTTGATTGTCTTGTGGTGCTTTCAGTTGCACATATTCAGTTCCACTTGTAAGTTGTTTTGGAAGATTTGATTTGGGTTAATTTGGAGATGATCGGGGAGCACTACCTGAGCTTGAAATGATTGTGGGGACACGGTGCATGGACAAGAGAGAAGTTTCTGGTCTTTTCCTGTGTTGGAACATCACCACCTGAAGCTAGGGGAAGCATTTAAGCTTGTGGAAGGTTATCACGTGCAATGTCGCGTTGCTTTCCATTCCCACCTCCAGGATACGAGAAGAAGGCTAGACTCAGTGATACCGATTTGCTGACAAAGGTTTATATGGAATTCCTTTTTAATTGATTGTCTTTGCTACCCATTTGTATGGATATGCTATTTCATTTAGAATGCATAGTAGCCATAACTTAATTCTATTGATATTCTTGGAACGTTGTGCTGAGCATTTGAAGTTCATTATGGTTTTTTGATGCAAAATAAAAGGAAACACCGATTAATTGTAATGAGGAATGTTTGGGAATTAAGGGATTAGGTGAACATTTTGAGCTAGGTATGTTCAGAGGGTATGCATTCTACGATGGAACATTATTGTAAAATGGAGACCTAGTATTTTAGGGAGAACAATCACAATCGGTGAATTATAGATGATTAGGTGAACATTTTCAGCTATGTATGTTCAGTGGATATGCATTCTATGATGGAACATTATTGTAGAATGGAGACCTAGTATTTTAGGGAGAACAATCGCAATTTGTGAATTATATATAATGGACTGTGTAACAGTTTTTTATATTTTCCTTATCATCTGTTGTATTATGTGGTAAAATACATGAATTTACACAAGTTGCTAAAAAGTTAAATAATATCCTTGTGATATATTAAAAGATCGGCAAATGTCTCCATTCTTTCTAATCATGCTGCTGTTAAAATTTTGGAAGTCCAGATACCTATAGATGTGTTTTAATACAATTCCATCTGCAAAATTGTTTTGATTTATGGCTTCATGTGGAGAAGGATCATCAATTAATCTTGGCTGATTAAAAGAGGCAAAGTTCTAAATTAAAATTTGAGTATATAATCCCAAAAATATTGCATAACCCAGCATCTTTCTTCAATCCTCAAGTGTTTCTTAAGCCACCTCTAGTATTTTTCTTAATTTATTTTTCAGTTAAAATATCTAAAAATTATTTTTTAAACTGCAGAAATAAGGTTAAGGGAAATACCCTCCCAATTGTTTCGAGTTTCATGTGGATGGGTTCTGTGTATTGTGAGACTTTATTTTATTTGCATTTTGTTCTTGGATGGGATCTGTGTATTGTTAATTATAAATACTAAGATACAGTACTGCTGCATTATAATTTTTCACGAAAGCCCTCGGTAAAACTGACTACATGTTAGAGGTAAAAAAGTAGTACAAACTAGTGCCTGAGGAAAGAGCAGTTGCGGTGAACCTATAGCTCCGCAATTCTTGTGTGCTAGAAGTTGTTGATTCTTGATGCCTCTGCAATTATGCAGATTTGTTAATTCTTTTTCATAATTTATGGTACACTCATCTCTCAAAGGTGTGAAATTCCCTTTTCAGATACAGCATAATGTGGCATAGACATGGGTTTGCCCATATCTACTTTTGGATATTTTTTGTAAAAACACATTAATACGCTATTGCAAGCTCCTTGCGTACTTTCTTGATCTACACTGTTTTTGTTTTATGTTTCATTATATTTGTTTTCAAGGTATTTATGATTAGATGCTAAAATTTATCTCGAATTGGAGTCTATTTTAGAAAGTTGATTTTTAAATGGAGACATGAATTAGTTTAATTTCCCCATGTAAAAGGAAAGCTCTATAAAACAGCTATTAGGCCAGCGATGTTATATGAGACGGAATGTTGGGCAACTAAGGAACATGTAGATAAGATGAGTGTTATTGAGATGAGGATGCTAAGATAGATGAGTGGTAAGACTAGAAAACACAGAGTTAGGAATGAGTATATTCGTGAATGGGTAGGAGTAGTACCGATAGAAGATAAGTTGAAAGAGAATAGATTAAGATGGTTTGATCATATACAATGGAGACCAACAAAGGCAATAGTGAAGAGATGCGATACAATGACGGTAGATGAAAGTGTTAGTGGAAGGGGCAAACCTTGATTGACGTGGGTTAGTGTAGTAAATAGAAATATGAATCTCGTTAATTTAACTAGGCTTTTGATGGAGTCGAGTGGAGAAGGATTCATATTGCCGATCTCATTTGATGGGACCTAAGGTTAGGTTTGGGTAATGTTGCATTGTTAAAACTCGGAACTGTAGAAGATATAGCATGTGTAAAAAATGTATGAAATATGTGAAGTGTATAAAAGCATATTAAAATGTATGAGAATGTGTAATATATATTGGAGTTTTTAACTTTTTTGAAATTATATTTGATCCTCAACCAATGCCCATTGAAGAAGAAATACTTGAATTGAAGAATATAGCTTGTTACTCCTTGTAGTTCATTATAACTGTAACCATTCTCATTTGCAAATTAGTAGTCTGAATGTCCTCATTCTATGATAGTTTCGTGGGCATGTTGTCCTTCACTACCTAGCATTTTGTGTCGTAAATTATAGTTGCGCTTGTATTATCCTTATAGATAGGGCCTTTGGCATGATCCTCTTTCATCAGTTTATGCTTCATCAAGTCAAATGTAATGGTTAATGATTTTGGGTATCTTTTGTTGACATGTTGATCATTTTGTCTTCTAAAAAGCCCATTTTTTAGTAATTTTGTGATTTTTAGTCTTGCTTATTCTTGGACATTTTTTATCCAGAACTTCTCTCATGTATTTTCAGATTGTTATTTACCCTTTCATTATTTGACTAAATTCCAATATATGTAATTGAAACATTATTTTCAGGCGAAAAACAAAGAAAAAGGGCACAAGAAGGATAAGAAGGACAAAGAAAAGACAGACGGTAAAGAAAGGAAAAAGGACAAAGAGATAAGTGACAAAAAACATAAAGAGAAGAAAGACCGAAAGGAGAAGCACAAAGATAGGAAGGATAAGGATAGGGATAAAGAAAAGAAAAAGACATTAGACAAGAAAAATATTGTAGGCCCATCGGAGGGCCAAAATGGCGAGAAGCTTGGATCAAACTGTCTGCAGGGTGGTGAGACTGCAGGCACTAAATTTTTGCTGGAGTTGGTCAAGAGAATCAGAGATGATGGTGGAGCTAGAGAAAACCAAATGCTTCAGAGTATTAGTGTCACAGATCAAGGGAAGGCTGGACTGCCAGGGAGGGTTGTGGAGAGCAATATTGGCAATTCAATTGAAAGAAAAGAAAAGAACAATAACAAGAGAGAAGTTGGTGGAAATGTTAATGGACAAAAAAACAAAATTGAGGCAAGAGGTGTGGAAAATGCTGTTGTTCAAGATTTTAGTGGGATGGATCAAAAAGGGGTTGAAGGGGCTGCGGCTGGACCAGTGGACAAGGATGTCAAGAAGCAGAGGGAGGGGAAAGAGAAGCATAAACACAAGGATAGTGATGGTAAAGGAGATAAACACAAGGATCGAGAACGTGAGAAAAAGAGAAAATCAAAGGATAAAGACAGGACCAAAGAGAAGGAGAAGGGGAAGGAGAAGGCGAAGGAGAAAGCGAAGGAGAAAGAACCAAATAAAGAGCAGCCGATATTGGGAAAAGGCAGCAAAGATGGCATAGACAGTCACAATATAAAACCATCATATCTTTTGAAGGAGGGCGACAAGAGTTCCACTGACAATGGAATTCTTGGCAAACGGAAGGAGCTTAAAGTGAATGGATTTTTACATGGTGAGTTCTTTCCCGTACTGTACTATGATTTCAATGCAATACCTCTAACACTATCCTGTGATTGGAAACATGGACTTTGCCGTGTTTGCCACCAAGGACGTGATAGAGGTGTTGCAGGTTTTGATGGTCCAGTGCGTAAACCACCAATTCTTGAGGGTGCCTGGTTATATGCTCTTTTCGAAAAGAAAAAAGAAAAATTGTTTGGCTAAAATTAGGTCTTGACTGTTATTGAGGTCACCTTGTTATACACACTTGAGAGAAAAATTGTCTTGCTAAATTAGGGCTTACACTTCCTGGCTGTTCAGGATGACAGTTGATGTTTTGGCTTCTTGGCAGGACATTTTTGGGGATAATTTTTGGGTTCTAGATATTGATCTCTAATATTTTGCATGTACTTTATTCTTTCAACTTTGTTACAGATGATGACATTCGGCCTAATAAGTTACCGAGATCCGTCTCTTCCTCACATCAGCTTGTGGAAAATGGAAGAAAATTTGAACCACGCCAAGCTGCTCTCCAGGTTGCATGTGAGAGACAGGCGGCGCCCACTAACCATAAGGTGGAGGTTAAGGTTTCTTCCTGTCACCTGATCCTGCAAAATGGAAGGAAATTAGAACCAAAGCCTAGTGCCATTGAGTCTGCATTTGAGAGGCAGGCGGCAGCCAGTAACCATAAGGTGGAGGTTAAGGTTTCTTCCCGTCCCCAAATCCTGCAAAATGGAAGAAAATTGGAATCACACCCTAGTGCCATTGAGCCTGCATCAGAGAGGCAGAGTGCAGACAATAGCGGCAAGACAGATAAAGAAGCGAGGGTAAATGGTTTGAAAGAGGCTCAACAACTAAATGCTTGCTCAAGTAAGCCTTTGTCTTCTACTCCTGTACGAGCTAAGGAGAAAGTTGAGGCATCTGTGAAGCTTCCACATCCTGACTACAAGTATCTGAGCCAAATACTTTCTGTACCCGAAGTGGCCGAGTTGTCTGATTTTGATGACCAGGACTGGTTGTTCAGCAGTGATACCAAAGCAAGTTCTTTCGAGGTTGATGGGACGCCACAGGTGTGGGCTGAAGCTTTTAGGATAGAGTCTGCAGATGTCACTGCTCTGCCATACGTCATTCCTTTCTAAATCGGCACCAAATGGATTCAGATTCTTTGTTGATCATCCTCTAAATGGGTTTTGATTCATTATTCTTCCAGATCTGTTCTTCAAGGAATCAATTGTGCAGATCTATGTTGCAGTATGCCCAGCCTCCTTGTTCTGAAAGTGAAATCATTTCCTTGTGGATATAAATTGTCATGCAACACAAGCACGGCCTTCTTTGCTCACGGTTCTCCAGATTGTAGCACCCCTGCACGACGTGCTTGACTCGGGTTATTGGGGGTCTCTTGTTTTCTAGTTAGTGATCCATGGAAACAATTTAGGCATTACTGGAAACTTGGAATTATGATTTTCCAGGATTTGTGATGTTCCCCCCTTATTGGATGGGGGGGGAAGACAGGAATGTGTTGGGAATTTTGAGATGGTTCCCTACTCTAATTTTTTTATTTTATTTTTGGAGCTTGAGGACCCATACACTGATTGAGAATGACATAATTGCTGTGGTTTTTATTGCACCACTACAAAATTTTGCGTTGTAACATATGATATCCATTTATATGATGAGTATGTATATTTAAGGGAAAATATAAAGGAAGCACTGTCATTTATTTCACCTCTATTTTTAGACATTGTTGACTATCCTTTTATGCTAGGGTTGGGTCTCTCTCGTTCAAATCTTTAAATTTGAACTCAAGAATTTGAGGGGTTTATAAGATCTAACATAGGCTTCGTGTCCATGATTTGAACATTTTATTTTTTAAGACTTTTTGTAAGCCTTGTTAATACAATGAAAAACATACTTTTACGAAGGGGAAGAGGATGTTTACGTTGAGAATTGAGTAGATGCGACTGCACGAGCCAGAGCATCGGAGCCCTAATTAGTGTGCGACTCTATTGCTCGACTGTGAGCTTGGTCACATTTGGTAATGTTTTTGTTTTGGAAATCAAAAATATATTCAAAAATTATTTTATTTGGAAAAAAAAAAAAAAAAATTAAACCAAGCTTCAAAATTATCGATTTTTGAAGAATAATAATATTAATTTTTATTTATTTCTTTCATTCATACATCCAGTCATCACCACCTCCACTATTTTCACCATTCCATCAATAACTGGTTAAACATATTTTTTAATATTTATTTTTATATTTTCAATATATATATATGGGTTACTTTTTCATAAATTTTTTTTCAGCTACTTATGTTTCATTTAGTCCACATTATTTTTTTATATTCCAATAAGTCTTATGGGTGATATAGTTACCAAAATATCCCTAATAATATTCACATTTACAGTGCATGTTCCGTAATGTGAATGTTCACATCGTCAATGTGAATGTTCACACCATTAATATGAATGTTAATATGTCAATGTGAATATTCATATTGTCAATGTGAATGTTCATACTACCAATGTGAACATTTACAAGTCAATGTGAATATTCACATCATCAAATTGCTAACCGTTCAAAAAATATTTATAAGGGTAGAAATATCCAAAAAATACTTTAAAAATGAAAATTATGATTTGGTAGATCAAATGTTCAAATAATAGGGCTTATTGAAATACAAGAATATCTTATGTTCTAATTGGGATATAAATACTTGAAAAAAGATTTTCTAATAAATTTCCCTATATATATGCCTATAAATGTGTTAGTTGTGTTTAAAAAAAGCAGAGAGGCTTTGTTGAGTTTGATTTTAGAAATACTTTTCTGATTTTTTGTGAAAAATTGAAACTAATTTGATAAAATTAAATTAAATATTAAAATTATATGAAAATAATAAGAATTTTTTAAATTTATTTATTTTTTTCTAAAAACAAATTTTGAAAATTAAAACCAAACCTTAAAGCATTTATCTTTATCTTGTTGGTCATGTTTGTTTGGCTTTATGAATGAAGGGATTGGATTAATAGTGAGAGAGGACCATATAGAGAATATTTGATTGTAGAAGTTTGTGATAGGATTAACACTCCAAGGCCACGTTTGTTTGGTAGATTAGGTTGGATGAGATTTATAATATGCCCGGGGTGTACCCAAGCGTGTTAACAGTTCGAATTCACTATTATCTTTGATCTAGTCTTATGAGTGCAATGTGAAACATAGATGACAGTCCAGATTTGATAACTTTTATAAAAAAATTCATTTTATTACAAACTTTTTACAAGAAATGGACTACGTCACCAGATCTTAGAGTCGCCACCTAATATTTTGAGAAAATTAGGAAACTCGTGACTCGTGCCAAGGCCACTGTTCGTCGTAACCAATGATGATTGGCTTGGAACCTTAAGTATGAGGAGGGAATGTCATTAACTGAGCACCCCCCCTGCGCGCGCGCGTGCACTCACTTGATCAAAAGATCGGCCTCTACTAAGCTATTATATAATTTTTATTAACTTTATATGTTCATATTCCGGTTATCTAATAAATGCTAAAATTACTATGTGAAGTAAACAAAAATAGACTATGTCGTTCATTTTGGAATAATTTGATTTTATTATTTCGAAAAGATTTTGAATAGTGCAATTATGAAAATCAATTTTATTTCAAATTAAATAACACAACATTCATCCACTGGCATGCATAGAGTTACATCAAATAAGCAACTACCCACATAGTAGGATGCTAAACATAGGAAAAAAATCACACGCAGGCGAGATGCTAAAGCACAAAAACTTACATATTTACTGATGTCCCGCAAATAGGTACAAAGCAAAGTTAGTAAAATATACATGATTCTATATATAAGATCCTAATGTAATTTACTCATGATATGCGATTACAGATCTGGCTTCTAATATATGACATGTGAATTATCTCAAAACATGAAGCAGTGCACAAAAATCACATAACAATCAATTAAACTCACAGGTGCAAATTTAGTCGGGTCTTAAAGCATAAAACATGGATGCAAGGCATAGAAATGATGACAAGCAAAATAACATACATATTTACAGAATATGGAAAGCAAAATAAAGAACATGATAGAAAGAAGTAGGGCAGGGAATTATTACAACTTCGAATATTACATATCCGAATAAGGGAGGAGAGGAATAAAATATTATAACAAAAATTAAATTCTCACAATCTCTCTAATTAAAACAAAAACTAAACAAAAACAAAAACTTCAGGGGGGCCTCGGAGACCGTCGGAGACTGTTCTGCTCGACATTAGGAGGCTGCTGGATTCTGTCTAGGAAAAAGTGGCTGGCCGGCCAAAATATTGGCCGTGGCTAACTGTTATGCTTGAAACATGATTTTCGAAAGAATTCTCATCATTTCCTCCTATTTTCATACTGTTCTTTGCTCAATTTCCTAAGAAAATGTTTCATTTTGAAGTTTAAAAGTGAGTCTTGAAACACTATGAAAATATTTGGAACAAAGCACAGAAAGAAAGTTTCGAAAGAGAGTTTTGAACAGGATTTGAATACTTGGTCAAAACAGGCTTAGGTTTGGAAATGAAGCACAAATTCCATCTTTCTTATTTAGAATTTTGTGAGAAATACATTCTTGTTTTCATCCTCGGATAATCAAAAGAAAGAGCCCAAGTCTTAGGGTCGGTTAAAATAGGGTGTCTACAGGATTGTTAGTGAGGGAATGGTTAGTGAAGAGATTGTTAATGTGGAGATTGTTAGTGAGAGGATTAAGTAAAAGTGTGTTTATTTTGATAATAATGGGAGAGATGATTATTGATGAGATTGTTAAATTATTTTTATATAAAATAAAAAAATTATTTCTATATTAAAAAAATATAAAACAAATATAAAAAATAGAAATAATGGGTGCACTTGGTAAATAAAAAATAAAAAAAATGTTTCGAATGTCCGGATACACTCTAATCCCTAGACTATTTTTCCAATCCCACCTTCTACCTGGCCAAGCTAATCTACTTACTGAGTGGGATTACTAAACTCATTGGAGTATCAATCCAACCTCTCATTTCACAACCAAACACGCTGTGAGGAGTCTGACAGTCAAGCTAATCCAATCCTCGCTCTCAAGCGGGTAAATAAATGTGACCTAAGGCCACATTTGTTTGGCAGATTAGGTTGGATGAGATTGTTAGTGAGAGGATGGTTAGTAAAGAGATTATTAATGTGAGGATTGTTAGTGAGAGATTAAGTAAAAATATGTTTGTTTTGATGATAGTATGAGAAATGGTTAGTGATGGGATTGCTAAATTATTTTTATATAAAATAAATTAAAAAAAAATTATTTCTATATTAAAAAAATTAAAACAAATATTAAAACAAACAGGTACACTTGGTAAAAAAATATAAAATAGACTCAAACCAATTACTATTTTTCTAATCCCACTATTTACCCAACCAAGCTAATCTCCCTACCGAAATAGATTACTAAGCCCGTTGGACTATCAATCTGCCCTCCCATTTTGTTGTCCAAATTGTGAAATTAAATACACAGATTCAAGAATAAATCAAAATTATATACCAAGAACACATGCTGAGAATTACAGCTAAATTACAATAGAAATACACAATACAATAAAATGGTAAAGAAAGTAAACCAAAGCCTGCACGGTAGCAGTTTCTGTAAAACAGATTTTCGCCGCCTCACGGGTCGAGTGCTTGAGGAATTCTTGCGTTCGTCTCCCAAGATACGACGATCAAAAACCAACTACGGCAGAAGCACTCCCTGTCTAGCTTAGCGAACAAAAACCGTCGCAGCACTCTCTCACTGTAGGAACTTTCTGGCAAATTGACTTGGAAAATGGAAGCAAAAATTTTCGTGTTGAGACTAGATAGGAAGGTCTCAATTTATACATGTATAAGGGAGAGAGGAGGAGCCTCCAGCCTTTATTGCTGGCCACTAATGCACCGTTAACCTGCCTTTATGGCTGGAGTTACAAACAAATTATACATACTAATCCCACTACCTCTTTCATGAAGTTAACTTCATGAGGCAATTTCTCATTCAATTCTCAATGGTTTTTGGATATTCTTTTTGTGGTGTAAAGATCTCATTGCAAAGTATCTAGACCCACTCGGACCCAACACAATAGATGGTTGGGGCCCACTTTAATATTTAATTAAAGTCACCAAAAACCCATTTTTTGCAACAATCCCTAACATGAATAAAAATTGACCGAATGACTTAACAAACAGACGCCGTTCAACAATATTGACTCGGAGAGAGAGTACAACGGACTAACCTCGACATTAGAGAAGGTAGCTTCTGGCTTTGAACCTCTTCCAGTGAAAACCTATCAAGTTTACTGGCTGATCAGTGAATATGACATCCTGAACTGCTCTGCCATTTATGTAAACTGAGACAATAGATCTCACACAAGAATTACTCCTACCACCATTCTATTCTCACTGGTGTGCCCTATATGGCCCTAAGCACTAGCCTGGTTCAGCGAGTGGTTTCAAAGAATTTTGGCCTTCCCAAATGTCACGACCCAAACCCGCTCCTAAAAGTTTAGGTCATGACCGGCCTGTACTCAGGCCTCAGAGACAAAATTTTAAAATATTCAAATCATATCGGGGCCTAAAGCGGAAGCAAAACAAAAGTAATAAATGTCCATTGAGCTGTGAATACATGATGACCTGAAATAATTAAGCTATTTAACTACACTTTCCATATTTATATATACAATAACAGAGCTTATACAGATCTCACACACTATATAAAAAACTTCAAACCAAACTAGGCTTGACAAAATAACACTACGCCTCTATATGGATGCACTTCTTGGGAGGCTTGACAGAGAGGCGGACTTCGGTACAAACTCCAATATTGATCCTTTGATGGCTTATCTACATACATATAAAGTAAAAGGGTGAGGTAACGCCAAGTGAGTAATAATAAAGTAAAGAGGTTAATGAATGATGTCCTTAACATTGGGCAAACATATTTCACAATTCTGAAACGTATCATAAATCATTCTAAAACAAACATTTATCGTATCAAAATTCATCCTTTTTCAAATGGAATACATATCTGGAACCATTACAAAACGTTTTACGTGGTACGTGGTATGCCCACTTATACAAAGGGTCAGAATCAAATTTCAAAATAGAACACCCATTCATTCATATAAAATAACAGTTTGTAAACATGAGTCACATAGCGATGTAAAAACATTCGTATTTATATCACATTTTCTGAACGACCTCGGGTCCAAACAATACCATATCATATCACAATTCTAAATGACCTTAGATCCAAACGTATCCCATCGTATCACTGTATCTTATCATGGAGTAGATGGAACATCGACATGTCTCCACCTCTCCTTGGGCCCAATTCATGTATGTATGGTCCCAAGAGGTGACTCGTACAGACTCTAGAGGTGACTCCCACCGTAGCACTTAGTTCCGTACAACACTTTGTTCCATACCAGAAATCAATAGGTCGTAGAGACCGAACAATTCATATCATGTCATAGCATATATGGAATGGCCTTGGGCCCACCATATCATATTACAAACAATTCACATTTCTTGTTCATAACTCATTTTACATTTCTTGGAAACTTGTGCATTTTGACAAAATACGATATTTAGAGAATCATGTCATACATAAATCAAAATAGATAATGAAAAACATATCTTGACCATACTATTGCTCACAGTGATGGGCTTATGGTAGCTGTTGGGCGATGTCCTCATCTTGACCTATAAAACAATTACATAGCACAACATATCGAACATAGAATTACTCTCTTGATCAAATTTACTTCTCTTAATCTTTTCTTAACCACATAAACCAATCCCTGCGAATGTGCCACTTGAACAAGTGATCGCATATAAACATCACTCAAATTATCCCAATTCAGGCAACTAGCCTTCATCCCACAGGCGTTCAAACAGTTTATTAATTAAGCAATTAGCCTTATGGCAAGCATGCTAAACATGGCAACAATCACATTCATGCAATATGCTAAAGCACAAAAGAGCTCACCTAGTACTCCAAGGCAAGCCAAAAGAAAAGAGTTAGAAAAATGTATGCTCTAACTAGTGCAACATGACTAATGCAACACATGTGATATGCAATTACTAGGCTCGGCTACTAATATGGCATATGAATCAATTTGATAGCATGCGGTTTAAGCACGTTTTCAAAGAAGTATTTAAACGACAATGCAAATTAGAATGATGTGCCGAACCTCAATGCATGCAAGACAATGGATGCAAGGCATGAGAGATGCTAAACAAAACATGATTGTAATGACCCTCATCCTCGTCTTAGCCATGTTCATGTGCATCTACATGATTTTGCCTTGTTAAGCTTGCATTTACAGATTTTGACTTGTTTTGCCTAGAGTAAAGGTCCCTGTCTTGTTTTGTGCTTATGTGATTTGCTTGAGTATTGCTTGTATGCTTTGTTCCTTGTTTGGTGTGCGTAGCTTAGGTCACACCCTTGAACCTCTTATACCTAGGACCATCTTGGAACCACCTTGGTTAACCTCCACCTTCACCCTGGCATATTGGCCGAGATGTCATCATCTAGGCCGAGGTGTGCACCACCTCGGGCCGAGATGTGTATCATCTAGGCCGAGATGTTATCATCTAGGCAACCAACATCCTTGATCCTTGCACCTAGTGATCTTGTTCCTGGACTGGTATGACCTAGACCGAGGTGTGGCACATCTAGGATGAGGTGTGGCACAGCTAGGTCAAGTGTTGTCCTTCCTAGCCGAGATTAAAGAGACCTTACTTGCCGAAGCCTATGTCCTAATCTGAGATCATTGCCTTGTTGGAGTGCCCATGCCACCTTGCTTGTTATACATACTTTGTCATACTCTTGTCTTGTCATTCTGTCACCATTTTGAGGAGATCCAATCCGGCGTTGCCACGTGTCCCAGCAGAGGGTTAAGTCAGGTACTAGCTGAGAACCCATGTCATTTTGTGTCATACCTTTTGCATTGAACCGTTTGATCCGTGTTTTGAGGTTAGAATCTTGATCTTCTCTGGTTGTTCTTTGTATATATATGATCACATTGCATGATCTAACATGATTCATGAGCCATGTATTGATTTAAAGTTTGTTTAGAAAGAGAAAATGATGTTCTTGTGTTCTTGAAGAAAAGCCTTGATTTGATCGGAAAGTTTGTATCAAGATCCATGTTTTTGTGTTTGTTTTCATGAAACCTCCAAGTATGGGTACCCAGGTCCATGTTTTTGAACTCATGCCATGAAATCTCAGATTTTGTAATAACAAGTTATGATTTTAGTATTCATGTTCTTCATGTTCATGTTCTTTATGTTCTTCAAGAGGAAACCTAGATTTTCCAGACTTCATTTCCCTAAGAGTGGTCGCCGAGACCCACTCTTGCCTAGATCTCACACCTAGGCCAAGTATCGTACCTCACCTTGGCCTACCCTGCATGATCACCTGCACTTTAGTTTATCTTGCGTGTGCACCTAGGCCTAGGAGACCATACCTCGGCCAAGACCTGGTTGGTACCTAGCATGTTTTCCCGAAGATGAGAAACAGTGTTTTAACTCCCCAGCACATGTTTTGCTTTGTCTTGACCTAGTTTTGAAAGAAATGCCGGGATCATTTGCACTCATGTAAAGCTTATTTTGAGAATACATTTCATGTCCATCTTTGAGCATCTCTTCTTGTCTTCTTGAAGTGCATTCAATGGGATTTATTATGTACTTGTAGGCCTTGGATCCTTGCTTTAATCCCCACACCCGAAGAGCTATGTGAGTGGTATTTTTAATAAAGCTATGTTCTAATGTTTTGATAAAAGCTTTGCTTGTTTCGTTTTGGAAAAGTGTTTGTTCAAGTATGAATGATTATTCCTAGTTTTGTATCAAGTATTATCTTGTTTTGATGACATTCTTGGAAAGTCCTTAGTGTTAGGGGACTATAATGCAACTAGTACCCTTGTTTGAGATATCTCCCTTGCCACCGACGGTCTTGTACGGGTGGGTTCGTCTAATCGATTTCGGGTCGATTATTCCCTTGTTTTGTTAGGAATGTCATCCCTTGTATTATATTGATGCTAGTAAGCATCCCTTGAAGCTTTGAAAGACTTGATAGATGAACTTGGTTCATCCCTTGATTTTGTACAAGATATGCTATGTATTGTTTTGATAAAGATCTCGAATAACATTCATTCAAACCTTTATTACTAATATCATTCACCGAGTATCCAAGCTACCCTCCCTTTTATATATATGTAGGTGACGAGCAAGAAGGCGGTGATGCCTAGATGTTAATTGCAAGTTGTTTTGGATTCATGTTTTGCTAGCATCTTGAAGATTATGCTTCTTAGCTTTGTAATTCATTTCTCTTGTGTATGTCGGCTTGAGAAGCCTTTGATCAAGATGTAACATGTACTTATTTTATCTGTATCCAGGTTGTACACCATGTTAAAATGTATGTCATTTCATTTGATCTATGCAACGCTCTTATGGACCAATTAGATTTAAATTCATTGCTTCCGCACATGTAAGCCCCATATGTATACTCTGATTACGTGAATTTTGTAAGTTGGCCTTTGGTAATCTCGGATTACTGGCCATCATGGTACCATTCTACTAGGGGCGGGATGGGGTCGTGACAATGATACCCTATACTAACCATCATAAGCATGTAAATAAAAGAGAGAAAGATGTGGGATTGGAAGACATATAGATTATTACAAGTTTGCGCCCTTACGTATGAGGATCTGAATAAACTAACTAACTAAGCTAATTACTACGAATTAACTACCTATTACAAACCCAATTAAACTATGCTAGCTTAATTATTACAACAACAAATTAAATAACTAGTTTAGCTAATTAATTATTTACAAGACAAAATTAACTAGTTACAACTAATTAATTACAACAAATATCTAAGCTAAGTAATTAGACTAAACAGTCCAGGGAAGCGAGGAGTGCTCATGCATGCATGGATTTCTAGCCGAAAAAAGGCCACAGCCCTGTTGCTAGATGCTTCTGTTGCATAGTAGAACAATTACACTCTTTTTCCTCCTCAAAAACAACTCTGTTTTGCTAGAAAAGTACATTACTGGGTTTTGCAAAGGTGACCAGCAGGCTAGAAGTGGTGGCCTACCAGCCATTGATGACTGGATTTTTCTGCTGTAACAGAGAGCAAATAGGGCAGGAACAAGGTATTCTCAAGGATTTGTTTGCACAACTTAAACAACTTATCTCTCCTTATCATTTGAACAGCTCAAAGGAGTAGTAAACTTAGTTTACAAACCATCAATGGATGCAATTTCATTGCATGATGGTCTATGAACCAAAGGGTGTAAGTTCAATAAATACAACAAATAAAGACTCTCAAACCCCCTCCCCATCATGAATGATCAAGGGAAATGGCTGACAATGATTCTTGAACCGTTTACATCACTAATGAGTATGAAGCGGCTCAAGACTCAAGGGTCAATTAACGTCCAATTGAACCCAACCAAGTTATTATCTTGCATCATTTTTAAGTTCTCAATTTTATCACTCCATTTTAATTTACCAACTATTTCTTAATAAATTAAGTGCAAAGGTGAGCTTTAAGTCCTCAAATGGAAAGAAGTACCAAACCAAGAGGTTTTTTAGGCATGAAAGAAGCTTCATGGGATTAAACCATTAAGTACAAAATCTCAATCTCATGCTTTAAACAAGCAATTGGTTTGAACCAACTTTCAAAGCACAGCAAAAGCCAAGAAAGGAGGGAGGTTGCAGAGGTGATTAAGAGTGATCACAAGTATGTAAAGCCATAAATAAATGCTATCAACTCAAATAGGATGGTGGCTAAGGCCTAGACCACCAAACCTATGAGGACAATTACATTACAAGCATGCAATACAAGGCTCAAATGCAATGAACACTTAAAAATAATCCTAAAACAATGCTAATTAAGTCCAAAATCATGATGGAATTAAGACAAAAAAAGCTAGAACAATAAGCTAAAACATAGAGCATGCTAGGCTAGTAAACAAGACACAAGAAGGGAAGGCTAACCCCTCCAATTTTGGACTTCAAAACAAAATAACTTTGAAAATCAGTGTAAAAAAGTTCAAAAAAGAGATGGTGTAAAGATGGGAAACACAAGGGTAAAGGCTAGAAGAGCAATGTGGAAAGAAGGGTGAACCACCACTCCACCCTTTGAGGCCTTAAACCACAAGTTTCAGCCCAAAAAAATAGAGTTTATACAGCCCAAAACAATTGAAAAACAATAGGAAAACTAGTAACTAAAGCAAAGCAACAAGCAAATACCTCTCGAAAGGAACCAATTCTTGGTAACAAATCAAGGCTTACACACCCTCAAAAGCTCAAACTAGGCTTAAAGATACCTCAGCTCAAAGATGGTAAGGTTTGGTTTAGAGTGTATAGGCAAAAGCTTGCAAAAGGCTAAGAAATTGCAAGAGAGAGAGAGAGAATTGGAGAGAGAGAGAGAGAGAGAGAGAGAGAGAGAGAATTTTTTCTCTAAAAATTCTAACCTTGAAAATGGAAGGGGTGGCCTCTTATATATAGAAAATCATGCAACTCCCTCAAAAATATCAATACATACAAGTGTAAGAAGGTGCATGCATTTGTGCCAATAGTTAGCACAGCTGGTAGAAAAATATCTGCAAAACACACTTGTGGCTAGCAGGCCACATCAATGGTTGGCAGCAAAAAGCTGTGGCCGGTAGGCCACAATAGGTTGCAGGCTTGCAGATCTCTGGTTTTGGTCCAAAAATAAGGCAACAGGTGTGTAGGGTTCGAAAGGCTCAAAGTTGTGGCATTCTATTGAGGACTTCGAGCCCTCGACAAGCATATACACATTCATCATCGGGCGCGCAAGCGGTGGCATCCAAGTTGTAAGGGTGGTCAAAAGTGAGGTGTCTACAGTTGCCCCTCTTTGATAGAACTCGAAATCATGAAATGACGTGAGTGAATGTCAAAGCCCGAAGACGACCTATTTTGACAAGGCCGTAAGACTTGGACAAACAATCAGAACAAAATAAATGGTTGCGCTCGCAAGTGTAGACACCCCATTTTTGACCGACCCCAAGACTTAGACGTCATCGTTTATGCACCCGATGATTATGCATGTGTGTGGTCGTTTTAGTGCCTGAAGTCCTCGGCGGAGTACCTTGTCTTTGAGCCTTTAAACCCCATCCATTTTGTGCCCTGTTTTGGACCAAAATCTTCAAACCTGCAACCCTTGGTGGCTGTCGGCCACCTAAGTGGCCTTGGCCTGCTGGCCACCCAAGTGGCCTACTGGCCACTGGTGCCTTTTTTTAGATTTTTTCTTAGCAGCTATTCCAGCTGTTCCAGCTGTTGGCACAATGGGCTTGATCACCATACATGTGTATGGACTAATATAACTCAGCCAAATGCTTGTTTTTCTATAAATATGGGACCTTCTCCCCCATTGTAAGGGTTAGAAAATTTTGGAGCAAAATTCTCTCTCTTGAAATTTTATGCTTGGTTGCTTAGTGTCTCTACACTTTTGTTTATCAACCCTTGACCAAAGTTGCTTCTCTTTGGGTTGAGGTTACTTGAGACCATCTTTGAGCCTTTGAAGGTGGTTGTGACTTGCTTTGTTGCCTAATTTGTGCCTTGGCTTTAAGAGGTATAACACTTGCTTTGTTAGCTTGTTTCACATACTTACTTTGCCATCTTCTTCTACTGTTTTGGGGCTGTTTTGGGGCTGATTTTGAACTATAAAAAACTCTATTTTTGTGGCCTAAAGGTGGTGGTTTGAGACCATTTTTAGTTAGGGGGTGGTTCACCCTTCTTACTCCTTTGTTTGTAAAGCTTTTGTACCCTTGTTCACCACTTTCAAACCAACTTTTTTGGGCATTTTAACCACTGAATTTCAAAGGTTTTTTCAGTGGTAAAAAACTTATTTTGAAGTCCGAATTTGGAGGGGTGAGCATCCCCTCCTTGTGTCTTGTTTGCATGCTTAGTTAACTCCATATGTTAGCATGTTTTTCTAGCTTAACTTAGCTCAAGTCCAGCATGTGTTAGCTTCTGAAATAGCATGCTTTAGCTCTGTTTTGGGCTGGTTAGTTCATTTGAGTCTTATTTTGCATGGTTATAGTGTAATAATCCTCACAAGTTGGTGTTTTAGGGTCTTAGACACCTCTTGTTTGAGTTGATAGCATCTTTTGGTGTTGTTTTTTCACCCTATTTCAGTACTATAAACTCTACAACCTTCCTCTTTGCTCGCTCTTTCATTTGCTTTTGAGGGTTGTTTGAAGCTTGGGATCCTTTAAGCTTGAGATTGAGGTCATACTTAATGGTTTAAGCCTCTTTGAGGGTTCATTATCAACAGCATGATCTCTCTCTTGCCTTATATTATCCCTTGGTTGACACTTCTTTCATCTTAGAGGACACTCACCAGTGGACAAATTGATTAAAGAATGATTTGGTAACTAAAATATGTAAACCAAATCGGCAAGTAAAAGTGGCAAGATAAGCATTTCTTTGTGTTGCATTGCATGTGTTCAAATCGGACGTTAATTTGAACACAAGGAAAATGGGACATTTCATACTCAAAAGTGATGAAATGTGCCCCTATACTAGGTCTCCGTTGCCCTTGATCATGCACGATAGGGTGATGGCATTTGAGTCTTGTTTTGCATTCATCGAACTTGTACAAATTGGTCCCTTAGCCATCATGCATGGAAATTGATTGATTGATGGTTTGAGGGCCAAATGTATCACTCATTTGAGCTTGTGTTGATGATAAGGAGTGATACATGGCACAAACAACCTGTGAGACCACCCCTTTCTTGCTCTATTTTGTCCTCTATTGCAGCAAGGAAACACTTGGCTTCAGTGGCCGGCAAACCCTCTTCAATGGCCGGTAACCCCTCAGTGTTGGCCGGCAAACCCTCATCTGTGGCCGGCCGGCCATCAGTGAAAAATTTAGTATTGTGCTTCTGAAGTAGAGCAGTGTTATCTGGAGAAGGAAAATAGTGTAAGTGTTGTCCAATAGAGGCAATTAGTGGCAGACAGTGGATGTTCTTTAGGTGAAAAACTGAGCATGCATGCATCCCTCGTTTCCCGAGGCCATTTAGTTAATATGCTTAGTTAATTAATTGTAGCTAATTCATGCAAATGTTGTAACTATTTAAGTAGATTAGTTAATGTTGTGTAGTTAATTAATTAAATAGTTTAGTTTAATTGATTAATTAGTCAAGTGTGTTGTAATAATTAATTAGCTTAGAATAAGCTTTTTTTATTTATTTATTCAAAATGTTGTAATAATTAGTTAAGTAGTATAGCTTAGCTAGTTTCATTCGGGCCCTCCTTCGTGAGGGTGTAATGTTGTAATAAGTGTGCGTGCGTACGTGTATGTCTTCCAACCCCACGCCTTTCTCCCTTTTATTTACCCACTTTTGATGGTTAGACTAGGGACATGTTTCAATTAGCATACCTTATGCTTGCATCCATTCATTCGTATTGCATGCACCGAGGCTCAGCGCATCATTTAAACTACATTGCCATTTCAAATATCTTATTTGAATACATGTTTAATCGCATGTTATTTAAATTGCTTCATATGCCATATTAGTAGCCGAGCCTATTAATTGCATATTGCATGCTTTGCATTAGACATCTTGTATAGTTAGGAATCATGCATATTTTTCTAACTCATATCTTCTTAGCTTGAAATACTAGGTGAGTTTTATGCTTTTGCATACTTGTATGAATGTGAATGTTGCCATGTCTAGCATGCTTACCATGAGGCTAAATGCTTAATAAACTGCTTGAATGCCTCTGTGGATGAAGGCTTGTTGTTTGAATTGGAACGATTCAACGAATGTATGTTTTAAGCCCACTATGTTTGGTGGCAAATACACAAACTTCTAAGCCCACTTAAGGTGGCAAATTCAAACTATTTTCGCAAAAAAAAAAACATGAGTTGAATTATTCAAAATTGAGCGAACTAGTCTATACTTGCTTGTGCACCTCACCTAGTAATGCTAGCTTAAATAACTGGAACAAGAGTATATAATGTTTATAAAAAATCATATCATGATTAGTAGAGGCCAATCTTTGATCGAGCGAGCGGGGGTGCTCAATTCATGACCTTCTCCTCTCGTACCTAAGTTCCCGAGCGGAGGCAACTTTGGTGATGATGGACACGTGGCCTTTGGCACGAGTCATGGGTTTCCTAAATTTTTCCAAAATAAAATATTTAGGTGGCGACTCTGTATCTGGAAAAGCAGTCCGATTTGGCATTTTGATCCTAAAAATCAATTTTCTAAAAAAGATTTGCCGGATTTGGACTCTTTGGTGCTTATCAATTTCACATTGCACTTATGAGATTAGATTCAGAACCGCAGGAGTTCGAACTGTGGGGCTTCTTTTTGAGCTTCCGAAAGGGGGCGTGAAAAAGCTAGGCTACAGTTTCTGGCGACTCTGCTGGGGACTTAGAGAACTTGACTCGAACTCATGATATGACATTTTATCTACACTTATGTGTTTCTTTACATTTGCATTTGTATCGATGCGCCTAAGTCACAGTGTTTGCCATCTGCTATTCCTGAATGGTTTGTCGGAGGCTTGCTTGGAAAAGCTTACCAGAAGGCTGATTGGTTGCGTGCTTTGCCACGATGGGAACGCAACCCTTGGATCTGGACTACCACTGTACTGTTTGATCCTTCTTTCACTTCTCGGTGTTAGGTGTGAGAGGTATATTAGGTGGTCTTGCTGAGGTACCCTTTTTGATCATTTGATCTACAGGAATGTATGTATTAGTTGCAAGTCTGGGTATCAATTTTGGGGCCAAAAATCAGTGTTAAGTACGGTTCTACAGCTTATGATTGCAATTGCGCGTTGTTGGTATCTGAGCCGAGGTGCTGTACGATTTCTGATTTTTGTTTTCTTTTTACTTGTGGGGGTCGAATAAAATTAAATGTATTCAACTCCATCACGGAGGACGAGAGAAACCAAGTTGTGAATTATACGGCTCCATCACAGAGGGATAGTGGCCGAGTAACCAGACCAGCCGAATGGTCAGTTGTAGACCGAGCCGAAGTACGAAGAGTTAGCCGAATGAAAGATTATTCATTGGAAGAGAGGTGGGACCACCCGTCAACATCAAGGATGACTATAAATAAGGAAAGTATCAGCTAACACAAGGTATGTGAGAATTAGTACGTTTAACTTAAGATATAAGCAACCGAGAGAGTATACACTAACTTGTCTGTCGGAGTGCTAATTCCGGCACCCCCGACCAGAGTGTTCATTCCTTTTTAGGTTATTAGCTAAGGATCTTGAGCATCCCATTGGATCCAAAGAGTATTTCCAAACCACTTCTCCACATTACTTTATTTCTCTTTGCAAGGTAGTTTTTCGCTTCGAACGATTCTGTTACCCCCCAAGCACTCTGGACCCATGTGAGAAGGATTTACAGATCCGGGGATCTTGTTAGGGGATAGCCAGTGTTTGCTTCACTCTCACCGGTTACCAGACGGAGGAGGGCCAGGTATAATTCACTAGTCCGGCAGTCACCTTTTACTTCACCTGCACCCAGTCAGGTTTAGTCTTCTACTTCTACTCCAAAAAGAGAGTATTCACCAGTTCTGATAGCTCAACATCCCCTAGTTAGCATGGAAGATATGCTTCTTCAACTCCAGCAGACCATAGAGACTATGCAGCCAGATGCTGCCCGCCAAGCTGAGTCCATTGCCGTCAAGTAGAAGTGATAAATAGGCTTCAGCAACAGCAACCACAACCGACAGTAGCCTCTGCATCCCATGCACCTCCAGCGGGTATTCTAGCACCTGGGGTCACTGTCAATGTCTAAGAGAATCTAGGCTTTCCAGTAGATTCAATCCTATCTCAGACCTCTAAGGCACCAGCATACCAGACGGAGGTGCCATTTGAATTCGAGGTTGGCCCCACTGCATTAAAGGTTAATAAGCTAGAAAAGCTCTTCAAGTGGGCACAGGCGTGAATTCAATCCTTGACATTGAGGATGGATACATAGACTTCGCAGTAACTCTACCGGACAAATTCAAGATGCCGCACATAGACCTGTTCGACGGCTTCGGGGATCATATGGTCCACTTGCGTTTATTCTCTGTTATCTTGCGACCAATGGGCCTTACAAGACTTCAAAAGCTGTTGCTTTTTGGCCGAACCCTGTCGGGTATAGCGACCGTCTGGTATGCAAAGTTGGAAGACTCCGTGAAACGGAGTTGGGAAGAAATGGCTGAGGCTTTCATCGCGCTGTACTCCTACAATACCCAGGTTGAGGTCACAACCCGTGATCTTGAAGCGACTTGTCAAGAGCCGAAGGAGAGCTTCTCAGATTTTGTAACAAGATGGAGGGCTAAGGCCTCTATGATGACTATCAAGCTATTTGAAAAGTACCAAATCAGAATGGTGGTCCGCAACTTGCAAGGGAGATTATTACAGAAGATGATAGTCCTGCCTTTGTTTACATTTGCTGAGCTCCATGAGATAGGGGTTCAAATTGAGGATGTGATGAAACAGGGGCTGATAGACAATGAGAAGGAACAACCCAAGAGGCCCTTTACACGCAGCTCCAATGCAACCACGAGTGGTAGCACCTCTGCACGGCCTTCGGATATGAGTATGGTCACCACCACACCCAAAACTGCCAACCCATTCGTCAATACATCCAACACAAAACCAGCTAGGCTTGATCTCAAAGGGTCTTTACCCCGCTCTATATGCCTTTGTCCAAAGCCTTAGGGGTCCTGATCAGAAAGGGGCATCTTAAGCCGTTAGAATAATGCCCACCACCCGATCCTCTCCCTCCGAAACACAACCTAGCCAAATACTGTGCTTTTCACCAGCAGCACGGTCATGACACTGATCAATGCTATAGGCTGCGCCATGAGATTCAAGATCTCATTGACAATAAGGTGATAGCACCTCCCTAAAAACCCAATGTCACTACAAATCCTCTCCCACCACATAATCAAGTCCCCCCACCCCTGCATATAAACCTCATTCACACACTGGCTGTCCCTTATGACCCCAGTAAATACATTACCCCTTCCCACTTACCTAAGCCGGCATTGTTCATCCCTGAGAGCACGAACTTGTGCATGATGAACATGTCTACACTCCAACTCGAACCAGTGGTGTTGACAATGGTAAATGAAGGGAGTTCAGCCTTGGTCGAGAATACCAGTCCGTTGTCTGAGGGCTCTGAGGACTTATTTGAAGAGGTGTACAACTCGTAGTGCTATATTGTGCCAATCAACCAAGCTAAGCCGGAAGTGGTGCTGTCGGCTGGGTTGGAGATTAGTGTAATTTGAGAAGATGGGCCAAGTCAGGGAGTAGATAATTTGGTCGACCTGGAGAAGGACATAGACAATTTATAGTTCTTTGATGAACAAGATCAAGGGGACGTGTATATTGATTAGTTTGATCTGAACGGTTCGACAAACAATTTTGGGTGGCTAAGTGATGAACCCGATAGAGATAATGGAACTGAACCAAAGTTGGAAGAACAGAAAGCGGGAACTGCTGCAATGGTCGGAATGGCCGATGGAAAGGGTAAACTCTCGAAAAACATTGTGTAGAATAATTGGCTCAGGAACTGGACATTGTTAGTACTATACATACTGAACCAGAAGTCATGCTGAAGCGGTTTGAGCAAGAAATGGGTGAAAACAACCGAAAAGCTGGAAAAGCCCCATACCCTGTGGGGGAGATTTGTGATGAGAAGGTAATCCCAACGTAGCTGGACAAATGTTTGTCGGCTGCCGAAGGAGTTTGGTGGGATGACCCCGACCTACACTTGGCCCATACTGATGAGGATTGGGGAGAGGACCTTCCTGACAACACTTGGTATGTGGAAGAGGCCGACCATATGACAAGAAGTGGCCGATATTTCAAACCACCACATTTGGACCAACCCGAGGCATCCGAAAAGGACAGAGAGGTAGAGAAACAGAAGGAAAAAACTGTTAAAGGAAGAGGCTGTGCTGAAACAATTGAAGAAGATTCAAGCTGATATATCTATCTGGGGTTTTCTTATGGCTTTGTGAGTGCACAAATAGGCTGTACTGTCGGTGATGGATAAAGCTAAGTTATCTATCGACACCACCTCGGAACAACTGGTGGGATTAGTCTTCCCAGGAGGCGCTGCGCCAACTTTGACCTTTTCAGACAAGGAGCTGCCGCCGGAAGGCTCTGCACACAACAAGCCTCTATACATATCAGTGGACTGCCAGGAAAAATGGATACCAGTGGTATTGGTTGACACCAGGTCAGTAATCAACGTTTGTCCTTGTCGCATGACTTATGCTATTGGCCTGAAACCGGCAGATTTTGTGCCTACAACCCAAGTGATTTGGGCATATGACAATACAAGCAGAAAGGTGATGAGAACAGTGTAGATCAGAGTACAGGTCGGCCCAGTTCAACAGGGCATCGAGTTCCATGTCCTGGACATTCTGGCCACTTTTAACTGATTACTTGGTTGACCTTAGCTGCACCAAGTGAAAGCTGTCTCTTCCACTCTCCACCAAATGTTGAAGTACCCCCCATGGGAAAGGGGTAACCATAGTCTTCAGAAATTCATTTATACATCCTCCGCCAGAGGTCACTACACTTATGTTGGAGATTTTGCATGGCGAATAGGATGTTTTCCTTTCGGGGTTTACCTTGGCTGAGGCCTAGGTGGTACAGAGTATCTTGGCTGTTGAGGAGGGTTTGTATGTTAGCACCCAATCTGTGTACTTCATGAACAAACTCCAACACACGCCAGGAATGGGGCTGGGAAGAAGTGGCCGGAAGGGCGTTATTGCATTGGCTGATGTGCCACATAACTCGCATGCCTTTGGTCTTGGCTATATGCCCACCAAAGAGGACTGGGTGAGGAAAGGGAAAGAGATGGCAAGAAGAGCCAGAGCTAAGCAGACCGAGAAGCGTTATGAACTTGTGCATAGAACAATCCGGGGAACCCTAAATGGCTATTTTGTCCGAGAGGGTGAAGACTTCCCATTCTATGGTTTCCTGAACCGTGGTTCAACTCTGAGAGGCAGCGGGTTCCTGGATTTGAGATTTTCTTTGACTTGCAGCTGTAAGATAGTGATACGGAAGAAATAGCTGGACCAACTGCTGAAGCTGCGAAGAGTACATAAAGTGATTCCGACAGCAATGAGCTTGAGATAGGAACAACATTGGCATTATGAACTTGTGCATAGAACAATCCGGGGAACCCTAAATGGCTATTTTGTCCGAGAGGGTGAAGACTTCCCATTCTATGGTTTCCTGAACCGTGGTTCAACTCTGAGAGGCAGCGGGTTCCTGGATTTGAGATTTTCTTTGACTTGCAGCTGTAAGATAGTGATACGGAAGAAATAGCTGGACCAACTGCTGAAGCTGCGAAGAGTACATAAAGTGATTCCGACAGCAATGAGCTTGAGATAGGAACAGCATTGGCATGTCTCCTTTCAGATCCTCTAACCAACTTAGAGAGCTTGGGGGATAACCTGACCGTTTCCATGATCGGGGACTAACCAGGTGCGAACCCTTTTAGCAGTATCTTGGATGCATTTGACGCACCGTCCCTCATTTGGCAACTGGAGAAGGGCTACCTGTCTAGCAGTTCTGAGTCAAGTAGTGAACCAGAATTTGATTCCATAGAGTCTGTGGAGTCGGAATTAGATTCCGGTTCTTCTGAGCTTGGGTCCAGTATTTCTGGGGTTGATAACCCAGATGCCGAGGTTTTGTCCAGGTCGTCCTTTTCTTTTCCTTTGAGTCGGTTGTAACCGAGGAACTGGATCAGCTTGACCTTGTGAATGAAAATACCATTGCAGATTCTGAGTATTTCTCTGTCTCTTGTTTATTGCATTGATAATGATTTTCAAAATTTTGATGAAAACGATGAGGAAGGAATTCCTCTGGTTTTGAAAAATTTTGATTAATCGAGAGGAGGAGAGGTTTGCAAAACTCCTTGCTAATGAAATCATTGCTTTTAATGTGGGTACTGAGAAGGATCCGCGTCCGGTCCATATCAGGTCCACGTTGTCTTCAGAGGAGTGCGAGCGCTTAGCCACTTTATTAAAAGATTTCAAAGATGTTTTCGCGTGGTCCTACGAAGACATGCTTGAAATTGATCCTGAGATTGTACAGCATCGGATCCCTCTTGACCCCGAGGCCCAACCCATCAAACATAAATTGCGAAGAATATGTCCGGATTAGGCTTTGAAGATTAAGAAGGAGGTCACCAAGCAGATAGACGCAGGGTTCTTGTTAGTATCTGAGTATCCAACTTGGTTGGCCAACATTGTTCCAGTGCCAAAGAAAGATGGTAGAATTTGGGTGTGTGTGGATTTTAGGGATCTGAACAAAGCTAGTTCGAAGGACGATTTTCCTCTGCCACACATCGATGAATTGGTGGACTTCACTGCAGTCCATGCATTGCTTTCCTTCATGGATGGATTTTTTGGGTATAACCAGATTCTGATAGCACCCGAGAACAGAGAGAAAACTGTTTTCACTACACCATGGGGAACCTACTGCTACAGAGTGATGCCGTTTGGGCTGAAGAATGCTAAGGCTACCTATCAATGGGCTGCAACCACAATCCTGCATGATATAATCCATAAAGAGGTTGAGGTGTACGTGGACGACATGATTGTCAAGTCCAAGGAAAGAGAGGGCCACTACACCGCCTTGAAGAAATTCTTTCAATGGATTAGAGAATACAGACTAAGGTTGAATCCACAGAAATGTGCTTTCGGTGTAATAGTAGGGAAAATACTGGGTTTCTTGATCACACAAAGGGACATCGAGGTAGATCCTTCCAAAATCAAGGCCATCCTAGAAATACCACCACCAAGGACTGAAAAGGAGGTGCGAGGCTTTTTGGGTAAAGTGCAATTCATAAGACGGTTTATTTCTAAATTAACCTTGACTTGTGAACCACTTTTTGGTCTCCTGAAGAAAGGAAAGAAGTTCTAATGGGATGATCGATGTCAATTCGCTTTCGAGTAGATCAAGCAGTACCTTCAGAATCCACCTGTGTTGTCACCGTTGGAGTCGGGGAAGCCTTTGATTCTGTATCTGTCAGTAACGGACACAACGATGGGATGCATGCTTGCTCAGGAATCTGAGGATAGGGTAGAGAGAGCCATCTATTACTTGAGCAAGAAAATGCTGGATTATGAGACCCGTTACACTCCGCTCGAGAAAGCTTACTTAGCCTTAGTATGGGCCACCAGGAAGTTGAGGCACTACTTGGTAGCTCACTCCGTAATTCTAGTTTCGAGATTAGATCCCATCAAATATGTCTTTGAGAAACCAACACTTACAGGTAGGCTAGCCCGTTGGTTGCTTCTTCTTTCCGAATTTGGTCTGAAGTATGTTACTCACAAGTCGGTTAAGGGGAGAGCAGTAGGGGAGTTCCTGGCGGATCACCCAGTAGAAAGGGATAAAGCGATAGAATACCTGTTCCCAGATGAAGCCATTCTACAAGTCGAGGAAGAGATTTGGACAATGTACTTTGACGGAGCGTCTAACTAGCACGGTTATGGGATAGGGGTGTTGCTGATAGCACCCGCCAATTCCATATACCCTTAGCCTTCAAACTCCAGTTCAAGGTATCCAACAACGAAGCATAATACGAGGCATGTGTCATTGGTTTGGAAGCTGCCCTGGAACTAGGGGCAAAAAGGTTGGACGTCATTGGGGACTCGAACCTAGTTGTGTCTCAAGCAAAAGGAGACTGGAAGGTTAAAGAAGAAAACATAAAGATCTATCACCAGACCTTGGATGTTCTGATTCCTAGGTTTGATAAGTTGACCTTCACGCATTTACTAAGAGAGAACAACAGGTTCGCTGATGCCTTATCAACTCTATCTTCCATGATAGACATCCCGTTTAGAGTTTGGATGCGTCCGATCATCATTGAGCAGGGGTACACACTGGCCTATGAAACTATCGCCGCAATAGATGAAGTGCAAGATCAAAACCCTTGGTTTTATGATATCTGGAACTTCTTGGAAAAGGAGGTTTATCCACCAGAGGCAAATGCCAAAGACAAGAGGTCAATATGGCGGATGGCTGTTCAATTTATCATCTGCGGAGGTAAATTATACAAGAGGGGTCTTCTGGGAATGCACAAGTTGTGTGTCGACGCAGAGGAATCAAAGCACCTAATGGAGGCCATCCATAGGGGAGAGTGCGGAGCGCACAAGAATGAGGTAATGTTAGCCTGGAAGATTCTCAGGCAAGGTTACTACTGGTATACAATGGAGAAGGACTGTATCGATTTTGTCCGGTGATGCCACAAATGCCAAATTCATGCTAATCGTATGAATATCCCGCCGTCGAAGCTGTACAACATGACTTCACCATGGCCTTTCTCGGTCTGGGGAATTGATGTCGTCACCGCAGTGACACCGAAAGGGTCAAATGGGCATGAATACATTCTGGTGGCAATTGATTACTTTACAAAGTGGGTGGAAGCTCAGTCTTATGCAGTGTTGAATGCAGCGCATGTGGCTAAGTTCATCTGAAACAACATCATTTGTTGTTATGGAGTCCCAAATGAGATTATTTCAGATAATGGCTCCCATTTCAAGAAGGAAGTGATTCACTTGTTGAAGAAATACAATGTGGCTTTTCACAAGTCATCTACTTATAGCCCGCAAACCAACGAAGCTATTGAGGCCGCCAACAACGTCAAGCATATTCTGCAGAAGATGGTTGAAACCTACAGGGATTGGCTAGACAAATTGACATTTGCACTATGGGGTTATAGAACTTCAATTCGAACGTTTACTAGGGCAATCCCTTACTCTCTTGTTTATGGTATGAAAGCTGTTCTGCCAATTGAAATAGAAGTCCTGTCACTGTAAGTCATGGCTGAATGTCAGATAGTAGAGGCGGATTGGCAATAGAGCAGGTTTGAAGAACTGATGCTGTTCGATGAGAGAAGGCTGAAAGCACTGTACCATGTTTAGAGTTATCAATGCAGGATTGCTAGGGCTTTTAATAGGAAAGTTAAGTCCCGAAATCTCGAAGAAGGGGATCTGGTGCTGAAAGACAACTGAGCTCCCATCCATGACCCTAGAGGCAAGTTCAGACCAAATTGGATTGGTCCTTACATCATCAAAACTATGTGGTCGAGTGGAGCTATTATTCTTATGGACCTAGATGGCCTAGAATTTTCCCAACTGAACAACATGGACAAGTTGAAGAAATACTTTCCCTGAGAGGCTCGCTAGGCTGAAAACTCGGAAGGGCGACCTAGGCAAAAGTTAGAGCACAAAAAATTGGAAATAAAAAAAAAACTGAGCTCGCAAGGTTGAAAACCCTAAAGGGCAGCCTTGGCAAAAGTTAGAGCGCAAAAGGAGAGTGTTAATACTCGAGTAAACCCGAACTGAACTACGTAAGGCCTGATTCCCATCTTTGGGATACGTAGGCAACTTCATCCTGAAGTTCGGCTGTAAACACCTCCAACTCAACTGTCCTGTCCATGTGTTGATCAGGTCATCTTTGTCTATTCTTTACCTGAAAGTTTGGTTGTGATCCTTACTCCGAGAGAAGAGCTGGTTACAGTGTTGGGTAGTGTTATTCAGTCAAGGGACAATTTGTGATCTTTGGATTCGGGGTTGTACATCTTGAGGATAGACTCTATGCATGTCAAGTTGTGATCCTTATAGAAAATGGTTTTGAAAAGTTTTGATAAAAGTTGATTTTTTCTCAAATTTTACCTTTTACAACTTAGACTATTTTTGGACTAAAAGGAAAATTTTCAGTGCTCACAACTTCAATGTCATTGATTTCAGTACAAAGTTCTCCAACTCTCAATACAAATCAAAGTTGTTTTTATTACATGCATAAAACTTGAAAAGTAAGATCAAAGCAATAAATTAGGGGCATAGATGAGTCAGGTGTTCCTGCGTCCCCCGCTCGTGCTTGTGGAAGCTTCTGATGCTAAAGTGGGTTCGGATTATGCCTCATCTTCAAGCCAAGTCAGGCACTCGCTAGAAAGTACGTAGCTGAAAATAGGGGCAGGAGCCAGAAGCTCTCTCGTCCTCTAAGCAGTGAGGTACCTAGCCAAATGTGAACCTCGGACGGGAAATGAAATCGGGTATTCTACTTCCTTCTCTAGGCAAGTCTGATCATGTCCAAACTAACGCCTGAACTGGAACAAAAAGTGGAATACACAGTGTGTCAGGCCAATCAGCTGAATACCAGGTTGCCGAGTCATGCTGTAGCTTATTTCGGTCAGATTAAGCCAAGGGCAATGCCAAGCAATGTCAGCAGTAGACCTGTTGCACATCCAATAGCAACACCATCCCTCATTCGGGAAGTTCACTAGCTGTTGGCGAAAAAAGTATGCTCGGGCTGAGTATGCAGGGCAAGAGTCCACTACCTTCAGCTTGTCCATAAGCCATATCTGGGGAGGGATGAAAGAAAAGAGAGATTAAAGAATAGAGAGGTGTATGTTGAGAGAAAAGTGAGAAAAAGGCTTTGAGAGAAAAATAGAGAATGAGTGCCCAGTGATGTGAGAAGCACATGCTAGAAAGGGTGGGAAACATTATCTGAAGAAGTAGTGGACTTCCCGCGAATTTGGTGGTCTCTAGCCGATGAAAGGCGTCTAAGCCTATCAAAGTCTCGGCCAACACCAAACCAATGCAATTCTTGCCCTCTTTCAAACCTTGGGCCACTTTAATTAGCCGGATGCTAGACCCTCCGAAACTAGGGGCAAGAAGGAAATGAGCTAACATGCACAAACAAAGGGCATGTTGTTGAAAACCTCGCCAAAGAAGGTCGCCTCGGTCACCGACCTTAGAAAATCGATGGATCAGGCTGGGAATGTCCAGCCTTCCGTTGTGAACCAAGGATTGAGCCTCGTGTAAAGTAAGTCCGCACATCTATCATCGTGCCAGGACTCCATTAGCACTTGAAATTCTTCGATTGTCGGGCATATCTCTTGTCCCCTGAAGCTAAAGACATGTGTAATTGGGTTCCAACACCTAGCCGTGGCGTGAAGGAACGGAAAACAAAGCCGAGAACAACTCAATGGGAAAAATGCATTTATGCCAAAACCCTGAAAATTCACCTTTTTTGAGCCATCTAAAGTTGCAATCCAATCCGAGAGGTTTTGGGCAAGAAATGGCTCCATTTGTGGCAAAAATAACAGCCAAAATCAGTTCTGGAGAAGAAATGACGAAGGTGAAGCTTTTGTAGAAGATAAGGCAGTGAGTGGAAGCCAGCTGTCAGCAATCTGGAGGTTTTGCACATTGGTGGCTGTAGGGGTGCAACTCGGGCGAGTTCGGTTGGGTTGAGAGTTTGTCCAAGCCCAGCTCAAGTTGTGCTGAGACTTGCCCAAACTCGAATTGTAACCCGAGGATATCTGCCCAAGCCCGACCCGAGTTAAACCCGAATTACCAGAATTGCCCGAATTGTAAATGAATTTTTTTTTTTTTTCAGCTACATTATTAAATTATTAAAATTTGACTCTATTTATTTATTTATTTATTTTTTTTTTATAGAAAATCATTAATACTATCAAAACAAATAATTTATATAATGTAAGAGATATGCTACTATAGTAGTCCTTACAACTTATGAGTGCAAATAAAAAGAAAAAAAAGTAAGATTTTATGTTATTTGTATATATAATATATATTCAATATGATTTAATAATTAAATTACTTTAATATCATGTAATGGCTAATAATTTATATGTATATTTAATATTTTTATATATCTATATATGTATAATTCGGGCTTCGGGTTGCTCGGGTTGTTTGACATCTTTGCCCAAGCCCGCCCAAATTTAATTCGGGCTTCTAAATTTTTGCCCAAGCCCGCACCGAATTTGAAAATATTTTGTCCAAGCCCTAAAAAAACTCAGGCTGGGCTCGGGTTGCTTGGGTTGAGCTCGCCCAAGTTGCACCCCTAGGTGGCTGGCACATCCCATCCATGGCCGGCATGTGGCCGGCAAGCTCTTTAAGTGGCCGACAGTTGTCTTGTCTGTCCTGTTGTCCACCCGTGTGCTGAGAATGCTGAAAACATGTGTTTTGTTATGTTGTTTATGCATTTTAAGGTCTTGTTTTGAGTCCTTTTGGTTTTAGCAAGTTTGTTGAGTTGTATTCGAGTTGTTTTATTTTGTTTATTGAGTTGTTTTGTTTTACTTATCGAGTTGTTGCTATTTCGATTATCAAGTTGTATGTTGTGTTTAAAATTTCAGCTGTTGGTCGGTTCGTTACCTAATTAAAACTGTTGTGACAATACAAGTATTCAGTTTTTAGTATCAAATTCAATCTCCATTCCATGTTAAGTGGTGCTCATGATGCAAAATATAACATTTTTTCAAAGAAAAATTGGTTTTTATTCCGATCATGGTTGTTTTTTTCACAAAAGCGCAGTACAAGTTTTGAAAGAAAACAAAACCTGTCTAAAACTGTACAATGTGCTAACACTACTAACAAAAAGAAGCTAAGAAAAAAATACAAGAAAATCAGCGCCAGCCATCTCAGGCTCGAGAGGCCCTCTTCGTCCTCTTCCTGGGCGGGGACTCAGAGCTGTCTCCATCAGCACCGCTATTTGACTCAAATGACAAGCCGGAACTGGAATCGTCGCCACTCTCTGCCTTAGAGCTCGGCTTAGCATCACCTCCACTCTCAGATCTAGAGTCGTCATCTCCACTCTCAGAGGACTCAGACTGTAGACTCACTGCCTCGTCGGAGCCACTGGTCTCGGCATCGTCATCACTCAACACTGGCTTTGAAGGGCTCCTCTGGCCTCGACCATGACGTCCCTCTCTGCTGCGTGCTGGGGCTTGTCTATCCCTCCCCTCTGATACTGGAGGAGGTGGTGATGGTGTAGGCGCCGTCGCTGCTGGTGCTCTCGGTAAGGCTGGAACTTGAAAAAAATACAATACCGACGCATTAGATGCGAAGTATAGTTACAGATGCAATATGATGAAAGTGGAAGAATACAATGAGCCAGATACAGTGCAAGTGCAGTATAGTATGTCGGTGTAGCATATTAGTGTGATGTGACAAGGGGCAGGATGTATATCGTGGTATGAGTATCAGTGCTTCAGTAAGAATGGTGTATACAACAGTGTGGAAAATACTGAATTGTGGGCAGAGAATAGGGAGAATAGGGAAAATACCTGGATGCCATGAAGATTGAGCAGTGCCTCCCTCCTCAGTATCATGCTCTCGAATGACGCTACTAGCTCGAGCAATCCCTTAGTGTACCCCGGGGGTGCCTGCAAATGCATTGGTAATGATTAGTATCTGGAAAGAACAAATGTCAGAAAAAGAATGGAAAACCGGGAAAGAAGTGGTACATACCAGAGGTGCATCCCGAGCTTTGACGTATCTATGTCCGACCCCCGCTGGCTCGATCAGAATCTGATAGGACATCCCGGCCGGCCTCCAGCATGTCAGTGTGGTCGGGATCTTTGGCCAACCGGTAGCCTGTCCCGCGGGAGGGCCCCTCCAGCCTTGGCCCTCATCGCCCGGGTCTTACTCACTGAAGGGGCATCTACTGCCCTACTTGCACGAGCATGAGCACCCGTCAAGGGAGACACGAGATGTGTTTAGATAAATATCGCATAATCCCCATCCCCGAGGAAGTAGTCGCCGTCCAGGCCCCCGGTAAACTGAATCATCTCCTGGGAGGAGAGGCTCTCTGTAGCTCTCATAGATGTTGGAGGCGGCATGGGAACTACTGGCTCGGGCAAACCTAAGTTCTGGCACATGAATCGCTCGCCTAGAAACCAGGCTCGGCAAACCGGGCCTCTAGCAGAAGTCAAAATTGGGATGCCCCTCGGGCACCGGCATACTGGTCTCTAACTCCAATCGGCATCAATGCCCAAGGCTGCCACGTGATCCGCAAACAGGGGTTATACAGATGGTTAGTCATCGTCAGTTGTTGATAAAGCAAAAACAACTATGAGTTTTGAGTTACGTCAGGGCAGTCATTGTGTCGAAGTACCGACGGAAGAATGCAAAGGTCTCCGGGGTCCTTTGCAGGCATCTCTCGTCATACCGGTGAGAATATGGCACAACGAGGGGCATCTCCACCTCCGGCTCTGGAGCGAGGGTCGGGAAATATGCATATACCCAAAGCTGCAAAGAAAAAGCAACAGTGAGTATACAAAATATAAACGCAGAGAATGCAGAATGCAGAAAGCAGAAGGTATGTTCAGTGTACAGAGAATGCAGAATGTAGAATGCAGAAAGCAGAATGTGTAGTACAGTGTACAGAAAGTGCAAGTACAGATACAGAGGATGCAGAATGTGCAATGTAGAGAGCGCAGTATATAGGTATAAACAATGCAGTGTGCAGTGTACAGAAAGTGTAAAGCAGAAAGCACAGAAATGGCGGGCATAAAATGTAAAACATAAATGTAAAGCGTACCTCCCGGGCTCGCCAATAGCCTCCAACTCTATCTCCCCTCTGGCGGGATGTCGAGCTCATATAGCCATACAATGTGGCTAGGCCAGCACCGCCTCAATCATAAAGTCAGACTTGAGATAAGTCCACCAGAGCTCTCAGGAGATATAACCCTACTGTGTTCCATCTGTTCGCAAACAAGGTGGTGCCGAACAAGAACATCAAAAAGCCTCGGGTGTAATGCTCGGTCTCTTTTGGGGTCTTTGGCTCTCTCCCTCAGAAACGCTTGGCGAACCAGCTATATTGTACCATCCCTGGTCAGAATAGAGGTGGGCGTGCTCCCAGGAGGTGTAGCCAAGCGGCCTCCCACTCGCCCATGTCCATATCGTAAGCGATCTGATGACCTCCTACTTTTACACCTGTGAGCATGGTGAAGTCATAGGGAGTCATCGTTATCTCCCCAGTAGCAGAGAAGTGGATGGAGTTGGTGGTATCCCACCACCGCTTCACTAATGCACCAAGAAGTGGGGGCTCACGATATGGTGCGACAACCCCATATAGAATAAGTCGAAGCCGGCCTCGTCAATGATGTAGCAGACACCGGCAGGAAGCTCCATATACCAGTTCCTCGCCGGCGTGGCTCCGTAGCCCCTGATAGCACGAGAGTCCTCCTGTGATCAAAACAGTAATATACAGCGATATGAGAACAAGCAGATGAGAAGGCAGTGTAAGAAATACAGTGCAAGAGTGTGATTAGGGCAAGAAATGCAGTGTAAACATTACAGTTGAAGTAAGGAACACAGTTAAAGTAAGAAATGCAATGTACAGTGAAGAAAACATGAGGATACAGTGTATACCTCCGTGGTGCCATAAGACAAATGGGAGTCCGGCTCCCACAGCAAGAGGTCCTCTGGTGTGCATCGCGTAAATGCTCTGAAGTGCCTGATACCCCCAGGGAGTAGCACATGTGTCTGAGGATGATATTTTGTCGGATCAAAGGGTCGAATCCCGAGTGGTAGTAGCACTGGCTTAGGCTCCGCCTCCACTTCTGGAGACAACTAGGGTGGGATCTCCGGGGGAGCTCCGTCATGAGGTATGTCGTCCGCCATTTGGAAAAAAGATGAGAAAGTGGTCGAAAATGGAGGAAAAAGGGCAAACTTAGAAAAGTCAACCCTAAGAGAGAGAAAGTGGAGGAAAAAGTCAAAGCCCTGGAAAATGTGCAAAACCCAAGAGAAACTCGAGGGAAATAAGCCTCAAAAGATGAAACTCCAAGAAAAAGCACCGAAATCAAATTTCAATTAGTTCAAAATAGAGTAAACAAAGAGGGTTTAGCGAATAAACTTCGCATGGGGCATTGGAAAACGCGTAGAAAGCACGAATCTAGAGAGAAGGAGTGTTAAGAGAGAGAAGGAGGAAGATTCGGCCTTAGAGAAGTAAGGAAACGAAGTGTGGAGGTGTATACTTAAAGACCCAAGGCAAAATGACAAATTTTCCCCAAATTTGCCACGGGTGGCCGCCAATGATAACTAGTAGCCGGCGGCCCCCTCTGGTGGCTGGCAAGTGTTCTGAGGTTTCCCTTGGAGTCCTAATGCTGCTTTGTGTCTTTGGTCTTCAAGAATTGAAGGGTTTGTTCATTGTTTGGTTCAGAATGTCTCTGTCGAAGCTCGAAACTGTGTTTTCGGTGCGCGATGTTCGTCACTTGTCAACGTGGATGAGGTGTATCCTTTAAATACATTGCAATTCTTCTGAGAGGCGAATCGGAAGTTGCCTTTGAGTTTGTTTCATCAAATCATGCTTTGTTATCTTGCATAGAGTATGCATTTCTTTTTCGTTGTTGCATGGAACGTGCACTTCACTTCGTGGCATAGAATATGCATTTCACATGTGTTGTTGTAAAATGTGCATCTCACGGGAATTGTATGTGTGTCTTGCATTTTCTTTTCAATCATGCATAGAATATGCTTATGCTTTTGTTTCTTGCATAGAACATGCCATTAACATTGTATCTCGGTTGTTTGTCTCGCATAGAACATGCGTTCATACTATATCGCACTTGTTAAGTCTTTTTCCTTCACATGCACAATATTGTATGTACGGTTCATTTAGAGGAATTCCAGGTAAAATCATTCGTGCCCTTCGAATCGTGTCCCACCACCCCTTTCCTTCTCTCGTGTGAGACGCGTTAGGATCCCTTTGGTTAAAAACATTCGGGTGCATCCAGGTGTTCACACCAACCCTTCGGTTAAAAACATTCGGATGCGTCCCGGTGTTCACACCAACCCTTCAGTTAAAAACATTCAGGTACATCCCGGTGTTCACACCAACCTTTCGGTTAAAAACATTCGAGTGCGTCCTGGTGTTCACACCAATCCTTTGGTCAAAAACATTCGGGTGCGTCCCGGTGTTCACACCACCCCCTTTGGTTAAAAACATTCGGGTGCATCCTAGTGTTCACACCACCCTTTTTCTTCTCACGTGTGCAACACATTAGGATCTCAGTTGAGACCTCGGGTGCGCTCGACACTTATCTCGTTCTTCGCCTTTCCTACGCATCGCGTAGTTAAGCTTGCATAATTTTCTTACATCCTTTCTACATGAAGTGTGGTTTGGCTTGTGATTCCCACGCGTGGCGTGTTTATTTTCTTACTTCTTTTCATGTTTGAGATTGCTATACCTTGTTTCAGTTTGTTTGAATGTGGCATTTTCATTGCATTGCATTTGCATTTAAATGTTTCATTACAGCCTCATTGTATGATCATAAGTTATGTTCTTGCATCGTGCATATCACTTGCATCTTGCCCCAGAACTATGCTGCTTTGATTCCTTACAAAGGGATACATAGGCAGCCTGTGGGCGCAACCATTTGTTTTTGACTTGTTTGTTTGTCCAAGTCTTCGGCCTTGTCAAAAATGGGTCGTCTCTGGGCTTTGACATTCACTCATGTCATTTCATGACTTCTGAGTTCTGTCAAAGAGGGGCAACTGTAGGCACCCCATATTTGACCGTCCCCAAGACTTAGATGTCATCATTTATGCATCCGATGATTATGCATGTGTGTGCTCGTTTTAGTGCTCGAAGTCCTCGGCAGAGTACCCTGTCTTTGATCCTTCAAACCCCATCCATTCTGTGCCCTATTTTGGACCAAAATCTTCAAACCTGTAACCCTTGGTGGTTACCGGCCACCCAAGTGGCCTGTCGGCCATCACTGGTGGCCCCTTTTTTTAGATATTTTCTTGACAACTGTTCCAGTTGTTGGCACAATGGGCTTGATTACTATACACATGTATGGACTGATATAACTCAGCCAAATGCTTGTTTTTCTATAAATATGGGACCTTCTCCCCTATTGTAAGGGTTAGAAAATTTTGGAGCAAAATTCTCTCTCTCTCTCTACAAAATTCTCTCTTTTGAAATTTTGTGCTTGGTTGCTTAGTGTCTCTACACTTTTGTCTATCAACCCTTGACCAAAGTTGCTTCTCTTTGGGCTGAGGTTACTTGAGACCCTCTTTGAGCTTTTGAAGGTGGTTGTGGCTTGCTTTGTTGCCTAATTTGTGCCTTGGCTTCAAGAGGTATAACATTTGCTTTGTTAGCTTGTTTCACATACTTGCTTTGCCATCTTCTTCTACTATTTTTGGGCTGTCATGGGGCTGATTTTGAACTGTAAAAACACTGTTTTTGTGGCCTAAAGGTGGTGGTTTGAGGTCATTTTCAGTTAGGGGGTGGTTCACCTTTCTTACTCCTTTGTTTGTAAAGCTTTTGTACCTTTATTCACCACTTTCAAACCAACTTTTTTGGGCCTTTTAACCATTGAATTTTAGAGGTTTTTTCAGTGGCAAAAAACTCATTTTGAAGTCCAAATTTGGAGGGGTTAGCCTCCCCTCCTTGTGTTTTGTTTGCATGCTTAGTTAACTCCATATGTTAGCATGTTTTTCTAGATTAACTTAGCTCAAGTCCAACATGTTTTAGCCTCTGAAATAGCATGCTTTAGCTCTGTTTTGGGCTGGTTAGTTCATTTGAGTCTTATTTTGCATGGTTATAGTGTAATAGTCCTCACAAGTTGGTGTTTTAGGGTCTTAGACACCTCTTGTTTGAGTTGATAGCTTCTTTTGGTGTTGTTTTTTCACTCCATTTCAGCACTATAAACTCTACAACCTCTCTCTTTGCTTGGCTCTTTCATTTGCTTTTGAGGGTTGTTTCAAGCTGGGGATCCTTTAAGCTTGAGATTGAGGTCATGCTTAATGGTTTAATCCCCTTTGAGGGTTCATTATCAACGGCATGATCTCTCTCTTGCCTTATATTATCCCTTAGTTGACACTTCTTTCATCTTACAGGACACTCACCAATGGACAAATTGATTAAAGAATGATTTGGTAACTAAAATGTGTAAACAAAATTGGCAAGTAAAAGTGGCAAGATAAGCATTTCTTTGTGTTGCATTGCATGTGTTCAAATCGGACGTTAATTTGAACACAAGGAAAATGGGATATTTCATACTCAAAAGTGATGAAATGTGCCCCTATACTAGGTCTCCGTTGCCCTTGATCATGCACGATAGGGTGATGGCATTTGAGTCTTGTTTTGCATTCATTGAACTTGTACAAATTGGTCCCTTAGCCATTATGCATGGAAAGTGCTTGATTGATGGTTTGAGGCCAAATGTATCACTCATTTGAGCTTGCGTTGATGATAAGTAGTGATACATGGCACAAACAACCTGTGAGACCACCCCCTTCTTACTCAGTTTTGTCCTCTGTTGCAGTAAGGAAAAACTTGGCTTCAGTGGCCGGCAAACCCTCTTCAGTGGCCGGCAGGCCACCTCCAATGGCCGGTAACCCCTCAGTGTTGGCCGGCAAACCCTCATCTGTGGCCGGCTGGCCATCAGTGAAAAATTTAGTATTGTGCTTCTGAAGTAGAGCAGTGTTGATCTGGAGGAGGAAAACGGTGTAAGTGTTGTGCAATAGAGGCAATTAGTGGCGGACAATGGATGTTCTTCAGGTGAAAAACCAAGCATGCATGCATGCATCCCTCGTTTCCCGAGGCCATTTAGTTAATATGCTTAGTTAATTAGTTGTAGCTAATTCATGCAAATGTTGTAACTATTTAAGTAGATTAGTTAATGTTGTGTAGTTAATTAATTAAATAGCTTAGTCTAATTGATTAATTAGTTAAGTGTGTTGCATTAATTAATTAGCTTAGAATAAGTTATTTATTTATTTATTTAAAGTGTTGTAATAATTAGTTAAGTGGTGTAGCTTAGCTAGTTTCATTCGGACCCTCCTTCGCAAGGGCGTAATGTTGTAATAAGTGTGCGTGCGTGTATGTCTTCCAACCCCACGTCTTTCTCCCTTTTATTTACCCACTTTTGATGGTTAGACTAAGGACATGTTTCAATTAGCATACCTTATGCTTGCATCCATTCATTCGTATTGCATGCACTGAGGCTCGGTGCATAATTCAAATTGCATTGCCATTTTAAATATCTTATTTGAATATGTGTTTAATCGCATGTTATTTAAATTGCTTCCTATGCCATATTAGTAGCTGAGCCTATTAATTGCATATTGCATGCATTGCATTAGGCATCTTGTATAGTTAGGAATCATGCATATTTTTCTAACTCATATCTTCTTAGCTTGGAGTACTAGGTGAGTTTTATGCTTTAGCATACTTGCATGAATGTGAATGTTGCCATGTCTAGCATGTTTGCCATGAAGCTAAATGCTTATTTGATAAACTGTTTGAATGCTTGTAGATGAAGGCTTGTTGTTTGAATTGGAACGATTTAACGAATGCATGTTTTAAGCCCACTATGTTTGGTGGCAAATTTGCAAACTTCTAAGCCCATTTGAGGTGGAAAATTCAAACCATTTTCGCAAAAACAAATATGAGTTGAATTGTTCCAAATTGAGCAAATTAGTCTATACTTACTTGTGCACCTCACCTAGTAATGCTAGTTTAAATTACCGGAACAAGAGCACATAATGTTTATAAAAAAATCATATCATGTTTAGTAGAGGCCAATCTTTGATCGGGCGAGTGGGGGTGCTCAATTCATGACCTTGCCCTCTCATACCTAAGTTCCCGAGCTGAGACAACTTTGGTGATGACAGACACGTGGCCTTTGGCACGAGTCATGGGTTTCCTAAATTTCTCCAAAATAAATATTTAAGTGGCAACTCTGTATCTGACAAAGTAGTCAAATTTTGGCATTTTGATCCTAAAAATCAATTTTCCCAAAAAGATTTGCCAGATTTGGATTCTTTGGTATTTATCAATTTCACATTGCACTTGTGAGATTAGATTCAGAACCGCGGGAGTCCGAACTGTGGGGCTTCTTTTCGAGCTTCTGAAAGGGGGCGTGAAAAAGCTGGGCTACAGCAAGCTGCCTATGTATCCCTTTGCAAGGAATCAAACCAGCATAGTTTGGGGCAAGATGCAAATGATATGCATGGAACAATATTTTTAAAGCTGGACTCACACGTTTCGCGAAGCCTGCTATTTTAAAACTCATGATCATGCACGATGATGCAATAAGCAATAACAACATAGCAACATATGAATGAGCAGCTTCAAACTTAAAACCAACACAGGTTCTATGCAAAAAGATATAAAACACACTCTGACCACGCTAAAACATGAGACGAGAAAAGAAAACACCATTCAGGATTGCATTTCACACATCCTGAGAAATTGAGAAATGAAAATCGCTCGGGGTCGCGTTTCACATGTCCTGAGATAAAAAACGCTCAAGGTCGCGTTTTACGCTTCCTGAGATAAGAGAAAAACTGCTCGGGGTCATGCTTCACGTGTCCCGTGATAAAACCTGCCCAGGGCCGCGCTTTACGCGTTTGAGATAGAGGAGAAATCGCTGTGGCTCACGTTTCACGTGTCCCAAGATAAAACACACCTAGGGTCACGCTTTACGCGTCTTGAGATACAAGAGAAACCGCTCGGGATCGTGCTTCACGCGTCTCGAGATAAAACCTGCCTAGGGCTGCACTTCACGCGTCCCGAGATATAAGAGAAATTGCTTGGGCTTTACACGTCCCAAGATAAAACCCGTCCAGGGCCGCACTTCATGCATCGTGAGATACAAGAGAAACCGCTCGGGCTCGTGCTTCACGTGTCCTGAGATAAAACTTGCCCAGGGTAACGCTTCATGTGTCCTAAGATACAAGAGAAATTGCTCGGGTTTGCACTTCACGCGTCCCAAGATAAAACCCGCTCAGGGCTGCGCTTCACATGTCCTGAGATACAAGAGAAAAGATGCGAAGAGGAATGGACGTGTGCGATAGATGCACAAAGTGAGCAACTGCGATAGATGCATGAAGTGAACATGATTACACATCAATATATTGACAATGCATGTTCCATGTAAGAAAGATAACCGATGTACGATGTTAATTAAAACATGTTCTATGCAGGGAACAAAAAGCGTATTATATGCAAAATTAAAAGCATATTCTATGCAAGAATCATGACTGATGTAGACACGCGTGCAACATAAGTATATGTGAAAATGCACGTTCTATGCAACAAAAGAGAACAAATATGTAATTCAACAAAATGACTAAAGCCGATATTCGGTGACAACCTCCGATTACCTCTCGGAGACTTTGCAACATGTTCAAAAAGGATACACATTGTTCATGTTGGCAAGCGGGGAACATTGTGCACCGAAACATAGTTTTGAGCTCCCTTAGAAACAATCTAGACCCAACAGTGAACCTTCCATACACTTCTTGGGAAACAAAGACACAAAACAGCATCAGGACACAAAGGAGGGCCACCGGCCATTCGTCGGCCAAAAGTGAAGAGTGCCGGCCACCAATTCAGCTTGTCAGCCACAGATGTGGCTTGTCAGCCACCTGCCTGCCACTCGTGCTAGATCAGAGGTAGAGATGTCTTTTCGCCTAGGGTCTTTAAATATACCACCCCACACTTCATTTCCTCACTTCTACACATCCGAAAACCCTCTCCATCTCTCTCTAGGTGCTTCCTCTCTCTAGATTTACGCTTTATACATGTTTTCCAACGCCCCACGCAAACTTTTTTTTTCATAAAATCCTCTTGATTCTCCACACTTTGAATAGATCAGATTTTGATTTCGTCGCTTTTTTTGCATTTTCACCACTTTAGGCTTGTTCCCCTCGAGTTTCTCTCGAGTTTCATGAAATTTCCGGGGTTTTGACTTTTTCTTCCATTTTCTCTTTCCTAGGGTTAAATTTTTTTCCAAATTTATCCTCTTTTCTCCATTTTTCTTCATTTTTCATCTATTTTTCACCCATTTTCCAGATGGCAGATGATATGCCTCACGACGGAGCTCCTCCCGAGGTTCTACCTGTGCTTCCACCTATAGCCGAGGTAGAGAAGCCAGCAGTTGCTGAGGCCGACAAGGCGGCTGAGGACATTGAGGCTGATCTTGAGGCAGAGTTCGCCTTAGAGCTCGAGCCTGAGCCACTACCACTGAGGGTACGACCCTTTGATCCTACGACTTATCAACCCTACACACATATACTACCACTTGAAGGCATCAGACGCTTCAATGATTTTTCTCGTGGCGTGCAAGAGGACCTCCTGCTGAGGGAGCGGGTCTCCCATCTTTCATCTAACGCTACCGAGGTATGAACTCTATTTTCATGCATTCTTGCCTTTCCTTTAATTTCATTTCTTGCTCTGTCTTTCATCTGATTCACTTGTTTTTTGCCGTAGGGAGACTCCCGTACCTACAGGGGGTATGGTGCGACAACGGCGAGAGATTGGTATGATGAGCTCCCCATCGGGGTTCGTGACATCGTTGACGAGGCTAGCTTCAACCTATTCTACTCCAGACTGTCACGCCTCATAAGGAGCCGACCCTTCCTCGGAGCGTTGATGGAGAGGTGGTGGGACACCACCAACTGCTTCCATCTCTCTACTGCTGGTGAGATGACGATGACTCCCTATGACTTTGCCATGATCATAGGCTTAGGAGTAGGGGGTGATCCGATCTTCTTTGACATAGACATGGGTGAATGGGAGGCCGCTTGGATCCATCTGTTGGGAGTGCGCCCACCTTTGTACCGGCTGGCTATGGTGAGATACAGTTGGTTCGCCAAGCAGTTCTGCTGGAGCGAGCTCGAGACACCGGAGGAGATGGAGCAATATGCCCCGGGGCTTCTTGATGTTTGTCCTTGGTACCACATTGTTTTCGAATAGGTGGAACACCGTGGGTTTATACCTGTTGAGTGCTTTAGTGACACTACCCTAGGTTCAGTTCTATGACTGGGGTAGAGCTGGCCTTGCCACCCTTTACGGCTACATGAGCTCCACTTCCTGGATAAGGAGAGAATGGATCGGAGGCTACTGGCGAGCCTGGGAGGTATGCACTCCACTTATGCTTTACACTTATGCTTTCTACTTCACATTTTCTGCTTTATATCTATTCAACACCTGTGCTTTCTGCTCTGCACTTTCTATATTTGTTCATGCCTTGTGCTTTCTGCTTTTCACTTTCTGTATTTGTTCATGCCTTGTACTTTCTGCTTTGCACTTTCTATATCTATTCACATTGTTGACAACACTGTTGCCGCTTCTTTGCAGTTGTGGGTTTACGCATATTTTTCGGCTCTTGCTCTAGAGCCCATGGAGGTGATCCCGTCTATTGTCCCTTACTTATGACGGTACGGCGGTCTATGCCGGCGCCAGAGTCATGAGTCCTTCGCCTTCTTCCACTGCTACTTCGATACAATGGTTGCTGATGAGGTAACTCGAAACTCACAGTGATTTTTGCTTTAATAATGTTTTGATTCATACTTTGGCAACTGACGGCAATTAACAATCTGTACATTCTTCGTGTGCAAATCTCATAGCAGCCCTGGGCGACGATGCCGGCCGGGGTGAGAGACCACTATGCGGGAGCTTGGGGCACATCTCGCTTCCGGATTTTACTGGAGGGCCCAGTCTGCCGGGCTTGATTTCTGAGTGAGCGGTTCGTACGCTAGACCGTGGGCTTGCCTGATCCAGTCGTTTCGATGCCACCCCTAGAGTCTATGAGGACAACGGATAGCCTATCAAATGATGCGATTATACAGTTCATGGTAGGCCTAGACGTTGACTTTTTAAGAGGAGACGGCAACTACACGACATTCGTTCAGACTCATCTTATGCCTCCTCTGATGGGCGCTCAGTAGGAGCACTTGTGGCCGGTAAGGTGACTCAGGCGACCAGGGCCCATACTAGAGGAGCTCCCCTCGTTGAGCAAACTACCCGTTGGCCGGAGCTTCCCGCTGTGCTCACATGTTGGCGGCTGACGGGGATTGCCTATCAGATTCCGATCGTGCCGGCCAAGGCAGGGCACGAGTATGTCGGAGTTTGAGGCATGTCTCAGGTATGGACCACACTTTACAATTTGCACCCCACATTTCCATTTCAGATATGTTTATTCCAAACATTGATCATCCAAATGCACTTGCAGGTACCTATAGAGTATACAGAGAGTCTCCTCGAGCTGGTCGCTTCTCTGATGGGCATGGTGCAGAGGAGGGAGATGCTGCTTGGTCTCCATGGTATCCAGGTAATTTTCTTCAGTTCATCATGTATTTCATTACTAACTTTGTTGTGCATCACGCTATCATATTTCCACTGATACATCGGCATTTCAACTGTAGTCTTTCCCAAACTACACTAACACACTATATTAGCACACTGTACTTATACTGTATTTGATTTCTACATGACACTCATTTTGCATACTATGCCTATATCTGATACACACATTGTAGCTGATATGTTGACAACTATTTTTTTCAGATTCCATCTGTGTCGAGGACACCAGCAGCGGTAGCGGCACCAGCACCAATAGTGCCTCTTCTAGCAGCAAGGAGGAGAGAGAGGCAGGCCCCAGCACATGGTCGAGATGTGCGCCACGGTCGAGGCAGGGATAGAGGCACCCAACGCCAGAGCAGTCCCTTAGAGCCCATTTTGAGCGATGATGATGCTAAGACTAGTGACTCCAAGGAGGCAGTGAGTCGACATTCTGAGTCATCGGAGAGTGCAGATGATGATACTGGCTTGGGGTTCGAGAGCGGAGGTGACGCCGAGATGGGCTTTGAGGCAGGGAGCGAGGATGATTCCGGCTCTGGTTTAGAGCCTGATTCTGACAGTGGTGCTGATGGAGACAGTGCCCCCGAGTCCCCTCCGAGGAAGAGGACGAAGAGGGCATCTTGAGCCTGAGGCGACTGGTGCTGATTTTTTTGGTACTTTTTTTTTAGTTTCTTTTTGTTTGGTAGCATTAGCAAATGTATTGCTTTAGATAGGCTTTTTTTACTTTTTGAAACTTGTACTCCTCTTTTGTAAAAACCATGATCAGAATAAAACCTTGCAATTTTTATGAAAAAAGTGTTATCATTTTTGTATCATAAGCACCATATTTTGCATGAAATGGACATGGAATTGAATTTGCCAAGAGCGCGCTTGATTGAAGCAATGTTCTTAATCCGGTAATGAGCTGACCAACAACCAAAATATAAAATACAAAATACAACTCAATAATGAAAGCAAAAACAACTTGAATACAATTATAAACACTTGCTAAAACCAAAAGACTCAACATAAGACCTCAAATCACAAAGATCGAGATAAAATACATGTTGCCAACACTACCCAGGACACTGGTGGACGACAGGCCAAAAAGGAGAGTTGCCAGCCACAAAGGAAAGTTGCCAGCTAGAGGAGGTGGCCTACCGGCCACAAGTGTGAGGAACCTCCAGATTGTTGACAACTGACTTCCACTCATAGCCTTATCTTCTACAAAGGTTCTCATTCATGATTTATTCTCTAGAATCTCATTTCAGTTGCCATTTATGCCACAAATGGAAATATTCCTTGTTGAGAAGCTCACGGATTGGATAGCCACTTTAGATGGCATGGAAAAGGTAAATTTCTGGGGTTTCGACATAAATGCACTTTTCCCGTTGAGCCACACTCCACTTTGCTTTCCGTTCCTCCATGCTGGGACCCGATTACACATGTATTTTGCTTTGGAACACAAGAAATGTGCCCAACTACTGAAGAATTTTGGGAAACCTGACGCGATAAGGAAATCATGTCTCAGCCCATTTTGGACACGCCCAAGCTTTAAGACGGATATGTGGGCTCACTTTGCACGCGGCTTGATCTTTGGCCCACAATGGAGAGCTAGATATACCTAGCTTGATTCATCGATTTTTTGACATCGGTGACAAAGGAGACCTTATTTGGCGAGGTTTTCGACAGCATGCCCTCTGTTTATGCATGCTTGCACACTTCCTTCTTGCCCCTAGTTTCGGTGGATCCAGTATTCGATTGATCAAAGTGGTCCAAGGTCTGAAAGAGGGTAAGAGTTGCATTGGTTTGACGTTGGCCGAGACCTTGACAGGGTTGGTTGCCTTTCATCGGTGAGAGATTACCAGATTTGCGGGGAGTCCACCACTTCTTCAGGTATTGTTTTCAACCCTTTCTCATATGTATTTCTCACATCACTCAGCACTCATGGTCTATTTTTCTCTTCGAGCCCTTTTCTTACTTTTCTCTCAATGTACATCTCTCTATTCTTTAATCTCTCTTATTTTTCATCCCTTCTCAGGTATGGCTTATGGATAAGTTGAAGGTAGTGGACTCTTGCCCCAAGTACTCAGCTCGAGCTTATTTCTTCTACCAACAACTAGTGGATTTTCCTAACGAGGGAGGGTGGTGCAACTAGATGTGCAGCTGGTCTGTAGCTGACATAGCTTGGTGCTGCCCCTAGCTTAATCTGATTGTGATGAGTTACAGCATGGCTCGGTAGCCTGGCATACAGTTGATTCTCCTCACGGACTGCGTGTTCTACTTCCTTTTCCGATTTAGACGCCAGTTCAGGCATAATCAGACCTACCCAGAGGAGGGGGTAGAATACTCAGCTTCATTCCTGATTCATGGTTTACACTTGGCTAGGTACCTTGCTGCTTGGAGGACGAGAGAGCTTCTGGCCCCTGGCCCTAGTTTCAGTTATGCCCTTTCTGGCAAGTGCTTGGCTTGGCTCGAGGATGAGGCACAGGCCAAGCCCACTCTGGCTTCAGAAGCTTCCACAAGCACGAGTAGAGGACGCAGGAGCACCTGACTCACCTATGCCCCTAGTTTATTGCTTTGACCTTTCTTTTCAAGTTTTTGAGATGTAATAAAAGCAGCTTTGATTTGTATTACAGAGGTGGAGAACTTTATGTTGAAATCAATGGAATTAAAGTTGTGAGCACTAAAAATTTTCCTTTTGGTCCAAAAATGGTCTAAGTTGTAAAAGGTAAAATTTTGAACAAAATCAACTTTTATTAAAACTTTCCAACACCATGTTCGAAAGTGATCACTACCTAACACGCACGAAATCAATCCTCAAGATATACAACCTTGAATCAAAAGATCATAACTACCCCTTGATTGAATACCACTATTGCGCGGCATTGTAACCAGCTCTTCTCCTTAGAATGAAGATCACAACCGAACTCTCGGATAAAAAAAACAGACAAAGATGACTTGGTCAGGCACATGGACAAGACAGTTGAGTTGAAAGTGATTATGGCCGAATTTCAGGATGAAGTTGCCTACGTATCCCGAAGATAGGAATCAGGCCTTACGTAGTTCAGTTCAGGTTCACTCGAGTATTAACACTCTCCTTTTGCGCTCTAACTTTTGCCAAAGTCGGCCTTAGGGTTTTCAACCTTGCAAACTCAGTTTTTCTTTATTTATAATTTTCCATGCTTTAACTTTTGCCTAGGTCGCTTTTTTGGGGTTTTCGGCCTAGCAAGCCTCTCAGGGATAGTATTTCTTCAACTTGTCCATGTTGATTAGCTGCAAAAATTTCAGGCCATCTAAGTCGATGAGAATAACCGCTCCTCCTGACTAGATAGTTTTGATGATGTAAGGACCAATCTAATTGGGTCTGAACTTGGCCCTAGGATCATGAATGGGAGCTCGGTTGTCTTTTAACACCATGTCTCCTTTGAGATTTTGGGACTTAACTTTCTTGTTAAAAGCCCTAGCAATTTTGTGCTGGTAGCCCTGAATGTGATACAATGTATTCAGCCTTCTCTCATCAAATATCATCAACTCCTCAAATCTGCTCTGTTGCCAGTTTGCCTTTGCTATCTGACACTCAGCCATAACTTGCAGCGATGGGACTTCAATTTCAATTGGCAAAACGGTTTCCATCCTGTAGACGAGAGAATAAGGAGTTGCCTCTATAGACGTTCAGATTGAAGTTTTGTAGCCCCAGAGTGTGAATGGCAATTTATCCGGCCAGTCCCTATAGGTCTCAACCATCTTCTGCAAGATGTTCTTGATGTTCTTGTTGGCGGCTTCAACAGCTCCATTAGTTTGTTGCCCGTATGTAGACGACTTATGAAAAGCCACATTGTATTTCTCCAACAAGTCCATCACCTCTTTCTTGAAGTGGAAGCCATTATTTGATATGATCTCGTTTGGGACTTCGTACCGGCAAATGATATTGTTTATGATAAACTTAGCTACATGCGATGCCTTCAACATTACATAGGACTGAGCTTCCACCCACTTTGTAAAATAATCAATTGCCATCAAGATATACTCATGCCCATTCGACCCTTTTGGCATGACTGCATTGATAATGTCAATTCCCTAGACCGAGAAATGCCATGGCAAACTCATATTGTAAAGCTTTAACGGCAAAATATTCATGTGATTGGCATGAATTTGACATTTGTGGCATCGCCGAACAAAACCAATACAATCTTTCTCCATGGTGGACCAATAGTAACCTTGCCTAAGAATCTTCCGGGCAAGCATCACACCATTCATATGCGCCCCGCATTCCCCATTGTGGATAGCCTCCATAAGGCGCTTCGATTCCTCTTCTTCCACACACAACTTATGCATTCTCAGATGACATCTTTTATATAGTTTACCTCCTCAGATGATAAATTGGATGGCTGTTCGCCACATTTCTCATTTGTCCTTGGCATTTGTCCATGGTGGATAGATCTCCTTTTCCAGAAAGTTTCAAATATCATAGTACCATGGGTTTTTGTCTTGCACTTCATCAATAGCGGCAATAGTGTCATAAGTCGGCATGTATTTTTGTTCGATGATAATCGGACGCATCCGGACTCCAACTGAGATGTCTACTATAGAAGATAGATTTGCTAAAGCATCAGCGAACCTGTTGTTCTCTCTTAGTAGATGTGGGAAAGTTAGCTTTTCAAACCTAGGAATCAGAACATTCAGGGTTTGATGGTAAACCTTCATCTTTTCTTCTTTGACTTTCTAGTCTCCATTCGCTTGAGAAATAACTAAGTTCGAGTCCCCGATAACATCCAATCTTACTGCCCCTCTAGTTCTAGGGCGACTTCTAAACCAACAATACACGCTTCATATTCTGATTCGTTGTTGGACACCTTGAACAGGAGTTTGAAGGCAAAAGGTATATGGAAATTGTCGGGTGCTATCAGCAACACACCTATCCCATAACCGTACTGATTGGACGCTCTATCAAAGTACATCATCCAAGTTTCCTTTTCAACTTGTAGAATGGCTTCATCTGGGAACAAGTATTCCACTACCTCGTCTCCTTCTACTGGGTGGTCTGCCAGGAACTTCGCTACAACTCTTCCTTTAACTGACTTGCAAGTGACATATTTGAGATCAAATTCAGAGAGGAGAAGCAACCAATGGGCTAGCCTACCCGTATGTGCCAGTTTCTTAAACAGATATTTAATGGGATCTAATCTTGAAACCAGGATTATAGAATGAACTAACAAATAGTGCCTCAACTTCTTGGTAGCCCATACCAAGGCTAGGCAAGCTTTCTCCAACGACGTATAGCGGGTCTCGTACTCCAGCATTTTCTTGCTCAAGTAGTAGATGGCTTTCTCCATCCTATCTTCAGATTCCTAAGTGAGCTTGCATCCCATGGTCATGTCTGTCACTGACAAGTACAAAATTAAAGGCTTCATCGGCTCCAGTGGTGACAACACAGGCGGGTTCTGGAGGTACTGCTTAACCTGCTTGAAGGCAAACTGACAGCGATCTCAGAATTTCTTCCCTTTTTTCAGGAGACCAAATAGTGGTTCACAAGTCAAGGTTAATTTGAAAATAAATCGTCTTATGAATTGCACTTTATCCAGAAAACCTCGCATCTCCTTTTCAGTCCTCAGTGGTGGCATTTCTAGGATGGCCTTGATTTTGGAAGGATCTACTTCAATGCCCTTTTGTGTGATCAAAAACCCCAGCATCTTTCCTGCCGTTACGCCGAAAGTGCATTTCTGCGGGTTTAACCTCAATTTATATTCTCTGATCCGTTGAAAGAATTTCTTCAAGGTGGTGTAGTGGCCCTCTCTTTCTTTGGAATTGACAATCATGTCGTCCACGTACACCTCGACCTCTTTATGGATCATGTCATGCAGAATGGTGGTCGTAGCCCTCTGATAGGTAGCTCCAGCATTTTTGAACCCAAACGGCATAACCCGGTAGCAGTAGGTACCCCATAGCGTAGTGAATGTGGTTTTCTTTCTGTCTTCAGGGGCCATCAGAATCTAGTTATACCCGGAAAATCCATCCATAAATGACAACAATGTATGGCTTGCAGTGAAGTCCACTAACTCATCAATGTGCGGCAAAGGAAAGTCATCATTCGGACTAGCTCTGTTCAAGTCCCGAAAGTTTACATACACCTAGATTTTTCCATCCCTCTTCTACACTAGGACGATGTTGGCTAACCAAGTCGGATACTCAAATACTAATAAGAAACCTGCCTCAATCTGCTTGGTGACCTCTTCTTTGATTTTCAGTGCCCAATTTGGATAGATTCTATGCAACTTCTGCTTGATCGGTTGGGCCTCGGGGTCAAGAGGGATCCGATGCTGAAAACATCTTTGAAATCTTTTAACAAAGCAACTAAGCGCTCGCGCTCCTTCGAAGACAACGTGGACCTAATCTGGACCAGACGCGGATCCTTCTTAGTACCCACATTAATGACAATGATTTCATAGGCACATGGTTTAGCAAACCTCTCCTTCTCACAATTAATCAAGTTTTTCAAAACCAGAGGAATTCCTTCCTTTTCGTTTTCTTTAAAATTATGAAAATCTTGGTCAATATAATAAACCAACGGCATAGAGAAGTACATAGAATTTGCAGAGTTCTCATTCAAAGGGTCTAGATCTTCAGTTATAGACTCAAAAGAAAAGCTTAATGAAGACCTAGACAAGACTTTGGTATTTGGGTTACCACCCCCAGAAATATCGGACTCAGACTTAGAAGAACTAGAATTTGATCTCGACCCCACAAACTCAGGGGAATTAGATTCAAGCTCATCACCCGACTTAGAACTAGACATATCGCTTTCTTCCAGCTGCCTGTAGACTGCCCGAACTCTCTTCACGCGCCCCCCTTTCGGAGAGGGCGCGAATTGGGTCGCCGTGCTACTACAGTTCGGACTCCTGTCACGGTTCTGAATCTAATCTCACAAAGTGCAATGCGAGACTGATAAACACCAAAGAGTCTAAATTTGGCAATTGGTTTTGGAAAATCAATTTTGAATAAAAAAGCGCCAAACATGGATTGCTTTGCTAGATTACAGAGTCGCCACCTAAATATTTTATTTTGGGAAATTTAGGAAACCCTGACTCGTGCCAAAGGCTACGTGTCCGTCATCACCAAAATTGCCTTGGCTCGGGAACTTGGGTACGAGAGGGGAAGGTCTTGAAATGAGCACCCCCGCTCGCCCGATCAAAGATGGGCCTCTACTAAGCATGACATGTTGTTTTATAAACACATGTGTTCTTATCCGGTTATTAATCTAACTTACTATGTGATGCGCACAGCATACAAGTATAGACTCAACCACGAGAATTGGAACAAAACAACTCATGTTTGTTTTTGAAAATGGTTTGAAGGTGCTACTCGCAAGTATGCTAAAGCGCGGATTTGCCACCCTCAATTGGGTTTAAAACATGATGATTTGCCACTTTGCAAAGTGGGCTTAAAACTCACATTTGATGAACTGTCCCAATTCAGGCAATCAAGCCTTCATCCACAGGCATTCATGCAGTTAATCACTTAAGCAAATAGCCTCATGGCAAGCATGCTATCATGGCAACACTCACACTCATGCAAGTATGCTAAAGCGTAAATACTTACAGTGTACTCCAAGCCAAAAAAGAAGCTAGTTAGAAATCATGCATGATCCTAACTATACAAGATGCCTAATGCAACACATGCAAAAGTGCAACTAAAATAGGCTCAGTTATCTAAGATGGCATATGAATGCAGCACTTGATACACGTATTCAAATAGGTATCGAAATAAGATGCAGTTTGAATGATGCGCCGAGCCCGGTGCATGCAAGACAAATGAATGATGCAAACATGCAAGCATAAGGTATGCTAATTGAAAAATGATTTCTAATCTAACCAGCGGAAGTAGTTAAGTAAAAGGGAGAAAGAAGTGGGGTTGGAAGACATGCACACACACACGCACCCTTATTACAACATTTTTCTCTCTCGATGGAGGGTCCAAATAAATAAGCTACGCTAAGCTAATTATTACAAACCAAATAATTAACTATTCTAGCTAATTAATTACAACGATCCGAATTGAAATTGAACAACTAGCTAACCAAGCTAATTAAAATATTACAAAATAGATTAAACTGATTAATTACATCATATGTAATTATTAGCTACAACTAGCTAAGAAAGCAATAAAAATGGCCTCGTGGGCGAGGGAGATATGCATGCTCGGTTGTGTCCTCCCGAAAATCCACCGCCTTGCCACCGGTTGCCTCTGTTTGCACTCGCCTTGGTTTCTGAATATTGAACCAATCTCCACACTGTTTCTGCTCCAAAACAGGATCATTTCTGCACAAAAATGGGCTGGTGGCTGGTCGGCCACAAAAAGTGGTTGCCGGCCACCTTAACTGGCCGGTCGGCTAGTGAAAGTGGCCGGTCGGCTACTTGAACTGGCCGGTCGGCCACCTGCTGTTCCAGACTTCTGGTTTTGCTACAACAGAGAACAACAGAGGCACAACAATGTATTTTGCAAGGAAACGTGTGTGCTGCCACACTCCTTATCATGTCTCAAGCTCAAAGGAGTGTTGCACTCGGCTCCCAAGCCACCAACCAAGCATCTCAATGCATGATGGCCCAAAAACCAAGTTTGTACAGGCTTAGTGAATGCACAAACAATACACAAAATGCCTCTCCCCTATCATGCATGATCAAGGGTGTCGGCGACCAGGAAATGTGACACGTTTCATCACTTTGAGTATGAAACGTCCCACATTTCTTGTGTTTGGATTAACGTCCGATCCAAACACATGCAATGCAAACAACATGCTTATCTTGCATAAGTTTTACTTGGTCCATTTCTTGTTTACACATTTTACATTACCGAGCCATTCATTAACCGGTTAAGTCCAATGTGAAAAGTCCACTAATTGGAAAGATGGCCTAAGCCACAAGCACCTTAAGCATGAAAGAAGCCTCATGTTTTGGTTAGTAGAAACCCTCAAGAGAAGGCTAAAACCATTAGGCATGAGAGCCTCGATTCCATGCTTAACAAGGGGCTTAAGACCACTTTCAAAGCGAATGAAAAAGTGAAACAATGGAGTGCAATGGCATATATTTCAGCACTGAAATGACATGCTAAATGACTTAAAATCATGCAAACAAACCATGCACAACATGTTAAGAGTCAAAAGCATTGAAACTAGTGAAGGACACAACACTAGAGGTATGCAATACAAAGCTTAAATGACCAAATCAGCTATGGACAGACCTAAAACATGCCAAATCAGTGGCCTAAACATATTGGAATGGATGCTCAAAAGACTAGGAGAACATGCACACATGTTAGCTCATAAGCAAGGCACAATACACAACCCTCAAAGGCAATGAAGAAGTGAAGAATGTGAGGGTGTGACAAGGTTATATGCTCTGAAATTATATACAAAATGATGCTATGGCATGCAAACAACCCAAGCAATACATGTTAGAAGCCTCAAAACACAAAGCTAGTCAAGGCCATTGACACTATTGCTATACAAAGCGGAGCACATGTGACGAAGACCACTTGAAACAGAGTTAAAGCATGCTAAATCAAGGCCAAAAACATGCTGGAGTCGAGCCAACTCATGCTAGAATAAAAGGCTAAACCATCAAGTATGCTAGGCTAGTAAGCGAAATTACACTACAAGTGTAAGATGCAAGGAACAAGTGACTAAACCAGCCAAAAAAAGAGCTGAGACATGTTAAAATATGGCCAAAAACATGCTTGAACTAAGCTAACATAAGCCCTAAAAACATGCTACTTTGTAATGCTAATAAGGCATGGCATAGAGAGACAAGGAGGGGAGGCCATCCCCTCCCATTTTGGGCCTCAAAACAAGCTTTCCACCACTGAAATTCCTCTGAAATTCAGTGGTTTTAAGGCCAAAAAGAGATTGTTTGAAAAGCTTGAAAGATAGCTCAAAAGGCTTTACAAGCCAAGGAGCAAAATGGAGGAAACACCCCCTAACCAAACAAGGCTTAAACCACTATTTTAGAACCTCAAAATCAGAGTTTTTTGCAGTTGAAAAACCAGGTCAAAATGGCTTAAAGAGATGGCCAAGCACTTAGCTAAAACAAAGCTTAAAAGGGACAAGTTCTTACCCTTGAAGCACAGCTGCAAAACAGGTCTTTTTTTGAGCCAAAACTAGCTTTAGGAGCTCCAAACAAGCTTTAAGGAACCTCAGCTCCAAGATAGGGATGTTTGGTTAAGGGTCTCTTTGCAAAAGTGTAGAGAATTCTAAGTTTAAGGCTCAAAACAAGAGGAGAGAGAGGCTCCTAAAAAGAGAGGTTGATATTTTGTTCACAAAATTTTATAGAGAGAGAGAGATTTTAGAGAGAGAGCCTCCCCAAACTTGCTCCTTCTCAAATAATAGATATTGCCTTCATATATAGCAAAATACAAGCCTCAGCTCGAAATATCTGAATTGGGACAGCTGGAGGTGTCATACCCCAAACTCGCCCCTAAAAGTTTGGGCATGACCTGTTCAGAAATGGACACTTGGCCTGCTTTATATACAAATATACGGGGCCTGACCGGAAGCACGTAATACGAAAATAATAATACATATAAATCCCATTGAGCTATTTCTACATGCCAGGATCTCATACATCACACGAACCATAGGAGGTGGATAAAGTCCCAAACTAAATCCAGGAGCATTGGTTGTATATACATGCACACATACAGTCCCAGCCCTATAATTGGGCATATACAAAAACAATTGTAGTTATATACGTTCAACCTTAGGTGGGCAATCAAAAAGTAAGCCGACATTTTAACAAACTTCACAAAATGAATGGCTTTGCACAGTGCCAGGACACACGAAGGTTGACAAAAGAAAAACAGGCATTATGGCTAGGTCCGACCACCTGGTTGGTTACTTACAGAAACAGACATAACACAGAGTAAGCCAGGCTCAGTGAATAGTAATACTTAAATAAAACAATGCTTAACTTAATAGTGCGTATGAAAGAGCACACATAGTTAGTCCGATTCTGTACTAATTCCATAACGGCCTTAGGCCCAGTCTTGAAACATGTTAGCTTGAAACATAATGTCTTGAAACATGATGGCTATCAGCCCTTAAACATAGTGGCATAAAGCCCTTAAACATGGTGGCATTAAGCCCTTGAACATGGTGGCACTAGGCCCTTGAATAAGTTGGCGTTAAGCCCTTGAATAAGTTGGCGTTAAGCCCTTGGATCATTTGGCATTAAGCCCTTGATCATGCTTGTATGAACTCAAGAGGTGTCTCACACGGACTCTAGAGGTGGCTCACATCGTAGCACTTAGTGCCGTGTAGCACTTTGTTTCATATCATAAAAACATAACAACTTGATTTCAGAGTCTTACAGAATAAACGTATTTCATCTTTCCCATTTCTTTCTTTACAAACTTTGAAACATTAGCACAGTTGCATATCATATGTAAACACAATACTCATGACAATCATTAGCTACATGTGATAATGGTACTACTACTCACTGTGTTGTGATGACGCGCTTGTTCCTCCCGGAGTGTGCCCTGCACACATTCAAAACTTACAATTTAGTTCTCTTTTCATATGAATTTATTTTCTGTTTCACTTTACTTCGAAGGAATTTATACATATCAAAAAGGCATCAAATACATATTCCGACAATATTAGAGGGTCCTACACGTAAAACAGAGCAATCCACGTTTTTCAGCATGGGCCGCGCGTGCAGCTGTGAGCCCCGCACGTGCGGCAGTTGGCCCCACACGGCCTTGAGGTCCCGCACGTGCCTTTTAGGCAAAACCAAACCCAAAAATGCAGCATTTGCCGCACGTGTGGCAGTGACTCCCGCACGTGCGGCGATTCCCTTGTTTTTGGTCCGAAAATGCACAAAAATCCCATTCTTTTGGTACACATTCAAGAGGCCCAACATGGAGCTTTTCATTGCTAATTCATAGTTCAAAATTCATGTAATTAAAAGCTTGAGCTAGATCTTAAACCCATGAACACATTTAATTCTTACATGATGTAAACATAAACATAACCACTTTTCAAATAAATCAACTATAAAGGCAATCTCCTTTACATGGTTCAAATTACATCATTGTTCTCTCATATATACACATGAAACCATTTATTCACACAATGGGGTTCACACATGAGAATTCAAAGAGCAAGATATAATACTTCACTAGAGGGCTCCAATTAGGTTAAAACAACCAAGTGGTGAGATTATCTTATCAATTATTCAACTTCTACACTCAAGATCTTACAACATCAAGAAGTTAAACTTACCTTAAGCTTCAATCTCTCTTAATCGTCTACCTTGTAGAGTTCCTTCCTTGATCCTAATCTCTTCTCACTTATCTCTCTCTCTTTGGGACTACTTTGAGCTAAACATTCATGAATCAAATGGTTCAAGAACCCATATGCACACTTATACATATCTAAAGACATGAATAAGACAAAACTCAATCGTTTAATCATCCGAAATTGAAATTTCACAGAAATGCTTAATATTACTCAAAAATTATGGTGATTACATATATGAACTCAATTTCAGATACTTAAGCCCCTAAGGCTTCCAATTTGTGATTCAAACTTTATAGCTGCAACATATACTTTTCTTATTAAACAAATAGGCATCCTTAAACATGGGGCTTACTTACTTAATCTTAATTTCTCATAGGATTTCACAACAAGCATTCAAAAACACAAAGTAGGGTCCGAAAATATATCAGAAAACATGCACGAGGGTCGGGTTATTACAGGAGGAGTGTGAAAATAGCTGGAGGAGAAATATCTGCAAAATATCTGAGTTTTGGACACAAGTGGCCGGTCGGCTACTTTAACTGGCCGGCCAGCCACTTGTGGTGGTCGACTGGCTACTTTTCTGGCCGACAAGAATCCCTTCTGGCCGGCATATGGCCGGCAAGCTCCATTTGTGGCCGGCACACTCTATTTGTGGCCGGCAGCAAAAACTAGTCCCTGTCCCCGACTTCAACCAGGTATAACTCCTTCATCGGGACTCCTTTTCAGGTCATTCTTGAGCTTAAACTGTAGCCCTGGAAGTCTTCTTTCCGATGGTGGAAGCTGTACATCAAAATTTCAAGTTTACTAAGAGATATCCCTCTTTTAGTGAAGACTATTCAGTTTTGGTCCAACCAGATCGATGCCCAACTTCAACCAGCCATATCTCCCTCATTCGGACTCGGCTTTAGGAGATTCTTGAGTGCAAAAGGAAGCCCCAGAAGTCTTCTTTCCAATGGTGGTGGCCTCATAGTTGAAATCCAAGTGTACAAATGGATAGGCCCGATTTAGCAAGGGCTGCTTGACTTTCTCTCAACGATTCATGCCCATCTTCTCCCTAACTTGGTCTCTTCCCTCTTCTCTTCTTTACTTTAAATCCAAACCCCTAAACAAGATGTTTTAAAGATTTTTTCAAAGAGTTCACCTCTCTTTCATTCATTTCTACTTTGTCCTTGCTCGGTTTACTGAAAAGCACAACATTTAACGAAATGCGAGCCTCGGAACATCGTAGGAACTCTGTTTCAAAAATGTTTTGAAAGAGAGGGTTTTAAGGTCTAAAATCTTTAGTCAAAATAGTTTTAGTCCAAAAATGGGGTGTGAGGTTTGGATTTGATGCTCTCCTTGCCAAAGAAATCGAACCTTTGCATTGCACAGCCTATACCATACCATAAAGTAAGCAATCAGTAGTGCTCAAGTCTTAAGGGCGGTAAAAAATGGGGTGTCTACACTGCCAAATAAGAGATGGTGCCTCTGATGCATCCAAAATGCTGCTGGATGGGTTCATACCCGGTTCCTCCCCAATCACGGAGACAGTGAGGTTATCCCTCCAAGTTCTCTAGGTCGGCCGTAGGGTTTGTTAAGAGACAAGCCAGTGCTGCCCCTACTCCAAGTTCGCTGTTATCTGAGTCATTTTCCATACTCTATTGAACTTCAGTGCTTGGTTCAGCCCTTTTCTCAGTATCACTGTCTTGCAGCTACAAATAAAAAAAGATCTCGAACTCAGGGACATGCTACTTCGTGGAATTCACCCAAGGCTCGGGAAAGCCGCAAAAGGGGAAATCTTCTCTCTCCCGAGCAAAGTGGCCATTCAATGTCCCCTGGATTAGGCAATGAATAAGCTCATAGTACTTCCCGGCTTGCTTGGCCTTGGCTCTGCTTTTCATCTCTTCTCCTTTCTTGATCCAGTCCTTTTTGGTGGGCACATAGCCCAACCCAAAGGCATGCGGGTTGTGCGACACATCTGTTAGTGCAGCAACACCTTTTCAGCCGCTTATTCCATGTCCCATTCCTGGCACATGTTGCAGTTTGTTCATGAAATAGAAAGACTGGGCGCTTACATACATACCCTCGTCTGCGGCCAAAATGGTCTATAATACCTGGGCTTTAGCTAGAGTGAATCTGAAGAGGAATACATCCTCCTTACCATGGGTGATCTCCAACACTGGTGTAGTTACCTCTGGTGGTGGATGGATGGATAAATTCCCAAAAACAGTCGCCATTCCTCTCACGTGAGGATACTTCAACATTTGGTGGAGAGTGGAGGAGACGGCTCTCACATGATGCAACCAGGGCCTCCCTAATAGTAAATTGAAGGTAGCTGGCACATCCAGGACATGGAACTCGACATCTTGCTCAGCTGGGCCCACCTGGACTCTGATTTGCACCGTGCCCATGACCTCTCTGCTCGTATTATCATACGCTCGAATTACTTGGGATGTGGGAACAAAGTCCGTTGGTTTGAGGCCAATTGCATAAGTGGTGCGAGAAGGACATACATTGATGGCCAAACCGGTATCTATCAATACCATCAGCACCTATTTCTCCCTACACTCAAGAAATATATACAAGGGTTTGTTGTGAGTTGAGCCTTCCGGTGGCAGTTCTTTGTCAGAGAAGGTCAGGGTTGGCCTAGCACCACTTGGGAAGACCAATTCCGCAAGCTGTTCGGGGATAGTGTCAATGCACAATTTAGCCTTGTCCATCGCCGACAACACTACCTGTCGGTGCACCTGGGAGGCCATGAGTAGACCCCAGATGGAGATGTCAACACTGCTGCTTATTCCAGTTGTTTCTCTTTTTGTTTCTCAACCTCTTTATCTTTTCCAGATGCCTCAACTTGATATAGGTACGGCGGCTTAAAATACCGCCCACTTCTTGTCAGATGGTCTATTTCTTCCACATACCACTGTAGACACCCCATTTTTGACCGACCTTAAGACTTAGACATCATCGTTTGTGCACTCGATGATTGTGCATGTTTGTGCTCATTTTGAGTGCCCGAAGTTCTCGACAGAACGCCTTGTCTTTGGGCCTCTAAACCCTTCTTGTTTTATGCTTGCTTTTGGACCAAACCTTGGTGCCTCTTGCCTGGAGGGAGGGAAAGGCCTTGTCGGCTACTTTTGGTACTTGTCGGCCACTTTTCCTCCTTGTCGGCCACTTAAAGTGGTCGGTCGGCTAGGGGAGGTGGCCGGGGGCCATTTTTCTCCTTTTTCAGATATTTTCTTTGTCAGCTGTGCCAGTTATTGATCACTAATTGCCATCTTCATACACGTATATGGAGGGATGGAAGCAAGCCTTTGGCTTGTATTTCTATAAAAGGGGAGGTCTCTCCCCCATTTGAGGGGTTAGAAATTTTATGAGCAAAATTTCCTCTCTCTTTCTCTCTCTCTCTCTCTCTCTCTCTCTCTCTCTCTCTATTTTGTGCTTGAAAGTGAGTTTTCTCTACACATTTGCACTAAGACCCTTGACCAAACACCTTCACGTTGGAGCTGAGGTTCTTGGAGGCCTTGTTTGAGTTTCTAATAGTGGTTTTGGCTCAGAATTTTTGCTGTTTGTTGCTGTGCTTCAAAGGTAAAAGGCTTACCTCTTCAAAGCTTTGCTTTAGTTAGTTGCTTAGCCACCTTTGCATGCTATTTTGAGGCTGGTTTTAACCTCTAAAAAACTCTGTTTTTATGGTTTAAATTAGTGGTTTGAGGTGTGTTTTGGAGTTAGGGGTGGTCCACCCTCTTTTGTAGCTTGTTTGCTAAAGTGTTGTGCCATTTTCAAAGCTTTTAAAACAACTTTTTTTGGCCTCCTAACCACTGAATTCCAAGGGAATTTCAATGGTAAAAAGTATGTCTTGAGGTCCAAAATAGGAGGGGGTGGCCTTCCCTCCTTGTGTCTAGTTTGCAAGTGTAGATGGCCTAGCATGTGAGCATGTTTTTCTACCTATTTGTGACTTGGTCTCAGCATGTTTACGCTACTAATTTGCCACGATTTAACTTTGTTTTGGGTGGTCTTGGTCATATGAGTCTTGTCTTGCATGGTTGTAGTGTAAATGCCTTCACTAGCTTTGTGTTTTAAGGCCTCTAACATGCTTTGCTTGAGATGATTGCATGCTATAGCATCATTTAACACGTGATTTCAGTGCATATATCTCTATCACACTCTCACTTATTCCACTCTTTCATGGCTTTTGAGAGTTGTGTTTTGAGTCTTGTTTGTAGCCTAACACATGAGCATGTTTTTCTTGTCATTTATGTTTCTATCTCAGCATGTTTTAGCCACTGATTTGGCATGTTTAAGCTTTGTCTAGAGCTAGTTTGGTCATTTAAGCTTAATATTGCATGCCTCTAGTGTAATACTCTTCACTAGTTTTGATGCTTTTGGCTTTTAACATATTGTGTATGTGTTGCTTGCATGTTTAGCATTATTTTTCATGCCATTTCAGCACTAAAAAAAGTCTGCAACCTCCCTTATTTCTTCTTCTTTCCATTTGTTTTGAGTGTTGGTTAACCTTATGATTGTGTTTAAGCTTGAGATAGAGCTTGTGCTCAATGGCTTTAACACTCTTTTGAGGGTTCCTCCTAGCCAAAGGCATGATCTCTCTCATATCTTAAACCATCCTTTGGTTGACCCCTCTCTCATTAGAGGACAATCACCTTGGACAAATTGAATAAAGAATGGCTTGGTAATGCTAAAATGGGTAAACAAAATGAATCAAGTAAAACACGACCAAGATAAGCATGTTGTGTGCATTGCATGTGTTCAATCGGACGTTATATTGAACACAAGGTAGATTGGTCCATTTCATACTCAAAGTGATGAAATGAGCCAATCTCCTTTGTCTCCATTTCCTTTGATCATCCATGACAAGGTAGTGGTCTAGAGTATGTTTTTGTGCATTCATTAAGCTTGTACAAGCTTGACTCTTTGGCCATCATGCATGAAAATGCTTGATTGGTAGCTTGAGAGCCAAGTGCCATACTCCTTTGAGCTTGAGAAATGATGAGGAGGGAGGCAGTACACACATTTCCTTGCAAATACATTGCTTTGCCTCTGTTGCTCTCTGTTGCAGCAAAACTAGAAGTCTGGAAAAAGTAGTGGCCGACCGGCCACATGAAGTAGCCAACCGGCCACATGAAGTAGCCGACCAGCCACCTAGACTAGCCGACTGGCTAGTTAAGGTGGCCGACTGCCACCTTCTGTGGCCGACTGGCCACCAATCCATTTTTTGTGCAAAGTGTTCCTGTTTTGGAGCAGAAGCAGTCTGGAATATTGGTTCAGTGTTCAGAGATCAAGGCGAGTGAAAACAGAGGCAACCGGTGGCAAGGTGATGGATTTTCGGGAGGATGCCGAACGAGCATGCATGTCTCCCTCATCCGCAAGGCCACTTCATTGCTTTATTAGCTGGTTGTAGTTGATTATTTACGTGTGTTGTAATTAATCATTGAATTTGTTTTGTAATATTTTAATTAGCTTAGCATAGCTAGTTATTCGACTGTGTTGTAATAATTAGTTAACTAGAATAGTTAATTAGTTTCATTTTGTAATAATTAGCTTAGCTTAGTCTAGCTTAGCTTATTCATTCAGACCCTTCTTCGAGAGGGCACAATGTTGTAATCAGCATGTGTGTGTGTGTGTGTGCATGTCTTCCAACCCCGTGTCTTTCTTCCTTTTATTTATCCGCTTTCGATGGTTAGATTAGGGATATATTTCGATTAGCATACCTTATGCTCGCATGCGTGCATCATTCATTTGTCTTGCATGCACCGAGGCTCGGCGCATTATTCAAACTGCATTGTATTTCAATACTTATTTGAATACGTGTATCAAATTGTATCAAATGCCATCTTAGATAGCCGAGCCTATTAGTTACATTATTGCATGTGTTGCATTAGGATCATGCATATTTCTAACTAGCTTTTGTTTTGGCTTGGAGTACACTGCAAGTTTTACGCTTTAGCATACTTGCATGAGTGTGAGTGATGCCATGTTTCGCATGCTTGCCATAAGGCTATTTGCTTATTTGATAAATTGCATGAATGCTTGTGGATGGAGGCTTTGTTGTTTGAATTGGAACAATTCAATGATTGTGAGTTTTAAGCCCACTTTGCGAAGTGGCAAAATCATGTTTTAAGCCCACTCGAGGTGGCAAATCCCCGTTTTAGCCGACTTGCGAGTGGCAACTTCAAACCATTTTCAAAAAACAAACATGAGCTGAATTCGTTCCAATTCTTGTGATTTAGTCTATACTTACTTGTGTGCGTCACGTAGTAAAGTTAGCTAATAATCGGAACAAGAACACACGAGGTTTATAAAACAACATATCATGCTTAGTAGAGGCCGATCCTTTGATCGGGCAAGCGGGGGTGCTTATTTCAGGACCTTCCCCTCTCGTACCCAAGTTCCCGAGCCGAGACAACTTTGGTGATGACGGACACGTGGTGTTTGGCACGAGTCAGGGTTTTTGAAATTTCCCAAAAATAAAATATTTAGGTGGCGACTCTGTAATCTGGCAAAGCAGTCCAGTTTTGGTAATATTTGATTTAAAATCTGATTTTCCAAAATGATTTGCCGGATTGGACTCTTTGGTGTTTATCAGTCTCACATTGCACTTTGTGAGATTAGATTCAGAACCGTGATAGGAGTCTGAACTGTAGGACAAATTTGAGCTCTCCGAAAGGGGACGCGAAGAAGTCGAGTCTACAACCACGTGTTGTCCAGAAGGCACTCACCCTAGCCTTCATCGGTGTGGGCCAAATGTAGATCGTCATCGTTTCACCATACACCTTCAGTGGTTGACAAACAATTGTCCGGCTTCGTTTGTATTACCTTCACATCACAGGTATCCCCCATAGGGTGTTGGGCCATTACAGCTTCTTAGTTATCTTCAACCATTTCTTGTTCAAACTGCTTCAGTGCAGCTTCTTATTTTGTGTCTGCAGTGCTCACAGCGCCTAGTTCCTGAGCTGAATTTTCCATGCCAGCATTCTCCGGTAGCTTTTCTTTCTCATCGGCCCTTCCGACCACTACAGTGATCCCTGCTTCCTTTCCCTCTAGTTTCATTTCAGTTCCTTCCTCTCTATCTGGCTCATCACTCAGCCATCCAAAGTTGTCAGTTGATCCGTTCAAGTCGAACCAGCCAATCTGCACATCTCCCTAATCCTGTTCGTCAAAGAACTACAGGCTGTCTAAATCCTCCTCAAGTTCTGCCAAATCATCCAACCCTTGGCTCGGGCCATCTTCCCTAACCACATTGATGTCTACCCAGGTCGGTAGCACTAGTTCGGGTTTGACTTGACCGGTTGGCACAATGTAGCAGCTCAGATCATACATCTCATCAGTCAAGTCCTCAGAACACTCTGGCAACGAACTGGTACTTTCCTCCAAGGTAGACTTCCCTTCCATTGTAAGCATCACCACAGGCTTGGGTTGAGGGCTGGAGGTGTCCATCATGCACATATTTGCACCTTCTGGAATGAACAACATCGGTTTTGGTTGGTAGGATGAGGTAATATATACACTTGCGTCATAAGGGGTGGCCAGTGTATGGATCAGGTTGAGATTTCGAGGCGAGGGGACTTGATTATGGATAGGGAGTGGATTTGTGGTTACGTTGGGTTTTTGAGATGGATCGATCACCTTGTTGTCAATGAGATCCTGAATCTCATGACGCAATTGAAAGCACTGGTCGGTATCATGACCATGTTGTTCGTGAAACGCGCAGCATTTTGTAGGTTTGTGTTTGGGTGGAAGATGATTAGGCAATGGGCGAGGCTCTAATGGTTTGAGGTGCCCTTTTTTAACTAGCACCTTCATAGCTTGAGACTGGGTCATGTACAGTTGATTGAAGGTCCTCTAGGACTGGTTAGGATTGGAGGGTGTTTGTGAGCTCGTGTTGGCAAAGGGGTCGGCAGTCTTGGTTGTGGTGACAACAATTACATCTGACGGCCATGTAGCTGTGCTGTCCCTGGCAGCATTGGAACTGCATATGAACGGCCTTTTTGTCGGCTCCTTCTCATATGTAATTAGCCCCTGTTTCATGGCGTCTTCGATTTGCACCCCCATCTCATGGAGTTCTGTAAATGCGAACAGAGGTAGGACGATTATCTTTTGCAACAGCTTGCCGTCTAAATTTCGAACAACCATCCTGATTTGATCCTTCTCAGAAGGCCTTATGGCCATCATTAAGGCCTTAGCTCTCCACCTCGTTACAAATTCAGAAAAGCCCTCCTTCGACTCTTGGCGTGTTGTTTCGAGATCATGAGTTGTGACCTCGATCTGCGTATTATACAAATACTATGCGATAAAGGCCTCAGCTGTCTCCTCCCAATTTTGTTTAACAGAATCTTCCAACTTCGCATACCATATGGCCGCAATGCTTGACATGGTTCAGCCAAAGAAAGACAGCTTTTATAGTCTAGTCAGGCCCATCGGCTGCAAGACGTTCGAAAACAGCCGTAGATGAACCATGGGATCTCTGGAGCCGTCTCGAATCGATCGATGTGCGACATTTTGAAACAATTTGGCAATGTCACTACAAAATTGGTATACTCGTCCTCTATGTCCGGGATGGAGTTAACACCTTGTGCTCTCTTGAATAGCTTCTCCAGTTTATTGACCTTGAGTATAGTTTGGTCAACCTCAAACTCAAATGGAGCTTCATTTTGATACATAGGTGCTTTGGAGGCTTGTGCTGGGATCAACTCTACTAGATTGCCCTGATTCTTTTGGACATTGGCAGTATGAGTAGTGGCTCCGGGTGTTGGGATACTCGTGGGAGGTACATGGGATGCAGAGGCCTTTACCGGCTGTCGTTGCTGTTGTTGTAGCTTGTTTATTACCTTGGCTTGATGGGTTGTGTCCTCGGCTCGACGGGTAGCATCTTGCTGTAGGGTTTCAACTGTTTGCTGTAGATGATGTATCAATTTTCGATACTGACTAGGGGATATTATGTCATCAGAATAGGTGAGTGATCTCGTACTAGACTAGAAGTAGAAGACTGTTCCTGAACCTGACTGGATACAGGTGAATTGAGAGATGACTGTTGTAAAAACTGGACCGGTGAACTTTGCTTGACTCTCCTCTGTCTTGTAATCAGTGGGAGTGAAGCAAACACGGGATGTCCTCGAACAAGGTCCTTGGCTTTACAAAACCTTCTGACTCAGGTCTAGAGTACTTAGGGAATATCTGAAATTTCTGAAGCTATGGTGATAAACTACCTAGCAAAAAGAAAGCAGTAATCAGAAACCGCACAGCACCTCAGCTAATGATGTTATCAACACAGACATGATCAAAGCTGTAGGACTGCACTCCACATTGAATTCCGCCCCCAAAATAGATACCAAACTTGCAACTGCTATGCACATTCCTGTACAATTTCATTGTAAAGAAAATACCAGTTAAGTGAGAGCGAAAACACCCCCATGAGGGGGTAGGGTTACCCTGTCCTAGTTTCGTTAGGAACTAGGGTTCACTATTCAATCAAAGCGGTTTTTACGCAATCCTGCATTTCAGGTAAGCATCCTGTCCTAGTTTAGAACAGTCTCTATGGCTTTTCGATATGCAACTAGGCCGAATGGTGAAAAAGGTACCTCAGCAAGACAACCTAATATACCTCTCACACCTAACACTGAGAAGTGAAAGAAGGATCAAAAGTACAGAGATAGTCTAGATCAAAAGGTTGTGTTCCCATCATGGCAGAGCCCACGAGCGGTCAGCCTTTTGGCAAGCTTTTAGACAAGCCTCCGACAAACCGTCTAGGAATAGCAGATGGCAAGCACAGTGACTTAAGCGCACCAATGCAAATGCAATGCAATGCAAAGAAACATATAAGTGTAGATAAAATTTCATATCATGAAGTTCAAGTCAAGTTCTCTAAACTCCCTAGCAGAGTCGCTAGAAACTGTAGCTCGACTTTTCGTGCCCCCTTTCGGAAGATGAATAAGCCCTATAGTATCGGACTCTCACGGTTTTGAATTTGATCTCACAAGTGCAACGTGAAATAGATAAACACCAAAGAGTCTAAATCCGGCAAATCTTTTGGGAAATCGATTTTAAATCAAATTGCCAAAAATGGACTGTTTTGCCAGATACAGAGTTGCCACCTAAATATTTTGGAAAATTTAAGAAACCCATGACTCTTGCCGAAGGCCACGTGTTCGTCATCACCAAGATTGTCTCGGCTTAGGAACTTATGTACGAGAGGGGAAGGTCATGAATTGAGCACCCCCGCTCGCCCCGATCAAAGACCGACCTTTACTAATTATGACATGAATCTTATCTACATTATATGCTTTGGTTCTGATTATTAGGCTAGCATTACCATATGATGCGTAGACACACAAGTATAGACTAATTTTCAAAAATTGGAACATTTGATTTCATGTTTGTTTTTGAAAAGAGTTTGAGAATGTGCCACTTGAAAAAGTGATTGCATATAAACATTACTCAAATTATCCTAATTCAGGCAACTAGCCTTTATCCACAGGCATTCAAGTAGTTTAGTAATTAAGCAATTAGCCTCATGGAAAGCATGCTAAACATGGTGACAATCACATTCATGTAATATGCTAAAGCACAAAAGAGCTCACCTAGTACTCCAAGGCAAGTCAAAAGAAAAGAGTTAGAAAAATGTGTGCTCTAACTAGTGCAACATGACTAATGCAACACATGCGATATGCAATTATTAGGCTTGGCTACTAATATGACATATAAACCAATTTGATAGCATATGGTCTAAGCACGTTTTTCAAACAAGTATTTAAATGACAATGCATATCACAATGATGTGCCGAGCCCCAATGCATGCAAGACAATGGATGTAAGGCATGAGAGATGCTAAACAAAACATGATGCCCTATACTAACCATCATAAAAAAAGTAAATAAAAGGGAGAAAGACGTGGGATTGGAAGACATACAAATTATTACAAGTTTGCACCCTCACGCATGAGGGTCCGAATAAACTAACTAACTCAGCTAATTACTACGAATTAACTAACTATTACAAACCCAATTAAACTATGCTAGCTTAATTATTACAACAACAAATTAAATAACTAGTCTAGCTAATTAATTATTTACGAGACAAAATTAACTAGCTGCAACTAATTAATTACAACAATATCTAAGCTAAGTAATTAGACTAAATAGCCCGGGGAAGTGAGGAGTGCTCATGCATGCATGGATTTTTACTTGAAAAAAGGCCACTACCCTGCTGCTAGATGCGTCTGTTGCACAGTAGAACAATTACACTGTTTTTCCTCCTAAAAAACAACTCTATTTTGCTAGAAAAGTACACTGCTGGGTTTTGCAAAGGTGGCCGGCATGCTTGAAGTGGTGGCCTGCCGACCACAAATGATGGCCTGCCGGCCATTGATGACTGGATTTTCCTGTTGCAACAGAGAGCAAACAGAGCAGGAACAAGGTATTCTCAAGGATTTGTTTGCACAACTTACCTCTCCTTATCATTTGAATAGCTCAAAAGAGTAGTAAACTTGGTTTACAAACCATCAATGGGTGCAATTTCATTGCATGATGGTCTATCAACCAAAGGGTGCAAGTTCAATAAATGCAACAAATAAAGACTCTCAAACCCCCTCCCTATCATGAATGATCAAGAGAAATGGTTGACAATGATTCTTGAACCGTTTCCATCACTAATGAGTATGAAACGACTCAAGACTCAAGAGTTCAATTAACGTCCGATTGAACCCAACCAAGTTATTATCTTGCATCATTTTTAAGTCCCCAATTTTATTACTCCATTTTAATTTACCAACCATTCCTTAATAAATTACGTGCAAAGGTAAGCTTTAAGTCCTCTAATGGAAAGAAGTACCAACCAAGAGTTGTTTTAGGCATGAGAGAAGCTTCATGCCATTGGTAATGAACCCCCAAAGGGATTAAACCATTAAGCATAAAACCTTAATCTCACACTTTAAACAAGCAACTAGTTTGAACCAACTTTCAAAGCAAAGCAAAAGCCAAGAAATGAGGGAGGTTGCAGAGGTGATTAAAAGGGATCACAAGTATGAAAAGCCATAAATAAATGCTATCAACTCAAACATGATTGTGGCTAACGCCTAGACCACCAAACCTATCAGGATAATTACACTACAAGCATACAATACAAGGCTCAAATGCAATGAACACTTAAAAATACTCATAAAACAGTGCTAAATAAGTCTTAAATCATACTGAAATTGTGACAAAAAAAGCTAGAACAATAAGCTAAAACATAGAGCATGCTAGGTTAGTAAATAAGACACAAGGAGGGGAGGCTAACCTCTCCAATTTTGGACTTCAAAACAACATTTTAGCCACTAAAATAACTCTAAAAATTAGTGTAAAAACGCTCAAAAAGAGATGGTGTAAAGATGGGAAACACAAGGGTAAAGGCTAGAAGAGCAAGATGGAAAGAAGGGTGAACCACCCCTCCACCCTTCGAGGCCTTAAACCATAAGTTTTAGCCTTAAAAAAATAGAGTTTATACAGCCCAAAACAATAGAAAAACAATAGGAAAACTAGCAACTAAAGCAAAGCAACAAGCAAAGCCTTATACCTCTTGAAGAGAAGACCAATTCTTGGCAACAAATCAAGTCTTACACACCCTCAAAAGCTCAAACTAGGCTCAAAGGTACTTCAACTCAAAGATGGGAAGGTTTGGTTTAGAGTATATAGGCAAAAGCTTGCAAAAGGCTAAGAAATTGCAAGAGAGAGAGAGGGAGAGAGAGAGAGAGAGAGAGAATTGTAGAGAGCGAGAGAGAGAAAGAGAGAGAGAGAATTTTCGCTCTAAAAATTCCAAGCTTGAAAATGAAAGGAGAGGCCTCCTATATATAGAAAACCATGCAACTCCCTTAGAAATATCAATACATACACGTGTAAGAAGGTGCATGCAACTGTGCCAACAGCTGGCAGAACTGGCAGAAAAATATCTGCAAAACACACTTGTGGCCAGCAGGCCACTAATTCTGGCTGGCAGGCCACACCAGTGGCCAACAGCCAAAAGCTGTGGCTGGCAGCCCATAACAATGGCTGGTAGGCGACAAGAGGTTGTAGGCTTGCAGATCTCTGGTTTTGGTCCAAAAATAAGGCAATAGGTGTGTAGGGTTTGAAAGGCTTAAAGCTGTGGCATTCTGCGGAGGACTCCAAGCCCTCGACAAGCATATACACATTAATCATCGGCCGCACAAGCGGTGGCGTCCAAGTTGTAAGGGCGGTAAAAAATGAGATTATTATTTAAGCAATTTTGCTTGAGATTTAGTAGTGGTTACTTGGTTTGTATTTTTGTTAGGGTTTTTCTGCTGATTTTTATTTTTATTTTTTTATTTTTTTATAGGAATACCTAAGTGTGGAAAACAATTATTTGGACAATATTATTTAAGCAATTTTGCTTGAGATTTAGTAGTGGTTGCTTGCTGATTTTTTAATCAAGGTTGTTTGCTTGGCATATTAGAAGCATTTTGTTTTGCTTATCTTTGTTGTAGCAATTTTTCATATTGCTTGTAATTGTTAGCAATTTTACTCTAATTGCTTGTAAGTTTGGAATTGGTTTGTTTTAACCTAGTTCATCCCTTTGAAAATTTAATTCTTAAAATTGTTTATCACAGACTAGGAGTCAACATACTCTTGAAAGTTTTGTCAAAAGGTCAACTGGGTTTTAAGGGGGACCGGTGTAACCCCTCCAGTCTTCTTGGGAACATTCTTGACGATGTTAGATTCTAGGTTAAGTGGTGAGACTAGTTTTTGAATTAAATTTCCAACTGTGGGATTTTCTACGGGTTAAGTATAATTTTTGGAAACGCAGAAAGTGATATTTTATTGTATTTTTCAGAAATGGCAAATGTCACCAATGACGTTGCTACTGCTAATGTTGGTGGGGATCTGAACCTTGGGGTAATTGACTTGCCAACCGCAATTGTGACCTCTGTGGTCAACCATGGAGTTACTCCGGCTGTTCTGGGAGGACCCCTCAATCACCATGAGCGCCCAAAGAAATTTGCTAGGGTAAACTTCAAGAGATGGCAACAAAAAATGCTATTCTACTTGACCAAGCTGAACCTTGCAAAGGTTTTGAGTGAGGATCCTCCAGTTGTGGCAGAGAATGAGCCAGACAGGCAGAAAGTCATGGCACTTGACACATGGAAACAGACAGACTATCTTTACTGAAACTATGTGTTCAACAGCTTGGCAGACTCACTCTATAATGTGTTTTGTGCCAAGAGCTCAGTAAAAGAGTTATTGGAATTTCTGGACAAAAAGTACAGGACTAAGGACGTCGGGGGCAAAGAAATTTGTGGTTGGCCAGTTCCTGGACTTTAATATGGTAGATTCACAAACTGTGATAAACCAAGTCCATGAGTTATATGTGATCTTGCATGAAATTCATGCTGAGGGGATGCCTTTGAAAGAGTCATTCCAAGTTGTTGTGATCATTGACAAACTTCCCAATGGTTGGAAGGACTTCAAGAACTATTTGAAGCACAAGTGCAAGGAAATGTCAGTTGAAGAGCTGGTTGTCTGACTTTGAATTGAGGAGGATAATAGAAAGAAAAGGAGTACCTCCTCTGTGAAGGGCGATGTCATTGAGCATTGCAGATCTTCTGGGGTGAGGAAGAAGCCCCTTGTGAACAAGGGCTCAAAGCTGGGGCCAAGGGGGGGTGTTGCAAAGAAGCCGACATACAAGCCGCATGAACTTGGTTATCGGTTCTTAGGGAAGTGCTACAACTATGGTAGCGACGGGCATCAGGCTAGTGATTACCACAAGCATAAGAAGACATACAAGACCAAACCTCGTGCTCACATGGCAGATATACAAGAGCACTCCCATGATGAGGATGACATGCACTTCACGTCACTGTAGCCTTGTAGCACCGCTGGATATCGAGTATAATGCAGCCCATAATTCCGAGTGTAGTGTAAATACCTTAACACCTGCACAATGCCCTTCTAATGAGTAGTATTGGGATTACTCATGTATCTACTAAGCCTGCGAACTGAGTAGGCTATATCCAGCCTAGTACAACTCATCAGATACATCAAATTCTACATGTGTTGGTGACACACTCGTATCTGATCTAATAAACTTCTCAAGTATCTTATCAACATAATGAGACTGAGAAACCCAGATGTTTTGGTAATCTTAATTCCCAGAATAACATCTGCAACGCCCATATCTTTTATGTCAAGCTTAGAATTTAACAACTTCTTGGTAGTTTTGATCATTTCATCATTCCTACCTATAATGAGCATGCCATCAACATATAGACACAAAATGACATAACATTTTTCAGTCTCTTTGACATAAAAACATTTGTCACATTCGTTAATTCTAAACCCACTTGACAACATTACGTTGTCAAACTTCTCATGCCATTGTTTAGGTGCTTGCTTCAAAGTATACAATGATTTGACAAGTTTATAGACTTTCTTGCTTTGCCCTGGAGTTAAAAACTCTTCAGGTTGCTCTATGTAGATTTCTTCATTCAAATCCCCATTTAAGAAAGCTGTCTTTACATCCATCTGGTGTATCTCTAGATTGCGTAAAGCTGCTATCACAATCACCATGCGAATGGATGTTATCCTAGTTACAGGTGGATGCGTATCAACGTAATCCTGGCCTTCTCGTTGCCAGTACCCTTTGATAAAGAGCCTAGCCTTATACTTATCAATTGACCCATCAGTATTCATCTTTCTTTTAAAAATCCACTTGTAGCCTAAAGGTTTACTACCTGGAGGTAAATCCAATAACTCCCAGGTGCGGTTTTGTAAGATAAAGTCAATCTCACTTTTGATCTCTTCTTTCCACAAAGGACTCTCAGGAGGTTTGGTCTTGTATGGCTTCTTCTGCTTGCAGCAGTCATTAGCCCGATGCCACTCGCTACCACAGTTGTAGCACTTCCCTAAGAACCGATAACCAGGTTCCTGCGACTTGTATGCCGGCTTCTTTGCAACACCACCCCTTGGCCCCAGCTTTGAGCCCTTGTTCATAGGGGGCTTCTTTCTCACCCCAGAAGATTTGCAATGCTCAATGACATTGCTCTTCGCAGAGGAGGTACTCCCTCATTTCTTTCTATTATCCTCCTTGATTTGGAGTTAGACAATCAGGTATTCAACTGACATTTCGTTGCGCTTGTGCTTCAATTAGTTCTTGAATTCCTTCCAATCATTAGGAAGTTTCTCAATGATCACAACAACTTGGAATGACTCATTCAAAGGCATCCCCTCAACATGAATTTCATGCAAGATCACTTGGAACTCCTGGACTTGGCTTATCACAGTTTTTGAATCTTCCATTTTAAAGTCCAAGAACCGGCCAACCACAAATTTCTTTGCCCTGACGTCCTCAGTCCTGTATTTTTTGTCTAGAGATTTCCATAACTCTTTTGCTGAGCTCTTGGCACAAAACACACTGTAGAGTGAGTCTGCCAAGTTGTTGAACACATAGTTCAGGCAAAGATAGTCTGTCTGCTTTCATGTGTCAAGCGCTATGACTTTCTGCTTGTTTGGCTCATTCTCTGCCACGGTTGGAGGATCATAGCTCAGAACCTTTGCAAGGTTTAGCGTGGTCAAGTAGAATAGCATCTTTTGCTGCCATCTCTTGAAGTTAACAACAACAAATTTCTTTGGGAGCTCATGGTGACTCAGCGGTCCTCCCAGAACAGTTGGAGTAACACCAGGGTTGACTACAGAGGTTAGAGCAGTTGGATGGACCACAAAGGTCACAGTTGGGGTTTCCAAACCAGTAGCAGCAGCAGCATCATTGATAGTTGCCATTTCAAAAAATACAACAGAATATCACTTTATGTGTTTCTAGAAATTAAACTTAACCCTTAGAAAATCCCACAGTTGGAAATTTAATTCAAAAAGTAGTCTCACCACTTAACCTAGAATCGAATATGGTCAGGAATGTTCCCAGGAAGACTGGTGGGGTCACATTGGTCCCACTTAAAACCCAGTTAACCTTTTGACAAAACTTTCAAGAGCATGTTGACTTCTAGTCCGTGAGAAACAATTTTTAGAATTAAGTTTTCCAAGGGATGAACTAGGTTAAAACACACCAAGTTCTAAACTTACAAGCAATTTTAAAAAATTGCTAACCAAATTACAAGCAATATAAAAATTGCTACAACAAAGATAAGAAAAAAAAAATGCTTTTAATATGCCAAGCAGACAACCTTGCTTAAAAAATTGGCAAGTAACCACTACTAAATCTCAAGAAAAATTGCTTAAAAATATAGTCCAAATAATTGTTTTCCACACTTAGGTATTCTTGTAAAAAAAAAAAATTAGCAGAAAAACCCTAACAAAAATACAAACCAAATAATCTAGGCAGAAAGTAAATATAATAAATTAATTGAAACCATCTAGCAAACTAATTAATAATAAAATTAACTAATCAATTAACATGCTAGATGAGTTACAAAAATAAAATTATTACCAAGGTGACAAAACCTTATACCTCCTAAATAATTAAACTTCTAGCCATGAGTTACATATCAATTTATACAAAACAATAATCATGTAATCTTATAACTCTAAATAAATAAATTAAATTAATATGCAAGTGTTACAAAATAAAACTAAAACTTCAAAATTAAATTCAACTTTAAAATAAAATTTGTAACTCCAAATTAAATTACAACTTTAAAATAAAATTTAACAGTCATAACTCCAAACAAATAAATTTAATTCAAAAATTTAATTAACCCAATTAAATTACATAGTTTTCATCTACATAAATTTAGACAAGTTACAAAACTCTATAACTCAAAAACCTTAAATTAAAATTTAATAGGCTAGAGTTACATAGAATTTAAATCACAATAAACCTGTAATAAACTTATGAATTATTCTAGCAATTAACATGCAAATAAGTCTATAGTAATTAACATGTAAATAATTCTAGAATAAGAAGTATGTACAATATGAATCAAAATCCAGAACAATTTAGAACACGCATATTAACACCTGAATTAAACTAGAAAAATAGAACATGACAATTTTAACTAAACAACTTAAAAACTCTTGAGTATGGAAATTATAATTTGAATCCATAAAATAAAGATGCATACATATCATAGTAAAAAACGATAAACCATACTCATAAAATAAAATTACACTAAACCACATAAGGATGCTGCTGTTTACTAAAATTCTAAAATTAACATAAGATGCATAACCCAAAAAAAAATAAAATAAAATAAAAATAAAAATAAAATTCCAGTGGCCATTACACTAAAATAGTGCCGGTTAAAGTATGAATGAATATTTTATATTCAAATACAAACAACTACTTAGGCAACAGTAGGCACTCAAGATAAAACAAATGGCTCATACTAAAGCAATTCATAGTGGCATGTTGGGAATTAAAAATTACTTGATCTTAGATATTTTATGACTATGTCCAACACAACAGCAGGCAAAATCAAATTTTGTTTTATTTACCCTAACATGAATTTCTATATGAATCTAATCAATTAATTTCATATTGATAAGTATAAAGCTAGACTTGTTATCAAAGGATACAGGCAACGAGACAGCTTGGATTACTTTGATACGTATTCACCTGTGACAAGGAATGCATCCATTCGTATGGTGATTGTGATAGCAGATTTATGTGGTCTGGAGATACATCAGATGGATGTAAAGACAACTTTTTAAAACGGAGATTTGAATGAAGAAATCTACATGGAGCAACCTAAGGGGTTTTCAGCTCCAGGTCCTAAACAATGGCATGCGAAGTTTGACAATGCTATGTTGTCAAATGGGTTCAAAATCAATGAGTGCGACAAATGCGTATATGTCAAAGACACTGACAGAGGTTATGTCATTTTGTGTCTATAAGTTGATGACATACTCATTGGTGGTAGTAATGATGAGATGATTAGAACTTCTAAGAGATTGCTAAACTCTAAGTTTGACATGAAAGATATGGGCCTTGCAGATGTCATTCTGGGTATTAAGATTACCAAAACATCTAGTGGTATTATACTTTCTCAGTCTCACTATGTTGAGAAGATCCTTGAAAATTTTGGTAAATTAGATACAAATGTGTCCAGGACACTGGTAAACGTGAGTCTACACTAGACCAAGAATAATGGTGAGAGTGTTTCTTAGCTAGAATATTTTTGGGTCATTGGAAGTTTGATGTATCTGATGAGTTGTACAAGGCCAGATATAGTCTACTCTGTTAGCTGGCTTAGTGGATACATGAGTAATCTGAATGCCACTCATTGGAGAGGCATTACGCGGGTGTTAGGTTATCTACGCTACACCCAGGATTATGGGTTGCATTATACTCAATATCCAGCGGTGCTAGAAGGCTATAGTGATGCGAATTGGATATCAGATATAAAGGACTCAAAGTCCACTAGTGGATATTTGTTCACTCTTGGTGGGGTAGCCGTGTCTTGGAAATCTTCCAAGCAAACATGTATATCTAGATCAACGATGGAATCAAAGTTTATTGCTTTAGATAAAGCAATGGAAGAAGCTGAATGGATTCACCATTTCATTGAAGATATCCCACGCTGGTCTAAACTTGTGCCAGCTATTTGTATTCATTGTGATAATCAATCTGCAATTGGTAGGGCACAGAGTAATATGTATAATGGAAAGTCTAGACATATTCGTCGTAGACATAATTCCACACGACAACTACTCTTGAATGGAGTTGTCTCTATAGACTATGTAAAGTCTAAGGACAACATTGCAGATTTGCTAATGAAAGGGTTAAATCTAGTGTTAGTTGAGACATTGTCAAAAGGAATGGGCCCGAGGCCTTTGGAAGTTACCAGAATGGAAACCCAACCTAGTTGACTGGAGATCCCAAGATCTAGGTTCAATGGGACAACTAATTGCGTGTAACAATGGTATGTCACTGTGGGGGTAAAAGCCTCCAGCCATTCCTTTAAGCAGTGATACCTGCGGGAGTGAAGGTTAAGCAAAGCTTTTAATGACTCTTATGTGTTGAGGATTCAAATAGGGTATAGCAAGATACTTTGAAGAGTCACCTATGTGAGTGTGAAGTGGGGCCGCTTCTAGAAGAATTGGGAAGGCCAAAATTCTTTGAAACCACTCGCTAAACCAGGCTAGTGCTCAGGGCGATACATGGCACACCAGTGAGAACAGAATGGTGGTAGGAGTATTTCCCATGTGAGATCTACTGTCTCAGATTACATAACCGGCAGAGCAGTTTAGGATGTCATATTCACTAATCAGAGAGTAAACTTGATAGGTTTTCATTGGGAAAGGTTCAAAGCCAAAAGCTACCTTCTCTAATATCGGGGTTAGATCGTTGTACTCTTTCTCTAAGTCATTGTTGTTAAACGTTGTTCGTTTGTTGTTATTCGGTCAATTTTTATTCATGTTGGGGATTGTTGGAAAAATAATGATTTTTTGGCAACTTTAATGAAATATTAAAGTGGATGCCAGTCCTCAATTGAGGTGGATTAAAGTGGGTTGAGATTCTTTGTAATGAAATCTTTACACCACAAAAAGAATGACCGAAAACCATTAAGATTTGAATGAGAAATTGACTCATTAAGTTGGACTCATGACAGAGGTATTGGAAAAGGTGGCTGCATAATTATACACATTACACGTGTATAAAATGAGTGTAACTCCTTTATAATGATGATGGATTGAATTGCCATCAATTAGGAGTTTTGGAAAATTAAATCTCTCGCATTTGTTGTAAGAGCCTTTTCCTCTCTCTCTTCATGTGTATAAAAGGAGACCCTCTCCTTCATTCTTCAAGACGAGAAGATTGGTTATTATTGTCTTCAAAAGTTTTCCTCTAGTTTGTATATTATATTCTTCCTGTGAGAGAGTGTTGCAAAGTTCTGCTCGCCGAAGCTACTCAATCGGTGCATTGCTGTAGCTGGTCTAACTGTCATGTCCTGGGAGACAGACGTCGAACAACCTCCAGCACCCAACTGGTGAGGTGGCGAATCTATTTTAAGGACACTGTCTAGTATAGGTTTTGGTTTGCTTCCTTATGCAATTTTATTTTATGTATTTCTGTTCTTCTACTTGTAATTTCTAGCATGAGGTTGTAGTCTATAATTGCAAATATGAAATATGGATTTATTTGTTCTATGTGATCCCACAATTTGTACAACAAACCATTCCGGTAACACTTTACACTAAATAGATTCATATGTAATATGTAATAATCTTTCCCTGGAATTGTATACTGCTTTGGTGGTTGGTCACTGTTAATAGCACTTGGTAATTACATTTGTTTATTGGATGCATATGTACAGTTTGATTTGTATACATCCATGATTAGAAGACTAGATTAATTCATGTGCATGCTACTTGTGTCTTGGACCACCTGTAGGAGTTCCAACATATATAGCTATTGCTTGAATATTTGTACTTACTGTTCTTGAGGCCATTGTTTTACATGATTAGGAATTATAGCATGTAGGCTACTGTTTCAATTTCTTTAAATTAATATATTTGGTGTGCCAAACATATTCTTGCTTGTACATGCTGCCGTGATATTTTGCCTTGAAAGTCAAATTTAGTCTGTCATATAATTTAGTGTACCCACGGCTTGTATTGAGAACAAATAGAAAATATTTCTATGTACCTACTTTGCATATTTTCAGTATGGTTATGTTTTGGGAAATTAGTCTACTGTTTCTTTTCCTTCTGGGGTTACATGATGGTATATTAAATTTTGCACAGTTATGGTTTCTTTTATTTAGAGACCTTTAGCAAGAGTTGCATATTGATTTTGGTTCATAATTGCGTACCATGATTTGCATGATCTTTAATTTTAGATTATAATTTGCTTGTTTATAGGTGTTGCAATTTTTTGTCATACCAATTATTGTTTAGATTGTAGTTTAAATTACATGATTTAATTTCTAGCATTATTTGCATGTTAATTGCTAAATGGTTATTGTTTTGTAACAATTATATATAACTCTTGCCTATTAAATTTTTAGTTTATTGTATTTAGAGTTATAAAATGTTTGTAACTTGTTTATATGGTTAATGTATAAATTAAATTATAAATTTAATTTTGGAGTTTTAATTTTATATGTAACTCCTGCTTATTTAATTTAATTTATTTATTATTGTGATTTAATTAATATGTAACTCATGGCTAGAATTTTAATTATTTAGGAGGTTTAAGGCTTTGTAACCTTTGTCATAATTCTTGACTATTAACTTTTAATTTAATTGTGGAGCTACAAATTTTATTTTAAAGTTTTAATGTAATTGTGGAGTTACATATTCTATTTTAAAGTTTAAATTTAAATTGTGAAGTAAAAAAATTGATTTTGGTTTGTAACTCATCTAGCATTTTAATTCATTGGTTAATTGTATTCTTATTGTCTAAATTGTGAAATCAAACAATTAGATTCACAAATAAATCACAATTATATATCAAGAACACATGTTGAAAATTACAACTAAATTACAACAAAAATACCTAATAGATTAAAATGGTAAAGAAAGCAAACCGAAACCTGCACGGTATCAGTTTCCTTAAAACAGATTTTCGCCGTCTCACGGGTCGAGTGCTTGAGGAATTCTGGCGTCTGTCTCCCAGGATACGATGGTCAAAAAACCAGTTACGACAGAAGTGCTCTCTATCTAGCGTAGCGAACAAAAACCGTTGCAACACTCTCTCACTATAGGAACTTTCTAGCAAACTGACTTGTAAAATGGAAGCAAAATTTCTGTGTTGAGACTAGACAAGAGGGTCTCAATTTATACATGTATAGGGGAGAGAGGAGGAGCCTCCAGCCTTTATGGTTGGTCACTATGCACCATTAACCTGCTTTTATGGTCACTAATGAACCATCAACCTCTGCAATATTGCAGGAAGTTACAAACATATTATACACACTAATCCCACTACCTCTTTCATGAAGCTAACTTTATGAGGCAATTTCTTATTCAATTCTCAATGGTTTTTGGCCATTTTTTTTGTGGTGTAAAGATCTCATTGCAAAGTATCTAGACCCATTTGGACCCAAAGTATCTAGACCCATTTGGACCCAACACAATAGAAGGTTGGGGCCCACTTAAATATTTAATTAAAGTCACCAAAAACACATTTTTTTCCAACAATCCCCCACATGAATAAAAATTGATCGAATGACTCAACAAACGGACACTGTTCAACAATAATGACGTGGAGAGAGAGTACAACGGACTAACCCCGACAATAGAGAAGGTAGCTTTTAGCTTTGAACCTCTTCCCGTGAAAACCTATCGAGTTTATTGGCTGATCAGTGAATATGACATCTTGAATTGCTCTACCGTTTATGCAAACTGAGACAATATATCTCACATGGCAATTACTCCTACCACCATTCTATTTGCACTAGTGTGCCTAGTATGGCCTTGAGTACTAGCTTGGTTCAGCGAGTGGTTTCAAAGAATTTTTGGCCTTCCTAATTCTTCTAGAAGTGGCCCCACTTCACACTCACATATGTGACTCTTTAAAGTATCCTGCTATACCCTGTTTGAATCCTCAACATATAAGAGTCATTAAAAGCTTTTCTTAACCTTCACCCTTGCAGGTATCACTACTTAAAGGAATGGTTTGAGGGTTTTACCCCCACAGTGACATACCATTGTTACACTCAATTAGGTTGTCCCATTGAGCCTAGATCTTCGGATCTCCAGTCAACTAGGTTGGATTTCCATTCCGGTAACTTCTAAAGGCCTCAACCCTATTCCTTTTGACGATGTCTCGACTAACACTCGATTTAACCCTTTGGTTAGTGGATCCACAATGTTATCCTTAGACTTAATATAGTCTATAGAGACAACTTCATTCGAGAGTAGTTGTCGTATGGAATTATGTCTACGATGGATATGTCTAGACTTTCTATTATATATATATATATATTACTCTATGCCCTACCAGTTGCAGATTGACTATTACAATGAATACAAATAGCTGACACAAGTTTATACCAACGTGGGATATCTGCAATGAAATGGCAAAGCCATTCAGCTTCTTCCATTGCTTTATCTAAAGCAATAAACTCTAATTCCATCGTTGATCTAGATATACACGTTTACTTGAAAGATTTCCAAGACACGGCTGCTCCACCAAGAGTGAACACATATCCACTAGTGGACTTTGAGTCCTTTATATCTGATATCCAATTCGTGTCACTATAGCCATTTAGCATTGTTGGATATCGAGTATAATGCAGCCCATAATCCTGAGTGTCATGTAAATACCTTAACACCTGCACAATTCCCTTCCAATGAGTGGGAGTAGCGTCGGGTTTACTTGTGTATCTACTAAGCTTGTTAACCGAGTAGGCTATATCCAGCCTAGTACAACTCATCAGATACATCAAACTTCCAATTAACCGAGAATATTATAACTACACTCTCTTTATTATTCTAGGTAAAATGTAGACTTTAGTCTACAGGTATCGGTGGCACACTCGTATCTGATCCAATAAGCTTCTCAAGTATCTTATCAACATAATGAGACTGAGAAAGTACAATTCTGCCAGATGTTCTGGTAATCTTGATTCCCAGAATAACATCTGCAACGCCCATATCCTTCATGTCAAATTTAGAATTTAACAACTTCTTGGTAGTTTTGATCATTTCATCATTACAACATATAATAAGCATGTCATCAACATATAGATACAAAATGATATAACCTTTGTTAGTGACATAAACACATTTGTCACATTCGTCGATTCTAAACCCACTTGACAACATTACGTTGTTAAACTTCTCATGCCATTGTTTAGGTGCTTGCTTCAAACCATACAATGATTTGACAAGTTTACAAACTTTCTTGCTTTGCCTTGGAGCGAAAAACCCTTTAGGTTGCTCCATGTATATTTCTTCATTCAAATCCCCATTTAAGAAAGCTATCTCTACATGCATCTGGTGTATCCCCAGATTGCGCAAAGCTGCTATCACAATCACCATGCGAATGGGTGTTATCCTAGTTATAGGTGAGTATGTATAAAAGTAATCTAGGCCTTCTCATTAATTGTACCCTTTGATAATGAGCCTAGCCTTATACTGATCAATTGACCCATCAGCTTTCATCTTTAATTTAAAAATCCACTGGTAGCCTAAAGGCTTACTACCTAGAGGTAAATCCACCGACTCCCAGGTGTGGTTCTGTAAGATGGAGTCAATCTCACTTTTGATCGCTTCTTTCCACAAATGACTTTTAGGAGAAGTCACAGCTTTGTGGAAAGTTTGAGGTTCATTCTCAACCATATAAGTCAAGAAGTTTGGACCAAAAGACTTGGACATCCTAGCTTTTTTACTCCTTCTAGGCTCATCTAAAACCTCAATTTGATCATCACCATGATCTTGATCATCAAAATGATCATCATCACTAGCAAGTTCATCAAATTGCTCCAAAGACCACGGAACCCTTTCTTGGGGTTGGCAGAGAAAATGTCTTCAAAGAAACATGCATTCCTTAACTCCGTGATGGTATTCCTGTGTATGTCTGAAATTTCAGACTTCTGTACAAGAAACCGATATGCACTACTATTATGTGCATAACCAATGAATATACAATCCACGGATTTTGGGCCTATCCTAACCCATTTGGGTGTAGGTATCGCCACTTTTGCAAGACACCCCCACATTCGTAAGAATTTATAAGAAGGCTTAACACCTTTCCGTAACTCATATGGGGTCTTGCCCACCTTCTTTCGGGGTACTTTATTCAGAATGTAATTCACAGAGAGAATTGCTTCCTCCCATATGTTTTGTGGCAATCCAGAACTTATCAGCATTGCATTCATCATTTCCTTTAGCATCCTATTCTTTTGCTCAGTAGTCCCATTTGACTAAGGAGAATAAGGCGTCTTGGTTTGGTGGATAATCCCAGATTGAGCACAAATCTCAATAAATGGTGATTCATACTCACTACCACTATCACTTCTTAATGCCTTAATCTTGCGGCCTAATTGATTCTGAACTTCATTCTTATAAAGAACAAATTTGTCAATAGCCTCATCTTTGCGTTTGAGCAAACAGACATAACAATACTTAGTGAAATCATTAACAAAAGTGATGAAGTACTTATTGCCACCCCGTAATTGTATAAACTTTAAGTCACACACATCACTATGCACTAAGTCCAACGGTTTTGAACTTCTTTCAATAGAATGAAACAAAGATCTTGTCAACTTCGCTTCAGCACAAATTTCACACTTGTGTTTTGGATTAATCTTAAAAGATGGTATGTAATCTAACTTGATTAATCTATGTAAAGATTCAAAGTTCACATATCCTAGTCTACCATGTCACAAATTAGAAGACTCAAGCATGTAAGTGTGGCTCGCCTTTTTGACGCCCCATTTCGGAAGGTTTGAAAGAAAGGCCTCATAGTTCGGACTTCCGCGGTTCTGAATGTAATCTCACAAGTGCAATGTGAAACTGATAAACACCAAAGAGTCCAAATTTGGCAAATCATTTTGGAAAATTGATTTTAAATCAAATAATGCCAAAATTGGATTGCTTTGCTAGATATAGAGTTGCCACCTAAATATTTTTTTTTTTGGGAAAATTTAGGAAACCCTGACTCGTGCCGAAGGCCACATGTCCGTCATCACCAAAGTTGCCTCGGGTCAAAAACTTGGGTACAATGGGGGAAGGTCTTGAATTGAGCACCCCCATTCGCCTGATCAAAGATCGGCCTTTACTAATCATGATATGATTTTTTATAAACATAATGTGCTCTTGTTCTGGTTATTAAACTAGCTTTACTATGTGATGCGCCCAAGCAAGTATAGACTAGTTTTCTCAATTTGGAACAATTCAACTCATGTTTGTTTATTGTGAAAATGGTTTGAATTTGCCACCTTAAGTGGGCTTAAAAGTTTGCGGATTTGCCACCAAACAAAGTGGGCTTAAAACATGATTTGCCACTCAACAAAATGGGCTTAAAACGCACATTTGTTGAATCGTTCCAATTCAAACAACAAGCCTTCATCCACAGGCATTCAAGCAGTTTAGCATTTAAGCACATAGCCTCATGGCAAGCACGCTAATCATGGCAACATTCACACTTATGCAAGTATGCTAAAGTGTAAAAACTCATCTAGTACTCCAAGCTAAGAAAACAATGAGTTAGAAATATGCATGATTCCTAACTATGTTGAGATGTCTAATGAAATACATGCAATATGCAATTAATAGGCTCGGCTACTAATATGGCATATGGGTCGATTTGAACAGCATGCGATTAAACACATATTCAAAGAAGTATTGAAATGACGATGTAGTTTGAATGATGTGCTGAGTCTCGGTGCATGCAAGAAAAAATGAATGTATGCAAGCATAAGATATGCTAATTGAAACATGTCCCTAATCTAACCATCGAAAGTGATTAAATAAAAGAGAGAAAGACGTGGAGTTGGAAGACATACACACACGCACACACACTTATTACAACATTATACCCTCACAGAGGAGGGTCCGAATGAATAAGAGCTAACTAGCTATGCTAATTAAGCTAACTAATACAAAACTTGAAACTAATTAACTATTCTAGTTAACTAATTATTACAAACCAAAATCGAATAACTAGTTAAACTAACTAATTATTTACAACCCTTAATTAGCGATAGCTAATTAATTACAACACGTATTTAAGCTATATATTTAAGTGTTAAATAAGCTTGAAATGTAAGGGAGGCTCATGCACGTGCTCGATTTCCACCCGAAAAGCTGCTGTTTTGCTGCTGCAAGCCTCTGTTTGCACATTTGATCACTGAAAATTCTGCCCACTTTCAGAACACCTTTGCTCCATCTTACCAACATACTGTACAAATTTCATTAGTGGCCGACAGGGGGCCGGTCGGCTACCAATGGTGGCCGGTCGGCTACCATTGGTGGCCTGTCGGCTACTGGTGGTGGTTGGTCAGCCACTAGTGGTGGCTGTCGGGGACTGCTGTCCTAAACTTCCTTGCTGCAACAGAGAGCAAAACAGAGCAAAACAGTGTATTTCTCAAGGGTTGTTTGCACACTTTGCCTCTCCTTTTCATGGGGAAATCAAAGGAGGGACAAAATTTGGTTCACAAATCACCAATCAAGCAATTTCATTGCATGATGGCTTGTGAAACCAATTGTGCAAGTTCAATAAATGTAAAACAAGACTCAAATGACCATCACCCTATCATGTATGATCAAGGGCAATGGAGACCAAGGAAAGTGGCACATTTCATCACTTTTGAGTATGAAATGTCCCATTTTCCTTGTGCTTAAATTAATATCCGATTTGAACACATGCAATGCAACACAAAGAATGCTTATCTTGCCTCTTTTACTTGCCAACTTTGTTTACTCATTTTAATTACCAAATCATTCCTTAATTCATTAAATCCATTGGTGAGTGTCCTCTAATGGAAAGAGGGCTCAAACCAAATGTTGTTTTAGGCATGAAAGAGACCTCATGCCATTGGTAATGAACCCAAAAGGGATTAAACCATTAAGCACAAACATCTCAATTTCATGCTTTAAACAAACAAATGGTTTGAACCACTTTCAAAGAAAAAATAAAATCAAGAAAGGAGAGAGGTTGTAGAGATGATTAAGTGCTAGAAATAAGTGATAAAAGCACTAAAACATGCAACCAACTCAAACCAATGGTGGTTAAAGCCTTAAAACATTAAGCTAGTGAAGGAATTTACACTACAACTATGCAAAACAAGACTCAAAAGGGACCAAACAGCCAAAACAGTGGCGAAAAAGTTCAACACAGAGCTTAAAACATGTTGGACTTGAGCCACAAAAAGCTAAAACATTAAGCTAATACACGGGGCTAACTAGGCATGCAAACAAGACACAAGGAGGGGAGACTAACCTCTCCAATTTGGGACTTCAAAATGAATTTTTTTACCACTGAAAAACCTTTGAAATTCAGTGGTTAAAAGGCCCAAAAAGGTTAGTTTGAAAGTGATGAATAAAGGCACAAAAACTTTACAAATTAAGAAGCAAGAAGGGTGAACCACTCCCTAACTAAAAAGGGCTCAAACCACCACTTTTAAGTTACAAAAATAGAACTTTTTATAGTTTAAAACCAGCCCCAAAATAGTAAGAAAAGATGGTAAAACAAGTATATTGAAACAAAGTAAACAAGGCAAGTGTTATACCTTTGAAGCAAAGCTTAAGTTGAGGCACCAAACCAAGCTAGAACCATTTACTAGAACTCAAAGAGGGTCTCAAATAATCTCATCCCAAAGAGAAGCAACTTTGATTAAGGTATTGTACGTAAAAGTGTAGAGAAAACAAGCAACTAAGCACAAAATTGCAAGAGAGAGAGAGAGAGAGAGAAATCTAGACAGAGAGATTTTTTGTTCCAAAATTTCTAACCCTCAACATTGGGGGAGGAACCCCCATATATATAGAAAAACATGCCTTGAGCTTAGAAACATCCTACCATACACGTGTAGGGAGATGCAGCTCAGTGTGCTAACAGCTGTCACAACTGTCAACAGATATTTAGAAAGAGACAGTGGTGGCCATCGGCCACTACTGGTAGCTGACCGGCCACACCAATGGCCGACAACCATGAACCATGGCCGACAGCCTATGGTGGTGGCCGACAGGTCACCACAAGTTCCAAGCACCAAGTTTTGGTCCAAAACAAGGCATAGAAAAGACAAGATTTAAAGGTTCAAAGATAGGGCGTTCCACCGAGGATTTTGGGCGCTCAAAACAAACACATGCAATCACAATCATCATATGCACAAGTGATGACGTCCAAGTCTTGAGGATGGTCAAAAATGGGGTGTCTATAGTTGCCCCTCTTTGACAGAACTCGAAAGTCATGAAGTGACGGGAGTGAATGTCAAAGCCCAGAGACGACCCATTTTGACAAGGACGAAGACTTGGATAAACAAACAAGCAGGACAAAAATGGCTGCGCCCGCAGGTTGCCTACGTATCCTTTTGCAAGGAATCAAACCAGCGTAGTTCTAGGGCAAGATGCAAGTGATATGCACAATGCAGGAACATAACTTATGATCATGTAATGAGGCTGTAACGAAACAATTAGATGCAAATGCTATGTAATGAAAATGCCACATTCAAACAAATTGAAATAAGGTATAGCAACCTCAAACACAAAAGTAAGGAAGTAAACATGCCACACATGGGAATTACGAACCAAACCACATTTCATGCAGAAAGGATGTAAGAAAATTATGCAAACTTAACTACGCGACACACAGGAAAGGCGAAGAGCAACCGTCGGGCACACCCGAGGTCTCAACCGAAATCCTAATGTGTTGCACACGGAAAGAAAAGGGTGGTGTGAACACCGAGACGCACTCGAATGTGTTTTAACCAAAAGGAGTGGTTGTAGACACCCCATTTTTGACTGTCCTCAAGACTTGGTTGTGCTTTTAGGTACACCCAACAACTGGTTCGATTGCTCGTCGAGCACTCAACTATCGCGGCGGAATGTCACCGGTTCGAGTTTCCCGGACCCTGTATCCTTTCTACCTCATTTTTGGACCCTAACTAGGTCCTGTTAGAGTGGCCCTCATAGTGCACTGCCGGCCATGGATTTTCCCCTGTCGGCCACTGATGAAGCCCTGCCGGCCATCAGTGTGGCACTGCCGGCCATTACTGATGGCCGGCACCCTCCCTATCTCAGCTGGTTTTCAGGCAGATCTTTTGAGCCAGCTGGATTTTCATTTGCTCCCCTCCATACACGTGTATGGAGGGATAGAAGCCTTGAAAAGCTTGTCCAAGAAGCTTTGGCTTGGCATTGTTCTATATAAGGAAGAGCCTTCTTCCTTAAGCAAGGGTTCTGAGTTTGGAAGAGAAAAAAATCTGTCTCTCTCTATATTGTGTGTGTTTTAGGCTTTAGAGTTGGATTTCCTTGCCCTTTTGCACTACAACACCTAGATATACATCTCCATCCTCTATTCCAGCACCTTGGAGGCCATTTGAGGAGGTTGGAAGCTCAGAATTCTGGACCAAAACCTGCAGGAAAGCTGCTCTTCTAGGGTAAGTGCCTATTTCCCTCAAACTTGCACTTTCTTGCTTCATCTATAAGCCTTACTTGCAAGCATTTTTGGATTTTGTCATGAACTGAAAAATATCATATTTTGAGCTCCTCTACATGTTTGGTCAAGGACTCTTTGCTGTTTGAGGCCTCCTCCTACCACTTGTCTCTTTATCCCTCTTTGTAGGCCTTTTTTTGCATGATGTATTAGCCTCATTTGTGAGCACTTTTGGGCTCCGAGCCAAACTAAAAAGTGCATTATTTTGAGCCCCTCTTCAACTTTGTTGAAGGGCTCTCTTCTGTTTGGGGCCAGCTTCTGTCCCTTGTGCTTTATCTCTCATTTTAGGGCCATTTTTGCATGATAGATTAGCCCTATTTGTATTCACTTTTGAGTTTTGATATAAACTGGAAAAAGCTTTGTTTTGGCCTCCTCTTTAAGATTGATTAGGTCTCTTTTCCTTTTGGGGTCATCTTCCCCCATGCATCCTTTATCTCTTCATGTTTAGAGCCATACATGTGAGTATTTGCATTGGCCTTGTTTTGGCCTATTAGCCATTGAAATCCAGTGGATTTTCAGTGGCCTTGTTGTGTTCTTGAAGGCCAAAATTAGAGGGGGGTGACCCCCCTCTCTCCTTGTCTTGTTTGGTGGCCTTTTGGCCTTCCAAAGAGACCCCATTTTGCATGCCTCTAGGCCTTGTTCCAGGCCCTTTTCAGTAGGTTTTGGGACCCTCTTGAGCCATTTCCAGAGTTGGTTTGGTCTTGTTGATGGTCCATCTTGCATGTGCCTAATAATCCCTTGTGTGGCCCTCCAAAGAAGCCCCTTATTTTGGCATGCATTGGCCACATTTCCATGATTATTTGGGCATATTTTGGCTTGTTTAGTTCACTGATTTTTTTTGGTTTCATGAGTTCTTACCTGCTTCATACACTTGCCATGTAAACCATGTTTGCTGGCCAATCTTGCATGCTATGATAGTCCATCATGCTAGCACCTTTTGGCCATGCTTTGAACTAGAAATGTTCATGTTTTGGGGCTGCCTTGCCTTTGTATTTATGCTTCTTAGTCAAATAATACATGCTTTGTATAGCTGTAGTGTAATTGACATTGCAAGCTTTGTGTTTCGGTGATGCATGCATGCTATCTTTGAGACATTTAGATGATTTGGCATCATTTAATGCTTCATTTCAGAGCATGTACCATTGTTAAATTACCACTTCATCCATGCTTCAAATGTCTTGGAATGTCGTGCATCGTTGCCTAGTTTAAGGCTTAGCTTGTGTGCTTGCATGCCTAGGTACTTGAGCCCTCGTTCCAGCATGTTTAAGTCTGTGTTTAGGCCTAATTAAGCTCTGTCCATGCTTAGTTCATGTGTTCATGCCATGTATTGCATGCCTCCTTTGTATTGCTCTTTGCTAGCTTTCATGACTTAGGACCTTCGCATGCTTTGCTTGTGCTATTTAAATGATTTGGCATCATTTATCATCTCATTTCAGTGCATATAGTGTTGTTACACTTGCACATTTGTCACTTCTTAGGCACTTTTGAGAGTTGCCCTTTTAGGCCCCTTTGATGAACCTTTCGCATTTTGCATGCTTGGGTGTTTTCTGTGGCTTAATTCATTGCCTTTGGCTACTAATTTGGACCTAGTTGAGAGTTGTCCATCTTTGGTGTAAGCCCATTTTGCCATGTTGTCGCACGCTCATTACATGTAGTATGTTGTCGCATACCTGCTTAACTTTACATGCCTTGCATGTTCATATGTTCATATTGCATTTTGTCATAGGTTGTTGCCTCACATTATGCTCATATGCTTGTTGCATGCTCGATTTGATTGCATGTTTGCATACTTAGGTCATGTTGCATGTTTGCCATGCTTATGTGTTGCATTGCTTGGATTAAGTGTAAATCCGAGTACGAGGAACGAGGGGCGTTTCATACTTCAAGTGATGGAACCCGTCTCAACTCTCGGTCGCCGAAGCTCTTGATGATCCATGATAGAGTTCTAGGCTTTACTTGCTCTATTTGTGCATTCATTTTCATATTGATTTGCACAAGTTGGATCTTAGGCCATCATGCATCGGGATACGTGATTGATGGTCGTGGATCCGATTTGGCCTCTCCCTTGATGTTTTGAGGTGATTTGGAGTGCCATGGTGCGTACATGCCCTTGGGAGACCCTCCATTTTCTCTATTTTTGTGCTTCGTTGCAGTTTGGTGTCGCAGCACACCAGTGGTTGGCAGCCTGCCATTGATGGCCGGCAGTGTGCCACCCTTGGCTGGCAATGGGCCATATCTGGCCGGCAGCTCTCCTTTCCTGGCCGGTAGGCCACTGGTAGCTCCCCCAGCAGTGTTTTGGTAAGTCTCAGCACCCAGAACTGGAGGACACCCTACAAACAGAGCCTCCAAAGAGCAAATGGAAGGCATTCCAAAGCGAGGAACCGAAGCGAGCATGCATGCCTCCCTTCTTCAAACAGGGCTGGAATACCACCGTTTACTGCTTTCCCTATTTGTTTGTTGTCGTTAATTAATTTGTTAATTAATTAAGTTGTGTAATAATTAGTTGTAGCTAGTTATTCATTTGGTTCTGTAATAATTAATTAGCTTGTGAGTTAGTTAATTAGGTGGCCTGTATTATTTATTCGGTCCCTCCGAGTGAGGGCAAATTTGTAATAAGTGTGCGTGGGTGTGTGTATGTCTTCCAACCTCACGTCTTTCTTCCCTTTTATTTAACCGCTTACGATGGTTAGATTTAGGGCATATCTCAATTAGCATTCTTATGCTTCGCATGTTTGCATCCATTCATTTGTATTGCATGCACCGGGCTCGGCGCATCATACTAACTGCATAAGTATTCCAAATCTAACTTGAAATACGTGTTACTTGTCACATTTCATATGTCATCTTAGATTAGCCGAGCCTATTCTAGATTGCATTTTGTATGCGATGCATTAGGCACTCAACATGGACTTGGATCATGCATGTTTGCTAACAAGTTTTCTGTTTTGGCACGGAGTACGATGTAAGTATTTATGCTTTAGCATCTCGCATGAGTGTGAATATTAACATGACAGCATGCTCACCATGTGGCTAAGTGCTTATTTGATTAACTGCCTGAATGCTTGTGGGTGAAGGTTGGATTAGTTGAATTGGGATAATTCATTGAAATCCGTATTTTAGCTTACTTGCGAGTAGCAAATTCCAAAACATTTCCAAACAAACGGATATGCAATGCTTCGTTCCAAATTAGGCGATCTAGTCTATACTTTTGTGTTGTGCGCATAACATAGTAATTCTAACTAATTAATCGGAATAAGAACGCATGTGTTTTCAAAAATGAGATATCACGGTTAGTAGAGGCCGATCTTCGGATCGGGCGAGAGGGGGTGCTCATAGCTGACCTTCCCCAATCGTACCCAAGTTCCCGAGCCGAGGCAATTTTGGTGATGACGGACACGTGGCCTTTGGCACCGAGTCAGGGTTTCCTAAATTTCCCCATTAAAAAATATTTAGGTGGCGACTCTGTATCTGGCAAAGCAGTCCATGTTTGGCACTTCTTTACAAAAATCTGTTTCTCAAAACGATTTGCCGGATTTGGACTCTTTGGTTCAGATTAAGAATCGTGACAAATCGAGTCCGAACTGTAGCATGAGGCCCAAGGGCGCATCTACAGTTTCTGGCGACTCTGCTGGGGATTTAGAGAACTTGACTTGAACTCATGATATTTTGTTTTGTTCACACTTATGTGTCTCTTTGCATTGCATGTGCATTGGTGCGCCTAGGACACCGTGTTTGCCATCTGCCATTCCTGAACGGTTTGCCGGAGGCTTGTCTTGTCAAGGCATGACCATAAGGCTAACCGGTTATGGGCTCTGACAGCATGGGAACACAAACCCCGGTTTTACCGGGGCACCCTTTTTGACCATTCGGCCTAGTGCATATTCGGAATCCGTAGTGACCATTCCAAACTAGGACAGGTTGCTTACCCGATGATAGGTTGTTTGAACCCGCTGCGTGCGTAGTGAAACCCTAGCTCCTGACAAAATAGGACAGGGAAACCCTACCCCAACATAGGGGTGTTTTGGCTCTCTTTTACTTGCTATGTGCTTTTAGAGTGTATCTCTACAGGGGAACGCACATATCAGTTTGTAAAGTTTGGGATCAGGCCTGTGGGCACCGGTTCAGCATTTTCAGAATTAGTTATTCGTCGGTATCCGATTCAATTTTGGGGGCAGTGATTTAGGGATAATGAGTAGTCTTTTAGAACAGTGGATTTCAGCCTGACAACCGTGTGTTGATTATACCCGACTGTGTGTTGTGTTTATTTGCGCTGTTATGATGTCCATTTGTCTGCTCGTTTATTTCCTTATTATTGTTTTATTTATCTTTTTGCTAGGGTAGTTTAGCACAATTGCTTCAGACCAAGCAGATATTCCCCAAGCACTCTGGACCAGAGGTCGTCGACTCCATCGATCTGAGGATCTGGTAGACGGACAACCAGTGTACCACTCTCTACCCCCGGTTATTAGACGGAGGACAGTTAGGCAGAGGGCATCAGTTCAGCGGTCAGTTCAGAGGGCCTTATCTACCCCACCTGAGTACAATAGGGATCAGGGTTCTATTTCACCTACAGAGAGGGAATATATACCAGTAATCCAATCAGAACAGAGCAGTATGGCCGGCTTGGAGGAAATGATGCGTCAACTCCAAGAGAGTATGAAAATGATGCAACAGGATGCTGTCCGATAGGCGGAGTTCGCCAAGCAGCAGACCGCGGTTATGAATGAACAAGTAGAGCTAATCATGAGGTTACAACAGCAAACCAGAGCATTTGCTTCGCAGCAAGATCCTCCCCCGCCAGGAGTTCCAACCCTCGGGGAAACAGCTAATGTTCAGAATGATACAAACATTCCCACAGGACCCCCTCCACCACCGGTCCTACCCCAAATCCAACCCCAGTTGTCTAAAACACCCACCAACTTACCGGACTCTCCCTTTGAGTTCGAGACAGATCCCACAGCACTGAAGTTGAGCAAGCTTGAAAAGCTGTTCAAGAGATCCCAGGGAGTCAAGAACATCCCTGACATTGAAGATGGATATACTGATGCAGCTGTGACGTTGCCTGACAGATTCAAAATGCCTCATATCGACGGATTTGATGGGTCCGGCGACCCCATGGTGCACCTGAGGTTGTTTTCGGATATTTTGAGACCAATGGGCCTCACCAGGCTGCAGAAGCTGTCTCTGTTCGGCCGGACCCTGTCGGGTGTGGCGGCCATATGGTATGCCAAATTAGAAGATGACTTCAAAAGAAATTGGGACGAGATGGCTAAGGCCTTCATTGCGCAATATTCATATAATACACAGATCGAGATTACGACCCGTGATCTCGAGACGACAAGGCAAGAGCCTAAAGAGAGCTTCTCGGAATTCGTGACTAGATGGAGGGCCAAGGCTTCGATGATGACCTTAAGGCCCACAGACAAGGATCAGATCCGGATGATTGTGCGCAATCTTCAGCCGAAGTTGATGCAGAAGATGATTGTACTCCCCTTTCCTACCTTTTCTGATCTACATGAAATGGGGGTACAGATTGAGGACGCCTTGAAGCAAGGCTTAATTGATAATGACCGGGAGCAACCCCGAAGAACTTTCAATCGCAGCAGCAATGCGGGCCCAAGCGGCGCTACGACTACAAGAGCCTCCGAAGTGAGCATGGTCACCACCAACCCCCTTCCGAAAACCATGGTAGCTACGCCATTCTCCGGCACGTCCGGGAGCCATACTCAAACAGCCAAGTACCCACCCAAAAACACAAGAACCTTCGCTCCACTGTATATGCCCCTATCCAAAGCTTTGGGGGTTTTAATCAGAAAAGGGCACTTGAAGCCCCTAGAGCCGCGGCCATTACCGGAAAAACTTCCCCTTGCCCATAACCCAGCCAAATACTGTGCATTTCACCAACAGCACGGTCATGACACCGATCTGTGCTTCCGATTACGTCATGAGATTCAAGATCTCATCGATAATGGGGTAATTCTGCCTCCCGAGAAACCCAATGTTACAACAAACCCTCTCCCCAGACATAACCAAGCTCCACCTCCAAAAAGAATCAACTTTATCCAAACTGGGGTCGTGTCTTACGATCCTAGTGTCTATATCACTCCTTCTCACCTACCTAAGCCGGAGGTACTCCTTCCTGATTGCACCGACTTGTGCATGATGGATATCTCCATAACCCAACCTAAGCCAGTGGTGGTGACAGTCGAGGACAGAAGGGAGGAGATTTTAGAGGAAAAGAGGATTGTTGAGCCAGAGCTTGAGAAGTTTGAGAGTTCTGTTGAGAGAGTATATAGTCCGAGTGACTACGTTTCGTCAATAGGCCAGAATGGGCTAGATGTGGGATGGCCGACAGAGGCAGAGCTGTGTGTGATCCAAGGGGATGGTCTGGAACAGAGGACGGATGGTTTGACGACTGTGGAAGAGGACCTTGCCAATTTCCAATTTTACAGTGACCAAGACCCAGGGGACGCAGCGGTCAATTGGTTTGATTATGAGGAATCAGCAGAGGCTACTGGGTGGTTGGATGATCAACCGGATGTGGTGGAAAAGCTCCAACCAGAACAAGGCCCGACAGGGGCAAGAATGTTAGCGGCGGCCGGAAGGGTCGGAGAACAGAGTACATCGCCGGAGAGCGCCGGTGTCAAGAGTTTCGCTCAAGATCGGAGCATTTCGAATACAGGAATTGTTGAGCAACTAGCTGTGTTGATACAGTCGGAACAGGAAAGATTTGAAGATTCTGAGAGAATCAGGAAGGCAAAGGCCCCTGCGGGGACTGAAACTACTATAAGCACAGAAACAGAGAATGCTGCAGGCATAGGGATGTGAGGTACCGCGAGTACGAGGACAGTCATACCAGAGCCGGACCGGTGTCTGTTGGCTGCTAATGGAATGTGGTGGGAGGATGAGGATTTATGTCTTGCCCATACGGACGAAGATTGGGGGAACAACCAACCCGATGACACCTGGTACCTAGGAGAAGTCGACCATATGACATGCAGCAGGCGGTACTTCAAACCCCCACACCTAGATCAACCAGAGGCTTCTGGGAAGGATAGGGAGGCTGAGAAGCAAAAGGAGAAACAACTTGAAGAGGAGGCTATGCTCAAACAGTTAAAAAAGATACAAGTAGACATCTCCATCTGGGGACTGCTTATGGCATCACGAGTGCATAGACAGGCTGTCTTATCAGCCATGGACAAGGCAAAGCTTTCGATAGAAACCACGCCAGAACAGTTGGTAGGATTGGTCTTTCCGGGAGGGGCTCCCCCGATGCTAACTTTTTCCGACAAGGAATTGCCACCCGAGGGGGCAGACCATAACAAACCACTCTACATCTCTGTGGAGTGTAGGAATAAATGGATACCAGTGGTTCTTGTTGACACCGAATCTGCCATCAACGTCTGCCTGGCAAGGACGGCGTATGCGATCGGTCTGAAAACCGCGGACTTTTTACCAACAGCCCAGGTAATTCGGGCATACGACAACACAAGTAGAGAGGTCATGGGAACGGTGAAAGTTCAGACTAAAGTTGGGCCGGGACAGCATGAGATAGATTTCCATGTCTTAGAGGTTCCTGCAACTTTCAACCTGCTTTTGGGGAGGCCGTGGCTGCATCAGGTAAAGGCAGTGTCATCCACTTTGCATCAAATGGTGAAATACCCCTATGGAAAGGGAGTAGCCATTGTTTTCGGGAATTCGTCAATTCATCCACCGCCGGAGGTATCTACGCCTGTTCTGGAAATCGAGCATGGTATTGAGGATGTGTTCATATCAGGTTTTACCCTGGCTGAGGCTCGGGTTGTAAAGAACGTCATGGCTACTAACGAGGGGATATATGTCAGTTCTCAAGCAGTGTATCTTATGAACAAGCTCCAACACATCCCCGGGATGGGATTAGGAAGGAGGGGTCGGAAGGGCGTCGCAGCATTGGCCGAAGTGCCACATAACCCCTACACCTTCGGTTTGGGTTATCTGGCCACCAAGGAGGATTGGGTAAGGAAGGGAAAGGAAATGGCTGGAAGAGCCAGAGCGAAACAAATGGGGAGACCTTTCGACTGAATGCACCAGCCCATTCAGGGTACCCTAAACGCATGCTTTGTCCGACAGGGGGAGGACTTTCCATTCTGTGGCTTTCCGGAGCTGTGGTTGAACACAGAGAGGAAGTGCGTGCCAGGGTTCGAAATTTTCTTTGACCTACAGTTATTTGGGGATGAGGTTGCCGAAGAGCACACAGACCTGACAGTTGAGGTTGAACAGAGCAGTGAAATGGAGTCTGAGGACACCGTACTTGAAATGGGGGTAGCACTGGCATGTCTACTCTCAGATCCTCCGATCGAACAGAAGTGCTTGGGGGATAACTTCTCGGTGTCTATGATTGGGAATGAAACGGCTGCGGGCCTACCATCAACTATTTTGGATGCATCCATCGCACCCGCTCTCGTTTGGCAATACGAAGAGGGATTTTTGTCGAGCAGTACCAGGTCAGGTAGTGAGCCGGAATCTGATTCCTCCGAATCTGTTGAGTCAGAATCAGGTTCCAGCTCGACTGAGTCTGAGTCCAGTATTCCTGGGGGTGATAACCCGGATGCCACAGTCCTGTCCAGGTTGTCTTTTTCTTTCTTCTTTGAGTCTGTTGTAACAGAAGAATTGGACGATTCGGAAGCACTTAATGAGAATGAGGTGAATGTGGTTTCTGAGTACTTCTCTGTGCCTTTGATTCATTGCTTGAATCAGGACTTTCAAAATTTTGATAAAAACGACGAGGAAGAAATTCCTCCGGTTTTGCAACGATTGATTGATCAAGAGCAGGAAAGCTTTGTCAAACCCTTAGTGGATGAAATCACTACCGTGAATATTAGTACTGAGAAGGACCCGCGGCTGGTCCAGATCGGGTCCACGTTGTCTTCAGAGGAACGCGAGCGCTTTGTCGCTTTATTAAAAGATTTCAAAGATGTTTTCGCGTGGTCCTACGAAGACATGCTTGGGATCGATCCTGAGATTGTACAGCACCGGATCCCTCTTGACCCTGAGGCCCGACCTGTCAAACAGAAGCTCAGAAGGATCCGCCCTGACTGGGCTATCAAGATTAAGGAAGAGGTCACCAAGCAAATCGATGCAAGCTTCCTGCTGGTATCCGAATACCCGACTTGGTTGGTCAACATTGTTCCGGTGCCAAAGAAAGATGGCAGGATCCGGGTATGCGTAGACTTTAGGGATTTGAATAGAGCTAGTCCGAAGGACGACTTTCCCCTGCCACACATTGATGAGTTGGTGGATTTCACAGCGGGGCATGCTTTGCTTTCGTTTATGGATGGCTTCTCAGGCTATAATCAGATAGTAATGGCACCCGAAGACTGGGAGAAGACTGCTTTCACCACCCCGTGGGGGACATACTGTTATAGAGTAATGCCATTTGGATTGAAGAACGCTGGAGCTACATATCAACGGGCCGCGACCACAATACTGCATGACATGATCCACAAAGAGGTTGAAGTGTACGTGGACGACATGATTGTCAAATCCAAAGAAAGAAAGGGCCACTACACTGCCTTACAAAAGTTCTTCCAAAGGATCAGGGAATTTCGGTTGCGGCTGAATCCACAGAAATGTACATTCGATGTTACAGCGGGAAAAATGCTGGAGTTTCTGATTACGCAAAGGGGCATCGAAGTCGACCCTTCCAAAATCAAGGCCATCTTAGAAATGCCACCACCGATGACTGAAAAAGAGGTGCGAGACTTTCTAGGTAAAGTGCAATTCATAAGACGGTTTATCTCAAAACTAACCTTGACTTGTGAACCATTTTTTGGTCTCCTGAAGAAAGGAAAGAAATTCCAATGGGACGGCCGATGTCAAGCTTCTTTTGAACAGATCAAGGAGTACTTACAGAACCCGCCCGTGTTGTCACCTCCAGAACCGAGGAAACCGTTGATATTGTACCTTTCAGTAACTGAGACTACAATGGGCTGCATGCTCGCGCAAGAGTCAGAGGACAAAGTGGAGAGGGCCATCTACTATCTGAGCAAGAAGATGCTAGATTACGAGACCCGCTATACTCCGCTAGAGAAGGCTTGTTTAGCCTTGGTATGGGCTACCAGGAAGCTGTGGCACTACCTGTTAGCTCACTCTGTAATGTTGGTTTTACGGCTCGATCACATCAAATATCTTCTCGAGAAACCGGCACTTACGGGTAGGCTAGCTCATTGGCTGCTGTTGCTTTCCGAATTTGATCTGAAATACGTGACGCGCAAGTCAGTAAAGGGGAGAGCGGTGGCAGAGTTCCTTGCCGACCACCCGGTTGAAGGGGATGAATCAGTCGAGTACCTATTCCCAGATGAAGCCATTTTGTATGTCGAAGACGAAACTTGGACGATGTACTTTGACGGAGCATCAAACCAGTACGGGCATGGGATAGGAGTGTTGTTGATAGCACCCGACAATTCCCGTATCCCTTTAGCATTTAAGCTCCGGTTCAGAGTCTCGAATAACGAAGCAGAATATGAGGCATGCATTGCCAGTCTAGAAGCAGCCCTAGAACTAGGGGCAAAACGGTTGGACGTCATTGGGGACTCGAACCTTGTTGTGTCTCAAGCAAAAGGAGACTGGAAAGTCAAAGAAGAAAAGATGATAATTTACCACCAGACCTTGGATTTGTTAATTCCTCGGTTTGAGAAGCTAAATTTCACTCATCTAGTAAGAGAGAACAACAGGTTCGCAGATTCACTAGCAACTCTATCTTCCATAATAGACATCCCGTCTGGAGTCCGGATGCGTCTAGTCATCATTGACCAGAAGTTCGCGCCAGCATATGAGTCAATTTCTGCCATAGACGAGGTTCAGGACGAAAACCCCTGGTATTACGACATTTGGAACTTCTTGGAGAAGGAGGCGTATCTACCAGGGGCAAATGCCAAAGATAAAAGGGCAATCAGAAGAATGGCTGTTCAGTTCATCATCTACGGGGGTAAGCTGTATAAGAGAGGTCATTTGGGAATGCATAAGCTGTGTGTAGAAGTTGAAGAATCGAAGCGCCTGATGGAGGCCATCCACGGAGGAGAATGTGGTGCACATATGAATGGAGTAATCCTAGCGCGGAAGATCCTCAGACAGGGTTACTATTGGTCTACCATGGAGGAGGATTGTATCGGCTTTGTTCACAAATGCCAAATCCATGCAAATCGCATGAACATTCCGCCGTCGAAGCTGTACAATATGACCTCGCCATGGCCATTTTCAGTTTGGGGAATTGATGCGATCGGGGCTGTCACTCCAAAGGGGTCAAATGGGCATGAATTCATCCTGGTTACAATAGATTACTTCACGAAGTGGGTTGAGGCCCAATCCTATGCGGTGTTGAAGGCTTCACACGTCGCAAAGTTTATCAGAAACAACATCATCTGTCGCTACGGAGTCCCAAACGAGATAATTTCAGATAACGGTTCCCACTTCAAGAAGGAAGTGATTGACTTGTTGGAAAAATACAATGTGCCTTTTCATAAGTCATCTACCTATCGGCCGCAAACCAATGGAGCGGTTGAGGCCGCCAATAAGAATATCAAACACATATTGCAGAAGATGGTGGAAACCTACCGGGACTGGTCAGATAAGCTGCCGTTTGCTCTGTGGGGCTACCGGACTTCAATCAGAACTTCTACTGGGGTGACTCCGTATTCATTGGTTTATGGGATGGAGGCCGTTCTACCTATCGAAATTGAGGTTCCGTCTTTGCGAGTATTGGCTGAGTGTCAAATAGCCGAGGCAGATTGGCAGCAGAGCAGATTTGAGGAACTCATGCTCTTTGATGAGAGAAGATTGAAAGCACTGTACCATGTTCAAGGTTATCAGCGCAGAATTGCCTGGGCTTTCAACAAGAAGGTTAAGTCCAGGAATCTAAAGGAAGGAGATTTGGTGCTCAAGGATAACCGAGCTCCCATCCATGACCCAAGGGGCAAGTTCAGACCCAATTGGACTGGTCCCTACATCATTAAGTCTATTTGGTCGGGTGGAGCTGTTGTTCTGATGGACCTAGATGGCCTAGAGTTCTCCCAACTGATCAACATGGACAAGTTGAAGAAATATTACCCCTGAGAGGCTCGCTACGCCGAAAACCTGAAAGGGCGACCTAGGAAAAAGTTAGAGCACGAAAAATTGGAAAATATAAAAACTGAGCTCGCAAGGTTGAAAACCCGCAAAGGGCGGCCTTGGCAAAAGTTAGAGCGTAAAAGGAGAGTGAAAATACTCGAGCGAACCTAAGCTTGAACTACGTAAGGCTTGATTCCCATCTTTGGGATACGTAGGCAGCTTCATCTTGAAGTTCAACTATAACCTTTTCCCAGATCAACTTTGTCCATTTGATCAGCTCGGTCATCTTGGCCTGTTCAGTATTCAAAAGATTTGATTATAATCTCTGGTGCAGTGCTATTTCAAACTAGGGGCAACTTTCAGTTATTGTGCAATGCCGCGGTACTATTCAGACTAGGGGCAACTTTCCGGTTGCTGGAATTCGGGATTATGCATCTCAGTGACAGATCTCAGGCGTGTCCAGTTCTGATCCATATCGAAAATAGTTTTGAAAAGTTTTAATAAAAGTTGACTTTGTTCAAATTAATCTTTTTACAACTAAGACCATTTCTCGACCAAAATGGGAAATTTTTAGTACCACAACTTTCAATTTCATTGATTTCAATACAGAGTTCTCCTGCTCTTGCATACAAATTGAAGTTGCTTTTTTATTACATTCATAAAAGAAAACTTGAAGGTTCTAATAAAGCAATAAACCCGGGGTATAGTCAAGTCAGGTGTCCCTGTCCCCCCTCCCAGAGCTAGTCGAAGTCTCTGATGCCAAGCTAGGCCCAGTCTGTGCCTCTTCGTTGAGCCAATCCCAGCATTCATCAGACAAAGTGCAACTGAAAGTGGGAGCGGGGGCCAGGAGTTCTCTCGTCCTCCATGCTGTGGCATACCGGGCAAGCTGTGCGCCTCGAACCGGGAATGCAGCCGAGTACTCTATCCCCTTTGGCGGGTAAGTCTGATCATGACCGAATTGGCACTGGAACCGGAACGGAAAATAGGACACACAGTGAGTAAAGCCAATCAACTGAATCCCAATCTATCGGGATATGCTATAGCCCATTGTCGGTAGATCGAGCCAAGGACACCACCAAGCAATGACGTCGGCAGACAAATTGCACATCCAGCCGAACCACCATCCCTCATCAAGGGCATTGATCAGGCATTGTTTGAAGAAGTAGCCGCGAGCTGAGTATGCTGGACAAGGGTCCACAACCCGCAGTTTGTCCATCAACCACACTTGGGAAGGGATGAAAAATGAGAGAATAAAGAATAGAGAGATGTACAAGTTGAGAGAAAAGTAAGGAAAAGGGTTTTGAGAGAAAAAACCGAGTTTGAGGGCCGAGTGGCGTGAGTGGTACACATGTGAGATTGGGTGGGAAACTTTACCTGCATCAATAGTGGACTCCCTGCAAATCTGGTCGTCTCTCGACAATAAAAGGCCTCTAACCCTATCAACGTCTCAGCCAGAGTCATGACAACGCAACTCTTGCCCTCTTTCAAGCCCTGGGTAACCTCGATCAACCAAACGTTAGATCCTCCGGAGCCTGAGACAAACAGAAAATGAGATAGCATGCACAAACAGAGGGCGTGTCGCCGGAAGCCTTGCAATGATGGTCGTTGCGATCGCCGGCGTCGGAAAACCGATAGATCAAACTGGGAATGTCCAGAATTCCGTCATGAATCAGAGACCGAGCGTCACGCATAGTAAGTCCACACATTCGCCCTAAGGTTTGGGCATGGCCAAAATTAGGATGGGGCAGGATCTCCTCGTCACACTTAGATTCCATCAAAACTTGGAAATCTTTGAAGGTAGGACACATCTCTTGCCCGCTAAAGCTAAAGACGTGTGTTACCAGATTCCAAAATCTTACCGCGGCATGGAGGAAAGGAAGGTGCAGCGGAGTACGGCCTAGCGTGAATAGTGCATTCAAACCGAAGCCTCGGAAGTTTAACTTTTCCGAGCCGTCTAGAGAAGCAATCCAATTTGTGAAGTTTTGGGCAGAGAATGTTTCCATTTGGTGCAAATTTGAGCTGAAATGAAGAGAATCCCGAAGCTGGAACTCATATAGAAGATAAGGTAGTGAGTGGAGGACAGATGTCATCATTTCGGAGAATCTGCCATCGATGGCCGGCAGTGGCTCATCAGTGGCCGGCAGTGTCACACTGATGGCCAGCGGGCCTCCATTGGTGGCCGGTAGTGTCCCATTCTCACTCATTAGCTCCCCTCACTGAAGGCCCAATTGTCTGTTGCAGTGGATTCCTGTCTTTCAAGGTCTTGTTTTATCCTGTTGGGCTTTGTCGTGATCGCTTGTTTAAGACGTATCGTTTTCTTTTTCTGTGTCAGGTTGTAATTATCTTCCTTTCATGTATCGAGTTGTTGCAATTTGCTTATCGAGTTGTAAACTTGCTAGGTTTTGTTTTATTTATCGAGTTGTTTTGTTATTAGTCGGTTCACTACCTGATTAGTGCAATTTGAGCGTTTAGTTTTCAAAACAAAACTCCAATTTCATTTACATTGTTGTGTAAAGCGATGCGATGCGATGCATAGAATGTACAAACGAAACACTTTTCCAACAAAAAGGTTGTTTTCATTCCATCATAGTTTCTTTTTACAAAAGAGTTCGGTTTTAAACAAATCTGCCCAACGCAGTACAATGTGCAAAAGCTACTAGTAAAAAGGAAAGTAAAACAAAAGAAGATCATCGTCTGAAGTAGCAAAATGTCTGGACCAGTGCTGGCGGTCTCAAGTGCAGGAATCCGT